>OX463839.1:7961053-9161053 GCA_949825065.1 Odontocerum albicorne
GACCATGAGGAAGAAGAAGAAATCATCCTCACAAATGGACATACATCTAAAGTCAAAAAGATTCCAGCTTGGAAAAATTAGAACATGTATGGACAGATAGCCACGCCCATATTTCACTTCCATGCATTAAAGTTGGTACTAGAATATTTTTGTCGACTATCGCCTTAACAGGTTTTGATTCCGTTTGGTTCAAGTATACGTGTTTTAGTGCTTCGGTGACATGGTTTTGTATCACAACACATTTTGCATTTACTTTTCTTATCACACTTGTCCATAACCATGGCTTTAGATTTCGCAAAATTTTTTCTCATTCATTAATTCAGATTTTTTTCTTCGGATCTCTCATACGATTTACTTATTTAACTCTGTAATTAATTCTGATATTCCGTCATCAGCGGAACACTACCACGACCTGGAAATCGAATACTAGACGATGGCTTACTAGGAAACCGTTATACTCTTAACTAAAAAAAATTACTTGGAAATTGGTTATATTCCGGTGGAAAAAAATGACACGTTGAATGATTTAAATTATATGTCAATAGTGGAATTTGTGAGTGAGATTGCAATGCCAATATTGACACATCCAATGGAGATGCCTCGCCATTTGGGTCGCGTCCGGAAATGCCAAAACCTCGACCGGTTTTAGATCAGGTAGTCGTAAAATGTAAAGGGTCGATCGGCAAAAATACGAACCCATAATTAACCCATTTGCTTAAAAAATGTATACTCTTATTAAATATTACAAAAAAATAATTTAAGCACCGTTAGCAGGAGTCATTTGTAAATTAGGAGGAGTTGGTCTTCAATATCAGGTTCATTAATACGGGGTAAATAATAAAACTAGTAATTTTCTGCTTCAAGTAATTTATTAAACGGAAACAGGACTAAAACATCATTTTTCTTCTTCGTCGTTTACACAATGCTGAGAGGCGTGATTCTTTGCTATATCTGAAACTTGGTGCATAACCAATCTCCGCTCTTCCCGGTTCTGGACCATGTAGAATACACCGTTCAAAGAGCACTCTGTTGACTCCTTTATTTAGTTCAGCCCATCTTAAAGGACACCTAACTCATTTCCATTCAACTGCTCTCGTTATAACCAGCTTCTCCAGACTTTCGTTATTCTTTTAGGCAACATGCTCAAAGTACTCGTACATTTAGACTATTTTTCTGCATGTTGTCGAAAGTCTTTCAACAATTTCTAATTCTTGGATGATAGATGTGTTGGTACGACTTACAGATGCTCCTGCTTCTAACACCGCATCTCGAAGGCCTTTGTAATGTGTATTTCCTTCTTTCTCATCGTTCATGTTTCCACACTATACAGTGTTATGGAGAAAACTAAAAAATTAACTATAGTTCGGAAATTCTAGGATGAGTCCTGTGACAGCTCACAAATTTGCCCCAATACAACCTTGTAACGATGTTCAGTAATTTTAATGATTTTATCAACTTTAATATAAGCCTCAATTCTAATAAATAGCAAGTTATTTAGGTAAATACATTACATACGGCTGTATTGGGGCAAATTTGTGAGCCGTCACAGGACTCATCCTAGAATTTCCGAACTATAGCTGTACTCTAGTTTTTCTGAAAATATTTAATACTTTGAATTAGAACCTCCTTATTCTAATTGATAGAATGCTTAATTTTGACCAGGGGATTCGGGTTTGACTATCGATAGCACCAAAGAAGGGTTCCAGTTTCTTTTATCACAAAAGCCTTTTTCAAAATTTGTCTGGTCAGTAGAAAGAAATTGATATATATCAATAATATACCTCCAGAATGTACTAGATATTAAAAATGTATGCATTTATTCGTATTGTAGACAGTCTTCACTATGCCTGTATTGGTAATATGTTCATGTTGAACAGTACGTGATGGGAGACAAAATTGGTGGATTCATTCAGTACCAATAATGCCCTGACAGAAAATCTTATTAAAAAATAAAAATAGTTTAGCTTTGTTCAACATTCCTTTTCCTTTTTTTCTGAATGATTTGCAGTGATATTGTTCATACAACGAGAATAACAGGTTGTGGTATTTTAGAGTGAATTTCTCTTTATTGTTAATTTCATATTTCCAGACGACGGAAGGCTGAAAAAATATATGGAATGGCGAGTTGCGATTGGATACTGAGTCAAATGGGCACTTAAATAGATGTCTTTAAATCAAGTATTATCGAGATCTCTTAAAATGAAGATTTACAACAGCGTATTAGTGACAACACTGATGTACGGGAATTGAACGTGACGTAGAGAATGAATGAAAGGAGCCGAGTAAATGTGAAGAATATGCAGTGTATCGACATACGAAATAAAAATATATGTAGTTATTAATTGAGTTAAAAAGTGACGTGTTAAGCAGAGTGAAAAGAGCGTCTTGAAGTGATTTGGGCATGTTGAACGGGTGGGTAAAGAAAATAATACTAAATTAATTTAAAATATGCATAAGTGGTAGTCATAGAAGATGACGAGCGAGAAAATAGTGAATAAGGAATAAACCTACAAGAGGAGCTGTGTGAGAGATGTATGGATGTGGATGAGGCGAAGAAAGTGTGTTTGGCGTTATTATATATGCCTAGCCGAATAGAAAAAATGGTACCATGGTATGTATCTATGTAACAATATGAAATAATTTAAACCATGTGAATCTCACTAGAATTTATTCGTAATCAAATTCACACAAGACCCAAAAAAACGTAAATTCGAAAAAATGGGATAGAATTGGGTTGAATGATACACCCTAATTAATCGGATTGGATAACGCCGGGAATCAATTTGTTTTGGGATACCCAACAAGATTGTTAATATTTACTACCTTTGACCGACCCTTATTCGTTATTTCTATTTGATTACCATTTTATTAACCTCTAAAAATAAATATATGGAAATTAATAAAAAGAGTATATAAAGGGTCTTTCAAACCGAGTGATTTTTTTAATTCTATTTTTTTTAATTATTGAATAAAAACACACAATTTGCTTTGATTTCAAAAAACTTTTTATTGGTCATTGAATAATTTAAACACAGAAAACAATATCCGCCAAATGTCCACCTCTTGCAGCTCCATGGGTGTCCACTTTTTTGTTAAAATTATCGATGACATTTTGGCATAATTGCGTTTCTAACTCACCAATAACGCGAATAATTTCGTCCTTCAGCTCAGGAATGATTGGGGGTCATTTTTATAGACCTGGTTTTTCACGTAATCTCAGAGAAAATAGTCCAACGGTGTCAGATCACATGATCTTGGTGGCCAATTAACATCACCGTTTCCGGAGATTACAATACATAAAATAATTCAACAATTTGAACGCGTTGTTGTAGTAAATTCGACTCCATTTTTATAAATATCATACATTACACTTCTCAAATGTCACAAGATCCAGGCAAGTTCGCGACGCCATCTGTGTTTTATCCAAGAATAAAAAAAACGCTCAATTTGAAAGACCCTTCATGCATGGGTAAACAATGCAAAATTTGAACTATTTGAGGAGCGTATTTTCTAGATATGGTAAAATATTACTCGCGCAATCTCTGCTCTTTCTGATTTCGGACTATGGGACGTCTATTATTTGGATGTTACAGATGAATAGCTGGACAAATTATAGTCTTCAAAATGTTAGTCTAAGATTTATTTTAACCTTTGAAATTACGATCATTTCACTTTATACCAGAAGGCACTGAACTGGTTGAACGTTAGAAATAGACACCAAATTCACATACAGTCTCTATTGTATAATGTCCTTTACTGTCCCGCCGCCCCTCTTATCTCGCCGAAAATTTTCAGTATTTTTCTGATCATGGACTAGTGCTACTCAAACTGAGATAGTTTATTGGCCTTTCCGGTTCACCGCTCTTTTTTTTACGCCGTCCTTTACTGTCCATGGAGTGAGATTCTGGAATCAGCAACAAACCAATGTTACATTCTTTCTGTCCTTGGCATGCTTTAAGAAGTGACTGAAAAACTCTTCATTTCTAGTCAGATATATAACGTATTTCATTCCTGATTTTTTTCTTTCTTTTCCACTTTATATGAAAAGGAATCTCACATTATATGAAAAGGAATGTTCGAGTGATTTTTCGTTCGGTTGTGGGCATATACTCACATATGTGTTTATGGATTTTGGGGGGATAGATAGTCATTTAAATATTTTTTGCAGCCATGTCACTTGCTTCATTCACTTTTTTTTAAGAGATTGCCGCCTGAAAATAAGCACGCCTGATTGTATTCGTAATAAAAGTGTTAAATAAATAATTAAGATAGAGAAATATATGAAGATCTCTGTGATCTAGTTGGTAAGACGTTTGACTTCCATCCGGAGGTTTAGGTTTGATTCCCGATAGCACCCAACAACAAAAGAACAATATTTTTCAGTTCCACAAAGACAAGTCTTCGATATTTTGCTGAAGCAAAAATATATTTTTATTTGGTAGCACGAAGCTTGTAGTTTTTATGCCAGCATCAAATAGTGAACTGTAATATCAATTCAGAAAAACTACAATACTTCAATTCGCAATAGTTTGATATGACTTGTATAATTTTCGTATAACATACATCCCGCGTCACATTGACAAATCAACCTCATCCAGTTTTGATTATATTCAATACAAGCAATAAACAAGTTGGTAAAAACTTTCACGTACATTTCTGACAAAAAATCATTTTCCATTTGTAGCCCCAAATAGATAAGGGAGTTTTTATTGTGACCTACGAAACAAAAAAAATAATACAATATTCTAAACAATAAAACTGAAACCTTTCGCATTCTCTTCGTATCATGGGAAATAAAAAAATATCTTTTTCTGGCTTCAAATTTTCACAAACATCTCCGTAAAAAGCTTTTGTGTTGTAAAAGTAATTCTTGAAAGTCATTTCATTTCGATGATTTTTATGGGAACATAAATATATTATTGACACACTTGAGAATACAAACTTTTTTTAAAGCTATACGGTCTCTTTTCATTGTATTTGATTATAATGTATTTATACAGTGTTATAGATCATTCAGCCATAAGACTCATTTTGCAATAGTATGAGTAACACTCTTTATTACACAGCTTATGTAGTACTATTGGTTTTAGAATGCCACACGATTGATTCGCGCAGAACGCTCATTTGTATTGTTTTTAAAATACTCAGTGATTAGAAAAACCCCACCATGTTGAAATTAGGAGTGCGATTTTTGTCTAATGTAATGTATAATTCAAAATTTTTCGAAAGCTTAGAATGTACTTTGTTATTACTTAAAGTTTCCTAGAATTCAGCATCCCTCCATCCACTATTATTTTAAAACTTTATTATTGGACATTATAATTATGATACATTATTATGTTAAATAATCTTACAATCATTTTATTTTTATGTGTAATCTAATTAAAGCTGACGTACATTTTTACTTTATAAATACTTGCACTTATATTTATTTTTAATATTGAAAAATTTCATTCTTGTTATTTAATGTTTTCTAGAACCTGCCATGCTTAAACAATTAACATGTGAAATAAACTTACTTTCATTTTATTTTTATGATTATTACAATTTAAGCTGACAGCATTTTTAATTTACAAAACGTTTGTGTTCATTTCATGAATCCATCCCGGTTCGCGATTGTAACGTGAGCACATGGTTCCTTCCCACTACGGAAGAACAAGCGCGCGGTTTCCACAAATGTTGTAGGTATTGTTAATTTTTATTTAGTTGACGCTTCGATTTGAACATGGCGTACCATGCTGATTTGACCTTATCCAATTAATATTTACTATCATTTTATGCGGTCGTAAATTGACAACGGATATACTCGAGAATATAAACTTTATGTTATATTTTTGATCGTGTTTGATGATTCTTTGTCTAGATCAAAGATTACCAAAGTGGTCTATATGGACCCCCAAGGGTCGATTTCGACTTGCAGGGGGTCTATGTCAGCGAGAAAAGAAATTAGGGGTGCACGAGATGTAAATAGGGGTCCACATGAGCGGATCCCATTTAAGCAGATCATTATCAATATTTAGGCGTTCCGTACCATAAATGTCTCATTACACCTAACACAGATTGTGTGTACATAATACTTATATTAGACATAGAAAATACTTATATAATACAAATCATTGAACGTGGAAATTTAAGACTATTCCTCACTAATTTGAAGCCAAATATTGAACCATTGCTATCCGAGTATCAGGTTTATCCCTCTCATTAACAGGGTTTTTTTGTGTATTAATTTTATGTAAGAATTTTACTAGGTTTTGATTTGTTTCGTTCCAAAGCCAAATATTTACTTGCATTTTGTGTATTTTCAATAAAGGTATGAATAAAAATTGTACATGTTTTTTTTATTACAATTGTCCATTCTACAAAAAAACCCTTATCAAGGTGAACAGCACTGTGTCAGCTGTCAAAAACAAATTTGAAGTTAATAAGTTTAGGAAAATTCAATATTAGGCAGGCAGGGGGTCTACGGAAAACAAAAAAATCGGCAAGTGGTCTACGGGGTGAAAAATTTTGGGAGACTATGGTCTAGACAATGTTTGTTGTTCATGGATTTTCACTTAAAAAATTAAGGTATTCTGTGTTTTATTTTATGTGAACGAAAATATGCGAATATTATGGATACAGTGCAGAAAACTTAATTGAAATTTCATATAATTACTAAACTTGATTACAAATTCAACTTGATTCTTTAAGAGTTCAAGTATACCTAAGACCACTTCGTTTATCAGTGCTCGTCCACATTTATTCATGGGATTATTACCAAACAATAAATCTTTCGGAGAATGTCCACCGCGTCATTATTGGAAACTGATCAAACCAAAAGCTACACAACTCTAACTGTCACAAAGGTTTAATATCACAAATATATTTTGAAAGTCGATTCATCTTCTATATCATGAACTCTCTGCCAATGTCCTCCCAGAGGTCAGGAGAGATGAGAACGTTGCCCTTCTAGTCTGCGGCTCTTCTAATGACATCTGAAACATCTTAAAGATGCTGAAAATAAAGCTTTTAATGATATATTTAAGCTAAAGTTTGGAACGTTTTAGAGAGAATATAATTAGGGGTCTGAAGTGAGCTTAATTGAAATTCTGCGTGGTATTTTTTTTCTTTGTGAACTTTCAACTTGTTATTGTATTTTAAGAGCATTTAAGAAGTTTTAAACTACACTGCACTACAAAATTTTACGTTTTTGTTTTTGAACAAAAAACGTAAGTATATTAAATTTATTGTACAAATTTTGCAAATGACTCTAAACATTCTAGATTGTCCCTAGTTCATAAGAATATAAATGTAAAATGTATGTATTTATGTAACTCTATCCTTGTTTAATGTTTTAACAAATGCTTGCATAATATTCAGCTTTATGTGTAAAAGAAACAGCATTAAAAACTTAACTTTGAATCACTAACGATTCACATGTAATATTTTTAGTACCAGACACAAAAGTAGTTGAATGAATTAAATGGAGTTGAAGAGTTTTTCGGTGATGCCTTTTGCTGGTAGTGAACACTTAGCGTGGCTGTCCCACTCAGATATAAAACAAGAGTATTTGGTGTATGTGTCTAATAATATCCCAATTTAGACAAAATAATATCCCGATGGTTTTCAAATAATCATAAAATAACCATTCATATTATCCATAGTGGAAGAATAACAAAAAAACCAATATAAAATAGGTTTCAAAGTATTTAAAGAAATAAATTGGCACAAAATCCGTCTTAAACAATGACGCGTGCTTTCTGATTTATAGTTCATCACGTTTCCTGAAGAATGTGGACTCAACTGTATGTTGTCAGGAATCAGGCGCTAGCATTTCACGTGACAAGTACTTTGAAATGGGATAACAACCAGTTTACGCTTGTCCTAGTTTTTCCCCATTTTTTTACATTCCAAAACAAACATGAGATTTTTTCGTATTTAAACATTTATGCATAAAAGGTTCACTCCATATTAATATGTTTCTTGATGTCTCGGTGCAAAACTATATCACATCATATATTGTTTATAGTTAAGGCATTAACGTTGTGAAGGTTTAAAAACATTGTAATTTATTTTATCAAACACTGTTTATTTCACTTTTTTTGTAATGGTATAACCCTACCGGTTTCAAGGATTTCACCTCATCTTCAGGGGAGCACAAACAAGACTTGTTTGTGCTCCCCTGAAGATGAGGTGAAAGCTTTGAAACCGGTAGGGTTATATCGTTACAAAAAAATGGAATAAACAGTGTTTGATAAAATAAATTACAATATATCACATCTGTTTTGAGTGAAAATAAATCGTTATTATTGTATGTAGTAATTTTCGCGGATCATATGGATCCATCCTTGGATCTCATTTTGTACTACTGTGATGATAACCGATACTCAACCCTGCATCTGTTCATCTTAGAACCGATTGGCAACTCCAATCTCGTGGCATTTAAGGATACTTTTGTTGCATTCGTAGTTTTCTGTGAAAGTACTGACAACTTGCTAGTCTGTTTGAACTACAGATCTTGAACTGCTTTATAAATATATTTACTGCACTGCGAGTCATTTTACTTTTACCCGTGATATTTGAACTCAAGTCTGCGTCGTTACTATTCTTTTCACACTCAGATGTGTAGCCACCGGAGAAGTCCCTTTGGGCAATTCTTCGTCACTAAGTGACGTTACGCTCATAAAAAAATAAAGATTTCAATCTTCTTGTGTAGATCGCACTAGATGGGATCTTATTTGGTCTCCACTACAGAGTAGGTGGTTGTGGGATTGAACTGAAACTGTTAATAATATACATTTGTCTTCATCGCGTGTTCGTTAGTCTCAATTATTTTTTTGTTGACTTATTTTTACATTGTTTAATAGCACTGTTAAAATTTATAACAAATAGCACATAAGCTACAGATTAACATAAATTCAGATGTAAAAGAATAAAAGCTATCCGGAAGTGGATCCGCCAGAAATTGAACCTGAGGCGCCCGCTTGAATACTAACCGTTAGACTACGGCAACTGACAGCTACTAGACTAAGTGTTTAAGAAGATCTTATTTTATTTATTTTACACATGACCAGAAATATACATAATTAGCGAAAAACAACAGGTCATTTAATTTGGACACACAATTTTATTGAATCTGGGTTTGTTGCCTTTCATTTATCGTGTCCCCAGTAAACTAGGCTTTTGCCTGTATCTCACTGAGAACATTTTTTTTATTTCTTATATATTATTTTGAGAAATCTGACTTTTAAATAAGAGGACACAGAAACTGTGTGGAGTGTCTACTTTTATTTATGGTATGTTGTGTGAAAACCGTTCATTAAATAGTTGAGACTCTCTAAAAGCTTTTCCGCCTACTCATTAAAAACTCTAGGCCGTTTTCTTTATTGTAGTAGCGAGGCTCCAATTGTACATTACGGCTTTCTAGGGCCTTAAATAATAAGTCCTGTTGAGGTTGGCAGAGAGAACACAGCACCAAACTTTACTATCTCGTCGAACACATTTGTTATTTTCAACATCTTTGCACCATCTCATACAACTCCTACGATTTCGCAGACTTTTTACACTTATTTCTTTTAAAATATAATTCATTAGATCCAATAATACTTTCCTTTTTCTTATGCAAGACATTCGACTCACATTTGCATTGTATATTTTTTTGTTAAGTCTTTCTTCACTTCTTCGTTTTTCTTACCCAAACTATTTTATAGTATTCTTCTTGATCTTACTTTAAATATAAACATTATTTTATCAATACAAATAAGCACTTCCAAGGTGAAAGTTTGTCATAGAATAACCATTTTTTTATTCAACTCGTTAGTTGGCATATTCCAAGTCTACACAGTAACACAATATAAATTAATGCAATTATCGAACCATGAACTATTCACAATATTCGTAACACATCTATAGATCACCTACAAAGGCTTCTAAATCAGTATGGACATCGAGGGAAACCTATTCAAAAATGATAATATAGAAAGTTATCTAGATTCTTTTCGGTGCCGTATTCACAAACTGATCACTCGCACACGGAATAACCTTTTAAAATAAATTTTATAGCATCGATATCTTCCATATTTCGTTGGATAGATTGAGGATCAAACTTATTCATAAACTTTGTAGGTATAACTGAGTCACTTCACAGGGAACATGAGTAACACTCCTCTGCGTCTCCTGGTATACGTTGTCAAACTCGTTCGAGGAGTTGTATGCGGTCCAAAATTACTACAAAGATTGGCGTTAAATGTTCCTAACAATTACACTAGACTGCGCCGGCTAGAACTGTTCTCAATAACATAAGCAAGAACGGGTCTTCCAGCCGCTATACCTGTTGGAAGGGCCTTAACTCTTTTGAACGGGGCTGCTTCGGATATTGAGATATTTCATATCACATTACCAAAAGCAAAAGTAAATTTTCTTCTAAGATTGAGCGCGTTAGAAAGCACTCATCAACGTACTTAAGTGACTGAATATATGTGTGTCATATGTTTGTGTGTATATATGTATGCATATACATTATTTTTTATTTTATATAATTTTTTTTTCTATGTAATTTTTCATTATTTTTAATATGTCTTGTATTTTTCAAAGTAATTGGGCTAAGCCTGTTTTGAAAACATAAATAAATAAATAAACACGGTTCCTATAGCCGTTACACTATATGTAGAATTTGTGACTTAATTTTTTCTTATTATTTCATTAAAATTATAATTGGAAAGTCATCACAACTCTTTGTCTACCCCGACAGGGAACAGCATAATGGTATATAAAATATGTATGTATATATATTTAAGCATATAATAAAAATAAAGGCTTGATTTCTAAGGGCTTATAGACGAAAACAACCTTTTTTTTTACTTTATCGAGTTTGAATAAACATCCGGCTGCCAAGTAATTCGGATTTCATTCTTGATGAAAATGAGAAAAAATATTTGTTAAAGTCATCCGCTGTTCCCAGTTTCCGGCGAGTTCGTTACGAGCAAACAGAGGGCGATTGGATTAAAAACAACCCACGCAGCTGCTTGCGAATTATAATACATTTAGAGTAAATGAACACGAAGATCTCTCCAGCACATTTTATGGCAATTGAAATCGTTACGAGCTGAAACAAAATAAAAATCGTAAAGATTCTTCATTTCAATCATATTTTCTTCAAAACAAATTAAACAAGTCATGAATATAAAATTGTGTTTTTAAATTGAGATTTTATTTGTCTGATTTTTATGCGATGATTATTTATTTGGTTATTTATTTTGTTATTTATTTGGTTACTGTTTTAATTGAAATTTTTATTGCAAATGGTTATTTATTTTGTTATTGTTTTATATATCATTTATTGATAAAATCCCTGGCCTAGTTAGTAAAATGCTTATCTTTCAGCTGAGCGTTTGCGTTTTTCGATTGGTTCGATTCTCGTTGGAACTCAATTTTTTAAAAAGTGTTTCAGTCTTGTTTTCGCTTAAGGCCTCTTAAAAATATTTCTGTTTGGTTGAAAGAGATTGCCACATGGTTAAAATCCACTGGGTTGTATTATATATAATAAAAGTGTAATACATATAATACAATAAAATGATTTTTTTCTTGTATGTCTACGTGTAAGGTAATGTCATTAATATCCGAATAAGAAATATAATGCAGAATTAAATTAGATTTATATTTAGACAAATCAAAATAAAACGTAATGATACTTCTCCGACAACCTTTGTTCCCTAGCTAGTGATATCTATCTTCCAGCTGGAGGTTACGGTTTCGATTCCCGTTAGTGTTATTTAAAAACAAAAAGGTGTTCGTGTGGCCCTTCAGGTCTCTTGTACATCTTTGATATTCCTTGTTAAAGATTGCCACATGGCGGTGAATTCGCCAAGTCGTTATACAAATATATAAACAAAACAAAATAATATATACGAGTATACAAAAACACTCGTGTTAGAGCACTAAACAATCTCTGGTGTATATTTCGAACGCCTTATTATATATTTCGAATCTGCCATATACGGGGCATATCCAGAAAGTAAGTGTACTGAATTTTTGTAGGCGGTGAAGCGGGGTATCAACTTTTTGATGCCTTCCTCGAAGTAGTTTCCCGCCAACCCCTCCGTCCACTTTTCCACCTCTTCCTTTACCTCCTCGTCGGTTGAAAACCTTTTTCTACCCATGTGCAGCTTCAGGGAGGTAAAGAGATAGTAATCTGAAGGTGCTAGGTCAGGGGAATGCGCGGGGTGGTTCAGGACATCCCATTTAAACGAGGCGAGCAGTTCCGTCTGGCATTGTCGTGCAACAGGTAGACTCCCTTTGTCAGCATGCCTCTCCTCTTGTTCTGAATCGCCCTCCGCATTTTTTTAGGGTGTCGCAGTATCTTGCAGAGTTGATGGTCTCCCCTTGAGGCATATATTCAATTAAAATTATGCCTTGACAGTCCCAAAACACGGATGCCATGATTTTCTTGGCTGAAATTGTGGTTTTGAACTTTTTGGCGGAGGGTGAAGAGGTGTAACGCCATTGTTGAGACTGCTTTTTGGTTTCAGGCGTGTATTGTGCAACCCAAGTTTCATCTCCAGTAACGATGGAGCGGAGAAACTCATCTCCATGGAGTTTGCAGCGCCTCAAAAACTCTTGCCCGGCCTCCACTCGATTCAACTTGGCGGGAGATGGGGTTGACATTTTTCACGAAACGTGTTGTCGCGTTGACACTTCTCAACGTACTGACCCCGAACCGGTCTCGTTGCGGAGGGGAAGGGTCAGGCTACACAGAAGTGTAGCCAACATGTCGAAAATAAAATCCATCCGGTCGTGAGAGCCTCAGTACACTTTCTTTCTGGATACACCTCGTATTATCCTATTGGAACTCAGATTTAAAAAAACAACCAAAGGAGAATAAGTCTGGTTTTCAATTAAGGGGTTTTCAAGATTGGTTAATGGTTTATTGAAAAAAATTGTCAAAATTCAAAAAATTCACCAGATTTTACTGTATACAAAAAAAAAATTATTAATAATAATATACAATATATATATTTTTATTTTATTAGTGACAGCTGTTTCATCACACAATTGCTGTGTCAAAATTATTTGATTAAACAAGGTCAATGCACGAAGAAGCAGCCACTTATAAAATAAAAATGGGTATAAAAGTTTCAGTCCTTAATTTATATTTTAAGTACAGTGGAGAAAATCGACAGCATAATGGATTTTTGTTAAAATACTCGTATAATGCTTATTTAAAATGCTTTATTTTCTTATATGTACGAACTATTCGCAAGTTGATACTTGGCATTTTTATTGTTGAAAATACGATTTATTTAATCCTTCTTTCCTCTAATAATGCATATTTTTACATATTATATATAAAATATCTTTTTATAATATAATTTTTACTGACTAGTACGGAAATCTCCGTTGCCGGCTTCAGAACGGTGGGTAATGGGTTCGGTGATTTTTTAAGGCCTTTTAATATTTTTTGGTAGGCCAGAAGACATTACCACATAGCAATAAATCTGCCACATTATACTGTATACAACAAAAATATTTTATTTTCAAGAACCATAGTTACCATGTTTTGAGCAATGACGAAGGCATTCAATACAATGTACATGGATTCTTAAATAATTGTTCCTTTTTCTATTCATGGGATAGAGCAAGGGACTAATTATAGGGTTTGAAGAGATTGCCACATGTTATAAAATATATAGCAAAAGTGTGCACATAATTTTAAGATTTAAAAAAAAATCTCGCTTGTGAGTGTGTTATTTACACTAAATGCGACATTATGTCGTATTAATTTATAATAGATGACGCCTAAAACGTTCAAAGTCGATAAAACAATGTTCTTCACTTCATTTGCTATCATTGGAAACAGAAATATATCACAAAATTGTTTACAAAGTGCATATGAACTCTGTGTCCATTATAATGGACGCCAGGTCTGAAGAGGTTGACTTTATCAAAAAATGTTAATGAAACTAGACATCATTTGAAAATGTCATAAAGTCAAAGAGTAAGAGTGATCCATTGTATCAGAAGAACCCGTTTTTGTGTTGGATTTACTTTCAGCCTTATTTTCATCTGGAACCGAGAAAATGTTTTCGAGTATCAGCGTGTGAATGAAGGTAGAATGCACATCAAAGAAGGTGGGATGGGGGCACAAAAGAAATGAGGATGTTGGTATAAAAATAAAGAAAGCAGCGATAAAATGGTTTGGACATCTGAAAAGAATGCATGATGAAATAATAATGAAAATGTAAATTGGATAGATCGAAAGTTTTTTATTTGAATACAAAAGTGTGGAGAACTGTTCTCTTTGCTAATCCTGTAAAGGATACCGCATGGTGACATTTATATACGAGTATGTATCTCATTAACTGCTGTGAGGCACAAAACCAAACCACAAGCGCTTACAGATGATTTGGTTGTATGCTTACTGAATGCAACAGCTTACGCACACGGGTTTCATCTATCAACAAGGTGAATTAAAAATACTTCCCAATCACGAGGGACTACCAATCATCATCAGCTATCTAAGTACATAAATATTATATAATCGACTCAGTAAAGAAATGGTGCTGGATCAAATAGAAAATATATTATAATGTTCATTTGTAATACAAATAACTCTGTGTTGATAATGGATTAAATAAATAGAAATGTTGATAGAAAGAACAAGGATTGAAATCGATGCAATTTACAATGTAAATAAGCTGATATCGGGAATATGTGAGGAGCTCAGGGGCGGGATTCCAGGCCAAGATCCCCCGAAGGAATAATCGGGAAAGGAAGAGTTTTATCCGTTTTATGGGAGATTGTCTTTTTAGCTTTGTACAGTCTGAATGTTGATTTGAATTCTCAAGGAGAATAGAATCGGTGATAAAAATTTACATAATACTAAGACAAAAATGCTAAAAAGAGACGGTTTTAGAGATATTCTAGTCTGGTTCGAAAACTATTTTTTTTAATCATATCAAATGAGTATCTCATTAGACAAGAAGTAGAATGCTTTTCTTTCATCATGAAACTTCATGTTTAATTCCAAATGGTGACCAAATAAGTCTAGTTTTCCCATTCGAACTATTTCCAAAGACCGTGCAGCTTTTGTAGAGCTTTGTCTTCTGGTATACGTTTTATTTTTCCAGTCGTCGGTGTTAAGTCTTGTCGTTGCAGACAAGTAACCAAATATATTAAGCAGTTGTGGAAGAAGGTTTGATCTTCATTATATACTATTTCAGGGGGTGCCGGATGTTCATATTTCGTTCTTGTTTCAAGATTTGATTCGTTGAACTCTTAGTGCTGTTTGAGGGGCAGAATTTTGTATGAAAATAATTAAGTGTATTTGAAACGATAATAAGAGAATTAACCTGAAATCCTCAAAAATGAAATAAAAACTGTTCTTGCAACTAGTGTAAAGGTCAGCCGGACCTAGCTAAAAGGACAGTGTTCGGCTTTCTCCATGTCCATTTTTTTTTAATACACTCGTTATTTCGGAAGCAGGAGAGATTTTCAATGGCTACTAACCTATTAAATAATATTGTATAGTATGAAAGTGTAATACTATGAAAAAATTCAAAACTTATTATATTATTATTTATTAGATTGGAACTACATTGCACATTAATGGGTGCCTTTATTGCTCTACATCAAGCTCTTCCAACCAAAAAGGCTTGTTCTTCCTGTAAAAATCTCATTTCTTAAAATGTATTCTTTAGTATCTTTATAAAATAGTATATGATATACCTACCCTTCATACATACACATACATCATAACACTATTTCCCTGTCGGTGTAGAAGAAAGAGAGAGATAGAGAGAGAGAGAGAGAGAGAGAGAGAGAGAGAGAGAGAGAGAGAGAGAGCTATCATATCGTCACACATACCTTTTGCCTCTTCCATATCCATACACCTTATCATACAACTCCTAAGATTTCTCTGATTTTTTTGAAAATGACATAATATGCAGGGTAGAATTCTGATTTGTCTTTGAATGAAGTTCGGTCTTGTAATAATGACGTATATATTACACTTTTTTTCGAGGATTTCCTTTAATTTTTCTCTCATGTTCAAACAAAACTTCTTACGTTTACGTATCGCATCTTCTCTTGTAAAGTAACAAATACAATTTTACTTTTAAATCATTTACTAAGCATCTTTTTGAAGGAATGTAAATTAATACGTGGTTTTGCGTCATTATATGCTGAAAGTAAAGTAAAGGGTCTATCACATTAAGCGGTTTTTTTTAATTCTTGGATAAACACAGATGGCGTCGCGAACTTGCCTGGGTCATGTGACATTTGAGAAGTGTAATGTATAACATTTATAAAAATGGAGTCGTATACAATACAACAACGCGTTCAAATTGTTGAATTATTTTATGTATTGCAATCTCCGAAAACGGTGATGTTAATTGGCCACCAAGAAAATGTGATGTGACACCGTTGGACTATTTTCTCTGGGGCTACGTGAAAAGTCAGGTCTAGAAGAATTAACCCCAATCAATTCCTGAGCTGAAGGACGAAATTATTCGCGTTAATTTTTGACAAAAGAGTGGACATCTGTGGAGCTGCAAGAGGGGGGCATTTGGCGGATATTGTTTTTTGTGTTTACGTCATACATTATATTTCAATGACCAATAAAAAGTTTTTTTAAATCAAAGCAAATTTTGTGTTTTATTCAAGAATTAAAAAAATCTTATGGAAAAACCCGCTTAATTTGAAAGACCCTTATGCATTGGAGTTCACGGCGCCTTGACTTAGTGGTTTAATGTTTCAAGAGGAGTAAAGCCACAATGTATTATGTCACCCTGGTTGTTTTAATTTGCATATATTCATATATGAGGGAACTACAGAGGTCAATGGCTGGTATACAAATGTCGAATGGGAATATGTGCGGATTGCTGTATGCTGATGATATATATGAGTGTGTTAGCGGAGAATGAGGATGAATTACAAAACATGAAAAGGAAATTGTATGAATGATGTGAGAGAATGATCATTGAATGATTGTACCTTTGTTAGTGCTTAAGGAAATTGTATGAATGATGTGAGAGAATGATCATTGAATGAATGGAAATTGTATGAATGATGTGAGAGAATGATCATTGAATGAATGTTGTTCTCCAGATCTGAGGAAAATAAATTAAGGAAATTGTATGAATGATGTGAGAGAATGATCATTGAATGAATGTTGCCAAATTCAAAGTCATAGTTATAAAAAGTGTGAAAGGAAAATTAAATGAGATATATGGATGAACAATTGAAGATTATAGCAAGAATTTTGCTATTAAGAGTTACGATATATATCAAACGGCGTGTAGTGATAGGATACAAAGTCAATGACGCACATAAACATATATACACGAACCTGCCAGTATCAACATCAACTAAGATGATAATCCACAATAATATTTCACAACCAGCTTTGATGTATGGAAGGGAAACGAGGACGTGTAAGAAGACTGAAATAAGCCGAATAAATGCTGTAGAAATGCATGCACTGAGAAAAATACATGGGGGACAATGTCTGACAGAAAACTGAATGAGGTCACAGGGATGAATGTGAAATTAAGGCTGATGTATTGAGTAAGATGAAACAGACCACTCTGAGATGGTGTGAAGATGTCAAAGGAATGAATGAATAAAAACTAAAAAACAAATGCAGATTTTTTTAAATTTTATTTATTGATGAAATTGTATTGAATAATAATTAGTCCACCATTCATCAAGTAGATCATTGTTACACTTCCCGTTTTAGCCTTGCAGCCCCCTGCAAGAAATATATTTGTATTGTATTACATTTTTCTTGTATACAGTCCAACATGACGGACGAATTGCCGTGTATCAATCTCTTCCAACAAATCCGAAACATGCTATACAGGCCTTAAGTGAAAACCAGACAGAAATTTGAATTTGAACCCGCAACCTCCAGGCTGGAAGACAGGCATCTTACAAACTTGGCCACGGAGGTCATCTTGTTTAAATATCTGCACGTGCCCGCGCAAATGTTATACTAACGCAAACACGATAAGCCTTATCAGGTTAGGATATCTAGTGTTTCGCATCACTAACAGAGAATCTTAACAATTAAATAGATATTCTGAGGTAACTATTGGAGTAAACAATGTATAATTATGACTTAGACTGTATTTTTTTTAAAGTAAATGTATTTTTTTTTAATGTGAAAATCGCGACCCAAAGTTTGAGAAACAATGCATTATATAAATCATTAACCTACCGACATAATGTTGCATCAAAATATTAAATAGAACAATAAAAAAAAAGCTTTTTATGTTTACAAGTTGTGATTTAGAAATTCGTCGAATTTTACGTTTTGTATGGAGATATTAGTGAGTGATTTCATTAAAGATATTGATATTGATGCGTGACAATTCATAAAAGGAGGATATTTATGCGTGACATGTCATAAAATGAGGATATGGGGTATTACTACAATATATATCATTATATTACATATTTATTGTATAGAGTAAAAAATGGCGGGCTTTAAATATTAATGACGCATTATGTGTGTATCGGACGTATGCGTCACCTAAAAAGTATGATTGATTTGTAATTAATGTTTACCTATTGTAATGATGTTCCTTATGCGTGGCCTTCACAATAGTTACTATAAAAAGTCAATCGGCCCATGCAAACGAATAACGCGCGAGATACATAGTATCTAGTAAGCCATGACGGCATACACGGGCGAATAAAGGGGCTTACGATGAGCGATGGACTGCACATAAAGAACGAAAAATGACAAAAATATATTCTAAGTTTCTGGAACGTCTACTGTGTGTTTTATGTTATTTATGACAAACTTCTATCTGCTAAAGAGGAATCTCTTCACCCTGCTAATTTTCATCGAAAACGCAAGAAGTAAATCTCCGAGTATTGAGCGGCAGTCATCCACCTATTTTGCAGTATTTTCTTTTAAAAAAAACTTGTATACCAACAAGAATAAACTTGTGACCCCAGGATGGAAGACAAGTGTCTTACCAATAAGTTTATTGGTATAAAAAATCAATTTAGTATTTAACAATAAATAAATTGGTTTTTACATAAATTAATTTCAACTCCGCTACACGTGTTTATACTTCCTATCATTAGGCTCCCTTGAAATGAATGAATGAAAAGTTCCGCCTTAAAATAGCCTTTTGATAAACAATTAAGTACTTTTCAATACATGATATTATAAAATGCAGATTAAGTTAAAATAATGTATTTATTTCTAGTTAATACGTTTAGTGCTGAGGACACGCGTCGCGTGTCTACACAAACATATACCTAGTGCGTATGACACGCCAGGCGTGTTCTGTTGATGATATGTCTGTATCTTTGATAAATTTCTCAGCACGGCGTTTATGAACGTAAAATTTTATTCGCAGTGAATATTAGAAAATTTTGAGCTTTCATAATTTGTTGAAAATCAATTTTAATATCGTGTTTTGAAGTCTCGAATTTGAGAGCTTTAACGTTGTCAAAACGTGAAACAAAAATAGGGGGCAGCCTTCGAAATCCTTTATTTACATTCTGGCTGACATGTACTATATACCCGGCCCAGTGCAGAATACTTGAAAAAATAGGAAGCGATAATGGAATTAGTATTTACATGACTGAGTCTGAATAGATTCCATTGCGATTTGTATTTCCTCTCGCATTCTATAAGCGTCTTCAGTTCAATGCACTCAATTTTTCTTCTGATTATTCAAAAAGAAAAAATCTTCAAAAAATGGAAATTTTTGAGATGCAAATACACTTTGAATAATTCATGCCGATTTTCAATAAAATATTAAAACAATGATTATTTCTTTCGCACTTAGTGGCAGGGAAACTTTGCTGAACGATACCTCTATATCTCATAAAACCATTAAAAGTATTTTAAATTAAATACCGAACTGAATTTGCCACTTTTTTCAGGGAAATGGAATAAAACGATATTTTCATCGACGGGGTCAAAAACCCAGAACATATGTCTTAGTGTAGTACGCGCTTTATACTGTACTACAACAGCAGATTTTCTACCATTTATTTTTATAAAAAACGTAACATACCTTTACGCAAAAAATCCGGAAGTAATATTTACCCATTTGTTCAGGGTGACACTTTGATAAAGTAAATCTAGAATGGATTAACGGTGTTTTGCACGAAAGTTATTTATTTATTTTCAATTCATAGACATATATTTACTAGACTTAGAGATCCCTGAATATCAACTCATAGACTGTTACCATTTACATGATAGATTTGTTTTAATAAATATCATAACGTTTCCGCGTACAATGATTTTTATTTGTAAATATCGATTTTTGAATGTGGACCGCATGAAGGATACAAGACTGGCAAAAATCGCTAAGACTGAAAACCGTAGCAGCAGGAGATTACCAGGAAGACCGCCGAAACGATGGAAGGAAAGCTGGACGTCATCATCCCAGGATAGCCCACCGTCACAAACAGGTCATACGACCTAAACCAAGGGGAAGAAGAAGATGAAGATTAAAAAAAAATTGAGATTAATCAGTTGAAGCTGGAAATTGCATTTATTATACTATTTTTCTTCTTCTTCCTGGCACTGCCCCAACTCACTGCCTAGGTAGTCTGTTGGGGTCGGCTCTTCTCGTTCTCAGGCTGTATATTCTTCGGTTCTGGGTGTCGCTTTCATCTAGGCCATTTCTCTGCAGGATTTCGGAGCATTGAGTCACCCAGAAGTTCTTTGATTTTTCTCTGGACGGCTGTCGAGGAAGATCCACAGACATTGCCTGATTTACAGTATGGTCTGGTGGTCTCCGTCTTATGTGCCCGTAACATCTCAGCTGTCGCTCTTCCCGCTTACTATTTATTTCAGTGCATTTATTATACTATTAGTTTTATAAAAGCATTTTTGACATTACTATGGTGGCATAATCACCCTAATGGGTTAATTGCCTATTTAAAAAGTCTGACTTAGGGTACGTATATAAATTAACTTTTATATATTTTTAAAGAATATATATGACCGAAACAGGTTCTCTTACACCGCTGAATACTTGGCGAATAAAATACCTGTGCCATTCGAGGGGAGTAACGGAGCTTGAGGTTCGAACCGGCGATATTCACCACTGAAGTCTAGAGTGATACCTCAAGTGTTATAAATACATATTAAATTAGGTCATTCCATCCTGATCTCTCTCTCTCTCTCTCTCTCTCTCTCTCTCTCTTCCTCTCTCTTTCTGGACAGTCTCTCATAACTAAGGGTCGTGATGTCTTGGAATTGTCTCCCACTTCCGTCTACGACGGTCTTCCACCCTTATATACTTAAGGCATCTCGGAGTATTACTGTCACAGTAGACCGTGCCGTGTCCCTAATTTCGTCAATCCACTGGGTTGGTAATGATCCTATGCCTCGTTATCTCTTTTTATTGTCCTTTTGGTTGACCTTTCTTCTCCATTCTATTCTGGTAAATTAATTCAACTGGAAATGGAAATGTTTGTTTTAGACAAAAAAATCGCGTGTTTATTTTAACTTGGACTTGGCAGAAGAAAGATAAATATTTGAAAGAAGGCGGAACGAAGACATTAGAAATGAATGCATAGATAAAATGTTTTAAGTAAGATTAAGAAAGGACCTTTAACATGGTTTGGACATGTGAAGATAATGAATAATGAAAGAATGACAAAGGGAGTATACAAGTCAGACGTCCAAGGTGTGCGTGAAAGAGGTAGACTGATCATAACGTGGCTGGATGAAATGGAACAGATTTTGAAGAAAGGTAAATAGAGAAAATTGTATACGACGAGATGTATGAATGTAAAGGAGACGAAAGTTGTGTACATGAATAGAAAAGTTTCTATTCTTCCTGCCTATCTTGGAAGAGACACGACGTGATATTTATGTATAATTAATCATAGTTTTAAATTAATACAAGCTCAAGAAAGATATCTTTTGAAAATATTTAAAAGCAATGTTTCAATAATCAATACTAATAAAAAGTCAATTGTAAAATGTTCTACGTTGAAGAAATTCCAGGAAGCCAGAGCTCGAAGTGATAAGTGGCGATTCCAACGGCGCCGTAATACGAAGAAAGAAAGAAGCAAGCAAGAAAGAAGTCCGCCTTTCGAGGAGTAGAATGAGAAATAGAGAAAATAAGGGATTTCCATAAATAGACCATTTGCAGACTTACTTATAGAGGAGATAAACCGCTTATCTGATTTCCGACAGAACGGAATCAGCCTGGGCATTCGTCTTGGCGTACAACACGGCAATAAACTAAAGCTTGCCAAAGTTTTTTCGCTATGCTACAACAAAAAGTTTCGCTCTTTTTCCCCATTGTCCATTACCAAAGAGATAGTTGATTTTTTGTTGCACCACGGTTCATTATCGTAGAAAGAATTGTTGATTTTTTCACCACTGTTTATTACCGTAGTAAGAATTGTTATTTTTTTTTCACTGCGGCTCATTACCGCACGAAGAATTGTTGATTTTTTACGCTGCGGTTCATTACTGTCCGAAGAATTGTTGATTTTTTACGCTGCGGTTCATTACTGTACGAAGAATTGTTGATTTTTTACGCTGCGGTTCCTGTACGAAGAATTGTTGATTTTTTACGCTGCGGTTCATTACTGTACGAAGAATTGTTGATTTTTTACGCTGCGGTTCATTACTGTACGAAGAATTGTTGATTTTTTACGCTGCGGTTCCTGTACGAAGAATTGTTGATTTTTTACGCTGCGGTTCATTACTGTCCGAAGAATTGTTGATTTTTTCAGTGCAGCTCATTACCCTAGCAAGAGTTCTTAATTATTTTACACTGTGGTTCATTACCGTCCGAAGAATTGTTGATTTTTTCACTGCGGTTTATTACCGTAGAAAAAATTTTGATTTTTTCACCGCGGTTCATTACCTTAGCAAGAACGTGATTTTTTTCACAGCGATTCATTGTTAGAGTAAGAATCTTCTCAGGAGGAGGGGTATGTTTTTCAGAAAACCAGAATGAAAACTGAAAAAAATCGGAAAGAATACCTAAATAATTTGTTCCTGTCTTCCATCGTGAAATTGTTGAAGTTTCTAAATTAATTAATTTTTCAATTAATTATTGCAATAACGATGATCGTGGACTGATGGGTTAATCAATCGGATGTCTCAGGTTTGATTCTTAGTGGGTTCATTGCAAGACTGGTTTTACTCATTTAGTTAATTTTATTTCAAAATTTATATCTTTCTGTAACTATGTTGTTAATCATAATTTTCATAGCGCTTTTAAACAACACATAAATAGCGCTACAAACTCTGCCTAACAAAAGGCTGCATCTCTAACGAAAGGTTGCAGATTGGCCAATCATCATGAAACTTTCATATCCTTGCGATCGGAGCTTTAGGTTAAATCTGAATGACTGTGCTTACTGAAGAGCAACAGCTTGCACACTATAAACCATTACATACACATGAGCTTTCAAGGTGGCTGAAAATCATACTCGATCACGAGGGATAGCCTAATGCATGGGTCGGCAACCTGCGGCCCGCGGGCCGCATGCGGCCCGCGAGACATCTTGGTGCGGCCCGCGAGATTCTCGCCGCAACGCACATGACGGACGATATTATACACAATCGAGTGAAAGGAAGCGAGAAAGGGAGCGAAGAGATAGTGAAGTTGGAGCGAAGGGGGAGCGGGGGGAAAGAGAAGGAAGGCAAGAACGCCACACGCACCTCGCATCATTCCGCTGTCGACCGCCAGTAACACTACTCGTTCGCTCGCGCTGCGCTAACTACCCACCCACGCGGCGTTTACATTCGCTGCAAGTTTTATTTTTTTATAAAATCTGTTTTGTGAATTCTCTTAGTGTTTTTGGTAAGTACCTACCTACTGCATGATAATAATATTATTCCTAAGATTACAAGTAATGAATATAACAATGCAATATTAAAGTATCCATGAGTTTACGACAGTTTAAAAAAAAATTACAATGATAAACTTTTTAAGACGAGGTGCACTATGAATGTAATATTTGTATAAGCCTGAAAAACTCCATTTACATTAAAAATAGCTTCCGAGAAAAAATAAATACCGCCAACGGGACTCGAAGTTACAATTGCCTTTTCTACAAAAAAATAAAATTGGTAGGTTCAGGTGAAAAAATTAATAAGAAATAATTGTTGAAAAAAAAAAGCAATGACTGTTGAATGAATAAATACTTGTATGTTACATATTTAGTTATTTGGCGGAATGGGAATAAGCCGACGTTGCTCAATGGCGAGAGCATCTGACCGGCAATCAGAAGGCTGCGGGTTCGAGTCCCGTCGCCGTTATTTATTCTTTCTCGGCAGATATTTTCAATGCGTATGGAGTTTTTCAGGCTAATAATTATTGCTTTTAAAATTTTCACAACGATAGTATTTGTTTACTCGTCAATAAAGGTATACTTTAGGTATACTTGACATAAATTTTACGATTTTGTTTTTCGAATAAAAATATTGCTCACTGGGGGAGTATTTATTTAAGGATTTTATATAGGACAAAACTATGACTCTTTCCGTAAAAATAAATACATATTTTTATGTTTCTGTATTGTTACAGATTTATACACCCAAGATGGCTTCTAAAAAAAGGAAGATCGTTGATGAAAGACGGATTTTTAATGAAGCATGGACAAATTTATATTTTTTTATCGAATTTAAAGAAAAACCACTATGTATTATCTGTCAAAAGAGTATTTCCGTAGTAAAGGAATATAACCTGAAGCGACATTATGATATTGAGCACAAAACTAAATTTCAGTGTCTTGAAGGGGAATCTCGAAAAAACAAAATCATTAACTTGAAATCGTCACTCAAAAATCAGCAGAATACCTTTAAAGTTGTAACAGACAAAAGCGAATCAGCTGTTCGTGCCAGCTACAAAGTAGCAGAGATAATTGCAAAGCATTGTCGCCCATTTACTGACAGTGAACTTGTAAAAGATTGTGTCTTAGCTATCGCGGAGGAAGTATGCCCGGAACAGAAAAAAATGTTTGAAAACGTTAGTCTCTCTGCTAGAACTTGCACCAGACGCACTGAAGACTTGGGTGCTAACTTGCGTGAACAACTTAAGGATAAAGCGCAGTATTTTACTTACTTCTCTCTTGCGATGGACGAAAGTACGGACGTGTCGGATACGGCACAATTCCTTATATTTGTACGAGGAATTGACGAAAACTTTTCTGTTTATGAGGAGTTATTAAAAATGTGCAGTCTCGAAGGAACTACAAAGGGAGAGGATTTATTTCACCACTTGGACCAAGCTCTGATTTCGTGTGGCTTGAGCTGGGATAAATTAACTAGCATCACCACGGACGGCGGAAAAAACATGAGCGGTCATAATAAAGGTGTTGTCGGAAGAGTCAACAGCAAACTGCAAGAGTTTGGATCGGAAGTTCCATTTACATTTCACTGTATTGTCCATCAAGAAGCATTGTGTTGCAAAGTTTTATCGTGGAAAGAAATAATGGATACCGTTGTATCTGCTATTAATTTTATAAGAAAAAATGGGCTTACTCACCGCCAGTTCCAAAAGTTTTTGGAAGATGTAGAAGCTGAATATGGTGACGTGATGTATTACTGTGAAGTAAGATGGCTAAGCCGAGGAGCAGTACTTCAACGATTTTTTTATTTGAGGAAAGAAATTTGTAACTTTATGGAGATGAAAGGAAAGGCAATACATGAACTTTCCAACCACCAGTGGGTTGTAGATCTTGGGTTTTTAACTGATTTGACTGCCGAACTGAATATACTCAATACACGTTTACAGGGGAAAAATAAATTGATATGCAATATGTATTCAGATGTTAAATCATTTGAAATGAAACTAACATTATTTATCGAGCATATCGATGAAAGGAAACTCGATCATTTTCCAAATTGCAAGAAAGCAGTAGAAGAAGCTGGAATAAATTTTGTTTGGCAAAATACTAAAATGAAAAGTGCATTAATGCAACTACAAACTGAGTTTGAAAACCGGTTTGCTGATTTCAAAAAGATCTCACGTAAGATGGAGATTTTCGAAAACCCCTTTGCAGTAGATATCGGTAATGTACCAAGCGATTTGCAAATCAACGTGATAGATTTGCAAAGTAATAACACACTTAAAATGGCTTTTAAGGAAAAAACTAATTTGGTGGATTTCTATGGGAGTTTGCCTTCTGAAAACTACAAGGATTTAAAAAGGTTTGCTCAGCAAATAATTACTATGTTTGGTAGTACATATATTTGTGAACAAACTTTTTCAATTCTGAATTATCGAAAAAATAAACACTGTTCTCGGTTATCGAATTCACATTTAGACGCAATACTACGCGTCTCTACTTCAAAAATGCAAGCTGATATTAAAAAACTTGCAAGTCAAATGCAATCACAAAAATCTCATTGATTTTATTAAATACAATAAATGTCGTTAAAATATACACTTAGCGTTTTATTTTTAAAACTAAAATATTTGTACATAAATATTGTATGTATACCTACTGCAAGTGCGGCCCGCACTGATCCCCATGAAAAATATTTGGCCCTTTTACAACAAAAGGTTGCCGACCCATGGCCTAATGTATCGTAATATATCAAGGTATGTCATCCTTGAGAGAACCTTGGAATAGGAGGAAGAAACACGTGCAGCGGTAAATAAGGCTAGCGCCGTTTAAAAAAAAAATTACGTTGCAAATTTTGTGCCGCATTTTGGGTTTTATACAAAAATAATTTTGCGCCACACAACGCACGTCGGCTGACCAGTACATATAATAAAGTCGATGGCTGGTATTGCGTGTGCAATGCATTGTGGTTTGGAGAAAATGAATGACTTAGTGAGTGCAAGTTGTGCGTGGAAGAAATAGACCGAGGAAAACATGGCTGGATTTTAAGAAGTGCGTGGAAGAAATAGACCAGATTTTAAAAGAAGGTTAAGTGAAAAGTAATAATAATGGAATATTGTGCATGACGAGATGTATAGTATGTTGTGTATATGAAAGAGGCGAAAGTCGTGTGCTTGGATACGAACTGTTTCTGTCGAGGCGTTTCGTTTACCAACAATCACAATGTATTCAAGTGGAGTTCGCCAGACCATAGCTGAACGCACTTTTAACACGTGTTTCACTTGAAAGTATTTTTCTCCATAACAATAATAAAGCGTTAAAAACAACATTTGTTACGACTTCCGTGGCTCAGTTAGTAACTCGTCGACTTATGACCCGAGGCTTGCCAGTTCGAATCCCATCGGTACATAAGCCAAATAAAAAAGTTTACTAAATTAAAAGCTTTTTCACCATGGTGTCATTTTTGGAAAAAACAACTGTCACTTGTCAAATGAAAAAGAACTATTAAATTATTTCAATTTGATTTTCTTTAAAAAAATGGAGTTCTATGAATTGAAATTCGACAGCTTCAATAAACCGTTTTTAGTTGATAGGAAAACATTACTGCATGACAATATCCGCACCCGTTGTATCATATACAATGAAAGTGTAATGAAATACAATACAATTTGAAGGCAGGTTTATTTTATAAAGCTATAAAGACCGGACAATTTCAAAAAATGCAGACAATATTTTAGTACCAACTTTGATAGGTATATGGTAATAAAACGTGGACGGGTAAATGCTGTAGAAATGCATTCAATGAGAAGTGAATTGTACTACCTGGGGATAAAGTGATTAGAGATTAATGTGAACATCAGACTGATGTGTTGAGTAAGATGAAGAAGGACATTCTAAGATGGGTAGGTGTGGAGAATGGTTTAATGAAGAAATACTAATAAAACAAATACCTTGTGTAAATGTGAGTGGAAGACGTGGTAGAGAAAAACCAAGGAGAGTATGGTAAGACCAATTGGATGATATTTGGAAAGAAGGAAACGCAGTATGTCTGAGCAATCGGGGGAGTTTTATTAGAAAGTGTATAGATGTGAAAGAGACGAGGGATATGTGTTGAGCTAAGAAAATATGGCGCTTTATCCTATCTGCACAAACAAACAAGGAAAGGCGTGATGGTATGTATCCATGTATAGTTACACCTTAATGACAGGATGCATTTTTAAGAATACATTTGTGTTCATTAAAATAATAAAATCAGCTTCAAGTCAGGGATGATATTTCAATATTTGGTGTTTTATTTAATATAACTACGAAGTATTTGGATTAACATTAGGTATGTATTCATTAAAAAAAACAGATTTTTGCGTAAAAACAGTTTGAGATTCGCAAAGGTGAAGCTTTATTATCCTGCAGAAGAGGAGAGTAATGCGCTGTCTCTGAAGTAACTGAATTTCATCATTGCTGTTTCCTTGTTATCCTGAAAATGCTAAATTGCTTTTATATTCCGCAATTTAACAACTACAAGTTATTTTTCATTGAATTTTTTTCTGGAGAAGTGGTTCTTTTCTTTATATTTTTAACGACTTTAATTGTTTTCCTTTTTTAAGTAAATAAATAATAAGTTTTTTGATAATAATGTATTTTACAAATACGAGTATATACCCTGAAATTATACATACTCGTATATAATATGTTTAGACAATAAAAAAAAACATTTAAGTGACAATCTATCAAAAGATTTAAACTCCATTGTCACTCATTATTTATTTTATAGTTATATTATTGTATTATACTTTCGTTGTATACAGTATAACCTGGTAGGTACATTGCCATGTAGTAATTTCTTACAGCCAACCAGTAAGATGTTTAATGTAATGTAGTGAAAACCTGACTGAAGTATTTAAAAAAAAAACGGGAATCGATCCGACGACTTCCAGATCGGATGATCTTACCATTTAGGTCACGGAGGAGGATGATAAGCTTATTTGCGAGATTTGCTTATTATTTCAAGTGCTACCACGTGTGCTATCAGATATAACTCCAAACATCTGCCAAATATTGTTAATTTTTAGAAGTATTTTGAACTCCTCTATGTTATTAACCTGTCTACATTCCACAACAAGTGCATACCATGTTATAGGGGCATTCACTCCAAAACTGCGATCAAAATTGTCTGGTTGTTTTGCCCGATTTACTTTAACTAGACTGTTAATACTCTGAGACCCAGACAATCTCAGTGTAACACGTTTCTTAGAGGACAGCCTTTATGTATAATTCCCATCATTTAAAACGGATCCGGATTATTCAGGATTTAAATATACAAGATAATTGATTGATCAACAAGAAATAAATTGCAATATGACTATAATTTTGCAATATTACGAGTATATACCATAATAACATAATAGTTAAATACAATGATTCTAGTTTTAAGAACGAAATAAAGATACCTTTAGCAACTGAAATTATCATTTTTGGATTATATTGTAGAATGGATCAATGACAAGATTCACTTACTACAAAAATAACTATTTATAAATTTTGATTGAAAAAAAAAACTAAATTTAGTAATTTGTACTGAGGTCAAATTGAGATTTGATTTGAGATTTTTTAAATAATTTGGTTTAAATATCCCCGCACTCATTGACGCGATGACTTCCTCAAACTAAAAATTGTTCATCACAGTTGCTAATGTGGTTTGGAATATGGCATCAATAATAGCCTTAAGCTTGTTCCTATCCCGTGGCTTGGTTTTATACACCTCCTATTTGCAATAATTCGTAAATAGAAATCTGGAGCAGGGAGATTTGGTGACCTTGGATGCCAACAATGCGTTTTGTTCCGTGAGATTATATCATATTTTCGTCAAAAACATTGTTTGTTGTAACGACCTAACTGGTCTACTTGGTAAGACGCTTATCTTTCAACCAAGAGTTACGAGTTTGATTCCCTTTATGAAAAAAAAACGGTTCAAGTTTACTTGTTAATTTAGGCCTCTTTTTCATATTTATGGTTGACAGGCCTTACTCTTTTTAATTTCTTTAAGAAATGTCAAAAAATTTTGAAACCATATATTTTATAGGTTTCCCGTTGGATAAAAATACTTTTTATGCTCTTGATAGAGAATGTAACAGTGCTAAGAATAACGATAAATATTTTACATTTACAATATCTAAAAATATTTAAGACACTTGATTGCTACCATATTTCACTCAGAGCTTTTCTGACACTTTGAAGCTTCTTCCGGGGTCAAATTAATCATAAAGTATGAGCAGGGCTGTAAAATACACGATCCGTAAGAATATAAAAAACTTGTAGTTTTATTTAAAAGTTAAAAAAGATATAAACGATACTGACTCTCAACGATTTTTTATGTTTCTTAGATGTGATTTTTAAAACCAATTATATTATTAATATCTTGAAGATAAAAGGAACCAATTCAAAGAAAAACGTTGTTGATAAATATGTTATAAAAATTACCTTATTTTCTTAAACCAAGTTTTTTAAACTGTTTTGAAACAAGACCCTACTATTAATATACCAATTTATGAGGAAGTAAAAGATACCTAGAATTTTTTGCTATATATAAGCGGTATTTTCCTTAATTTTAAGTAATAAATACACATATTATATCATTATTATTTTTTAATAACGTTTTTCTACAGGATTAAAAAGGTGAGAAAAAATATTAAAAATATCAGATCTACGAAGTTTATTTCTAATGTGAACCAAAGATTACATTTTATATTATTTTTTAGTTGTATACAGGGCAATAGAGCAGACTAATTCTGAGTGACATTTTAATTTTTTTCAACCAACTAAAACGACATTTAACATATGTGACTCACAAAAACAAATGAGATATTTATTTTGTCACTAGTTGATCTCAAAGCCCCAGAATTTAAGTCAATTTTATAACTAAGTCACGAAGGTTATAATGTATTGAAAAAGTTATGTCATTTGGAAACAACTTTTAAATTCTATAGTTGATCAAAAATGTTGTTTTTTGAATAAAAAAAGCTAGCAATAACTCGTAAATAATATGGATTTTTTTTTTCAATATAACGTGTTTATGTTTAGTTTCACTTGCTCATTGTGATTGACGTGATTGTTTCTTCTCTTTAGCATATCAACTCTTTTAGCAGCCATCTTATCATTTTGATTCATAATATACGTTAAAATATTTTTAATTAAAATTTTATCTTCTAAAATAGAAGGAACATTGAAAAAATTTATATTTCAAAGTTTTTTCAACAAAATGACGAGTTAAATACATTTCTGGAATGAAAATGATTTTTTTTAATAACGTAGAATTTCAATGAAACCAACTCAGAACTGAGTACGTATCTTATTGCTAGAAAACTTGATATACACGTGTAACAACCAAAAGTATTTTTACATAGTATAATATAAGTGAGAGTGATATGTGGATCTAATAAATTAATTTTAATATTATAAATGTTAGAAGAATCAAGCATTTTTCCTCATTATAAGCTGCTTTGTCATTTAAATATTTATATTTTTCAGTTCAACATAGTCATCTCGTCGTAAAAAATACATCATTTTTTTGTTATTATTGTATGTCTTACAATCATACTCGTATAAAGAAGTAACCAAATAAAAAACATTGAAAAATAAATATGATATAATTAACTAATAACTTAAAAATAATAACTATGATTACACCTAATGTGTCACGTGGACGTAAGTACAACCGATTTTATATAGTTTGATTACGTATATTATTCCTTTGCCAACAACCCAACGAAAATAATATGATTTCGAAAATCGAAGTTAAATTATATTTTAAAGGATATGAGCCTTACACATTTAATACAATATCTTTATGATAGCTGAATGTTCTCCAGTTATATGATATGTTCTCGCTCCGTTCGTTAGGGGTATTTGGCAACCCTATCTTGTCGAATAGATTTCTCCCGAAGTGTCAGTAAACGAACGGTTCAACAGGCTTCTCAAGTTGATAAATAACGCTTTGAAACATGTTTCATTATAACAAACACCCTTTTAGAATTATTCAAGTAACAAAATAGTGATTAATAAATAAATTAATAGACAGTTAACGCCAACATTTTACGTTATGAACCATCGTACTCTTGTTTTTAATAATCATAGTATAAATAGGCCAAAACCCATACGATGGTTATCGTCAAAGAAATAATACGATAATTGAATTTTGAGTACAAGAGAGCGAGAGAGGAATACTTGGATTCTCTCCGAAAGTAATTTGAATCTCCGTGGGTCCGTGATACTGAACGAATTTTAAATACCTAGCTAACAATTTTTGAACCGGTGTAAAAGGAGACGACGTATAAATGATATATATACTCGTATATATAAACAAATTTTACATTTATGTATATATATTTTCATAAATGTAGAATTTATTTTACTTCCGTGAATATTTCACGGGTTGCAACTAGTTTATCTGTATTCCCTTCTTTTTCAGTTATAAAAATAATGAATACTTCCAAAAATGAGATTTGAAGCTCGTTTTGGGATATACACGAATGTTTATTGAAATACATATCTAAGAAAAATAGTTTATTACAAATAAGTTCAAAAAATATACAAAGAAAATAAAAAAACTAATAAACATGTTCGCTTTAAAAATATTTAATGAATACTTATCATAAATACTCACACAGGCCTTGCCTAGTGAAATAGTTTTCTATGCCGCCAAAGTGGTGAATTTTTCGCATTGTTATGTATTCTTTGCTCTACAATATCCATTATCACTAAAACTTTTGAATTATTGATATAATATTGTGAAAATAAAATAATGTAAAGTGATGTGTTAGAAAAAAATGTAATATAATAACAATAATATAAGGACAATTTATATATCACCATTTAGAGCACGTTCTCCTAAGGATGCCTTAACTCGAGATTCAAACCCACTTTTATGGACAAAATATATTACAGACAAAATATGTGTAAGTTAAGCGTAAGGATTAGGATGCTGTATCAGCACCCATTAGATAAGGTACTTCCCCACATCTACATATTCTCAGATAAACAGATTCTTCAGGTTATCTGATTCACGTTTGCAAACGTGCCTTAAAAACCACAGGGATACAGAAATGAAAAAAAAAATCAATTAATAATAATATATTTTTAGTTTCGGGTTGAGCAAGCCTGATGACGAGTATCAACAAGTAGAGAACGCCCTCTAAAAATAGTCCAAATGTAGAGCACTATTTTATTGATCGGTCTAAATCCGTTAAATGGAAAACTTGCCGTTATCCGCCATCCGTTTCCCGTTATCCGCAATCCGTTTAGTAAAGCTGCCCCATTACGATTATTGGATTAAAGATAAACGCGTGAGTAACAAACAATATGTCTGATTATATAAGAACATGTCAAGGATTAACTGTCTTCTTTATTCTAATTAACTTCTATTTAGTTATTAGAGAAATGACACAGGTTTTAACCTTAAATCTCTTTATAATATGATAACCTTTATAGTCTCATTGGTAAGCCGTCTGTCTTTCAGTTGGTTTCCAGGTTTTTTCAAAAAGTCTTCCAAACTGGTGTTTACTTAAGACTTTTGTGGTTGGTTGTAAGATATTACAGGTGGTACCGTATACAATGAAAAAGGAATACTATAATAATATTATAGTTTATTTTTAGAGAAAAACTGACACTTATTTTATGTTTATCTTTTAAACAGTCATCTAGAAAGGGTTTCTTCAATTTTGTGAAAGTTTCATTGACATACAGGTAGCAAAGATTTTTTCAACTTTGTGATAATTTTGTAATTAGTTATAAAAATGATTTCTTCAAATTTGTGATAGTTCAGTTAACACACATATATGTTAATTAGGATTTTTTCGACTTTGTGGTAGTTTCATTAACATATACGTAATAAAGATTTTTTTCATATTTGTAATAATTTTGTAAATACGAGTAGATATACAAAGGATTTCTTCTACTTTATGATAGTTCCATAAACAGGCATATACGAGTATTAAGAATCTCTTCAATTTTCTGTTTCATTAACACGCATCTAGTAAAGATTTCTTCAACTCGGTGGTGGTTGTGTTAATAGATATACAAAGGATTTCTTCTGCTTTATGATAGTTCCATAAACAGGCATATACGAGTATTAAGAATCTCTTCAACTTTCTGTTTCATTAACACATATCTAGTAAAGATTTCTTCAGCTCGGTGGTAGTTATGTAAATAGATATACAAAGGATTTCTTCTACTTTATGATAGTTCCATAAACAGGCATATACGAGTATTAAGAATCTCTTCAATTTTCTGTTTCATTAACACGCATCTAGTAAAGATTTCTTCAACTCGGTGGTGGTTGTGTTAATAGATATACAAAGGATTTCTTCTGCTTTATGATAGTTCCATAAACAGGCATATACGAGTATTAAGAATCTCTTCAACTTTCTGTTTCATTAGCACATATCTAGTAAAGATTTCTTCAGCTCGGTGGTAGTTATGTAAATAGATATACAAAGGATTTCTTCTACTTTATGATAGTTCCATAAACAGGTATATACGAGCATTAAGAAAGTTACTCCAGTGGTTGTAAACCTGACAACGCAATTAATGGAGCTGTAGACAAAGTTGCCCCTCAGCCGGATTTTTTAATATGCCTTCAAAACAAATTCTACGTTTTTGAAACTTCCGTAAAACAAATTCTACGTTTTTGAAATACCGAATGGAGCAAGATCAGCTTAAAGTTTGTAGGGTTCATTAATGTTTAAAGTTTAAAATAAAAAAAGGTACATCGTGATTGATGAATTATTTAAATCTCAACAATATCTTTATACACGATGTTTTGTGTATAAACATTACTGTTGTTCAATTTAAATCGTTGATAAAGTTTTCCTTGAACATTTGTTTCAGATACTCGTATATTGACTTTAATGTTTTTGCGTTTCCAGCATCGTGAAAAAGCCACATATAATTGCCTGCATTCTAAAAAAGAGTATAAGATAAATAAAAACAAGTAATAATAAGGTTTAATATATTAGGAAATAAATAAATTATTTAATGAATTACAATTGAAAATAAATTGGCATCGTCCCCTTTTAAATCACGGACCCATCGAGATTCAAATTTCGAAATATTCCTCTCTCGCTCTTTTGTATTCAAAATTCAATTCTCGTATTCTTTCTTTGACGACAACCGTTGTACGGGCTTTGGCCTATTTATATTATGATACGACAACTTAGAATTAGTGTTTCTTCCTATACGACAAGCTTACAATGAGTGTTTCTATCTATACGACAAACTTACAATGAGTGTTTTTTTCTATCTACAGTAAAATATGACATGATAATTTTTCACATTTCAGATAATATGATTAATTAATATTTTTTAATTGCCACATTGAATCACATTTTGGTGATTGAACATTTACTAACAACTTAGATCCTATGGGTTTAAGATAAAATAGTATTTTAAAAAAGAAAAATTATACATATTTTTCAAAGTTTGGCATGTAGTTTTCTATTTTCTATTTCTATTAGTTACATACTCGTAGGTAAAAGAACATTCATTTGAGAAAAGGCTTTTCGCACAATCTCCCAAATTACTTGGGGAGCTTCCAAAACAAAGCTCGTATATTTTCATCTCTTTTTTTCTCGTCGTTTCGTGTTAAATGGTTTGGGAGAAAAGCTAAAACTCCCATTTCAGAAAGAAGTAGAGTGCAAACTAAAGCATTAATTGTTTTTAGTAGTTTTTCTTTCAGATTACTTTTTTGGGCTTAAATACTACTTCATTAAATTAATTCCCAAAAAAAAAAAAACAAATAGCAACTTAAGTTAAATAATACACAATTGTATCCTTTTTTAAATGGTTTTTGTATAAATAAAAAAAATTGATTGGCAAATAAAAACTATATAAAATAATGTATCATTTCATTTTAACAAACCTACCTGGCTTGATATTTTTGGGTGTTTGCTTTTTGTTGACTTTGTTCTGGTTTTTGGGTGTTGTAATGAATTAGTGCATTATATTTTTTTGGCTGCAGTTCGGACTTGATGAATTGTTTATTTATGAATTTCACTGGTATAAGTAAACTGTCACGGAGAAATGTATGAACCTAGTGAGACCGTTGATATTGACCATTTGTTTTATGTAGAATATGTACACTTTTAAAACAGTTAAATAAAATCGAATACTTCGAAGATTTCAAATATGTACTATCATGAAACTTCCCTAATAAAAGTAACTTTCATTTTATATACAAAATTTGATTAACCAATTTTTATTTAATATTATTGTCTGAAAATTTGTTATAAATGTATTTTAAAAATTGATTTTCGTATAAGTAAGTTATTCAATCACTTATTTACACGAATACTTTCAGAAAATCTCGACTGGTTCCATCATCCTGCTGCACGCCTGTGCCCTCAACCCCACTGGTGTGAACGCTACTCCTGGACAATGGGATGAACTCTCACAGGTAAACATGTTTAAGAACTTTTATTTTTGTTGTTAGTTAATTAATTTATTTAAACACTTTTGCAGATTTTTTGCTTTCCGACTGAGAAAAAAATTGTTTAATCATATTGTATCCAGTGTTGCGGGAAATTAAAGCTTAATATAAAGAAAATGAAATGATGAGAGATAGAATTGTTGTTTCACTCCATAGTTCTCACTAGATAACAGAAGTCAAGAGCCGAGTTGCTTTTTGGGTACTCAAAATACGAACTACAGACACAGCAACTCGACTATGCCAATACGTTAACCATGGGAACAAAAATAACGAGATCCTGTGGATTCGACATCACTTGGCACTGGATATATAGAAGTTAATGGACATTATTCGAAAAGAAGAAGATAAAAGGAAAACAGGAAACATCCGGCGCGGTAGGCAGAGGGGATAGAGTGCCAGACTTTCCTATTACTACACACATATTTCGCCACTTCCACATCCAAACACCTTATCATACAACTCCTACGATATATTTGACTTCTTACGTTACCTTCTTTTAAAATAACATTAACTTGATCGAAATATGGTTTCCGTGGTCTTCATCTACCCCGTCTTCCTATTTATTTTGTGTGTCTCTCTTAATTCATTCGTTCTACATGCCCAAACTATTTTAGAGTACTATTCTTCATCTTACTCAATACGCCTTAAGTTCACGTTCATCCTTAATCACTTCATTCCGTATTCTGTCATAAATTTCATAGATTTCAAATAAATCATTAATTTTTTTAATATTCCGTTGAACCTAATCTAATGTTTTATATTTTTATAATGAAGAGTGGGAAGAAAAGTTCATATTTATTTATTTATTATTTATATATTTATTTATAGTGCACAGAAATCGGCAAAACAAATAATTTCTAGGGTTGGACTGAAAATGATCAACTAACAGGAATCTTACAGGAAGTATACACTCAAAGTGGAATATTACGATATTCCACTTTGAGTGTATACAGTACAACCAGCCAAAAGTATGTTGCCATGCTACAATATATTCCAACCAACCAGAAATGTGTTTTAACGAGCTTTTAGTAAAAACCAGACAAGACAATTTAAAAAAATATATATTTTTATGCCCAAACCATCTGAGCATGCTCTTTTTCATGACACATAACAAATCAGCCTTAAGTTCACATTCATCAGTTATTACTTAATTACATATTCCATCACTCATTGTGATTTTATGTATTCGGCCCCATCAGTGGAGTCTTCAGACTTTAAAGCCACTGGACTAGGCACGGTTCTCGAAATTTGCCATCGCACTTTTTTTCCAATATAACCCCGCAAAAAGGGACAACAAACCGGGCATACGTCTTTTTGTTAATAAATAATATCATTTTTTTTTTAAATGGAGAATCTTTGAAAAAATTTAAAATCTTCCAATATGAAAGAAAGTATTTTTTGACAGTTGAATGTATAGAGCATTTTAAGAACGCAATTATGTTAACGTTTTGCATGACGATATATGCAAACCAAGTAAATGTTGGTTAGCGTATGATATCGGCATATTTTTAACAAGACAGTGGCATTAGATTCAAATGAAGCTTTCGAAAAGATAGGATTAAATGTCAAAGGATAGTTTTGCTGGGTTCGATGTTTTTCCGAAAATATTGGCAACTTACCGAACTGTTTGAACTCCAAAACTTAAGTCGCTTTATAAGTACATTTAATGCGTTGTAAGTAATTTTCCGTTTCCTGAAACGTCGGACCTTTTAGTCCATCGTCCCTGCTATATTTTCACTCGGTTCTGTCGGCACTGCAGAAGCTTCTTTGGGCAGATTCTCCTTCACTACGTGAAGTCGCGCTTATATTAAACAAAGAAAATAAGTACTTGTAATATTATGAATCGTGCTGAATATGGGCTCATTTTGTCCCATTAATATCTTAAGTAGTGATATAATTTAAATACCTAGGAAGTATCCTAATGGAAGACCTCAACTCAGAAACCGAAGTCAAGTACAGAATTGAATCATCTCGTGCGGCTTTTAATAAAACGAGAAGCGTATTCTGCGATGTTAATCTAAACTTGAAACTTCAACAACGGTTAGTCAAATGCTACGTTTGGTCAGTGTTATTACATGGAGTGGAATCATGGATCCTCAAAGTTAATAGTATGAACTGACTGGAAGTATTCGAAATGTGGATGCACCGGAGAATGCTACGGATACTCTGGACGGATATGGTCAGCAACACAAGGGTTCTTCAAAGAGCCAAAGTTGATAGAGAGTTGCTGACTAATATTAAAATTCAAAAGGTGTCCTACTTGGGTCATGTACTTAGAGGAGCAAAGTACAAATTACTGCACCTGATCATCCAATGCAAAATAGAGGGTAAAAGAGGTGTTGGCAGTAGGCAAATCTCCTCGCTCCGCAATAAACGTGATTGGACTGGTATAAGGACCGTTGGGGATCTTTTTCGGGGTGCCGTTGACGAAGATGTCTACTCTCAGGTGATAGTCAACGTTGAGGGGACCTGACATGACACTAGGAAGAAGAAGAAGTGATATAATCGAACATAGCTGTCAGCCGTTTATGTAACATATGTACCATACAGAAACGAAGATCTGTAATGTACAATTTATTTATTTAACACTTTTATTACAATACAATCTGGCGGGATTATTGCCAGGCGGCAATCTCTTCCAACCAACCAGACAAAAGTAAATGAAGCAAGTTACGTGGTCGCATAAATCATTCAAATGACTATCCATCCCCACGAAATCCATAAACATATACGTGAGAACATGCCCACGAACCCCACAAAGACGGACAATCACCCGAACATTATTTTTCATGTAAAGTGAGATACCAAAAGGAAAGGTAGGGATGGTAGAGAGGAAAGGAAAAGAAAAATCAGGAATGAAACACGTTATTTTACTGACTAGAAATTAAGAGTTTTTTCAGTCGTTTCTTAAAGCATGCCAAGGACGGAGCGAGTCTTATATTGGTTTGTAACTGATTCCAGAGTCTCACTGCATGGACAGTTAAGGACGCCGTAAAGAAAGAGGAGCGGTGAACTGGAAAGGCCAATAAACAATATCTGTTTGAGCGTAGCGCTAATCCATGATTGGAAAGCCGCTGAAAATTTTCGGCGAGATAAGAGGGTGCGGCGGGACAGTTAAGGATACTATACGATAGAGACAGTATGTGCATTTGGCATCTATTTCTAACATTCAACCAGTTCAATGCTTTCTGGTGTGTAATTATATGCTCGTACTTTCGTAGGTTGAAAATGAATCTTAGACACACATTTTGAAGACGCTGTAATTTGTCCAGCTGTTCCTCTGTAACATCCAAGTAACATACGTCCGCATAGTCCAGAATCGGAAAGAGCAGATATGGATCCGAGTAACGAATGATTTAATATATTGTATTGTATAACATTTTCGTTATATACAGCACAACTACACAAGCCAATTTCCATTTGATCAACCAGAAACATGATAAAGAGACCTTAAGCAAAAATCAAACTCTAATCCTATATTTTAAACATTTGGATTCCAATGGAAATCAAATCCCTAACCTCCGGGCTGGACTATGGAGGTAATCGTTTATCAGCAAATCCCTAACCTCCGGGCTGGATTATGGAGGTAATCGTTTATCAGCAAATCCCTAACCTCCGGTCTGGACTATGGAGGTAATCGTTTATCAGCAAATCCCTAACCTCCGGTCTGGACTATGGAGGTAATCGTTTATCAGCAAATCCCTAACCTCCGGGCTGGACTATGGAGGTAATCGTTTATCAGCAAATCACTAGCCTCCGGGCTGGACTATGGAGGTAATCGTTTATCAGCAAATAAACCTTAGGATCGACCCTAAACTAAAATTTAATCAAAATCATTCAATGAAAAAAAATATTGTGCAGATCCATTGTCATTTTTATTATTACCAATCGGTGAATGATCCTTTGTAAAATATATGTTTTTTATTCAAATACTCTTTATTGTATGATGGGATTATGAAAGGATTTTTTTACTAATGACTTTTAATATCTTATGCTTATTATTTTTTATACTTCGTTATGTGTTTTTTTTTATTTATAACAATGTTTTTTTATTTTTTTTTATTTTGTTTTGTTTTGTTTTATGTCCACTACCTTAGGACGTGTAAACACCTAAATATGCAGGAGACTACTTTGTACATAAAACAGTTTCATTTTCTACCGATTGTCTCTGAGTAACGCAAATTACTATAATATTTTACCGTCCTATCCCTATCCTGCCACAGAGCATACGACCATATGTTATTATGCCGGATGGCCTGCGACCACAAAGAAGATAACAATATGATGCAGGACACTATCAGGACCTGGAATGGCGACGCCGACTCATGCAGAACTATTTTATGATTCATTACTATCCTTTGTTTTGTTTATATCCTGCTATCAAGCTCTAATTTGCGATAATAGCATTTGATGTCGAATTTTATTAAACATAAATAAATCATCTAAAACAGAACAGATAAAGCAAGAAAAATATCAAATAAAATAATCATCATAATATAAATAGGCCAAAGCCCGTACGACGGTTGTCGCCAAAGAAAGAATACGAGAATTGAATTTTGAATACAAGAGAGCGAGAGAGGAATTCTTGGATTCTCTCCGAAAGTAATTCGAAATTTGAATCTCGGTGGGTCCGTGATACTGAACGAATTTTAAATACCTAGCTAACAATTTTTGAACCGGTGTAAAAAGGGACGATGAATAAATGATATATATATATATATATATATATATATATATATATATATATATATATATATATATATATATATATATATATATATATATATATATATATATATATATATATATATATATATATATATATATATATATATATATATATATATATATATATATATATATATATATATATATATATATATATATATATATATATATATATATATATATATATATATATATATATATATATATATATATATATATATATATATATATATATATATATATATATATATATATATATATATATATATATATATATATATATATATATATATATATATATATATATATATATATATATATATATATATATATATATATATATATATATATATATATATATATATATATATATATATAAACAAATTGTACATTTATGAATACATATTTTCATAAATGTAGAATTTGTTTTACTTCCGTGAATATTTCACGGGTTGCAACTAGAAATAATAATTCGTAAAATAAATTTACCAAAAATATATTTTAAATAAAAAAATCTTCAGAGAAACATGCCAAGGCACTGTCTTATTTAATTCCATTTTTAACCTCTTATGAAAAATAAATATTTTTATTTATTTATTTAACACTTCATCGTAAATACAATCTGGTGGATTTATTGCAAGGCGGCAATCTCTTCCAAGCAAAAGTAAATAAAGCAAGTTGCAAAAAATATTGATAATTTAATTCATATTTATGAAATTTATGAATGTAAACATATTAAAGTGAAAGTGAGATATCATCAATCAAGGGAAAAGGAGAGAATGGTGGAGAAGAAAGAAAATCAGGAATGAAACGCGTTATATCACTGACTATAAATTAAGAGTTTTTTCTATCGCTTCTTAAAGCATGCCAATTTTATATTAACTCATGTAATTGCATTATGATTTAACTTTGATGGTACAAATCCTCCTAGCTTGGATGGATTGCCTATTAAAAAAAAGCACGCCATGGACGGAGCGAGTCTAACATTGTTTTGTTACTGATTCCAGAGTCTTATAGTATATAGTATACTACTTGTAGAATAATTTGGAAGATAAATATTCAATAAGCAGACGACTCTGTGTTCAAAAGTTTTTTATACATGTGTTCAATTTTGGAGAGGGTGAGGCGCACTTTAATTTTCTCATTGTGTTTTTACTGTCTGTTTCATTGTTTTTAACACACACTTCACAGATTTTTACTATCTGTTTCATTGTTTTTAATACACACTTCACAGATTTTATAATTTTATACACTACACTAAACAATGCATCTGGAGGTGCAATTAACGTTGGTGCAATGTACCAGAATTTTGCTTGTTCACATAGTCAATCAACTGAAAATATTTTCTCTAGATATCAGTACAAAATTAATGTCATATTGGAGGCGTTGTTGAGTATACTGCGTAACAAAATTGGTACCATGTGATTTTTTTATGGAAACATTTTAAAATCTACTCTTAAAATCCGTTGTTGCGATGATCTGAAGATCCCTAATTATGTAGAACGATAACAAGTAAAGGCTATTGTATCATCTTCATTGTGTCGCATAGCCTCTTCAGTGCGCATAGAACCTGCTACTTTAGTGCATACGGAACAATGAGCACTTCTGCTTGTAAGCTTTGCAACTGACCCTTATTCCTGAAATCGAGAGAGATAGTTCCTTATCATATATGACATGAAAAAGCTCACGCTAGTTCTCTAGTTGAAATACTAGTCCGTTGAGTAAAAAATAAACAATGCCTTTGACTTTTGTCACGTCATATGGTAAATTTCTAAAAAAATGTATAACCTGCAGGAACGAAAAAAAAACATGAAAGTTACAAATTTTTCAACCCTTCAGTCCCAATTAGTCCACCTTATAGGAGTCAAAACTTTATAGTTGTCAGTCAAAAATTATTCATAATCAAATATGTTTTGAAGCTTTCGCGGTTTTTCGTATATGTTGTACCGCGTAGTTTAGCTTATGATACCGAGGTTTTGAAACGTTGCAGTTTTCATATTCAGATATTGTGTGTAATCAATGGCGAAGAAATAACGTAGATAATTATGAATGCAACATTCAGTATGGAAACAGTTGCCTTTTCTTAATCTATAAACCTTTTGGAAACTGTTATAACACGCTATGCCCCTTTTGGGGTAGATAGAAAAGACCTCCCCTCACCTTTCTATCCGTGTAAACAGGTCTTGTCTCGTCCATATCCTTAAATCTTGTTATACATGCACTTCTCTTTCAAATAATCCTTTGAGTTAATACTTCTCCAAATATCTCCTTCCACTCTTTTTTTTCTTGTTCCTCGTGCTGTCCAGTAATTTTCAACAAATCATTTTTTAACATTTCATTTTCTCAATGTGGCCATTCAACATCAAACTTTCTTACAACTTAACTCTAGTTATAGCATCCATCTCCTCTCCTTTATTCGATCATTTCCTACTTCAATACATATTGTAATACAAGATTTTGTACACAAGACATGCATTTGTATCACCTTTATTCTCTTCGTATATATCACTCCGTATTAATTTATTTTTGTTAAATTCCACAGCTGTTTGTAAAAATTAATACGTTGTTAAATGTGAATGGACTTGTTTCAAACTCAAAGTGATTATAAATTGACTTGTAAAACGATTGCAATATAATGGGTTGTAAAACACGATCGTCTCCATTCCTGAATGCATCCCGAGTCCGGAGTACCCTCTTTTAGTTAGGATGGTTTCCGATAAATTCCTGGTCATCAAACATTCCAACACCATTCCTCCCTCTTACTTAATTTCCTCGACTCACATACTTAAGTATATGAACTGGATACCTCTTCATTCTGGAATTATTTATTAGAAAAGTTGTGCTGAAACTTCTGAACTTTTGAATGGTATGTCTAATGGTGCAAGTATCGATCTTATGAGCTAGCTATATTTGATAATATATTTTAGAATATCTATATTTTTTCAATACTATTTAAGAGTTGTCACTGATATGATTATAAAACATTTAAAATCAAAGGCATATAAGAATTTTAATAAGAAAAAAATGACTTGACCGTTGAACCAATAGAATATTAGTAACAAAAGGAATATGAAGTACAAATGTGAGTGGAACTCATGGTAGAAGAAGACCAAGGAAAGTATGGATGGATCAAGTGTATATTTTGAAAGAAGGAAATGCAAAAAGTCAGAGAACTTGTAGAATTCGTATGAGAAGGTCTATGGATATGGAATAGAATTGAAGTAAAATATTTGTGTCGTGATAGGAAAGTTTGACGCTCTCTCCCTTCTGACTACCCCTATAAGAGATGACGTAATTGTATGTATGTGGTTTAAACTTATTTATTTAATTCCGTTATTATTAAGTTATTCGAACATAATATTTGTAAAGTGATACATCAAATAAAATCAATTGACTAAAATAAAAAGCGTGTATAATCACAGCATGAAAACCTCAGTGATTTAATAGTTTAACGTTTATAACAACAGTTGCTAGTTTGATTTGATTCCTACTATTGACTTTCTGTATACGATTGTATTGCCAACACGCACGACAGCGAACTAATATTTGTCTTTCAAGCCAATCTATGGAGCGACGACAATATTTTCTACTAACCTTAACATTAACATTAAAGTGCGATGATAACTAAGTATTTTATTTTTAAAGGAAACTGTCTTTACAAAAAAAATAATACAATTACGAAGGTTGTAATTGTCATTTAATATTAATAAAACAAAATTCAAATGAAAACACTTAAAAACAAACCTCAATATACGAGTAATACACATAACAAAAAAACATGAAAAATTTGACACAATCAAATTGTAAAATCATTCATCCGTTTAAATTTTTTTGTTTAAATTCTATCGAATGTATTGCTTTTAAGTAATTTCCTCCAATTAATCAGCTTTATGTTATTATTATTATTGGTATCCTTCACCACGTTTTAACGTTATGTACGAAAGCAATATTTGAGAGAAACTAACGAAAATTATATAAAAGATAAATCTAAAGTAAAATGGAAATTGTGTGGGAGTTAAGGGAAAAGAGAATATTAAAATAAACATTACTTTTTCAGTTTGTTTTTTAATTATCGATAAGGATGTTGTACATTTGATTGAGCCAAAAAGATAATTTCAAAGTTAAGCCGAGTGAACCATAAAAGATTATATGTAGAATGATGTGTGGTTCGTTGGAATACAAAGTATTTATGTACAAATCAGAAAAAAATTGTTTGGTATAATTACATAAAAATAAGTATTCCAATTGCACTTTGTAATTAAAAGCTACTTTAAATGTATGACGATTGATTAAACATTAAACTAAATACAAAAAACAAAAATAAATGTGACCTTAAAATGTTGAACAATAATGTCGATGAACTGGTGTTACATGTTGATGATAAGGTTGTGTTAGTGGATAATGAAAATGAACTAAAGCGTACGAGAAGTGAATTGTACGCGAACCCAAAACTGCTTTCAATTTATCACGGTTAATTAAAAATTAAAATAAATACAAAAAACAAAAATAAATGTGACATTAAAATGTTGAACAAGAATGTCGATGAACTGCTGTTACATGTTGATGATAAGGTTGTGTTAGTGGAGAATGAAAATGAACTACAGCGTACGAAAAGTGAATTGTACGCAAACCAAAAACTACTTTAAATGTATCACGATTAATTAAAAATTAAAATAAATACAAAAAACAAAAATAAATTTGACATTAAAATGTTGAACAAGAATGTCGATGAACTGTTGTTACATGTTGATGATAAGGTTGTGTTAGTGGAGAATGAAAATGAACTATAGCGTACGAAAAGTGAATTGTACGCGAACCAAAAACTACTTTAAATGTATCACGATTAATTAAAAATTAAAATAAATACAAATAAACAAAAATAAATTTGACATTAAAATGTTGAACGAGAATGTCCATGAAATGTTACATGTTGAAAATAAGGTAGTGTTAGTGGAGAATGAAAACGAACTACAGCGTACGAAAAGTGAATTATACGCGAACCCAAATCTACTTTAAATGTATCACGATTAATTAACATAAATAAATGTGACATTAAAATGTTGAACGAGAATTTCTATGAACTGTTTCATGATGATAAGGTAGTTAGTGGAGAATGAAAATGAACGAAAAGTGAATTTTACGCAAACCAAACACAAAAAGAAAAAAATTATATTATAGCCATGGTAACTGAAAAGGTTAAAAGGAAAAATATACAGAACGAGTTGAATAACTCAGTTACTTCGAAAGAATGTTCTCAGACGACCTCCATGGTCTAGTTGGTAAGTCGCCTGTCTACCGACTCGGGAAGTTGCGTGTTCCCATCCGACTGGAACCAAGATTATATAAAATATAAAGGTGAGGAGGTCGTCTACAACATACCAAAATACTTTTTTATCATAATAATTGACACAAGATCAGTTTGTTATTGTTTTCATTATGATTCGAAAACACCTTAAAATATGAGTACGTGACAAAGTAACGAATCAATTGCCTTTGCTATTTCCAAATGAAATAAAGAGGCAAAAAATAATTAGTGCTCTAACGTGTTTACTTTTAAAATATTAAAAAAAAGTTGAAAGCAAATTATCTCAAACGAAATCATACAAAGAAAATATTTTTTTTGTTTTCCAGAAGGAAAATCAAAAAATGAAGGAATCTAAACAACTGGAAAAAATTGCGAAGTTAATAAATAAACAAACGACGCAAGTCATTGCGAATTAAATTTCCCCGTCTTTTTATCCTTCTTTATTTTTCTGATTTCCCTAAAATAAAGACCTATTGTCGTATATTTTCCAGGAGATACAGTCACCTTATCCCACAATGGATAAACCCCAACAACACCCCCAGGCAGTTATATAATTCTGCCTTCCAGTGCCGTTTGGTTATATTGTAGGGAGCTGAAAGTTTGAACGTTGATAATCAACTCACAACTTGTTAGATAACTTCCTCGACATAGTTGATGACTTCTACACAGAGGCTTCAAGTTCGATTCTCGAAAAAACCCAAAAAAAAAAATGTCCCAGTCTGATAAAATTTGTCTGGTCTGGTGCAATGATGAACCGCAAATTCCGTTACTACTCAAAAGGTTCTAAACCCGGAGTATCTATCACTGGGATTAAAGAAAATGTCACTGTTGCATATCTCCGACTTATCAATTCGATTGAAGTTTAGCAAACGAAAGAAAAAGAGGCGTCTTTCTCATATTCTCAACCTTTTTCTAAGTTGTGGTGTTAGCAACAAATACTTTGGGTCCCCTGGATCATAAAAAAATTAACCATTCCGTCTTGCAACAGTTTGAAATCCAAATGTCAGCGTTTTGCCTTCATCACGCAAAGCGTTTCTTTGAACATGGGTGTATTACCAAAAAAGGACCATTTAATTTTGAAAATCTATTCAAAGAAAGACTATTGATTTAAAGCAGTGTTCCAGAACACAAAAGCAGAGATAGGTTGCTAATTCACTGGAAAAACTAAGTGAAGGAATTACTCTAGAGCCAAATTCATCGACACCATTGTTGACGACCCTAAGTAATAAGAACACGTCGAAGAAGAAAGATGGGGACCTAGAAAAAGACAAATACTCATACAGGGATGTTTTTTAACAGCTGACACTGCAATAGCTCGAAAATATGTGTTCCTCTTAATATTAGTCATGTTTTTACTGAGCAGGCGTGATTATTTGATTTGACCTTACTAGCGAATTGCCCTCACTGCAGAAAGAATGCTACTTTCCCATTTCCGAAGATAAGTAACATTTTTAAATAAGAATGATACTATCGCATTTCCCACGGTAAGTAACATTTTTAAATAAGAATGATACTATCTCATTTCCCACGGTAAGTAACATTTTTAAATAAGAATGATATTATCGCATTTCCCACGGTAAGTAACATTTTTAAATAAGAATTATACTATCCCATTTTCTACGGTTAGTAACATTTTTAAATAAGAATGATACTATCCCATTTCCCACGGTAAGTAACATTTTTAAATAAGAATGATACTATCGCATTTCCCACGGTAAGTAATATTTTTTAAATAAGAATGATACTATCCCATTTTCTACGGTAAGTAACATTTTTAAATAAGAATGATTCTATCCCATTTCCTACGGTAAGTAACATTTTTAAATAAGAATGATACTATCCCATTTCCTACGGTAAGTAACATTTTTAAATAAGAATGATACTATCTCATTTCTCACGGTAAGTTAAATTTTTAAATAAGAATGATACTATCTCATTTCCCACGGTAAGTAACATTTTTAAACAAGAATGATTCTATCCCATTTCCCACGGCAAGTAACATTTTTAAATAAGAATGATACTATCCCATTTCTCACGGTAAGTTGCATCCCTTACCAGGTATATCCATTGCGTTGGTGATCTTCCTCGTGATCGGGACCTCTGTATTTTTTTCTTGGATCACCAGATTTTCCATTTTCAGTACCTGACTTTCTGATAATATTGTCAGAGTGCCTGAGGATTGCAATCAGAAGTTTTACCAAAATATATGAATTTATCTTGAGTACTGTCTATGGAACACTCAACATACACCACATATCCAAGGCGTCTGTCTTATTGTGTTCCTATTCTCTCAATATTCATGTTTCGGCACCATATGGAAAGATTGTGAAAATCATTCCTCTTACAAGATTTACTTTGTTACACCTACATAGTAATATTCTTGTCTCTCCGTCTGTACTTCAGCTTATTCATATATGATAGTGTGACATTTGTTATGCACAAATCAAGTGCAAGAATAGTAATACATTCATGACAAATTATTTTAAAATAAAATGGTTGAAAATTTAAAAAAAACGATAAACTTAAGGTAAATAACATACTTGTTTCGTTCTATTCAAGTATTTTGAAACTGTCGAACCAAGTTCTACTTTTTTTACTATATGATTGAAAATTATTTATTTAAAAGTGTTTTTCTCCAACATTTGAAACGATTAGTGTATAGTAGATTGATACAAAATGTGTCTTCATCTAGATCAAGAGTTCCCAAATTGGTCGATATCGACCCCCTCGGGTCGATTTGATTTTTCTATAGGTCGATAGTTTCAATAAAAAAAATTGGGGTTCGACGACAGCAAAAATAGATCCCCTTACTACTGCTATTTGTTTGGTACTTCAAAATATATATGATTCCACATAAGGTACCTAATTAAGAAGTAAAATAATTTAAAAAACACAAGATTATTTATTTGGTATTATTATTTTTATGATTCTGATTAAAATCTTTCGTTGTTGTAATTTTGTTGATGTTTAATTCTGTATGAATATGTTGATTTTTTCACTTCATTTTTATGTTTAATAAAGTGATTTCAATATTTGTACTTATTTTGAATTTACATATTTATTTCATAAATGTCGAAAATGAAAAAAAACTCTGCTCGTATTTTTTTTACTTTAATTTTCGTCAGCGCAGATTTCAATATTAAATGTTGCACAAGATAATGCTATAATCCGTAGTCCTTTTATATGTTTTAATCCTTAATTACAAGTGATTAAAATGAACAGTTTGATATCTAATGAAATATTTAATATCCAGTACTGTACAAACTTATTAATTTGAGTAAGTAAGTTAAATAGCTTAGGGGTCAACGGTTATAAAAGTTTTTGGTTAAGGGGTCTGCGGCCGAAAAAAGTTTGGGAACTTTTGATCTAGAACGATTTACACTAGAAAATCAAATCTTCATTTTAGGAGCGTGACGTCACGTAATAATTGAGAAGAAACTACCCAAAGGGATTCCTTCTCCGGTGGCGACACACCTGAGTATGAAAATAATAATAGCGACGACGGACTTAAGGTCCGACGTCAAGCAAAAAGGAAAATTACTCGCAACACAGTAAATATACGTATAATGCGGTTTGAGATCTGAAATTCAAACAGTCTAGCAAGTTGTCAATACTTTTACTGAAAACTTGTAATGCAACAAAACTATCCTTTGACACCAATAGATTGAGATAATCAACGGAAAAAATAACTTATAATTATAAAATTATTGTTTAACGTATGTTGTATAGAAATAATCTTCTTGCCAGGCCCTAGGCTCTTGTCTAGTCGGCCTCAATGGAAGAAACGGCCCTGTTCTCTCCAATCTCCATGCCCTAAGGCTTCCAAGAGAGTTAAACCTGTCGCAATCCTCCCAGACTTTTATTGCTCTACCTACCCGTTTACCGTTTTATTACACTTTACAAGAATACTAACTCTTTCTATCGCACTCCTCCTCATAGACTGTGTTTATTTGTTTTTTTTAATGTTTAGTTCATTTATTCATTATCGAGTCCGTCGAAAAGATCTTTGACTTTTTAAATTTCAGACTCGGCTCGAAATTTCAATCAGCATTCAGAAACAAAATTGTACTCGTATATTAATTGATGACCTCTGCGGCCTAGTAATACTATTTTAGAGTTATTATATTGCATTTTAGGCCCGTAGGAAGAAATCTTTGATTATCAAATGAAGCCAGAAAAGTAAAATAATTGTGGTTGTCATCATTCTTTGAGTAATCAATTTTGATTTAAATCGATAAATTTTTCGAACAATTTATTTCTTCAACAATTACAACATTTTCACGAAAAATTCAGGATCTATTCAGAAACAAATATTTTTATATTACTTTCAGCTGGAATAACTTACAAGGTAATATATTTAATTGATAAAGTGTTTCCCCCAACAAACAAACATATTTTCATTAGTATATTTATACAGTCTTACACATACCCGTCTCGTTTGAAATTAATGGCGAAGTTTAGACTGAAAGCAAAATAAGGATTTGAGGAGGAATGTTGACCATCCACCGAGGAGAGCGCAGAAAGTGTAAATCACTGCTCCAACGTGTAGTATCCCTCTTGCCAGTCGTATCATAACACCGGCATTCCTAAGGTCTTTACGGTTGTTTTATTGCTCTCGGTTATTCCGATCCCATCGTCATAGAAATAGAAATATTTTCGAATCAATTTCGTATTATTTGAGTTGTATTATTGTGTTTGAAAACTGTAATTTTTAATATGATTTTTTTTTATAAAATTTAACTGTATTTTTTGTCAAAATTTTACAATCTTATATTATTTTTATTTTAGCTTTGAATTTTAGTCCGTATTTAGAACATAGGATAAGTTATACACCGGGTACTACAAAAATCCAGGTACCCGGGTATTGAGTATCAGGAAAACAACCAAAATTACTCGGCTACCAAAACAACCAAAATTACTACCCCTGATTACCCGAAGGGTTGGTTCGAAAATGCTGATATTTATCCAAAACTATCAAAATTGACTAGACAATACTTATCACCATCTCCTAGCACAGTGGTCTCCAAAGTGGGGTACGCGAGTCGATACTTGGGGGTACGACTAGTGACAGAAAAAATAAGAAAAATTATTCAAGATAAACAAATACTAACTTATATTTTTGAATTACTCGATCATAAACATCAAATAGACGAGGAATTGACAGCAATTGACATTATTTAATTTAAAACTGCTAATTCATGACATTTTTACGTATGTACCATATATGTATCATAAATGTAGTGCGGACCCCTATGTACATTCAGGGGTTAGACTATAAATTTCTTCTGTCTTAGGGGTACGCGTTCAAAAAAGTTTAGACACCACTGTCCTAGCAGCATACCCTGTGAAAGAATTATCTACGAAAAGAGAAGGAATTTCTGCATTAATATACCATTATTGAGATTAAATTTAATTTATTGTATTGCATTTTTTTCCCTCAAAAATAAAAATGATGTTAAATATTTTTTTTGTAATTTATGATCATTCACTTATTTCCTTTTTAGTTTTCACGGGACCCAATATCCGGGACTGGATCCCAGAGATATTTGCCGGATCCCGATAATTTGTGGGTACTGAAAATATTACCGGATACGCCGGGTGCCGGGTAATTTCCGGGTGCCCGGTACATCGCTACATAGGATTAATAAAATTGTTGACATATTATTTGAAAATATAGTACTATAGTAGTACATATTATTTGAAAATATAGTAGTACACACATATACTATACTCCACCTAAAGCTGAATGTGCTACTATTTATCACATATTGGAAGATTTTCATCGGTTTCTTTGTAGTTTACCTTCGCTTGGTAAGCTTTCTGCGGTTTTCATACCAAATATGTTTTGTTACTCATATGCCGATGCTGGAAAGTTCCTTTTTGAATGGCTGCAGCCACCACCTTCGAAATCTTTAAACTTAACTGTTTTTTTTTTTGTAATATATTTAATTGAGTATCCTTTTATTATTATTATTGTTATTATCATCATCATCATCATCATCATCATCATCATCATCATCATCATCATCATCATCATCATCACCATCATCACCATCATCACCATCATCACCATCATCATCATAATCATCATCATAATCATCATCATAATCATTATCATCATCATCATTATTATTATTTTTATTATTATTTATATTATTATTATTTCTATTATTACAATATTATTTCTATTTTTATTATTATTATTATCATCATCATTCAACTAACAATCAATCTCTTCCAACTAACCAGAAAAATGTTTTAATGGTTCCTAAGTGAACACTAGACTGGAATCACATTTTTTTTTTAAATCTGGGTTCCAGCGAGGATTAAACCCGCAACCTCCGGCAGACAAGTGTTTTACCACCAGGTCACGAATGTCGTCGTTTGAGAAGATTCTACCGAAAAAAGCAAATATCTCACAACTTGTTCTGATATTTCATTGTTCATCCAAATATCGCATTTGTGTTATTCTCAGTAAATTAAAAAAAGTGTGATGAAATGCTTAATATACAGGTTGTCGCAAAAAAATGTATTTACAGTTTTTTGCCGTATCGTTTACCTGAACTTGATACATAAATTTGTCATACTGCGAATTCGTGGTAGCATTGAATACCCACCGCGCTCCCCAAACCTCAGGACAATGAACTTTTTTTTAAGAAAGACTCATCAAGAATAAAGTAAATGTACAAAACCTACAACGAGAATGCAGCCAAATAAGAAAATGAATGGTTCATGAAGTTTGTGATTCCAAGTTATCAGCAGTACATGGCAGAAAAGCCATAGTCGGATCATTTGCGAACAATGAAAAAACAAATACGCTTATCTTCTTTAATGTGAAGTTTTAACATTAGATATACTACGTTGATCAAAAAGTTTTAGGACTTTATTCATAAAATCGAAAATACAAGTATATTCATCAAAATCGATATGGTCTTCTTGAAAGCACTCCCCATCGACTGCAACGCACTTACGCCAGCGCTTGATCCAATCCTCGAAACACCGCTGGTACTCAATTTTCGGTATGTCCATCAGAGCCGTCTTCGATTTTTTTATGACATCCTTTCGGGTGCTGTAACGCGTTCCGCAAAGCGGTTTTTTAAGTCGGTTGAACAGGAAAAAGTCGCAGGGAGCCAGATCAGGTGAGTTCAAAGGCTGATGGACAGTAGTCAGGTTGTTTTTGGTCAAAAACTCATGGAAATCATGTATTTCGCGATTTCAACGCGGTCCTTTTTTTGCATGAAATTGAGGTCTTTCGGCACCCGTTTTGCAGCGACACGTCTGAGGCCCAAATCACTAACCAAAATGTCTTGAGCGGATCCATAAGCGATGTTCAAGTCCTCTGTCAGCTCTCTGATGGTCAATTTGTGGTTTTCGGCCAACATTTCTTTGATTTTATCGATGTTTTCATCGATTTTCGACTGCAACTGCGTTCGTCATCCTCGACCGACTCACGACCACTTCTGAAGCATTCGTGCCACCAAAAAACACTTCTCCAACATTTCCAAGGTCTGCGGACCGTTAAATCCGTTTTTCACACAAATTTTAATGCAAACTCGTTGATGCCATTTTCAAACTTGTAAAAAATCGAAAACACGCACAAAGGTAGATACACTCAGTACAGCGTAACTTTTACAAATGTCAAGCTATGACGCTGAAATTTGGAGGGAAGTGTCAATGATAGATGTGGTAACCTAACAAAAAAAAAGAATTCCAATCGGGTGACTGACAGCGCCACACGGTGGCCGGTCCTAAAACTTTTCGATCAAGGTAGTAGCTTAATAAATACTGAATTTTCAATAATTTGAAATGTGTGTATATTTTTTTGAGACACCTGTATATAGTGATACTATTTATTCGCAAAATCCCCAAAAACTTGTCAGTCTGAAAAAATTTTTGCTTTTCTTAACGTTATTATCTGACATTTGAAGTGAGGGTTTCAAATAATAAGCAAATAATAAGTAAATTCAAACAATATTTTGATTTAATAAATAAAAAATTGGGCACAGTTTTTTTTTAATTCACAAAACATGAATACGTTTTAAAAAAAGTATTTCAAATAAAACATATATATTCTCATTAAATTATAATTTTTGCCTATGTATTATATTTTGAAAGTCAAGAAATTTTGAATTGATTAGAAATGAGCTGCAAAAAGTAATTAAGATTTCTTTTTCATAAAGACTGAATTAATTTAACTTCAGGTAATTGAAATGAAAATTTTAAGGATTTCTTTTCATGTTTTTCTCAAGGGAAGAAAAAACTCGTTAAGAATTGAATATTTTTTCTAATTGTAGTATGACTTGCGAAGCCTTTTTATTGAAATAAAATAAATTATAATAAAAAAACATAGATTGTCTTGGAACTGGTTCAGTCACGATTTAGAAGAACTTTGAGTGAAAGACTGCGGACCGACCTGGATGAAGGTTTTTCATGATTTTTTTTTATGTATAGAGTAAAAATGAGTGAAAATAATGTTTATAATTTCAATTTACCTGTTAATAAGTAAAGGTGTCAGGATTAAAAATACTATGAATTTTAAATATACATATATATCTGCTTCTCTGTCAGGATAGGCAGCGAGAAGAGAATACCAGACTATCCCATTGTCACCCAAATCTTTCGCCTTCTCTATATTCATAAACCCTCCCATACAGGTCATACGATTTCTCAACTCTACATTTCCATACTCCAAAATATTTTTAATTTGATCCAACTTTCCTTATATTTATTCTGTAAGTGCCTTCATTTATTTATCTTATATGCCCTTGTTCATCTTGCTTAATTCATGAACCTTCATTTCACATTCACCCTTCATAACTTCATTCCGCATTCTGTCATAGATTGTTCCGAGGTAATTTAATCTAATCTTAAAAGATGACTTGTATAATGTACATGAACACTACACACATACACTACACTACACTTTAAAGCCAAATGTGTTACTACCACATATCGGAAGATCTATAAAGGTTTCTTTGTAGTTCGTCATCTCTTGGTAAGTTTTATTACTTGGTAAGTTGAATATGTTTTTCTAAAAATATACAGATGCGGCTAAGTTCCTTGTGTAATAGCCGCAGCCACCATCTTCCTATCCTTACACTCAATTGATACGCTTATTTTTTTATATTTGTAATCTGTCAATAATAGTGGGTTCGAATCAGCCCTCTAAACGGCTCTCTAATTTCTGTATGGAATCTTTTAAAAGATTTCCAGGTTGTCCATGGTAGTTCAGAGCCAAGTGATAATTCTTATTAAGGCAAAATCCACCCGCTGAGGTCCGATGTTCTTCTCCATTCGTTCATCATAGCAATAGTATGTATTCAATTAAGGGTGATATTCAAGCGAAGGGTGGTATTCAATTAATTGGATGTCAGCATTGCTTCCAATGTCCCTCCTGAATTTATTCCTAATGCAATAGCTTACTATATCAAACATTGTTATAACAAATATAACCATATCAGAGTCCCAATCTTATGAATCCGCTCTGCCTCTGTCAAACTACTGCACCAAACAGCTGACTGCACAATAAGACTTTATTTGAAAAAATAAATTAAATCGTTTTTAGGCAATTCATACTTTTTTAAAGCGGCAAAGGTATATTAGAATATATTTATTGGATCGTACATCAGTCTGTTAATACATTAGTAAAGCCTAGATTAATTACATAGTGTGACCCAAATTTCCATATAAGGCTTTCAAATTAACGGAAAACCCAAAATAGGGTTCTCATAGATGCACATTAAATACAAGTAAATGAAGGTATTATATCGTTGCATAATAATAATCTTTGCGTTGGTGAACTTTATTACATTCGATGGTAATTTGATCGAATTAAAGTGTGACAGCACCTGAAGATATTTAATTACAAAAAGCCGTTATATAAAACAATAAGTCTACAAGTATCCCACCAAAGACCGTCGGGTCACTTTACTGTGCCTAGAGTGAGTAAACTTAATTAAAAGGCATTCACATACGGGAAAAGTACGTGTAAAGTGCCAAATTTTCTTTGTGGCAAGGTTCATTCAAATACTAACTTAAGAAATAAAAAACAAAGTGGGTAATAAAAAAATAGCGTTATGCGAATATTATCTGTTAATATTAATAATAAAACGACGACAGACTCTCACCAAAAGCGGTCTATCTCAGGATTCGAACCCACTATTATTGACAGATTAAAATATTACCAAAAAAATTTATCGAGTGTCAGGATAGTAAGGTGTCGGTTGTGACTATATCTGCATATGTTTAGAAAAACATATTTGGTAACACACCGCAGAAAACACATTTGGTAACATACCGCAGAAAACATATTTGGTAACATACCGCAGTAAACATATTTGGTAACATAACGCTGAAAACATATTTGGTAAAATACCGCAGAAAACATATTTGGTAACACACTGCCGTAAACATATTTGGTAAAATACCGCAGAAAACATATTTGGCAACACACTGCCGTATACATATTTGGTAATATACTGCAGAAAACATATTTGGTAACACACCGCAGTAAACATATTTGGTAACATAACGCAGAAAACATATTTGGTATCATACTGCCGTAAACATATTTGGTAAAATACCGCAGAAAACATATTTGGCAACACACCGCCGTAAACATATTTGGTAATATACTGCAGAAAACATATTTGGTAACGCACCGCAGTAAACATATTTGGTAACATAACGCAGAAAACATATTTGGTAACATACTGCCGTAAACATATTTGGTAACATACTTCAGAAAACATTTTTGGTAAAATACCGCAGAAAACATATTTGGTAACATACTACCGTAAATATATGTGGTAACATAACACAGAAAACATATTTGGTAACATACTGCAGAAAACATATTTGGTAACATACCGCAGTAAACATATTTGGTAACATACCGCAGTAAACATATTTGGTAACATAACGCAGAAAACATATTTGGTAACATAACGCAGAAAACATATTTGGTAACATAACGCTGAAAACATATTTGGTAAAATACCGCAGAAAACATATTTGGTAACATACTGCCGTAAATATATTTGGTAACATACTGCAGAAAACATATTTGGTAACATACCGCAGTAAACATATTTGGTAACATAACGCAGAAAATATACCGAGGGAAGACGAAGTACAAGGAACCTTTGTATAATAAACATTATTCCTGTACGTGAGAGTAACACATTCGGTTTTAGGTGGAATATAGTGTAGGTGCTCATATACATATATGTAATCATAAATTTTAATAATACTTCCCAAAAAGAGTGTCTTCCAGTGCTTCCAAAAGCTGCACACGCCATGCCTTGGGTGTAGAACTCTGGAGTAAGAACGGAGCTTTCAGTCCATCATCACACGTATTAGCAATAATACTACTGAACGCGAAGAGGCAAGTTCACTCGCACAAGTCTAGCACGCGGGATTTCGTTACCAGGCGAACATATGAACCAGACTGGAACGATTTTTTGACAAACCGTAATGTTTTTTTTAATAGGCAAACAACCCAAACTAGGGTGATTTGCGCCACCAAATTCAAGTCATTATGCAATTTTATGAGACAATATAATAAAACCAATTTGTTTTAAATAACAATTCTTGACAATTTAAAGTTACTCGTAAAAAAGCTTAAAAAATTAACAATCTATCTATAAATGGAAAAGTTCTACGAAGAAAGATGTAACGCAACATTTATTGAACGCGGTAAAGATATGGCTTTTAGTAAATCAAATCTGTCTCGCAAGGGATAACCGAAAAATACATTGTCTATAGTTTAATCATCCAGACCATACTCGCAGCCTGGATTCTCCACAATACCCATTCTGTAAAGGTGGTTAGCCACCACGTAGTGGCCCGTCCGCAAACAACACATGATAGATACTTCCACCTTGTTCATTCTTATTATATTAAACCATGGGTTCAAAGGGGCAGTTCTTTTGGATTGGCTTATATCTAGAGCCCACATAGAGCCCATATATTCCCATTAGAGTCCACATTATATATCCAATCATATTCCAATCCAACGCCAAACGGTGCCAAATATCATCTTTAATTTTATTTAAAAGATTAGATACTGGCTGGGAAAAATCAGATAAGGAACAATCGGCAGAACATGCTTCCTTTCCCAAGGAATCAACACATGCATTACAAGTGATACCAATATGAGAAGGAATCTATGCCAGAGAAACATCAATTAGATATGTCTTATGGAGAGATGTCATGTGGAGGAATAAAGATATGAGAACGGATAGCAAGGTACGCATTTATACGACCTGTGTGCGACCTATCCTCACATATGGCATCGAAGCGAGGGCGGACACTGTCAGGACAAAACGTATGCTAAGGACATTGGAAATGAGAACTCTGCGCGCTATTGCTGGGTAGACTTTGCGTGATCGTGTAAGGAACACCACAATCTGAGAGGTCTGTGAGGTCCAAGATGTGGTCAGGTGGGGACGACAGCGTCGACGATACTGGTACCAACATGTACAGAGAATGAATTCCACAAGAGTTCCATACATAGCTCTGCATGGGGTGCCGGATGGATGGCGTTCCCCAGGGATACTCCCGAAACGATGGAGAGATAACTGGAGCTCAGCATCATAGGAGGACAATCCTGCAGCAACAGACTCTTGAGTCTATAGAAAGTTTATAAAGAAAAATAATTAGAAAAACATGGTTTTGATTGAGCTAATTATTTCTTTGTCTAAGTTACTCAAACAATTACCTGAAATTGATTGAAGAGTACTTAGGGAATCGGAGAAGATAACAATTTTTGATAAATTTAAGTACTCGCAAATTATATGAGTCTCTTTTACTGCCACACACTTGGTTGTAAAATTTGAAGAAATGTTTTGATTATTACGAGTTGTAACTCATTACGTCTCTACTTATTATAGGAGAATCGTTTAATGGTGTGTAAAAATCACGTAATTGGTAATTGTATAGCATACGAGTCGAGTCATTCATGGGTATTTATTTCGTATAGGAAAATCTTCCAGTTTATGGTAAGCACCGAATAATCTACTACCATGTGAGTGCATCACGGTTATTAAACTTTATTAAATCTTTTGGGCCTAATTGATTTCTGTATTTTGTAACGAGAATATAAAATATTTACCAGTTAACTTACTAATGACGTATTAAATATTCCGTTAAACTAAGATACGTTTCTTCAGACAATTATTATAGATAAAAAAATAATATCAGAATATTTTTGCAGATATATGATACCAAAAAAAAATCTTTTTAAAAACATATTGATTTACAGAGTGACTATTAATGTTTTTTTTAATTCATTATATTGTATTACAGTTTCGTTGTATACAATACAAACAGGCGAACTTATTGCCATGTAGCAATCTCTTCCAACCAACCAGAAGTAAAAAAAAAAAAAAAAAAAAAAAAAAAAAAAAAAAAAAAAAACAGACTAATCCTTTTTTTTAAATCAGGGTTCCAGCGGGATTTGAACCCGTACCTCCGGTGTACGGCACCGTACAAAGACTGAAGAATAGGCGGATGACTGCCGCTCGATACTTGGAGATTTCGGCTCACTTTATGCTTTTCAGGTGAAAAGTAGAAGGGTGAAGAGATTCCTCTTTAGCAGGTAGAAGTAAGTAAAACACAGTAGACTGTAGTGAAACTGAGAATGTATTTTTTGACGTTTTGCGCTCCTTATGTGCAACCAATCGCTCATCGTAAGCGCCTATTTTCGTCGGTGCATGCCGTCATGGTTTGCGAGATATCACTTATCTCGCACGTTTTCGCATGCATGGGCCGGTTGACTTTTGATACTAGCTCTCGCGAAGGCCGCGCATAAGAAACATTTCATTACGGTCGGTACACAGCAAGTACATCAAAATAACATCTTAAAAATACCAAATAAACAAGAAAATATACATCTATTTAAATATACACCATATAAAATATACACCATATTTTAGGTAACGCACACGTCCGATACATCCGGGCTAGGAGACAAGCATCTTACCAACTAGGCCACGGAAGTAGTCTTATCATATTTTCATATTGTTGGACTGGAAAATTTTGGATTTAACTACGTAACATTAGACGCTTTAAATGGATGCGATTTTTTAATCGTATTTTATATAATCGAAATAAACAATTTGTTAAGGAAAAAGATGGGATTTTATATAATTGTGAACCACTGCTTGTTTCAATTGATTTTCTACGCCTCATCATGAATGTATGATTGATAATTTCCATCCATGTAATTCTCTCAAATCCACTTTGAATAGCTAACTATGTACATGTGCACACCGAGGTTATGGGGTAAAAAGGATAATTTGCCGTGTGGTAATCATACACATGTACAGGATATTAGACTTTGCCAAGTTCAGGATGCGAGCGTGTAACTTGATTGCAAACCTACTATTCAATTTATAGACCTTTGACATGAATAATGTTGATGAATCATTGTTATGTTCAATACGGTTGTATCTCGCTATTTCCTCATTGAATTGTATTTTAACTGGTTAAACAAAATATAAAATTAAAATCATAATATTGTAGAACAAAGGGTTCATTTTACGTTACTCGCAAGTATTTCATTTCGTATTCCCACTAGATCCACAAGACAGCTCAATCCCTTTTATACCGAAAATTGCTATACTAATTATAAAATCAACTCCTCTATAATTCGTTTGCAAAGACTTGGAAACGAGTTTTGCAACAATTTAGATATTTTTAATATAAGTATATATAGTATTCGCCAGAATATCACAACTATATTTAGAAATACCTACTAACTTTGTGCTCTCCTTTATTAATATAAATAACGTAATATAAACAAAACATTAAGGACAATACTTTGCCTCTGGAGTTGAGTAACCCTGCATCAACATGTATAAAGCTTTTAATTCTGCAAAGCAACTTGCATCTCGTTCTAGTAATGAGGTCATGTGTTTTCTATATCTCAATATCTATCCATAAAATTCCCACAAAATTCTCAAAGATTATTAAATCATTTTAAAACGATGACTGTAATTTATTATTACTTCTGCTTTTTGTATCTTCATGTTAGTTTAAGATAAAGTTTTGTATTATTTGTCAATAATTTTAAGTGCTTTATAACCTATCACATGTTCATCTGTATATAAAGACACTCTAGTGTCGTTAATTAAATAAATAAATAAATCAGAACGTTTTGAATAAAGAAGTTCATCTTATAACGAAAACTTTATTGCCCGTGTATTTGATAAACACGAGCTCACTGAAGTACTTTGAATACGTTATGTGGAACGAATTAATGAAGAAAGACTTTCAAAAAATATATAATGCAAATTTGAGTCCAAGGCGTGGTAGATGAAAAAAACAGATGCGTGAGACTCTCGCACGGTAGAAGTGAAACTTCTTAGCTCCTAGGAAAAGTTGATTTTATGTATTGATTTTTTTCCATTTGTTAATGATTTTAATATATTTTTTTTAGAATTAGGAAATGGTTATGTGGAATTTAATTCGAGAAAATCTCTCTTAATTAAATTTAAAAAAAATAATTTTTTAAAGATAAATAATAATAATTTTAATAGTAATATAATACACTTAATAATATTACAAATATATTTTTTAATATTACATAAATTAATATGTTTATGTTGTTCTTAATTATTAAATGAATTATTTTTAAATAATTATTTATTATTACTTATATATTTTTTATTATATTTTAAAAAATATCATTATATTATATTATTAATTAATTATTATAATTTATTAAAATATAATTATTAATATTATAATAACATACATTATTACAATTATATTATACATTAAATATCAATTATGTATTAAATAAATATTAAAATAAATATTAAATAATATAAAATAAAATAATTAAATATAAAATAAAATTAATAATTATTAAATATGTTAATACAAAAATAATATATAACAAAAAATATTACTTTTTTTATTTTAAATAATAATATAATACACTTCATAATATTAATTATTTTTAATAATAAATAAATATTAATATTTAAATAATTAATAATAATTTATAAATAAATAAAACATTTAATAATAAAAAATAATACTTTAATAATAATATAATACACCGTTTCACTTTTAGTGACGTTCAGGCCAATTTGCCCTACCGCGCCAATAGAAGTTTCACTTCGAAAAACCCAATGGTTTAGTGAATGATATTTTGAAAGAAGGAAATGTAAGAAGTAAGATAAATTGTAGGTGCTGTATGAAAAAGTGTATGGATGTAGAAGACGTGAATTATGTGTGTCGTAATAGGAAAGTCTGGTGTTTTGCCCTCTCTGCCTAACCCGACTAGGATATGGCGTGATGGTATATATGGATTAGGTTGGTACATAATTAACGATCGTTTTACTGGTGTCCTTCGAATCTGTTAAATATGTAATTAAGTTAATTTTTTTCCACTAATATATTCCTTGCTATTTAGGTAATGAAAATGCGTATCTATAACCACCTATATTCGTATTCGTCACATCATGTTTTATACAATATTAGTAGAAAGCACATTTATTTGGTTTTTGTCGCCGATGGTTCTGACATAAAATTAGCGTTGTCGATATTTCATAATGAGTAAATTGTTATAAACCAAAAATACAAATTAATGCGTTTCTACCTCTATATTAGCTATAAAGACTTTAACCTTATGAAAATTTTGTAAATGAATGTAAAATGCGGAACCTTCAAGCACTTTCCAAATATAATTAAAGTAATTTTAAATAACAACTCGAAGTTGTGTTTGGAGCCACTTCCAGTTAACAAGCAATTAGGTTTACCTCAGACTTTGCACACCGAACTACGAGTAAGCTTGTGAGAGAAAATTATCTCAGAATAAAGACATTTCGGTGCGAACTCCCGTCTGCTTGACAATTTCACTCATGCAGAGTCTGAAACAGAGTTTCTCAAGTCGCGATTGTAACTCAAATGTGAATCACGTAGGATTTTTAATGGGTTTTTATAATAAGATTCGTGGACATTAATTTGTTGAAAACTGGGATAATGTTTATTTATTTTTTTCGTCTTACGCACACAATTTTTGTTGTAAAAATGAGTTTTATCGTTAAATATCGTTGAGTTTCGTTGACACAAATTATATTATTAAATTAAACTAGAAAAAAGGTGATTTTTTAACTGACGATGCATAAATCGCCATCGTATAACAATAAAATAATGAGGCATGGTGTTAAGTCCAATATGGCTAGTTTAGTCCTAGTATCATTTTTTTGCAATATCCTGCCTTATTAAATGACTCTTTCATAGTTTATAGGTAAAATCAAAGGCTTTTTGATTGCTTAGTATAGTATCATGGTATACGTTTTTAATACGTATAAAATAAAATAAATTACCAGTTTAAAATACTCTGCTTTCAAACTGTACTGTCCATCGATATAACTCCTGCTTGGCTACTATTCCTCAACATTAGAAGATACGAGTATCTATTATATAATTCATATACGTGGGTCGTCCAGAAAGTAAATAACGTTTTCGCAGAACTAAATAAAAACGGAAGATATCAACACAAAACTTTATTTACAAAGTCACAGTACCTTACTCTATTTTTAAATGTAGTCGCCATAGTTGTCAAGGCACTTATTGTAACGTGGAACCAATTTTTCAATTCTGATGTTATACTCTTCTACCGCCAAAGATTCGAGCCAGGATGTCACTTCTTGTTTGAGGTCTTCATCGTTTGCGAACTGTTTTCCACCCAAAAATTCATTTAGTTTCAGGAATAAGTGAAAATCACTTGGTGCCAAGTCAGGGCTGTAAGGAGGATGTCAAAAATTTCCCACTTAAGGCGTTGAAGTTCTCACTGTGTTCGTGCTGATGCATGAGGCCGCGCATTTTCATGAATCAAAACCACCTTTCCCGACAACATTCCACGTCTCTTGTTTTGGATGGCGCGTCTAAGTCGTTGAAGAGTTTCACAATAGGCCTCTGAGTTTATTGTGTGTCCTCTTGGCATAAACTCTACGTGGATCAAACCCTTTCGGTCCCAAAAAACTGTTGCCATCACTTTTCTGGTCTTGAGATTCGGTTTTTCTTATTCGAGCACACATTTTTTTGTAGCCAAGGTGCTCTGTTACTATTTCATGTAGGAGCGATCGGGAAATTTGTGGGAAAGATTCATGTACTGTGCTTAAAGTTACTTATAAATTTCAATAGACCGAACATTTTGTGGATTCAGAAAACGAACTACACTACGCACTTCACATTTGGCGGGATTTTCGATGGGCGCAGCCATTTTGAAAAGTTACAGAACAAAGACGCACGACCGTTCAGCAACAAAACTTGGATCGCACTGAAGCGAGGGAAGGAGCTAACTGGCGCGAATACGATCGTGGTGGTGGGAGATCGGCGCAGGGCGTGGTGCGAAATCGTTCTTTACTTTCTGGACGCGCCTTGTACAAATAACAAAAAGGAAAAATTGCAAATCCTCGATTGTTTGACAAACTTTTGTTGAATAGATCTGACAATTATTTTTTCCACCGTGCATTAAGATTTTTTTAGATTCCGCAACTATGAATTCAGATATAAATAAGAGCATCACCTTTCGCACACAGAATGATCTCGTTGAATTAATTTACCGATATTGATACGTTCCATATAACGGTGTTTTATTTTGTTACCATTCGTTCTCTAGAGTAATATTTCAACTGAATTTTTCTTCGTACGCCTTAAAGTGTAAGGCCTCGGCCACACAGGTAGAAGCCTCGCTTGGTGCTTAGAGCTAAGCTGCGAGCTAGGTGACATATCCTAGCGAACCAACGCACCGCATACTATCACAATGGCCCTCTGCACGCTTAGTCATCTAGTGAATCTCCTAGCGAACAGATGTGTTGGTTAATTTTACTGTGTCACCAAGTGATTTTATAAGATGGAGGAAGTTTTAATAACAGCTGCGTATAAAAGGAAGCCTTTGTGGAACCCATCGAGCAAATTATATAAAAATGTACCTGTAATAATATCACTTAGGAATGAAGTTGCACAGGAAGTAAATAAAGATGGTAAGTTATAATGAAATTGGTTAGTTTTGAGAGTGGCATCGTTTATTGACTCAACCGCTCCCAAACGTCAAATGAATTTGTGCGAATCACTTTGATGTGGCCAAGCATGAAGTCACCTAGTCTATTAGTCATGTAGCACCTAGCGAAACACTTTGGTGTGGCCTTAGCTTAAGATATATATAGGAGGCGTGTGCAGTTTTAGGAAGCATTTGATAATCACTGTTTTTGAGAAATCATCAAAATTCAGGTTTAGATGTATATTTATGAACACTATACACATCATCATCACCATCAGCCTGTATCTATCCACTGCAGGATGTAGGCCTCTCCAAGTTGTCTCCACAAAATCCTGTCCTTTGCACATTGCTGCCACATAATACCTGCATGCTTACGTATTTCGTCCACCCAGCGCGCCTTAGGTCTTCTTACAGGCCTTTTTATACCTATTGGGTACCACTGGATTACTTCATGCGTCCAACGATGGTCTGTTGCTCGGGCGATATGTCCAGCCCACTTCCACTTGAGTCTTTTTGCAACCTCTATAACATCTTCAACCTTTGTTTGGGCTCGTATCCACTCATTACGTTTTCGGTCTCTTCTGGTATAACCTAGCATGCACCTTTCCATGCTGCGTTGTGTTGTTTGGAGCTTTTGTAACATTCGCACCGATAAAGTCCAAGTCTCGCATCCATATGTTAGTACTGGCAAGATGCATTGGCTAAATACCTTCCGTTTGAGGCAGATTGGGAGATTGCTCTTGAAGATGTAGTTTAGTCGTCCACTATACACATACATGATACTAAATCTGAAACTAAATGTATGGCCATCACATAACTTAAGATCTACAAAGGTTTCTTCGAAGTTAATCTTCTCTTAGTAAATTTTCTACGGTTTTTTTACCAAACATTTTTTTCTAAACATATGTAGATACAACGATGTTCCTAATCGAATAACTGCAGCCACCATCTCTTATCCTTACACTCAACTTTTTTTATTGGAATATTTGGAATGTGTCAATGTGTCTGAGTTCAAATCCCAAATTAGTGCGCCCCTGTAGAGAGCCTCTAAACGACGCTATGTAAATTTTCGTTTTATTATTATAATAAATTTAGTATTGAATTTCCTCATTAATAATATTAGTAAAATGACTGAGCCCTTTCACAAGGAACAATGAGTTATTTTTATTCCCATTGTTATTAATTTTTTTTTTATATTAAGCATTTTGTTTTATGGTATTGAGTTAACGCTGTATCAAATCTAATATAAAATAATATAATAATTATAAAATAACAACAATAAAGATTATTCATTTGTATTTTTAAGCTTATATGGTACTTGTAAGTCCGTGATTTTTTAGCCAAATTATTTTCGATGTGCTGGGTAAAAGCCAAAAAAGATTGAGAAACTCTGATCTCAGACTAGGGACGCACAAGAATTTGTAATTTAATTATGCTTTTGAAACTTGTGGATCTTATGAAGTTTCGTCATAAACAACAACCAGAAGTTCTTGCTTTGAAATTTCAGTGACTAACTCTCAACCTAACACTAATTGAGTCTCTAGGGCATTTTGGAAATCATTTTAAGGACTTCAAACTGATCAAATATATGAAGAAATTATGTGCAAATCTTGAAACCTAACATACTTAATATTTAAAACATTAAACTTTCCATTTAGATTACACGGATTCATTTTACGTTAGGTTCTAAGTGTTTCGTATTTATTTATGCGTACATATTTCTCAGAGTTAGATCGAAAAAAATCGATTTTATTTAAACTTCTTTCTTTTTCATAAAACAATTTATTACTTTTATATAAACTTGATTGGTTTTCAAATCCACTGCAACTTTCGACGTGTAGGGAATACCGTCATCCCTAAATATTGTCAACACGCACGGTCAACGACCGACGAAACGAACTTTGGATATGTCCAAAGTTCGCATACAATATTGTTTACATGCAAAGAACATCAATATTGTTTACACGCAAATAATATTTACGTTACATTCCACGGTGGAAAGAGAACGCATAAATATTCTACCCACTACATTATTCGCAACGTCTGCAAACGCCTCTGCACGAGCAGAAGTGGGATAAAGTATATATTGCGGGCGCATTCACGCACATCTATAAATACCTACTTATCGACAAATAAAGATTATTATTCACTTGACCATTCATTGCTGTTTACTATTCATTGATTGTTCACTCTCACTTTCCACATTCCTGAATCGACGTATTTTATTTTAAATACAAAACAATCATAATTATCACGACGTATCAATAAAGCATCCCGCTAAAGACGAACAAAACAAATATATAAATTGTACAATATTAAGTTTTCTTAACAGCGCCCTCAAAACACATTTTAATAAACTTACTGACATACGATTACCACCATCCCGTTACTCATGACTAAGCATCGTGACTCCCATGATAGTCCATAACGAATTCACTCCAACTCCGCAGTTTGATGAGCAGTTGTAAATGGTTGTCCTGTTAGGTCTCTCACTCCGTCAGTCCACCTCAAACTATTGTACAATTAAATTATTTATAGTTAAGGCATTAACATTAAAGACATTATAATTTATTTATTAAAAGAGCCACTCAGATGCAAACTGATCATCGATAACGTACCTATCGAGCAAGTCATGCGATTCATTTACCTAGGTGTAGAGATCTCCAGCAACAGTGACCTATATCGTGAAGTACGAGCACAAACTAATAAAGCGACAGCTTTGGCTGGCTGCCTGCGGGACACAATATGGAATACAAACACACGCTAACCGAAAGTAAGGCCAGGATATATAAGCCATGCGTCCGCCCCATCACGACATATGGGATAGAAGTGAGAGCCGATACCAACAGGACATAAAACCTTCTCAGAGTGGCGGAAATGAGAACCCTACGCTCCATCGCATGCAGAACTTTTAGAGATCAGATCAGAAATGAGACGATAAAGTCTGTATGTGGTGTTGAAGACATAGTGAGGTGGGGAAGAAGCAGAAGGCGCTTCTGGAGGAATCATGTAGACCGCGTGAAGGATACGAGACATACGAAAATAGCTAAGACTGAAAACCCTAGCAGTAGGAGATTACCAGGAAGGCCGCCGAAAAGATGGAAGGACAGCTGGACGTCATCATTCCAGGACAGCCTACCGTCACAAACAGGTCATACAACCTAGACCAAGAGGAAGAAGAAAAAGAAAGAAGTAATTTATTTTTATCAAACACTCTTTATTCCACTTTTGTAACGGTATAACCCTACCGGTTACAAGGCTTTCACCTTATCATTAGGGGAGCACAAAATGCTAGTTTTTGTGCTCCCTTGATGGTAAGGTGAAAGCCTTGAAACCAGTAGGGTTATACCGTTACAAAAAGTGGAATAAACAGTGTTTGATAAAAACAAATTACAATATTGTACAATTCCTCTTGTCCGTCGTCTTTTCACGCTTTCTGTGATAACAAAACTCTCCAAAATGTCTCATTGGCTGTGAGCGATGTGCCAAAAGAATCGAAGGATTCGTCGTAGGCATATTGTTAATAATTTCACTCGCAGTTCTTTTAGGAGAACATTTTTTTAATGGAGGGATAACGATAGAATTAGGTAAGAAGAATGTGAGTAGATCAGTGGTTTCAGTTCTTGGCTGGAAATTTCCACCTTTTGAGTGAATTCTAACGTAATTCTGTAAGGATTTGACCCGTCACGAATATTGTGTTGTGTTCGTAATGGTTTGAGATGCAGTGCCTTGGTGAAGTTTCATTGATTCTTTATTGTGGAAGAGTGTCCAACATATTTACTCCCGATAGAACTGGAAGAAATCTATTGGACTATTCCTCATGCTCTATCATGGATGAAAAATGCGAACGTCCGATTTGGAGAGCATACGAAAGATGAACTAACTAAAACTTCCTTTCCATTAAAAAAAACTTCTCTAGATTAATTAAAATTTCATATTGTAATTTATTTTTAACAAACACTGTTTATTCCACTTTTTTGTGACGGTATAACCTTACCGGTTTCAAGGCTTTCACCTCATCTTCAGGGCAGCGCAAACAAGTCTTGTTTGCGCTCCCCTGAAGATGAGGTGAAAGCCTTGAAACCGATAGGGTTATACCGTCACAAAAAAGTGGAATAAACAGTGTTTGTTAAAAATAAATTACAATGTCTTTAAACCTCCACAACGTTAATGCCTTAACTATAAACAACATAAAATTTCATATATTCATTTTTAATTATTGTCGAAACCGAATGATAAACTTTTAAAACTTAAAACTGAAATCACAATGATCAAAATGTTAAGTAAACTGTTTCAGTGGAGAAATTTTATCTTCAATTTCCTTCTGGAATTTTTGTATCCTTGAAAGTTTAAATATGCAGTATTCAAAGCAAGCAGCAGTGTCCACAGTAGTGGTTATGGCGCTTGAAGTGTGCAAAAGAAATTAGATAAGGGCACTCGAGCGTCTTAAATGGGTACTGAGCTAACATCAGAACGTCCGTTTGCTTAAGAGCTAAGGATGACTCCGATTTCAATTGCATGGAATTGAAACTAAGAGAAGAATTCAGAATTATTTGAAGTTGACAAATATTGGAATACTTTATTGCGGGGGTCCTTAAACTTGGTGAGCGAAAATGTTGGAATACTCTATTGCAGGGGCCCCCAAACTTGGTAAACGAAAATGTTGGGATACTCTATTGCAAAACTTGGTGAAACTGGAAGACAGTATAATCGAAGACACCCAAAAGAAAACTTTACACAATATCAGTTTACCTAGATTCGACGGCTAACTATGACCTAAAAATATTTTTAACAGTTCATCAGACAGCAGAAGCATATCGCTCCGTTCTATTTCTAAAGAAGAAGTGATGAAAAGCATAAACTCCTTGCAAACCGACAAAGCAATCGGACCAGATGGGTTATCAGCCGACATTTTCAAAGTTTGTTCGGAATACGTGTGTGATCCCATTTGCTACATATTTAACTTGAGCATAAACACTAATACATTTCCCGTAAGCTGGAAAACAACCAGGGTCTGCCCTATCTTCAAATCGGGAGACCCTATAGACTCTCACAATTACAGACCTGTAGCTGTTCTCTCTATGCTTCTATTTTTTTTCAAAACTGTACTATGCAACCAATTGAGCCACCAAGTATCATCAAGATTTTTGACAAAACAATCGACTATTACTAACCTGTCTCTCACACGTCAGATTGCGTTAAACGGACGTAATGTTTACAGACTTCCAGAAAACTTTCGAATTATTTGATCACGATAAATAATTTAAGAAAATGCATAACCTTGGCTTCAGCGATAATCTTATTGGATTATTTGCATCATACCTTAAAGAAAGATCTCAATACGTAACAAGTCTTATGTGGCATTCATCGCAAGATCTGGTATACCACAAGGATGTAATTTAGGTCCCCTGCTATTCCTCATATTAATATACGACATTCAAAATTATATAAATCACTCGACATGTTAATTGTTCGCTGACGACTTGAAAATTTTCAAAAAGATCAATTCACCTCACGACTGTGCACAGTTACAACAAGACCTAGACTCCCTAGTCTCCTGGAGTGAGAAAAATTATCTCCTGTTCAACATTAATAAATCTTATAGTCGATCGTTTTCACCAATCCACCATCAGTATACTATACAGGGAGTGGCATTAAACAGAGTTTTTGAATTCAAAGATTTGGGCGTAACCTTTGATGTTGGACTCACGTTCGTTACCTATGTCTCGCGTTTGATATCGGTCTGTTACAAACTACTAATTTTATACTGAGAATATCAAGAGAATTTAACAGTACCGATATCCTTCGAAAGTTATATAATTATCTAATAAGAACCAAATTAGAATATGCATCTACAGTTTGGGCTCCTTAGCTCAAATATAAAAACAATATATAGTAGAACAAATACAAAAAAAATCCTCAGATATCTATGGTATAGAACAAAGGGCGATTACGTAAAATATGCTTACCATGTCAAATTCTTCAAGGTGTGAAACCATAGAAGCCCCGAAACAAGAAGGCAAGAATCCATAGCGATATTCCTACTAAAGGTTTTCCAAGGTTGCTTTAACTGTCCCGCGATTCTAGAAGCACTAAGTTTATATGTACCCAATAGTGCAAGGAATCATCCTATGTTCTACATATCAACTTACATGACAAATATCATGGCTAAACACTCAGTCACGCGTGGTATAGAGATATTGAACCAACTGAATGACACTGTGGATATATTCTCGGCACCATCTAGCAGTATGAGAAGAATACTGGCTGATATTCTTCCTAACGAATAAGCTAACGCTAGTAGCAGATCCTCTTTGTGTATCAGGAGAAATCTGTGCAAAGTGGATAAAAACCCCATAGGGTTAGTGATTATACATTCTAAGTATTATTGATTTTCATGACATTTATTGAATGCGTATCGTCCACATCACGACGAAAATCCGTCAATTTAATCGATAATACTTCAAGTTCTCATTTTTTATGTACTGCGCGGAGACATGGACTCTGAGCGTAAGTGAATGCCATAGAATAGACATATTTAAAATGTATTGCTGGAGAGGGATTCCACAAATTCCATTGACGGCAAGACAAACTAATGCCTTCATTTTCGAATAACTAAGAATGACAATAAATAGTCGACTACGAATTCTCCGATTCTTTAGGAATATTGTCAGAGGCTAAGGAGATTGTCTGGAGAGGCTCGTGGTCACTAAAAAAGTGGAAGAATGGAATAGCCCCAATGCGTTGGACTGACCAAGGGAGAGATGTAACAAGACTATTCTTAACAACTGTTCTTCGAACTGTGGAACGCAGTAACCGATTTTATTTGCAGAGATTCTCTTTAGACGGAATGATCCCGGTTTGTTACGAGAATAGTCCGTAGGTTAGACTGTAGGTCAGCTTAGTTGTAACAAATCGGAATAATTTCGCCTGAAGTGAGCCTCAGAATAGAAAGTGGAACCACGTGTAGCGGGCATTAATGTTAATAGAGAATAGCAAAGAAATTTGTTGTTAAATATTCTTATATCGAGTTTCACCAAATTAAAGCTGAATCCTTTGATAAATTATACATTATTTGCTTATAAAATCTGTTAAATTGTGTTGAGATGTCAGGTGTTTTTATTTTACACTTGTTAAAAATATGCTACATAATTTTATCTGTAAATAATTGTTAATATTAATACTTTTTTTAGTAGTTAGGGACTATAATTCCATTTTCAAAAGTCTAAAATATTTTTAAACCCCAATTTTCAAAAAGAAGAAAAATCAGGAGTATATTGTAAAGGTGTTCTTCCCTAGGGTTTTCTAAAATATTTAACTGAATCATAAAATTTTGTATCTTACACAGTAAAAATTCTGCATTAAAATGATCAGAAGTTATCATACATATGTATAAAAGCATATAAGAGAGTATCCAAGAAGGTTTTATGGTAACAACCCAAGGGAAATAGGGAGACAAACAAGGAGAGGGGATGTAAGGCTGAGAAATATCTGCGGAAAATGAAAACAAATTATTTCGCGTGTCTTAAGTTCCCTGGGGTCTTCAACTTGAAAAGTAATTAGCGTTTATCTGATTTTTTATCTTGGGAAATCAATTTAAAAAGGCAGACTAAAATACGTAAAGATATTATGCAAACATTCTACTGAGGTACAAAAGTTCCAGCCTGAACAGACGGAGCGTGTATGGACCGATACCGTCAGAAGATATTTCAGTTTAAATTTGATATATCTACCCTCAGTAGTACGTTAATAAGATCCGATAGAAGTCGTGTTATTGCGTTATATTCTGAAATGTTAAAAAAAATATTTCACGTGGTTAACAAGTTTCTTTCAAAAGAAGGGAAAAGACCACTAGAAATTTGATTACGTCAGCATATTAATTACTACCATGGTTTTCTCTCATATTGAAAGAAACTGAATAACTACGCGATATTTAATTTTTAACGTTTCTGAATATAACGAAATGACACGTCTTCTATCGGCTCTAGTTGTCATAATACTGAGGGTAAAGGTGTCACAGTAGGCTTCGGATATTGACATTTTCAACATTTCCAAAAACGTTATTAAAGGGAGCATTTTGAGCTTTCTTAGAAATGGGAGTTAGTTATTTCGGCAAAACAAATATATTTCTGGATTAATAATATTTATTTTCTTGCTGCTGTATATAATGTCCCTTTAAACTCTGTACTTAATTTTTCTTTCTTGTTGCTCCATATAATTTATCTTTTAGCTTTTTTGTAATTGGGTATAACTTAACTTAATAAAAAAAAAATAAGACGTTAGTGGTATATTTTAAACTTAACTATAAAATAACTACCATTATACAGTATTCTTTTTACTGATTCATATATCCATACCATCACGCCATGTTATTTTTGGGGTAGACAAAGAGGTCAGAACTCTCTAGTACTAATGCTTAAAATCGTAAAAAAAAACCTTAAGAAACATTTCATTGATTTTCTTTATTATATGTCCACTTTTATTTCTATTCATTCTTATTTTATTTCTATTATTCCACGTGACCAAACTGTATCATAATGTTCTTCAACGTACTCAACATTCTTTCCACGTGACCAAACTGTATCATAATGTTCTTCAACGTACTCAACATTCTTTCCACGTAACCAAACTATATCAGAGTGTTCTTCAACGTACTCAACAATTTATGATTTTAATTTGTTCAGAAAATATGTTTAATTGAACATAAAAGTGTTTGAATATTTGTATTCAACTCTTTGTTTGTTTTTGTTATTTGATGTTATATAATTATATCATATTAGAGACGACTGTCAAATAGAATTAGAAAAATAGGAATATCATTTAGTTGAACCAATCATACTTTCTTCGGTCTTCCACAACGCCTCCCACTCACATTTGCACTATATATTTGTTTTGTTAATCTTTTTTTATTCATTCGGGAAAACATTCATTTTACCTCTTTTACTGTATAAATGTTAATTAGATGTACAAAAAGGTAAGAGTTTCTAGTTCAATATATTCCCGTTACCCTATTCTACCGCCATTTCACCCATTTTTGTTACCATAAGTAGTCCTTTTCCTTTCCTTTTTCCTCACTCGAATATATTTCTATCCTTACACTTTCCTGTTGTACGGCAATATAAATGTAAAAATGAATTCATTTGTTAGTTTAGTATACGCCTTGATATTAGCCCTCGAAACAAGTCAAGTTATATCGTATAAGTGGTAAAATATAAATGTCAAATGTGTTCATTTATTATTCATAAAAGTGTGCTTCCGATTTTGTTTCTGGTTAATAAAAATACATGTTTGTAGAATATTTAGTTTTTTTCTTTTTGTTTAATTTTCAAATAATTTTAAGACGTAATTTTTTTGGTAATTTCTTGATAATTTCTCCTTAAGAGGGCTTCCTCAAGATTCAAACAATTGTCAACCATTAATGAAAGATTTGAGCAATTAAAAGAATTATGTTTTTTAAGTAGTGTTTTCTTTGATATTGAACGGTGTGGAGCGATAGGAGACAATGTCAAATGTACACAAAATCATACATACTCTTACCTTACAGTATTAAAATCTGCTAAGATGAATAGAACACATGAATGGAAGAATATACTATTGCTAAATTTAACGTAGGGACGTGAAACGTGAACGTGCTAGCTGCATAAATGGTGTAGAAATACGTGCTCCAAGAAGAACACATGAGGGGAAAATTTATGACAGAATACGGAATAAAGTGATTAGGGATGAATGTAAATTTAAGGCTGATGTGTTAAGTAACACCAAGAAAACCACTCTGAGATGGTTTGGACATGTAGAACGAATGAATGAAGAAAGATTAACAAATCAAATATATTGTTCAGATCTGAGTGGAAGGCGTAGTAGAGGAAGACCAAGAAAAGTATACTTGGATCAAATGAATATTTGAAAGAAGGAAATAGTTTAAAAAAAATGTATGATATGGATGTAAAAGGGGTAAAATGCATGATCGAAATAGGAAAGTCTGGTGCTCTTTCTTCTCTGCCAACTCCGACAGGAGAACGACGTGCTTGTACGAGTATGTATGTTTATCAAACATTAATCTCGTTAGTGCAGCATTTAAAGTGGAAAAATATTGTCAACTAGCTGCAACCCGTGAAATATTCACGGAAGTAAAACAAATTACCTATACATTTTTGAAATACCGAATGGAGCAAGATTAGCTTAAACTTTTTTGGGTTCATTAATGTTTAAAGTTTAAACCAAAAAAGGTACATCTTGATTGATGAATTATTTAATTCTCAAAAATCTCTTTAAATACGATGTTTTGAGTATAAACAGTACTGTTGTTCAATCGTTGATAAAGTTTTCCTTGAAATTCTAAATCGTTGATAAAGTTTTCCTTGAAGACTTGTTCCAGATATATTGACTAGAATGTTTTCGCACTTCCAACATCTTGAAAAAGCTATATATAATTGTCTGCATTCAAAAAAACTGCATGAGATAAATAAACATAAGTAATTATAAGGTTCAATATAATAGGAAATAAATATGAATTATTTAATGAATTACAATTCAAAATAAATTGACATCGTCCTCTTTTACACCGGTTCGTTCAGTATAATTTCAATCTGTTTCGAAGTAGTAAACACAAGTAATTATAAGGTTTAATATAATAGGAAATAAATGAATTATTTAATGAATTACAATTCAAAATAAATCGGCATCGTCCCCTTTTACACCGGTTCGTTCAGTATAATTTCAATCTGTTTCGAAGTATTCTTCTCTCGCTCTCATGTATTCAAAATTCAATTCTCGTATTCTTTCTTTGGCGGCAACCGTACGGGTTTTGGCATATTTATATGATTATAGTCACGAAAAAATAGATTCTGCAATAGTGGGCATTAGTGTTAAAGACATCATTGTGGAACCAAGCTATATTGATTATTTTGGTTACATCAAATATACGAGTATTAGACACAATAGGTTTCCCTTCTCCAATCTATTTTCCTTATATATCATTACGTATTGTTCCTTGCGAGGTAGGAAGAGAGAACAAATGTTCACTTTTTTTATCAAAGCACACAACTTTCGCTTCCTCCTACTTCAAATATCTCGCCGGACTTGGTATTCTTTTATTTGTGATTCTTACTCTTTCAAACACTTGTGACTCATAGTATATATTCCCTTCATTCCAGCAATTCTTTCGTAATTATTATTTCCATATATTCAAACCATTTGAACTCTCCTTTCTTCATCTTACTGCCAACATTAATTTTATCCGTGTATTAATTCCTCTAATATCTCCATTCCCCTACTTTCATACATTGATATTCTACAGGATATATTTTGTACACGCATCTCCAAAGAACTGATGTTTTATCCTAGGTCTGTCTAGTCCAGGAATGACCGACCCACGGCCCGCGGGCCGCATGTCGTCCGCGGTCATATATGACGAATTAGGTTTTGTTTTTTTATTTTTCTATTATCATACAAATATGTTTACGAATTAATAACTTAGAGTTCTAAGTCATTAATTAACCATACAAATACGTTTTGATGTTGTTTCTTCATATCTAGTTGAAGTATCGGTTTTTTTTTCAGATTTATACTGATTGAACACTTTCTGTGTACCTTTGCTTTCACATCAATCACTTACAAAATAAATAAATCGTACGAATTTCTTTGTTTAAATTTCTTCGATAACGTACCCATCGATCAAGTCATGCGATTCACTTACCTAGGTGTAGAGATCTCCAACAACAGTGAGCTATATAGTGAAGTAAGAGCACAAACTAATAACGCGACAGCTTTGGCTGGCTGCCTGCGGGACACTATATGGAGAAACAAACATATGCTAACCGACAATAAGGTCAGGATATATAAGACATACGTCCACCCTATCATGAGATATGGGATAGAAGTGAGAGCCAATACCAACAGGACAAAAAATCTTCTCAGAGTGGCGGAAATGAGAACCCTACGCTCCATCGCAGGCAGAACTCTTCGGGAAGAGATCGGATCAGAAATGAGACGATAAAGTCAGTTTGTGGTGTTGAAGACAAAGTGAGGTGGGGAAGAAGCAGAATGCACTTCTGGAGGGATTATGTAGACCGCATGGAGGATACGAGACTTGCGAAAATTGTTTAGACTGAAAACCCTGGCAGCAGGAGATTACCAAGAAGGCCGTCGAAAAGATGGAAGGACAGCTGGACGTCATCATCCCAGGACAGCCCACCGTCACAAACAGGGCATACGACCTAGACCAAGAGGAAGAAGAAGAAGGATAATTTCTTTGTAAAGCCTTGGAACAAAATTTGCAATTATTCTTATTTATATAGTATGCGGCCCTCGAAAAATTTTAGGTGGTCAATACGGCCCGTGGGGTAATTTGGGTTGGCCAGACCTGGTCTAGTCCAAGTATAACTTTCCGATATTATATCCAAATAATTCTAGTTTGGGTGAATTGACCTATTATAAAAAAATACTTTCCGTCATGTCAAGGTAGGTGCTACTAAAATATAATGTATTTTCATATTTTTCCACTTTTAAATAAAACGATTATTATATATCACTTGAAGTGATCTTAATACTCTTTTAACTTACTCGTTACAGTAGCAAAACTTGATTTTAAAATTAAAGATTGTTGTTGAAAACATCACATGCCAAAAAAAAAAGACATTAAATTAAATTTTGACATTTCTCAAAGCAAATAACGCTACGCTATTATAAAGCTCGAACGTCAAATTTATCGCTGCATAGTAGTACCTTGTGACGGTATTCCACCGGTACCGATTTGGCAATCCATCATTTGAGAGTTAATTATGACTGTCACTTGTGACGTTTGATTATTTATGGTTTGACTTGTTTGCGGAAAATTGTAGTAGCCTACTTTTCTAGTTTTTAAGGCATAGATTTAATATTAATTTATATTTTTTATGACAGTGATATAAAAACTTTGTGAAAGAAATAATTGTTAAGGCGGTGTCGGTAAGAAATAGGTTCAAGTAGTGGTATGGAAAATTAGTAACGTTAAAAGAAAAATATAATATAAAAAGTGGGTCTAGGGTCATTGTTCGCCCACAATTCTTCACAAATAATTCATTGCAATCAAAATTCTTACGTCACAATTTATATGCTGCATATATTGAAAAAAAAACATTTTTAATAAATATCATTGTATTAATTTGTGATGGAATTTTAGCAGATTAATTTACATTTGTCCAAAGCTGTTTCGTGTATATTTTTGCTTATTTTTCTAATGATTAAAAATATTCACGTGAAAAATTTATTTTGGAATGATACATGTTTTATTTCATATGCCATATAGTTGTGCAACTATAATTATAAAGTAATATATAGATATGAAAGTAATAATTATATAAAAAATACAAATACTTATCAAATGTGTATTTTTTCAATATATGAAAGTGAACGAGTGAAAAATGTGGGATGGCAGGCGTCTTATATTCAAATGCATGGAGGTCGTCATCACCCCAGTTAGACTGAAGTATTGAATAATTCCACCAGAGCCTAGAAAAGGAGAAAGAAATTCTTGTTAGGGTGAGGAATGTACTCGTAATTAGTGAAATAAAATTGTAATTTCTTATTCAATATTATGAAATAAATTAGTTTAATGCTACAATTTGAATAAATGAAAATAATACATACTGGACAGCAAATAATAATTAAACAATAGGCAATAGTTATTACCTAGTCATTGGAAGGCATATTCTTTCAAATGATAGAGTAATAACACTCCCCCGTGAAGATATTCCTTGCAGGGCCGCTACAGGGCTGTCCACAATCGCCTAATACTTCACTATATCAGAATGAGACCGTGCGCTAGGCGGGCGTACAGAGCCACTTACATTATTTGTTCTCTGTTATTATTATATGACCAGCAGCATATTTCTATTATACCCAGCTATTATTAGTAATACGTCAAACAGTGGTGTCTACATGCCTGTTCTCGGAGTATGCTGTGTTGCTTGAGAGACTTGTACATAAAAAAAAATACTAGTATATTTCTATTATCAATACTCCAAGGAATAAATCGCGCACAAGTATGCGACTAGATTATTATAGTAATTATAAAATGGATATTTTTTACTAGTATATTTCTATCATCAATACTCAGAGGAATAAATCACGCACAAGTATGCTACTAGATTACTATAGTAATTATAAAATGGACAATTTTTACTATTGTAGTATATTTCTATCATCAATACTCCAAGGAATAAATCGCGCACAAGTATGCTACTAGATTATTATAGAAATTATAAAATGGACAATTTTCATAGCGTCATTTAGAGAACAGAATCTTGTTAAGAGAGCTCTAGATCGAGATTCGAATCCACTATTATTGAGAAATTAAAAATATTGCAAAATAAATATATATAAGTTGAGTACAATGTAATGAAGGTGCTGACTGTGGTCATTAGACTAGAAATTTCCTCACATCTGCACATATTAAGGAAGACATATTTGGTAAGGAAATCGCAGACGACATCCGCGACCTAGTTGGTATGACTCATGTCTCCCAACCCGGAGGTTGAGGGTTCAAATCCCGCTGGAACCCAGGTATTTTTAAAAATAATTCTAGTCTAGTTTCAATTAAGGACTTTAAAAAAAATCTGATTGGTTGGAAGAGATTGCCACATTGCAATAAGCCCGACAGGTTATATTGCATACAATGTAATACAATACAGAAAGTTTACTAAGAGAAACCCTGTAGATCTTCCGAAATGTGATTATAACACATTCAGCTTTAGGTGGAGTGTAGTGTATTTATCTAGTGTTCATATATTAAAATACATTTTGATAAGACCTCCAAAAAAATCGGTCATTAAGTGCTTCCTAAAGGTGCACGCGCCACCCTTATCTTTAATACATTGAGGCAGACAAAATGTTAAATGAAAGGACATGATTAAATACATCTTTTTATAAATATTTCATTCAACCATCTAGTTTTGGTACAGTTTGACATTTTACAACATTATAAAAATTGATTCAATTGAAATGTAATTAAAAAAACAAACATAAACCAAAAATAAAGATTATCATTTCATTACTTTACCTATATAATTTGTAACATTCCATATTGTACATAATTAGCAATATTATCACTAAACTGCTGACATATGCATGAGATAAACACAGGTAATTGAGATTTTAATCCATGGTATTATTTATAATTTATTTGTTTTTAGTGAAAACCTTGATTATTTTCCTATAAGTTTTATTTTAAATACAATATAAAAATAAATTATTTTACGCCATAATTATGACTGTTGCCATTACAAAATAAACATTAAAATGAAATAAAATATATTTATATAGACTGAATAAATATATTTAAACAGGGTATATAAGTAAAATATAGATGCGAGTACATAATAACATATGGATGCGAGACTTGGACTTTATCGGTACGAATGACACAAAAGCTCCAAACAACACAACGCAGCATGGAAAGGTGCATGCTAGGTTATACCAGAAGAGACCGAAAACGTAATGAGTGGATACGAGCCCAAACAAAGGTTGAAGATGTTATAGAGGTTGCAAAAAGACTCAAGTGGAAGTGGGCTGGACATATCGCCCGAGCAACAGACCATCGTTGGACGTATGAAATAATCCAGTGGTACCCAATAGGTATAAAAATGCCTGTAAGAAGACCTAAGGCGCGTTGGGTGGACGAAATACGTAAGCATGCAGGTATCATGTGGCAGCAACGTGCAAAGGACAGGATTTTGTGGAGACAACTTGGAGAGGCCTACATCCTGCAGTGGATAGATACAGGCTGATGGTGATGATGGTGATGATGATATAAATAAAATATATTTATATACCCTGTTTCGAGAACCTCTCTTGCACGGAGACAATTCGGATACATGGCGCAATTTGTCTTTAATAAGATCCCACAGAGTTTAAAGGATTTGAATGAGGCACTGTTCAAGAAAAAAATAGACAACGTGCTGCACAGAGAAAGTGTACGATATGGCTTTGGAACCCTCAGACTGATTACGCGTGGGGGGTGAGAATAATGTAGGCGAAGCTTTTGTCTTGGCTTTATTTTGATTTAATTGTTTTTTTTTTTTTTTTTGGTTTTGTAAGCTTTAAATGTTGATTAATTTTACTACACTTTGTTTTTTTTTAACAAAAAGTGTTTTTTAATACAATTCTATGAAAAATTGTTTAAGATTTAATTAAAAATGTATTATAATCTGGTTCGAAACGAAAATGTTAATGTAAAGATATTCAACGAAATACAGGAAATCGCCTAGCAAATTGCTGAATTCGGGACACGTAACATATTATTTGCAATTTCATATATCACATAATTTTTTTTTTGTAATATATGTGTAACTGTTTTTGTAACGTATGTGTAACTGTTTTTGTAATGTATGTGTAACTGTGTTTGTAATGTATGTGTTACTGTTTTTGTAACTGTTTTTTTAATGTATGTGTAACTGTTTTTTAAATAATGGAAAAGAACAATTTCAAATCCGAACTTATTCGGATTGATCGTATTTCTGAACACTGCAGGGCTGACTTTTATCACCAAATTATTATATGAGTATGTGTTACACGATATCAGTATGAGATACATGATATAAGTATAAGTTACATAATATCAGAGAGAAATTATGTATATTATGCTGATATCACGTAATATGAGATATTCGTACATAGCCACTTAAACAATCGCACCCCTTTCAAACGATTTTCGATATTTTAATATAAAAATAAATATACTTGAATAATATAATATTAAAAGGACGCAACTAAAATTAAAATCAAGTTTCCTGTATATTCGATGATTTTCACGATTTTTCCACAAGCTGATTTTTTTTTCGAAGTTGTTGCCGTATTGAGTTGCCTTAAATGATTATTCGAAGGCGTTGCAACTTTCATTCTCACGGTGAAGTCAAAAAGTATTATCAAATAACATGATATTTAAATAATATTCATCATAATCATATTCAGTAATGTTTTTTTTATATCACATTGAGAATAAAATTTGCCACCTTCGAAACTTCGGCCGTCATTTAAATCGCTAATAACTCTGAAAAACATTCTAAACTAGTAAATTTGACGTGTATCTAGTAAACTTGTAAAACTACTGAGTAACCTAGTTGCCGTTACCAATATTTTAACATAACATTTTAAAATAGATTCTGTTACCAAACATTCGACTCAACATTAAAAAGTGTAGATCCAGGTCATAGTATCTTAAAGTGTTCGATTATAGTCATATAAGATAAAACAAAAAATGATCTACTTTGAAAATAGGACAAATAAAAAATTAGGGCGTTATTGGAATGATGTTTGGTGAATAATGCCATCAGAAATATATTGAACATAAATGTAAATATTAGTGTTCTGAGCTTTTAACGTCAAACGATATTAGTGACGCCACTGGACATATGCCGCTATTAATATAAACATACACATCGATCTCTGCCTTCCATTTCCGTATTGAGACCAATCGGTAGCCGGAGTGACTATTTCTGTTTTGTGGAGCATTTCCAGAACAGCGGCAATTTGTAGCTGGGAAATAAAAGCGGAAGAAACTGGAACCCGAGAGCTAATATCATGTTAGCGGGAGGAAATTGATATATACACAATGACGGGCACAAGCTGGTATCGAGATAATACTACTTTTATAAATCTAGAACATCGAGACGGTCTGACAATGGAGTTCTACTGTTTTATTTGTTTCTTTTGAAGAAATATTTCACATTTTAAAAACAAGAATAACTACATGTACTTGACATCACTTAAAGCCGTATGTGTTACTATCATATATCGGAATATCTACAAAGGTTTCATATCACAATATCTACAAATGGAAAGGTCACATATCGGAATATCTACAAAATGAAACGACAAACTCCATGCCCTAGTTGGTAAGACGCTTGTCTTTCAGCCCGGAGGTTGCGGGTTCAAATCCCACTGGAACCCAGATAAAAAAAAGAATTTCAGCCTGGTTGTCACTTGACATATTTAAGATAAGTGGAAAGAGATTGCCACATGGTAATTATCCCGCCAGGTTGTACTGTATACAATGGAAGTGTTATACAATACAATAAAATACAATACAAAGGTTTTTTGCAGATCGTTTTTCCTTGGTAAGTTTTCTGCGGTTACTTTACCTTATATGTTTTTTAAAACATATGCATATGCGGAGAGGCTGCTAATACAATGGCCGTAGTCACCACCTTCCAATCCTCACACTCAACTTGTTTTCCTTTTCTTTTTACAAATAAGAGCGGGTGCAATTCCTGAGTTAGAGCTCCCTTCAAGAGAGTCTGCTCTCTTAACGACGTTCCATTAATTGTCGTTTTATAATTATTTAAAAATACTAATTATATTCGGGACACTTTGAAACTGAAAATATCGTCGTGCAAAGTAGAAATTAGATTATCTCAGTTTTTTGTAAAAAATTAATAATTATTTTTTACCTTTATTAATTTCAGATATTTATGTTCATTTTGTGCATCAGTTATATTCTCCATTTTATGGGGGCGAAGAACTAGAGGCTAAATGTGAATGCGAGGAAAAAGGTGGATTCTTTAAAGATGTAGGACTAGACACGAATGCTGAGAACACTTTGAAGAGAATGACACCGATACATAAATGCGTCTATCATATAAGAGTCTAGAAAACAAAATGTCCACAATTTGTCTACAGCTACAGTACTCCAGTTTTTTGACTCTATATCACGTAGAGGAGACAACTTGGAAGATGCTTATAGGAAATGTAGAGGGACTAGAAGGCAGAGGACCATAACCAAACCGTTAGACTGACCAAGTTAGAATCACGACAGAGTCCTTTGTGGGTGATGGGTCATCGTAGACGGTATTAAGAGAGCAGACCCTCAATCGTAAGAAATCTACCAGAGAGATATATTTATTTATTCATATTTATCGTCAACATTGATATATAGCAATGAAATATGAACGTGGAAAATTATTTTAGGGAGTAAATGCAGTGGAAATGTGTGCACTAAAATTATATGAGGAACGTCGACGTATGTATGATACATAAACAAATTAAATAATTAAGGGTGAATGTAAGCTACAAACTGATATGTTAAGTAAGGTGAAAAAATCCACTTTGAGATAGTCTAATGGATAGGCGATGAAAGAATGACTAAACAAATTAAAAATGTAATTATGAGTGAAAGTCGTGGTAGAAAAACCAAGGAAATTAAATAGTAGAAAAACCAAGGAATCAAGTGAATAAAATTACGAAAGAATGAAAGGTAAATCGAAAAAAAATAGCAGGGACTGAGCAAACGAAGGAAATATGTCGTGATAGGAACGATTGGTGATCTATCTTCTCTGGTAGCTCCAAACAAAAATGTAGCGATGGAATTAAAATATTAGTATGTATGTGTACCATCAATAGCATTAAAAAGTACGAGCGAGAATAAAATATTCCACATAATTTTAGAAATTAACTTTCACTCCTAAATTAAATTTTGTCTTGTGATTTGATTTAAATAAAATGAATAGGTAATATGAATGAATACCGACTCGAATGTATTGACGTTTTTAGTAATTTCCTCCCAATTATTTCCTTCACAGTGTCCATTTTATCGAGTTAATTTAGTGTAAGATTGATAATAAAGATATTTTATGCTGGAAATTATTAGCTTTAAAATTGTAAAGCATTTCGGTAGACTTGGTATTTTGTTTAGATAAATGTTTAATGAAATTTTGAGAATGAGAAAAACTCAACATTTTCAGAAGTTGATAGAAATTCAAAGGTATTTAATAATTTTTAATGAGTTTCTTTAGAAAATGTTTGTTTGGATTTTATTGTTTTGATTTAAACTTTCGTCGTATTTAATAAAACTTAGGGGGCATATTGCCACGTGACAATCTCTTTTAACTAACCATGAAGATGGTAAAGAAAATAACTGAAAACCTTTTTTTTTGTTTCAACTTGAACCGAATCCGCAGCTCTATAATTAGAAGATAAGTATCATACCAATTAAGCCACGGAGCTCTTCGACAATACGATTTTCATGTTTCCCCTATTACGACATACTATATAAGGAAGAATATCAGCCAGGATTCTTCTCATATTGCTAATATCAGTTGGCTCAATATCTCTATACTACGCATGACTCAGTGTGTATCCATGATATTTGTTCTGTAAGTTGGTATATATTACTGAGGATGATTCCTGGCACGGCTATACTTAACGAGGACATATAAATTTATTGCTTCCCTTATCGCGGAACAATTAAAACAGCCTTGAAGAACTTTCTATAGGAATATGGCGATGGATTCTTACCTTCTTGTTAGGAGGCTTCCATAATTGTATACCGTGAGGGGTGTGACATTATGCGCATATTTTGAGTAATCACCCTTTGTTCTGTACCATAGATATCAGTGATTTTTTTCAGTTTGTTCTAAAGCATTTTTCTTTATAGTTCTATAAAATTATTAACACAACACATGATGTGTCAAACCAATTCAATATCATATACACAAATGTTCATTTTGGATTTGTTAATATCATTTTGTGTCAATTATTCAATTCGTTCAATCTTTCGTATGAATGTATGAGATCATTCGAGCTTTATAGCAGGTACGTTATTGGCACTTATAAATCATTATGTAAACTAAAACTTTGTTCTTATCGCACCTGAAATTAACGAAACTTACTGATCGTTGAGTCATATTTGATTTAACTCTGCTATTCATAATAGTAAATTAATATACTATTCTAAGGTATTGGAATTGATTAACTTCCGAATTCCTTCGAGAAGTAGATACGAGATTGTAGAATACATTCCAGTGCGAAATTGTAGAACTATTACTCAAATTCTCCCGTACCCAGATTGCATCGATTGGGGAGTAAGTATGTAATCAGATATGCTGCTGTCTCGGACATACGAGGCATATCCAGAAAGTAAGTGTACTGAATTTTTGTAGGTTACAATTTTTTTTATTTAAACAAAAAAATTACGTGGTTACCGTAGTACATATGTAAGCTATTTTTCGACATAGTCGCCATTCCTCTCAATGCAGGTGGTGAAGCGGGGTATCAACTTTTTGATGCCTTCCTCGAAGTAGTTTCCCGCCAACCCCTCCGTCCACTTCTCCACCTCCTCCTTTACCTCCTCGTCGGTTGAAAACCTTTTTCCACCCATGTGCAGCTTCAGGGAGGTAAAGAGATAGTAATCTGAAGGTGCTATGTCAGGGGAATGCGCGGGATGGTTCAGGACATCTCATTTAAACGAGGCGAGCAGTTCCTTCGTGGCGTTGGCCATGTGTGGTCTGGCATTGTCGTGCAGCAGGCAGACTCCCTTTGTCAGCATGCCTCTCCTCTTGTTCTGAATCGCCCTCTGCAATTTTTTTAAGATCTCACAGTATCTTGCAGAGTTGATGGTCTCCCCTTGAGGCATATATTCAATTAAAATTATGCCTTGACAGTCCCAAAACACGGATGCCATGTTTTTCTTGGCTGAAATTGTGGTTTTGAACTTTTTGGTGGAGGGTGAAGAGGTGTGACGCCACTGTTGAGACTGCCTTTTGGTTTCAGGCGTGTAGTGTGCAACCCAAGTATCATCTCCAGTAACGATGGAGCGGAGAAATTCATCTCCATGGAGTTTGCAGCGCCTCAAAAACTCTTGCCCGGCATTATTTATTTCGCACTTGGCGGGAGATTGGATTGACATTTTTCACGAAACGTGTTGTCGCGTCGACACTTCTCAACGTACTGACCTGGAACCAGTCTCATTGTGGAGGGGAAGGATCAGGCTACACGAAAGTGTAGCCAACATGTCGAAAATAAAATCCATCCGGTCGTGAGAGCCTCAGTACACTTACTTTCTGGATACGCCTAGTATTTAGAGACAGTTTTAATGCCATTAAAAGTTCTCTTAAGTAACGTTTTTTGTTTATTTAAAGCCTGATTGATCCATGACTCTGGGTGTTTTTAATTATTTTTTCAATTTACTTTTTATCTTCTTTCAAACATTTCAAGATGTCTTAAAAGTATGTTAAAATTTCAATACGTGTATTGAGTGAATCAATGATTTTTTTTTCCAAACAGATTTTTCTGTACTACCTTGGACTTCCTGAGCCCTTGCCTGCCTCATGTTTGTATTATATACGAGTATATGGTAGGAAGTATGTATGAATGTATTCCTTTCTGGCTTTTTTGATAAAACACATTGATCAATAAGTCCCGGGACTAACTTGTTTTTGTTCCGTTGTTGTTTTTGTTCCATTGTGACCAAACGCGGCACCCATTTCGAAAAAAGCTTTTTCATGACCAAATGTTCATGCAAAATAGTGTTAACACTACCAAATGATATCTTCAGGATGTCAGCTATCTCACGCAACTTTACTTTGCAATTTTTCATCACGATTTTGAGTTTTTTTTTATGTTATCTGGTGTAACAGCATCATATGGACGACCAGAGCGTTCAGCATCGTTTGTGTCTGTACGACCGCGTTTGAAATCAGCATATCACCGACAAATGGTTGTTTTCGACGGAGCAGAGCCCGGATAACACTTTTCAAGCCATCGCTGAGTTTGAACGGTATTTTTTTCCATTAAAAAGCAATGTTTTATCAACACACGAAATTCGGTTTTTTCCATTGTTTTGAAAATAGCAAAAGTAGCGTCACTAAAACCACTGTAACTCAATGACACAGCGTCGGAATGTCATGAAAGTTTGGCACGTAACTTCTAAAGGTTGGTACTAACTGAGAATGGTATGGATTTGTTATTAGAGGCGCCATCTGTTAGTTAGTCCCGGAACTTATTGATCGACCCAGGTATGAGTCATGTTAATGTTTATACTTTATGTGATACGTTAATATTGTATCCATGTGCACTCAATATTCTAGCTTGAATTTATTGTAACTATTTTTAATGGTCTGAAAAAGATCGTATATTATACTTAATAAAAAAAATCGGTAATAATGATAATAAGTTGGTGCTGAAAAGTGTAATGCAATATAGGTATATCTTAATGTTTGTACTATTTTGTTGACAAAACTATGGACCAATAATGCACTTGGCCGATAACGCACGCCATAGAGTGACTCGTTCTGGATGTAATTTTTGTTGCTGCAAATTATGGGGATTTTTCGTAGCTCAAATGCAGTTTTGCTTGTTAAGAATACAATTATTGTCAAAATGGGCCCCGTCTAACAAAAACAAGGAATCAAAAAACAATTTTCCGTAAAAATCTAGTTGAAGTGGAAGGTTCCCTGGATTTAAATTGTGTGCCAGTTGAATTTTGTAAAGGAATACATTCAAATACTTGTACGTGTATTACATTCTTTCGACTGATGCTAACGTCCAATATCAATTTGCCTGGTTAAAAGCATCAGATAATTTTGAATTGCGGCGGCTAAGGTGGCGATGTTATTCGTCATCAAAGCTGTCCAGTCTCGTTTGTAGAGCTTCCTTTACCTGTTTTATTGCACTGCTTCACAATTCGCATTATGGGCCATCTACTCATAATAATCCGTCTTCCTTCATTTCTCCCTTATTTATTCTACGTCTTTATATCTCACCATTATTAAAAATTGATTATAATACTCAAACCTGAAAACTTTTCGAAAAATAATATGATCACGCTCATTTTTTTTTTAAATAATGAAAGTGGAAAAAAGAAAAATAATCGAGAAATTTGAATTTACAAGTGCGATAAACTAGTTTATATGTATTACACGAAGATCTGGTTAAAGAAAGATATATTTACAATAGCGATAAACTTGTTTATATGTATTACACGAAGCTCTGGTTAAATAAATATATATTTACAAGTGCGATAAACTAGTTTATTTGTATTACACGAAGATCTGGTTAAATAAAGATATATTTACAAGTGGATAAACTAATTTATATGTATTACACGAAGATCTGGTTAAATAAAGATATATTTACAAGTGCGATAAACTATTGTAGTTTATTTGTATTACACGAAGATCTGGTTAAATAAAGATATATTTACAAGTGGATAAACTAATTTATATGTATTACACGAAGATCTGGTTAAATAAATATATATTTACAAGTGCGATAAACTAGTTTATTTGTATTACACGAAGATCTGGTTAAATAAATATATATTTACAAGTGCGATAAACTAGTTTATTTGTATTACACGAAGATCTGGTTAAATAAAGATATATTTACAAGTGGATAAACTAATTTATATGTATTACACGAAGATCTGGTTAAATAAATATATATTTACAAGTGCGATAAACTAGTTTATTTGTATTACACGAAGATCTGGTTAAATAAAGATATATTTACAAGTGGATAAACTAATTTATATGTATTACACGAAGATTTGGTTAAATAAATATATATTTACAAGTGCGATAAACTAGTTTATTTGTATTACACGAAGATCTGGTTAAATAAAGATATATTTACAAGTGGATAAACTAATTTATATGTATTACACGAAGCTCTGGTTAAAAAAGTATATATTTACAAGTGCGATAAACTAGTTTAAATGTATTACACGAAGATCAGGTTAAATAAAGATATATTTACAAGTGGATAAACTAATTTATATGTATTACACGAAGATCTGGTTATATAAAGATATATTTACAAGTGCGATAAACTAGTTTATTTGTATTACACGAAGATCTGGTTAAATAAAGATATATTTACACGTGCGATAAACAAGTTCATATGTATTACACGAATATATGATTAAATAAATATATTTCTCCAAATCGTGTATTTTTCGAAAATATTCCTACATTTCAATATATAGTATTGCTTGAAAAAGGTCTAACATAAAATGGCTAAAAAGGTATTTCCTTGGCACAGAACATACGCACATATCAATCGATATAAAAATATATTTTGGTAAATGACGATATAACAAAGTAGAAAGGAGTTTCTCAGTAGTGAGATTAGCCGCATTATCCTACCTGCTTTGGATACACGAACACACAAAGCTTTTTCTAAAAGCTGTAAGGGTCCGGCTCCCATCCCAAAATCCCATCAATGGGATGTCCTGCAACTTAACCCTTTATCGGATCTATTTAGAAAGCCTATTGAGATCCAGAATTTTATATTTTTTAATTAATAACCAGCTTACCTTATATATACTCATGAAATTTTAAGAACGTAAAGGAAAAGCGTCAAATTTTGATGAAGTGAGCACTAATAGTATGTGGGGTCAAATAGTGACGAAGTGAGCACTAATAGTATGTGGGGTCATATTGTGATGAAGTGAACACTAATAGTATGTGGGGTAATTAAATGTGTTGAGACAGTTTTACATTAGATGTTAGGATTCTGACTACACACATACACAAATAGACTGGAGGAGTGCAGCAATAAATGTGTTATATAAGTAGTAGTCCACAACAGTATTCTAGTAGCAATTTTGACAAACGGAAGTGAAACGTGTGTATAGAAAAATACTGCAAAGAGCTGAATAAATGCTATAGAAACGCGTGCGCTGCTAGGAACACATTGTGGTGATAATGTATGACAGAATACGGAATGAAGTAAGTAGGAACGAATGAAATATAAGATTGATGTGTTAAGTAATATGAAGGAGAGTACTGTGTGATGATTTGCACATGTAAAAGGAATGAATGAAGAAAAACTAATGTATATATATTAGGGTGTCCCTTATTTTGTCAAACACAAAAAAATTGCGTTTTTTTGCTTTCATCCCCTAAATATTTCTTATTTGGTTTGATTTACTCAAAAACAAATTTTTATCTCAATAGGATGACGTTAACCCGTGCTAAGTTGAGTGCCAAATTTGAATGTTAGTAATTATTGGTTTATTAGTTCTAAGTCAATGTAAAAACTATTGATGAGTGTATCATATAATATCTATTTTTTTTTAATTTAAATAAATAGTACTTCAAACCATAGTGCACTTTAAAGAGTAAAAATGTATTCAATTACTGACTTAGTACTAAAAAACCTATAATTCCAAACATTCAAATTTGGCGCTCAAGTCGGCACGGGTTAACGTCATCCTATGGTAATAAAATTTTGTTTTTGGGTAAATCAAACCAAATGGAAAATATTTAGGGGGTTGAAAAAAAACAGGTTTTTGACAAAATAAGGGACACTCTAATATATATATATATATATATATATATATATATATGCAGTATAAATGTGAGTGGAAAGTATGGTCGAGAAATACTAAGGAAAATTTAATTGGATCAAGTGAATGATAATTTGTTGGGAGAAATCGATGGGAATTTTATGAGAAGGCATATATCAATAGATAAAGAAAAGGTGCAATATGTGTGTCGAAAAAGGAAAGTCTGACGCTCTTCCATTATGCTTCTTTCGAAAGGAAACGGCGTGTTAGTATGTATGGAATGGTTAGGTAAAGATCAAGTACAAGAAGACTAGTTCATTTGACCTAATATTATCCTAACTGAGTAAATGAAATGGAAGAAAATAAATATCGTACGAACTGGACTTAATATTAAACGTTGTGTTGTAACATTCGATATGCGCGAGCCGAGGGAGCAATGCACGTGCGCGCGACTAACGTCTTCATTCAACCGACAAATAGAGCGAACCGATCAAACTCCAATAACAGAGATCAGAATTATTACACGGCATCTATTATTTATATCATTATACGTATAATTATTAATTACTTAAAATCATTCGGCGTTCTTTTGAGAAATTTCTGCATCATAACTTACAACAAACAGCGCATATGCTTGACATATTCCCTACTTCTGACATTCTGTATAAATTTGGAATCGATATGAATAAATTTGATTACACTGTATTCCCTTTCCCTTAACTACTGTGTTTTTAACACAGACCGATTAATTAACAGGAAAGGCGACGACACATTTATATGGGGAAGTATTTTCTTATTAAGATGTGGGACTAAGATTTACTTTCAATATTGAGTAATATTTGAGAACTAAAACAATATCAATTTCAACTTTTATATGGGGAAGTATTTTCTTATTAAGATGTGGGACTAAGACTTACTTTCAATATTGAGTAATATTTGAGAACTAAAACAATATCAATTTCAACTTTTTAGTTTGTGTTGCATCCTTTTCTTAGCATCTCAATTACTTCACATTAAAATTAAGTCACCATGTTTATTAATTTCATACGATTATATTTCTTCTTCTCAGTGTCATGTCAGGTCCTCCTAACGTTGAATATCACTTGAGAGTAGATATCTTTGTCCCCGGCAGCCCGAAAAAGATCTCCAATGCCCCTTATGCCTGTCCAATCCCGTATATTGCGGAGCCAGGATATTTGCCTCCTGACAACACCTCTTCGGCCTTCTATTTTGCCTTGGATGAAGGGGTTCCAATATATAGTAGGTCTACGATGGAGTATGCTTGGCTGGAAAGTATACTTCTACAAAATGTCGTAATGCGCCACGTTGCAATGTCACCAGTAACATTACTACCAAGTCCAACTCTCTAACTTCCACGAGTGGTCTCTCAGGCCCCGTGAATCCCGGACAATATGACCACTGACATTTTCATCAGTGTCATAGCAGATAGAGAGTGGACGAATGGCGAGTTTCGAGTGCCATAAAACTGGATCCACCCAGCTAAGGGAAGGTAACACCAACAGAAAATCCTCTAGAGAAGGCAAGGGGAAACCACTCTGGATATCCCCCCCCCCCCCCGGGAAATCACTATGGAGAGAAATCAAGCCACGGCTCTGAGTCCCGGGCAACCCTTAAATTGATCAGGGATGCTAAGAGTCTTCCGGCTCGACATAGTGAAGAACAATATACGATTATACGTAATTTTTTTTAATTTCACGCTCTATACTCTTTAAAACATAACCAGTATTTAAGAAAGGCTTAAAAATATAGTACACAGTGATGTATTAGACCCTTCCTTGATAGATGGGCATTGAAGAAAAATAATCGAACTAGAAAATTTTGACGGAAAGGTTTTACGAAGAATATTTGATGTTTCAATGTTTGCTTGAGAAAAGACTGAAGTATAAAAAATTATTGTTCATTAGAAGAAGGGGGTGTTTTAAGAAGAATTTAAAAAGGATTATTCGAATTGTGTGTTTCATTAAGGAAATGAGTTACGAAAAAGTTTTGAAAGAATATTTATGAAATCAATGAGGGGAGAAAGGGGTGACCAAAGAAATAATGGAAGAAGGATGTTGGCAAAAATAATTAAGAGAAAAAATGGAAGTATGAGCTCTAAAAGAACATGGTGAAATGTATGAATCTTGAAAGGGGATAGAAAGGCGTGGAGATCCGTCCTATTTGCCTACTCAAAAAGAGCAATCGGTGATGTCATGCAAGGAGTTCATTAACGTTATTAGCATGTCAGTAAAAAAAACAATATTTCAAACGAACACCTTTTAAACGATGTTCCACATTATAAATAAGTTTGTATTACATATTTTAAAATAAATTGTGCAGTGCATTAAAAAATATACAGCGAGCGATATTTATTTCGACAATCAATGTTATTGTATTATACAGTAGAACCTGACATGTATCCTGCCATGTGATAATATCTTCCAAACAATCAAAAAAATATTAAAAGACCCTAAGTAAAAACCAGGCTGGAACTCTAATTGAAAAAAATAATATCAACGGAGATTAGACTCGCAACCCCCAAGTCGGAAAACAGGTCTTTAATTAACTAGACCACATAAGTCATGTGTGGTATTTTTAAGTTAAATTTATATTATTCTTCATGCAAATAAATAAAAAAAAAACATTATATGCTTTAAGGGTTATATAAAAAGTAATGAATTTATTTTTTTTGCGTAATTATATTAATACTCTTTCAGAAATACACGTAACTCAAAATGATCAAAACGCCGCCACTGACATAAAAGCTTTTTTTTTTTTTTTTTTCAATGTAGTTCAATATGATTTTCATTCAGGTTTTGTTTCCTAAAATATAAATAAATTGAATCAAATAAAAAGATTTTTAGCCCAAAAAGGGTTAAATCCCTTTCTCGACCACCCGAGGACCCGAGGGAAGGCCGTAGGAGTCAAACGACCCTTAATCTTATTACTTTCTGTGAAACCTGAAGAGCTTTCAGACAGCTCCTTAGTCCTTCCTCCTTAGCCTTCAGTCCTCAGGGCGGGAAATTGGGATGGAAAAGTTTCAACTTGATTGAAGAGGGCCAGGGGAAAGTGAACTTGAAGAAGTCAAAACTTGGATCACTTCTACATTAAACAAAAAGTTTAAATAAATACTTATCTGAAAATTGAGAGAAAATAAATTATACGTTGGATAGATGTCAATAGGACAAAATTTTCGTTACTAACTCAATGTTAACATAAAAACATGCACAATGTATTATATTTTATAATGAAATATTTAGCGCATTTTTCGGTCATTATGAACTCAAATAGCTTGAAAAGTTTTTTAATGTCATTTTGAAAATGGAATAAAAGTTTTTTTAGTATAGCAAAGGTATATTTTAGATATAAGGGTAGAAAATATTACTGAAACATTTCAACTATTATTAAAAATAAAATAAGTTATGGTAGATATATAAATTGGAAGATGGCTTCTGCGGCCATTAGATTGAGTATTTCTCCACGTCTGCATATATTTAGAAAAACATATTTAATAAGAAAACTGCAAAAAAAATACCTAGGGAAGACGACCTACAAAGAAACCTTTATATATCTGTCGAATCGTGATAGTAAGGCTTCGGCCACACAGGTAGGAGCCTCGCTTGGTGCTTAGAGGTACGCTGCAAGCTAGGTGACATGTCCTAGCGAACCAATGCACCCCATACTATCGCAATGACCACATTGCACGCTTTGCGCCACGCTACGTGACTATTATAAATACCTAGCAGCGTAGCTCTAAGCACCAAGCGAGGCTCCTACCTGTGTGGCCGAGGCCTAACAGATTCCGCTTCAAGTGTGGTGTAGTGTATGAAGTTACGCAACAAAATGAAGAGACCCAGACGTATCTGGTGAGCTACGTTTGGTTCTCGTTGGTTAGAAATGAGTGGACACGTTGATTCGACAGTTCCGGTTATGTAGCCTAGAGATCCCACTGTATCGCACGGGATAGAAAGTGATCGTCTCCAGCATCACTGGAGTCACCATTTGATATGATATATTGCTCACGTTCAAAGTCTTTATCAACCTTACACATCTTTTCCACTCAAATTATAAATCACGTTTCAGCTTATAGTATTTATTTTTCTTATAAAGTTCTACATACAACTCCTTTGTTGCACAATTTCTTGGTTGAAGAAGTGCTAGAATTTTGTATCTGGACTACTACCATGCAATAGCGCTTAAAGCCGCAAATCAGAGGCAACAGCTATTAAAAAAATCTCGTCAGATTTAGCTACTTCATTATTATGTCGTATTAAAAAAACGTGACCATCAAATTTGTAAAGATTTGAAATACGGATGAGTGAAAAGCCTTTATAATATTCGAGTACCGACGGAATGTGTCGACGTGGCAGAATTTAAAGATGTATGCCAGAGTGTAATGAAGGCGAGATCTTTCTACTACTATTATTAACTATGATGGTGATGAAATATATATTGCAAATACCTGCCCAAGCTCCGCACCTATACAAAAATGTTAACAAATAGTGGCCTTGTTATTCAATTTTGACATCTTGGTTTTAAATTTATTTTAAAGACATTATTTCACCAGAAGCTATTTAGTATCGCTAATTACTAACTTATTTATTTGTGATAACTTTTAAGCAGGATACTAAGATATGGAATGATAGTAATTTAACCATTTCGTTATATACAGTACAACCTGGTGGGTTAATGCCATGTAACAATCTCTTCAAACCAATAAGACAGATTTGAAAAAGCGTTAAGTGAAAACCAGACTAGAGCATTTCTTTAAAATATCAGGAATCGAGGCCCCAACCTCCGGGCTGGAGATTGAGGGGTTATCAACTAAATCACGGAGGTCGTAGATACTACGTATTTTATTGTATTTATTAATATACATACCATCACGCCATTTTCAGGTCGGGTAGGCAGATAGGACAGAGCGCGAAACTTTCTTAATTCGACATACATCCTTCGTCGCTTCTACACCCATACTATACAACTCCTACGATTTATCTGACTTTTTACGTATCCTTCTTTCAAAATATCATGATTTAAACCAACCATACATTTTTTATGTATTTTTCTACCACCTTTTCACTCATATATGCATTATATATCATTTCCCATTTGTCATTTTAATTTTATAAAATTTGGACTTATCTTTTTTTCGTTCTTATTGACAGTTAACCTGAGGTGGTAAATTTTTATTTTGTTTTCTGCCATTTATTTTAACTTTTTTGTTTTTTAGTCTAGATATACAAGGGTGTGGGCTGAAAGCCCTCCGATGTCCTTGCGGTCGGGCTCGCCCTACATTAGTGGGGTGTATCTCGGCCGGGGGAATGTTGTGGGATGAGCTCGGATCTATTAATGTCTTCTCTCTTGAACGTATTTTTCTGTCATCAATTTATTTTCTGCGGTTTTTTTCTCTTCTTAACATATTATACATGTGCAAGGGTGTGGGCTGAAAAACATCTGGTGTCCCCGTGGCTGGGCTCGCCCTATATTGGTGGGGTGATCATGGCCAGGAGGGATGTTATCAGATGAGCCCAGACCTTTTGACAGCTTCTCTCTTAAATGTATTTTCAGCCATTTATGTGTTTTGAAGTGTATTTAAATATATTATGTACATACTATGTTGCTATCAATAAACCTATATTTATTTATATTTGTTTTGTAATCTTTCATTTTACCCAAACTATCTCAAAGTACTCTCCTTTATCTTACTCAATACATCAGCTTTTAGTTCACATTCATCCCTGATCAATTCGCTGTATTTATTAAGGAATTCAATATTAACCATGTTTTACAAGTCATATATTTATTTAACTTTTATATCAATCAAACTGAGTGCTAAGCTCGATGAAGATCCTACACAACCCTTTCAGGCAAATTGTGAAAGCCTTCTCATATCGAAAATGTTTGGGTTGCTTTGAAGTATTTGCATTTTTGACCCTTTCCGTTTCCTGTTCTCTTCACATTACGGAAGGATCATGGTGCAGGACCCCTGAACTGTAAATATGTGACCTAGTCCGTTCCTAGTTCTATTTGTTTAATATCTCAATTTTAGGGATGATGTGAAAGCCAACTGAAATATTTATATAAAATATATAAAAAAACGTTTCTGTAACTAAATAATATTTATACGTTATATTTGAACAGGGTACAGCAAAGCAACGCCCCGTTTTGAAATGTACTAGTAAATAAAACATGCATCTTACGCGTTTTTCAAAATTTTGAAATCTGGAAGTTAAATATTCATACTTTTTTGCTTTATTTTAACAAATATATCATTGAAATACCGGTCTTCATTTTCTTCTCATTAATGTTGCATTAAGTGAATTATTGTGACCACATAACTTCTTAAATTAACTTTTATCTGGTTAGTTGGAAGATTACCCCTTGGCAATAAGCCCGCCAGATTGCTTTTTTACAATGAAGTGTTAATAAATTACGTTTCAAAAGAATGAAACGTACAGTCAGGCAAATCATAGGAGTTGTATGAGAAGGTGAATGGAAGGGGAAGAGATGAAGCTGATGTATTGAGTAAGATAAAGGAGAGCACTTTGAGATAGTTTGGGTAAAAATAAAGATTAACAAAACAAATATAAATAAATATAGGTTTATTGATAGCAACATAGTGTAGGGAATACCCACGTCCCTAAATATTATCAACATGCAGGGTCAACGACCGATGAATCAACCTCTGGATATGTACAATTGTCACATACCAGAACGTCAACACTGTTTACACGCAAATAATATTTACATCGCATTCCAAGGTAGAAAGAGAACATATCACGCCGTCTCGCCGTTTCGACAATAAATATCCTACCCACTGTATTATCCGCAGCGCTTGCGACCACCTCAGCACGCGCAGGAGTGAGATCAAGATATACCGCGGACGCAGTCACGCGCCCCGTTCTGAAATTCTATATATACCTACTTATCGTTGAATAAAGAGCACTTGTTATTATTCGCTTGACCATTCATTTCTGTTTACTATTATTGATTATTTACTCTCACTTTTTCCGCATTCCTGAATCGACGTATTTTATTTTAAATACAAAACAAATCAAAATCATCACGACGTATCAAATTAAGCATCCCGCTAAATTGATGACCCCGAACGAAGAGGAACACAGAATTCGACTAAAACGAATATAGCGATGTCAACATCAACATCATCAGCACGTCCTACTAGGACACACGCTAAAATAGTATGTACACAATATATTTAAATACACTTCAAAAACACATAAATGGCTGAAAATACATTTAAGAGAGAAGCTATCAAAAGGTCTGGGCTCATCTGATAACATCCCCCCATGCCATGATATACCCCCCCAATATAAGGCGAGCCCAGTCACGGGGACACCAGATGTTTTTCAGCCCATACCCTTGCACATGTATAATATGTTAAGAGATAAAAAAAACACAGAAAATAAATTGATGACAGAAAAATACATTCAAGAGAGAAGACATCAAAAGATCCGGGCTCATCCCACAACATTCTCCCGGCTGAGATACATCCCACTAATGTAGGACGAGCCCGACCGCAATGACATCGGGGGGCTTTTAGCCCACACCCTTGTATATCTAGACTAAAAAAACAAAAAAGACAAAATAAATGGCAGAAAACAAAATAAAATATACCACCTCAGGTTAACTGTCAACAAGAGAGAAAAAAAGAAAAGTCCAAATGTTATAAAAGTAAAATGAAAAATGGGAAATGATATATAATGCATATACATGTTTGTTGAGAAAGGAAATTTTAGCGTTATGTCCTCTATCTACCCTGTCAAGGAGATGACGTGATGGCCTGTATATAACATATGTATGTATAAATAAAGTTTAATTTTAAAAGAATATAGTTTGCCTTCAAAGGTATTGACAAATCGTTTTCATTGTGACGTCTCAATTCAATGAGATTTATACCGCAAACCTTGGCGGATAAATAAAAGGACAAAGAATCGCAGGTATCCATTTCGCAACGCGAGAAACCGCAAAACTGCAAACCTTGACATAAGATACCGCTGCTAGCGTTTCTTCCTTGGGGGGAGTTAATACCGCCTATTGCTCGTGAAACACTGATTTGACAGGAAAGCAGGATAACGCCATTTGGGTGGAAGGGAAGGATATTTATTTTATTCGACTGGAGAACGTAACATTAAGTAAAATTGACAACAGAAACAGTTGGAACAACAAAATGAATTTCTTTTATAGTAAACAATGCAAAAAGTACTTTCATTATTTATTAAAACAATTCAATATACAGTGTTTAATTTGGAAGGTTTATTGGCCATTGAGATTAGACAAAAATTTGCTCAAAAATATGACATCATTACAATTTACACTAATATTAACTTCAGGTTTCAACATATTTCTGGACAGTAAGATGACATTGACACATGGCAATACAACTTACTAGGTTGTACTTCATGCGTACATACCATGACGTAATTTCCCTGTCAGGGTAGGCATAAAGATAGAATGCTAGTCTGTTTTCTATCTCAACACTAATCCTTTTATTCATTCATACACCTTATCATACAAATTCTAGGTTTTTTTTTTCATTAAACGTTTCCTTTTTTTTTTAAATATTACACATGATCCAACCATACTTTTCATGGTCTTCCTCTTACACGTCTTCTTCTCACATTTACACTATATAAGTATATTTGTTTTATTGTACTTGTACAACAAAAAGGTTATACAACACATATTATATACCATCACACCATTTCTCTGTCGGAGTTGACAGAAAATACAGAGCGCCTGAATTTCCTATCTCGACACAAATAGCCTCTTCTATATCCATACAACTTATACGATTTCACTGACTTTCTATGATCCTTTTTTCAAAACATCATTGAGGGATACATTTATTCTTTCTTTGATCTTCAGCTTACATGCCTTCCTTACATTTGCACTGTATGGTATATTTATTTTGTTAATATTTCTTCATTCATTCGTTACACATGCTCAAACTATTTCAACATGCGTACTATCTTCTTCTACCTATCTTCCCCTTCTTACTTAACGCATCAGCCTTAAATACGACACATGGTTATATTTGTTCTTAGTATTTTAATACAAATACCATTATCTTTTTCTTTTGCAGCTCGTACCTCAAAAGATGTTTAATTTCCTGGAAATCGAGTGACATCTCCTGTCTCTCTAAAACAACCTCCATCCTGGACGAGAAACTAAGGAGCACTATCTCCAGACTGGAAAGCTTGAGTTCAAATAGCTTTCGATCCTATTATGGGCTGCACTTTCCAATATCCGCAATTTGTGTTCAGCGGAAACTAAGTGCAACAGAGATGGATTTAAAATTGCAGACTGTTTGGTGCCGAATGAGTGACTTGATAGCTACAGATTGATGACATGTATTATTACGTCACAATAAGTCTGTCAAATGTCATAGATAATTTATCGACTGATAAATTTATATTTTTATTGATATTTTTTTAACGAATTCGTCGAAAATTTTTCTAACAAAACTTCCTTCTACCTAACATTCGACTGTTTGGTGCCAAATGAGTGCTACAGACTGATGACATGTAACATATTATTACGTCACAATAAGTCTAACTGCATATTTCAATAATCTTTGGTTATTACAAAGCAAAAAGTTCTTGATTTAATAGAAAAATATGTGAAAATTATTAATTCGATATTCGCGACAGTCACAAATCCTTTTATATTTGTTATGAATTAAAAACTTGTTATACGTTGACTGCGATCGCTATTGAATTTTCGTCTTTAATAATGGAAATATGCTATGTTATTTTACTATGAACTATGTTATTTTACTATGTTATTTTATTATGTACTATGTTATTTTACTATTTACTGTGTTATTTTACTATGTACTATGTTATTTTACTATGTGCTATGTAATTTTACTATGTTCGATGCACCAAAATAAAAAAAAATAAAAACCTCACTTACTCGCAAGCATTTCATTTCGTGTTCCCATTAGATCCACAAAACAGCTCGATACCTTTTATACCAAAAATCGCTATACTAACTATAAAATTAACTCTTTTATAATTCGTATGCAAGGACTTAGAAATGAGTTTTGCAACAATTTAGATATTTTTAATATAAGTATATATAGTATTCGCCAAAATATCACAACAATATTTAGAAATAGCTACTAACTTTGTGCTCTCATTTATTAATATAAATAACCTAGTATAAACGAAACATTAAAGACCATACCTTGTTTCTGAAGTTGAGTACATCTACATCAATTTGTGGAAGATTTCGATTTTGTTTTTCCACTGAAAACAAATCTAAGTTCTTTTCCACTATAAAATAAGTCTTCGACAATTACGTAGTCTACTTGGTGAAGTTTGGTAATATTTTGTGGTATAACATAGGAATTCGTCCAACCATGTCCGCAATTCGACGTCATTATTGAAGGAAAAACCATCGACGAGCTGTCCTTTAATTCGTGGCATCTTCACCGCACACTTCGCAAATATCGCGAGCAGCTTTATTCTCTCGATTGAACGCGAACAGAAGGAGGTGTCGAAACGCTCACTTTGGTCTACTTGACATTCCATTTTGAAGGCTTGTAATCAAATAAAATAATATATGTAACGTACAAGCCAACACAATATCTTATAGATCAGAAAAACTCCTTTCGAATGACGTATAACCTTTACCATTTAGTTTAACTTTTTGTGCTCATTTTTTAATTTGAAAAAAAAACGGACATAACTTATGTTAACACCTAATAGATGTACCGATCTAGAAACCGATCATTATCTTCTAAGTGTGCGGATGTACAAGAGGCTAAGGATGTGTGTCGAGATAAGAAAGTTTGGCACTCTGTCTTCCCCGAAAGGGAAATAGCGGAATGGTATACATACATGTAAGTGCAATAATAAAATATGAAACATTCACGAGATCAGCAGTAGAATAAATATCACATTTGTTTATTTTCTGATACGATATGGCCTTAACGTCGACTGTTCTGTTTCCGGTAGATTTCTTATTTATTCTAAATATTTGTTTTACATCCACTATACTTCTTCCTTGTGTTTAATCAGTAAATTCGTCATACTTGAACAAGTAAAAGATAATATTATATTTGTATAAAATGAAGAGAATATTTCGCTGATTATTCTTTGACAAACGAAGTTATAAACCTTTCTTGAGAAGTATTTCTTGTAAATTCTGATGTATGACAGCGTAACATTGACTAGTACCTGTTTTGTCATTAATCAAAAATTATTAAACGCATCAAAGGCAAGTTGAGTTTGATAATTAAGTTTGTTTCGTCGTGAAATCTTTGGCAAAGACTGAAATACATCAGCCAAATTATATTATGACAACATGTACTGAAATAGGGACGCTTTCTGCTAGACGTTTAAGCTCAATATAACTTGGACGTCAATTTCTACGTTACACATTATAATATATCAACATTGCCCTATATGAAGTATTACTAGATGTAATCATCGTTATCACCATCCCTGCATATCTCTTTTGAGGTAAGCAGAGATAACAGACATCCACTTCGTTATATAAATGCAAATATCTATCGCTTTGTCATGAACATCCACCTCGTCTTGTATAATTTCCAATAACAAAGCGTACTCCCTGTTTTCACTACCAGAATTTGATTAATTTAACCGTATCACATTTTTCTAAATCTTCTTAAACTTCTCATACCTTCAGTCAACTTCTCGTACCAAAACTTTTTGACTTTAAACTCATTCATTCTTTCCATATGCACAAACCATCTCAGAGTGCTTTCTTAATTTTTCTCAACACATCTTTTTAATGTAAATTTTATCTTTATCTTAATTTTATAACAAGGATTAAAGAGTTACGTTCACCATCACTTCATTCCGTATTCGGTCATACGTTATAGTCCCATGAATTCTTCTTAGGGCACGAATTTGTACAACATTTATTCGTCTATTTTTTTTTCCACGTCTGCATTTCATTTCCATACATAAAATATATATCCATGCATAGCTTTAACATTAATTATACGTATTTTTAATTCCTAGATATTTTCCTTGCATCGATTTATTTGTATTATTTTATGTTAAACGTATACAAATTAAATGTATGTTCATTCATTCATTACAGTTTACTTTCAAATTATATTAAAATATTTTCCTTGAGTCAACTAATAACTGTATAATTATAAATAAAAGTACCTGAAAATTAAAGATAAAATAAGAACTGGAAATAAATTAATTTATAAAAATAATAATGTGACTTTGCTGGGTTCAAATATTGGGAAGTAAGTACTTTTTATTCTATTTTCTTTCAGAACCCGGGCATTCTCTTCGATCAGAGACCGACTCCGTTGCACACCAATGCAGCACACCACATTCTACACATCTCCATTTACAGTCCTTTCGGCGTGACTGCGGAATGAACTTCCAAGAGTTATCAGACGTGTACCGTCCTTATTCACGTTTAAGAGAGAATTGAAAAAATATCCCATTTACGGAATATTTTTTGTTTCTCTTCCTTTACCTTGGACGAACTCCTTTCCTCTACTTTTACCATTATTATTTTGACATTTGTCATTTATTTGTCTCGTTTTTTTTTACTCTCGTCTCGTTTTTCTTGACCTTACTGTAAAATCGTTCATGGATAAAAACTGTTCAATATATTAGAGATGTATTGGGTGTTAACATAAGTTGTGTCTGTTTTTTTTTCCAAATGAAGAGAACAAGAGGACATAACAAAAAAAAATGACAACAAATTAGTCAATAATGTATTCTCCTTCATTATTTTACAACAAATTAGTCAACAATGTTTTTCCCTTCATTATTTACAACTTCTTGACAACGTTCTGCAAGTTTTTCAATGCCTGTGCGATAAAAACCATCCAGTCTTGACTCGAGGAATTCGTCCAACCATGTCCGCAATTCGACGTCATTATTGAAGGAAAAACCATCGACGAGCTGTCCTTTCATTCATAGTATCTTAACCGTACACTTCGCAAATATCGCGAGCAGCTTTGGCAGCTTTATTCCCTCGATTGAACGCGAACAGAAGAAGGTGTCGAAAATGCTCACTTTCGTCTATTTGACATTCCATTTTGAAGGCTTGTAATCAAATAAAATAATATATGTAACGTAAAAGCAAACACAATATCTTGTAGAGCAGAAAATTTTCTTTCGAATGACGTATAATCTTTACCATTTCGTTCTACTTTTGGTGCTCATTTTTAAATTTGGAAGAAAACGGACACAACTTATGTTAACACATAATACTACAATATATGTAACCATAAAGGAATAAAAATAAATTAAATACGAATTGAAGCAATGAACATTAATAAAATTCTGGTAAAACTTTTGTATTTTCTTATTTGTTAATTATATGCACATTTGCTAATAAAACGAAGTACAGTCCATTCTTTATTTTTTATTTATAAAAAAGTCTCCAGTAATTTTCATGAAGGCATACAAGAATTGGTATTTTCTTTAAAAATAATCGCTCCTTAACAAAGAAGCATTCTTGCAGAAATTTTCTCCCTGGAAATATTATTTTTGTTCTTTCTTTGTCTAAGCAGCATCCTTCCCCCACCCCCACCATACGTTCTGACCCTATTCCCCCATCTCCATTTCCATCCTGCTCTGTCCATTATGAATCCTTATTTTACAGGGAAAACTCGTTTCGGTTCTTTTTATAGACGGGAAAATAGAAAAAATCTTAACCTCCGTGAATCTCAATGAAAATCTATCTTTGAACATATAAAGTATTCATTATGTTTGCTATTTTTTAAATAAATTTTAGGGTAATATAAATATAAGATTAAGGAACGAAATTATTTTGATTATTAAGTTTTCCTGTACTTTCTTCTAAATAATCATGTATGTATATTTTTTTCTTCGTTCTGGTTAAAAATATACTTCAATATATCTATATATTAAATTTGATCCATAATTCCAAAAACCCTTGTCGTCTAGTTTATCTTTGATCAAATTCATAATTATTAAAAAAATATTTTATCAAATATTTGTGAAGAATATCATTTTTATTTCGTGAAAATAAATTTCCATAATGTTTATGAAAAAAAAAAGGATTTTCGAGAACAATCCTTAATCCTCCAGGTGGTGCCTGCCAATCCTTGGAAAAACATTAAAATTATTTATAGCCAAAACTTCTCTGAAAAAATGACAAATTGTGACCGCTCTGAATTTCAGCACGTGAATTTACCTTTCAAAAAGAAAACTCGGCCAGTTGTTACACTGATACACAAGATTTACATTTTCGAACGTACATTTTTTTTATTCATGTTGTACATATTTTGTTTTGTGGATTTACTGTAGCTGTCAAAAAATCGTTTCCTTTTATGTCTCAACACCTGTATACGATTGTTTATAGGTCCGATTAATTAAAAACAATATTAACGAAGCGAGCTGTTCGAAAACAGACTAAAAACTAATTAGGAGACAATTTCAGACTGAACTCAGGACTGATAATTCTGGTGGAGAACAGTTCTACCCCTTCAACAAGTGATAGATTATACATAAATTTTCGTGTCCGGACCATTTTTTATTAATTATAAGTAGATTAACTCGTACCATGCACGATTTCAGAGTTTTTTACAACGTTGCGGAACTGTTACAAACTGTTAATAAACATACATCTACGAGTATACATAAATAAAATAAAATACACATCCACATATAAAACATTCACAGTACTCGTATACTACCTTGATAATTACATTTTATATCGATTTTCCAAATAAAATAACGCGCTAAACATAAAAATACTGTCCCAACACATAAGCTGACAGCTGAATGTCATAACTATAAAAAATCTTCACCCGCAACTATTTTTAATTCAAGACTTCATCAGGATGTCGATGAAAAGAGCGTGTTTCAATTTTATAATTGAATTATTACAGCGCGCGCCTCAGTGTCTCGCTTTTTTAACAAAAGGGAAAAATAGTGCTACATCCTGTATAACAAGTTAAAACTATCTAAATTATTATCGACAATTATTTACTTTTTGGGGAAAATCTGTTTTCGTTTTTTTTTTCTTTCACTTCAGATGAATTTCAGAGCGTTCCAGAAAAATCTGGGTAGTTATTATTATAATGCCAAGTGTTTTTAATATGAGGCTACAGAAAGGGTGATTGCTTTCTACTGGAAACAGTATGATGCGTTCGCCCTATCATTTACAACAATCAGATCTTGGCCAAAGCATGTAGTCTTGATTTTTAGATAAACTAGCATATAATGTAAATTCCGTATAGCCTAAAAATCACATTCATTGTTACTTTTCTTCAAGAAACCCCATTTCTGCATGTTCATCTTGTACGAGAATCTTGTCATTCCTGCTCAGAGTTTAGTGGTAGGTGTTATTCACTCATTAGTTTGTACGTGTATGGTACTTCTTAGAATATCTTTGTTGTTGTTGCAAATATGTTGAAAATGATGGGTATGAGGCAAATCGTTTTTAAAACAAATCGAGTAGGCACACAATTCGGTATTAACGTACATTAATATCCCTTCACATAGAAACCTGGTTCATTCAGTTAATTATTTTGTATTTATTAAAGTGTAAAAGTTTTCCCACAATAAACCAATACACTTAGGTATCTTCCATGGATGGACTGACAATCGTCTTCGATCGAGGGTGATCTCTTTTGATCTGGAAACTTGTTACCTACCATATATCTTTCCAAATGAAGTTTGCAAATAAGAACAGTCACTTTTAATAAACCATCATCAATTGTGAACCAAGGATGCAAGTTTTCTTAGTAAACATATTACTTACTTTAATATAAAACCACGGGCACCGATTTGATAAAAGGATAATTTTTCACACATTTTATAAGAAAACGTCAGTCACTATATTAAAAAGATTATGCGTCACTTTGACAAAATTTATAATTTATGGAATAAAATAATACAATTCAATTTGTTTTTATTATATAAATAGATTTTTTATGATGGTCCCACATAAATACAAATTTGTTTCAAATTTATGATTCTCTTTTCTAAAATATATAACACATTAAAGGGATAAAATACACGTACTTAAACAGCACTCGATGCAGATGAGCAAAATTATATTTTCCAAGCAACAAATATACCGAATAAGTGAAAATTCGAAAGACATGCTCACACTTTATTGTAATGGAAACTTTCATTAAAAGAAATGTCAAAAATTAAATGTTATTTGAATGACAGACCGTTCCATTCCTTGAACTAATTTTCACGAACTTTAGTACTACGAGTATTAATATATGCGTTAAGTTTTTTGTTCTTATTGTAAAGGTAGGAAAACTTATCTTACTTCAATAAAGGTAAAGATAGGAAAACCATTTCGACAATCGATCGGAGCGTGGTTGTTATTACGACAGGAATTTGGAGTACTTGGGCTTTCAGGATGAATGACGAGTGGAAAGGATTTGTGTGAGTTCGTGAGTGTGGGTTTCTTCTTGTTGTTTTAATTTTGGTTGTTTTTGTATTTGTGTTTCTGTGTATTTTTTGTTTTAGTTTTGATTTTAATTTTTATTCTTATGATTGTGTGCGGTATATTGTGGGTTGAATATTTTTGGTATTTCTGGAGTGATGATGTGTGAGGAGTTGAATTTCGCAAGATGTTTCCAGTTGTAGTTGAGTGTCACTCTTTGTTAGGTTGATGAGAGCGTGCAACGGGGTTTTGTTTTTGTGTAATCAAAAATCGGAAAGAAGTATCGATTTATTTTTTCATGCTAAATATCCTCAGTGAGATACAGGCAAAAGCCTAGTTTACTGAGGATAAGACAAATGAAAGGCAACAAACCCAGATCCATTAAAATTGTATGTCCAAATCAAATTACCTGTTGTTTTTTCGCAAATTGTGTATATTTCTTGTCATGTGTAATAATAAATAAATAAATTGTGTAAAGAAATTAAACGAACCTTGTATTATCAAGCATGCACTTAAGTTCTTTTCGTTTTTATTTTAAATTAATCGTGATGATTTTTAAAGCAGTTTCTGATTAAAAAGAACATTTGTAATTTTTATTTTTGATGTATTTATTATGTAGTTTCCAACTAACATTAAATAAACATACCCTACCCAAAATAAGTGCTAAAAAAATTCTTCAAATTATTTCAAATATTCATCTTATTACAAAATCATTCTTTTTGGTTTATTTTTTGTAATGTTTTCGCCATGAAGATCAATCATTTAAATTAAAATAAGTTTTAATGCAAGATAATTCAATCAATACCCGTCTTTAAACTAGTTTAATTTATTTAGCTGACCCAAGGTGGACAGAGTGTATGTTGAAATATGTATAGCAATATGAAGAATATTAAAAACATTTTGTTGTTATTTTATATTATTGAATTAGCTCAATTTAGCTGCCAATCAATGCTTTAAAACATTTATATTTAATGCTTGATCTATTGTATCATATTTGTATTTAAAAAAAACTTATTTGAATTTCTTTTCACGTATAATTTTTCGTGATTTTGGACAGGTTATTTGCGTCCTACAACGGTTTCGCTGGCCAACATTGAACAAGGAAACGATGCCCATGTATAAAGTCGTAAAGGTCATAAATAAAAATAAAATCGGATACATCAAGGTCGCTGGTTACGTTAGCAAATTTCTTCATGTCGATTATATGCGCATAATAATATAAAATATATTATATATATACAATATATAAACATGAGTAAAAACGATTGTTGTATGTGGTCTATGAGGTGTAGTGAATGAACCTTTGGTTCGAAGCTTTCGAATTCGAATCATGATAAAACCGAAATTATAAATTTAAAAAAATATATGATTAGTAAGGAAGAAGAATTACTGAAACTAAATATAGATATTTCTATTCGGTACCTTGTAATATAATAATAACTTCTTCGGTTTGATAGTTTGATAGGACGTGTGTTTTCCCCTTCAAGATAATTTACTAAATTATTAATAGTGATAAGTAAAATCAATCACAATGATCTTTTAAAACAAAATAAGAGAATAAACAAATAAGTCAGCCACAAAATCTAGTTGTCGAAGACATCTACTATGTCAAAACAAAAACATGCGAATCAACAGCAAAGTTCTAATATGTTATATCAAATCTATTTTATGTTGATCATTGCTTATAATGTTGAAAACAGAGCCGACCTAACTAAAACAATGAGATTATGTTCGAACTGGTACCGATATACACGCTTCAACGGTATTTAAGAAATTGGTGTAATTGTCTATCGGTACCCGTCCGAACACAAAAAATGTCATCTGCATACCAAAAGGCGAAAATATATAAAAAATTCAAACTTAAAGATATAATGTTGTCTCTTAAAATATATTTTAACCAGTGCTGTAAGAAAAATGGACTTGTTCCTAGATACATTAATATTTATACCAATAGTAAAAATGTATTTTTGGGAGTAAGTTTATGTTAACTAAAAATGTTTTGTGCTGGTTTGAGTATGCAGATGACATTTTTTGTGTTTGGACGGGTACCGATAGACAATTACACCAACTTCTTAAATACCGTTGAAGCGTGTATATCGGTACCAGTTCGAACAGAATTTAGTCTTGTTTGTGCTCCCCTGAAGATGGGATGAAAGCCTTGAAACCGGTAGGGTTATACCGTTACAAAAAAGTGGAATAAACAGTGTTTGATAAAAATAAATTATAAACATTTAATTTAATCTTAAAAATAAAATAAATATGAACCAAAATTAACCGTAAATCAAATAATGTAGAAGTTTTGGAATTCAATATTGTTGTTTTATCTATTATAATAAATTATAATTAATATTCTCAAATAATCTCATTTGAACTACTCGTATTCTTTATTTCTATGTAGGCGTTGTTCCACTAAAAACAAATCTAAGTTCTTTACCACTATAAAATATATGTGTTCCACAATTACGTAAGTCTACTTGACTAAATTTGGTAATATACGTACATATATTGAATTTAAATATACGCATTAATATTTAAAAAATCTAAACAATGAATTTGTAATTACTTTGTTTAACCACTGATTTTTTGTATCTTGTTAGTTTATGAAGTTCTGTATTTTTGTCAATAATTTTAAGTAGGTACTCGTACTTTTGTTAATTTGTGATATGTGCTGAATAAAAGATACTGTCGTGTCGTAAATTAAATAAATAATCAAACTAAAATTTAACGGAAATGAGATTTTTTATGAAAATATCCAAAACATTTAAATACTCGTATGATTAAAGTTAGATTGACTCGTGGAAACCAACATTTTTACAACTATAAGTCTCGTTTTCCAATAATTTTAAAAGTGCTGTGGGTGCACCACTAAGATCAAAATAGGCAGATATCGCGCCCACCGCGGTCAAGTGATGTTATAGATTAAAAAAATACCCCATATACTCAGTAGTAATGTTAATTAGAATCGAGAGATGTTAAAAGTTGAACTTCGCGGTGTTATCAAGTCTTTTTCTAAAGAAGAGAAACGACGTCCGCATCTAAACGTTTACACTCAAATTTTTTTAGACAGAACTTTTGGATCTTAATATTACATATTTATTAAGTTGAGTAACATTAAAAAACATCGATTTCATATTTTATTGCTCATTTAATATAATTATAATACATACCACCTTAAAAAATATACATATAGTTATCAACACTTTAATTAGTCACAAGCAATAAAATCCCTTTTGGAAATGAGAACCTTGCGTAATAATGTTCGGTAATGATGAGATAGCATCTAGACTCGAGAGTGCACTCGCCTTATGAAGCGGATCGCGTAGGATCTCCCGGGCATTTGGCAAGGCCAGGACTCTTGTATGCCACAAGGTGTACTGCAGTGACGTCAGCCTGAGGTCGCCTGGCCGTGATGAACGATGAATGACGCTGTGCCTTGTTACTCTCACATGCTATAGCTGTATTTAACGTAGTTGGCCTAAGGCACAACACACACTAACGATATGCCAAATTTTAGTGATATACGAGTATATTAGGATGGTTAGTCAATATCTTCAACTTCGCACATCCTTCGGATTTCTGTGTTTCGTACTCTATCACGAAGGGTTTTGCCAGCGATACTCCTGAGTACCTACCTTCATTTGGCTGGTTCGAAGGAGATTTTTGGTTCTGACAGTGTCGGCTCTGGACCCTATGCTGTATGTCATTATAGGGCGGACACAGGTCTTGTATATTATATATACATTGCTTTGGATGTTCATATACTTGTTTTTTCCAGATAGTGTTCTTTAAACATCCGGAAAAGGCCGTAGCTATTTCCGGATGTTTCCGAATTAAGATCCCTTTGGAAATTATTGACTCAATTACTATCTCAGTACCACAAATTGAGATCTGCAGAATAATCCAGCTTAAAAAATTACAACAGGGCGAAGGAATAAGATTAACGTGTTCCTCGCGGGAAGCACAAACGCCTGTGATCTGATCTGTAGCATTCCTTTGTGTATTTTACGTAATGTTTAGTTTATCTCCTTTATTTAATGAGTCTCCTTAAGAGTAATGACTATTATTTATTATCAGAAAATTACTTGAATGTCATGTTTACTTGGTGGTGTAATCAAATATCTGTGGTTCTAAACAAAATATGCGTTTAAACTTAGAAATTAAAAAACGCCGAAATTGTGCCGCGCACAGGATTCGTGTAATTTGATTTTTAACGCGGTGTACAGGTTAAAGGTAAAAAGTTTGCCATTATAGCCTGCCTGATATGAATGTTCTGTCCAAGCAGGCTATATGGCTTTTTGGTTTAATCGAAGACATTTTTTCATAAAAAATAAGATCGCCTGGTTGTACTGTGTACATAGAAATAAAAGACTATAAAAATATGTAATTTTCTTTGATCATGTTTTTCTTTGGTGTGCGCCCTGCCTTAATCATAACATATAAATAATGCGGTTCTCCTACACCTGGTTCTTATCGTTGAATCTCACGTCGTATTAAATTCTACTTCCTCGTACAAAAATAACATATGAGAATAACAATACAAAATCTATTTTTTATGTTGGGATCAAATTAGTCCAACCTTTTCTTTTTAATATAAATTTTATCTATATCTTAATTTTACAACAAGGATTAAAGTAAATGCGGTAAAATATAGGTAAGTATGATTAAAATAAAATTATTAACAAGATTGGTTCAAATTATAGATCATGTAAAATAAATTATATTTAATATGATCTAATAGTAATACTCGTAATCCGTCAATAATGACGGAAGAAAATATTTTTTTCAATATGACAACAACATGAGGCAACACAAAGACAAGACAATTTATTTATTTAACCCTTCATTGTAAATACAATCTAGATGAGATATTTCCAGGCAGTAATCTCTTCCAAGTAGATAAAGCCAGTTATTTATTTATTTATTTAACACTTATATTGCAATACAATCTGGCGGGCTTATTGCCAGGTTACATATGGTCGTAAAAAATTTTTTTTTAAATATTCATATTTATGGACATAAACATATTAAAATAAAAGTGAGATTTAATTAACCAAAGGAAAAGAAAAGGATGGTGGAGAGGAAAGAAGAATCAAGAATAAAACACGTTATATTACTGACTAGAAATTTTTTTTTTTAAAAGTTACACGGTCGCAAAAAAATATTGAAAAGATTATTCCCATTAGAGTAAAAATGAGATATCATCAATCAAAAGAAAAAGAAGGGATGGTAGAGGAGAAGAAATATCAGAAATGAAATACGTTATATTACTGACTAGAAATTAAGGGTTTTTTCAGTCACTTCTTAATACATGCCAATGACGGAGTTAGTCTAACATTAGTTTGTAACTTGTTCCAGAGTCTCCCTGCATGGACAGTAAAGGACGACGCAAGCCCAGCAACTCGGAAGAAGGTCACTTGGCAAACTGATAAAGATGCTTTAAGGTATCATGCAGCAGGATTTTAAGAAGCTGGATGTGAGGGGAGAATGGGAGGAAACGGCGAGTAGAAACCCATCGGCTTGGAAAAAAATCGTCTCGGGGAGTTAAGCTTTAAACGAGATGTACCTTTATGGCCATCAGAGATGTAGAGGAAGAGGGAAGTCTTATGTAAATTAGATGATAATTTTAGTTTAAAAAATACCATGATAATAATCAAAGGCAATCTCCGAGATCAAATTTCCCTTTTGAACATTCTATGAATACATAACGCTTGAGCATGAATTAGTTTTTTTGTGTACAAACCATCGCACTTTAGTAAACACACATATTTTTTGTTTCTTGCACTTCGATTCTTATACAGATCAATTCGGTAGATTAATAAACCTGTGGTACCTCAAGTTAAAACATGAGACGAGCATTTTTTAATAGAATTGGACACTAACGGGAATCGAATCTGAAACTGCGGGGTCGTAAGACAGGCATTCTACCAAAAGAGCTACAGAGATTGTCAAAAGGATGATTCATCCACTACAGCCCTAGATTTAGCAATTTAGTGCAATTCGTTTTATAATGGTCAAATAATTTGTATTAAATCATTAACTTAGTATATAAAAACACAAATTCAGATTAAATAAGGTCTAAATGTAAAACCTTTTTAAAAATGAATCACTAGAAATTGAATCTGGGTCGCCCGTTACTTAAAATGAATGATACGTGACTGTTAAATGTGATGAACCTGCAATCTTCACCTGATCTAGCCCCCTCCGATTACCGCTTATTTCGGACACCCCAGGTTCGATTACTATCGGATTCATTCTCGGGGAATTTTACTCTTAAACCATATAACATCAGTATTTGTGTTAAACTTTTGAGTTATTCTACTGATCATAATTTAAAAGCTTAGTTAGCAAAAGTGAATTCGCGCTCAATTAATCTATGACAAGATAGGCTGAAGCAAATTAAACCTACCGTTCGTCTAAAAATGCTTCTCACCTTGCTATCGAAACGTAGGTTTTAATTTGTGAAGAATATGTGCTTGCTGTAGGGCAACAGCTCTCACATAATAAACCAATGCACGTACAGGTGTCTTTCATCAATAGAATAACTGAAAATCAAACTGTCCACCGTGTTTTGAATTTTATTTATTCATATTTTCAAACTTTTCATGAAATAATCTTTACTCTTATTGTAAGAGAATATTTAAATTAGATATGTTTTTTTTTTATGAAAAAATTGTAAAATATTACTTCAAAATAAATAGAAACGAATTAGAATTCTTTCTTCTTTTTCAACATAACGCAAACTTTAAGGATTTTGTGGAGACTGGGGCTACATTGACCCACGATCTTTTAAGGAGGAACAAAAACAGGAGAGATCAGAAAAAATGGGTAAAACATGTGCCATTATCATCCCCCTTAACCGAGGAGGGTCAAAATAACTGGACTGAAAAACTCTCGGGAACTCGAGAAATTATTCCGAATTGTGACCACATTTCCCTCGAGGTATTTTCAGAAAAAATATGTAGTTTCCATTTCATTTACTTAGAGTTTTCTTTCCTAAACAATAGTTTCAAAAGAAATATACATTCAAAAATAGGGAATATTATAAAGACGTTGTTTTCTTCTTGAACAAATGAAAAAAATAAGATCACATCGAATGAAAAATGTTTACTTTGAGAAAAATTATAACGTTAAAAAACAAATTAAAACATACTTTGCACATCTGAAAAAAACTCAAAAATAAGTTTTGTTATTCATTATTAAAAACGAAATTATAATAATGTTTTCATTCTAACAACATTTTTATGAAAACCTTTGAAAAAATCATTTTAAATTAACCAAAAAATTAAAGAAATAAAAACTTACTTCTCGAAATACTTTTTTACTTAAATTCAAAACATCGTTTTTCTTATCAATTTATTTAAAAATCCATATAATCGGAGATTTGCAAAACTAGAGCTGTTACAAATAGTAATAGTGAATTTATAGAAATTTCGTGTTGATTATTTTTTTTTGCATTTAGCAAGTGTTTTATAATTATAAATTTGCAAGTACTAAACCCTAATTCAGATTAATTATTGTTAAGTTTTTGCAGTAAAAAGTTAGCTTATCAATAATTGTTAATGCCCTTGTAATAGTGATTTATATTGCATTGAAACCCTAGGGTACATCTAATAAAATTGCAAATACCTTCTTGCTGAAGGGTAAAAACTTGCACACAATTAACTTAAAGCTTCATATTTTCATGTGATGATATAACAATCTTCATCGAACAAAAATATATTGCGATTTCGTTGCATTTGCTACGCACTTATTTATCTTCCAAAATTATTAATAATCAATTTCATATATGTGTAAGAAAAAAACATGTGTTTCTTTTATCACAACTTGAAATTTAATACAATATTTCCGTCAACAGATCATTGTAAATTAAGTTGTTCAGGAAACAGATAAAAATTACCTAAATCATTGTCATTCAGTAAATTATCTTTTTCAGTCAACAGATCAAATTTAATATTATTGCATTTCTATCCATAAAAAAATATCTCAATCTTCTTTTTAACAATAAGTTTTTTCTTTAAAAGCTTTATTGAATTCAAAGAAATGTAAATATTTAGATAGGCCGACCTTTGCTGGCTGCGAACCGAAACCGCGCCGCGGGCCACCATTTGAGAAGTAATGATTAAATCAACATATCGAAGGAAATTTCCTTATAGTACTCGTCATAGTAAACGGTTTAATAATTTATTCAATCTTTAATTTAACAATGAAATGAATAACTACTACAATAAAGTGATAATATCTTTGCAATAATAATAAAAAAAATCATACAAAGAAATGCAATATTACACTCAACGGATCATTTAAAACTAAGTCACTTCGCGTTTCGCCCCTGAGTTTCAAAGCGAAATATTTTCCGCCACACTAAGTTCCCGTATTGCCCCATTGTGTTTCGTTCCTTTGAAGTTTTCCCATTTTCTCGATCTTCCGTTTCTTAACTTAGGTTTATACCGAGCCTTTTTCGTTTTGTCTTTCGAAAAGCTGTAGAGACAAGAGACAATACGAACTCGAATTTGCAGTCGATCTTTGTGTTTTCATTCATAGTTTTAACTTCTCGCTTTCTTGGTTGAAGCTTTATGAAAAAATATAAATACGAGTATTTGATGATTGAAAAAATATAAATATTTGGTGATTGAAAAAAATATTTACATTTGAGAAGTTTTGAAAAATATATAATTAAATCGGTGACATGAAATTTTATTAATTTAATAAATATGTGTAGTACTCGATCTTTGCCTACCCAATATAAGTAAAGATTATCAGTGTCTATACACAGATGTATCAGATATTTGGCCTTTAAATAAATGTAAAGAAAACCACAAGTGTTGATTATTCGGCAAAGAACGAGTTGCTACATAACCACCCGATATTTGGTTAACTTCACATATCTGGGCAGATCCTGGCATCGAACTTTTCTCGTGGTGATAAAATAAAGAGCCGCCTCATGAACGCGTCAGCAGCTGTTGCTAAACTGAATAACAGATTATTCTCACAAAGACATATTCCAGTCGACAGAGGTATCAGTCAACAAGGCCATTGTCCTCCCCACACTTCTCTACGGGTCTGAGACTTGGGTTACCTACGGAAGGCACATTCGAAGCCTTGAAATATTCCACTAACGTTTCCTTCGCGAATCCCTCGGATTCACTGGAATGATTATGTCACAAATGTCTCGGTTTTGCAATGCTCCAACTGTAAACCTATAGAATATATGACTAAAAGCGAAAGTAAGTAGTGGGCAAACGAAGGATAGGTGGGCAGTGGTCGAGGATGGAGAGCCACCTGTTCTCAGGCTGATGGCGTCTCAACGGCTAGACGTGTTAGAAAAAGTCAGTATGCTGCGAACATGCGTCAGCATTGCCAAGCGACTCAGCAGGGTTAACATATCTATGACATCTGCGATAGGGTCAGTCTCTAATACTCTCTGCCTACTACGCCAGGAAAACGACATGATGATGTGTATAACATACATGTATGATTTATATTTTTGAAAAAGCAGACTTGCAAAGTCCCCATAGCAACAATAATCAATATTGAACCATTTATTTCTAAATTATATTACAATATAGCTGAGGATGGTCACAATTATACAATATGTTACAAATAATTGTTCCAGATATTAATTTTTCCTGATGTCTTTCGAATTTGAGCCAATACTTTATATTATTTTAGTGGCCATAGAAACACATCGAACCACTAATAAATAGGATGACTAATATATACAGCTACGTGTTAAAATATAAATTTGTAAAACTTATATAAATTACCTTTTATGACAACCTCGACGGTTCCAGTTTGGTAAATGAGTGTATATCGTATAACATATAACACAAGCAACTTGATGCTTCTTCATATGGGGGTAATATTTAAGTACACGCCAGTTCCGTGAATACTCCAGTGGTTCGAAGCCTGAAGATTCGATAAATTGAGTATAAGATGATGTTGTCTCCCAGCTCTAATCTTGAATATGTCAGAATAACCTGTACAGTTATGTTAAAGGGAACCACATACTCGTTAAGTAAAAAATTACAATTAAAAAGTTTGACATAACAGAATTATAATTACGACTGAACAAAGGTAAATTACAAATGAATTACACACGTTCCAGGAAGAATTTTTATATATTATTGTATACAAGAGACTATTCTAACTTTATCATTAACTATCATTTTAGTCACTAAAATAACCATCGGTGGATACAGGGAAATGGAGGCTGGATTGAAGAATATATCTCAGTGTATGCGTCTTTTTTTAACTAAAACTTAATGTGTGATACTAGTGTATTCCCTTTTCTTAAAACTTTCACATCAAATACTTGCAGACAAACGTTAATGTAGTCAAAATACGGATTAAAGGCAATCTTTTTTAAGGTATTCTTAATACAGAGTACCCCAATTATTCAGTCACATTGCTCGTAGCTAAATACACAGTTTGAAGAGATTGGTGGTTACTAGAGGCGTGGAACGACGACGCACAAGAGAAATAATCCTAATTCGTTGAACTGACCAATTGATAGAGACAACTAGACTACCCTTAACAACTGCCCTTCGAGCCGCGTGCTCAAGTGTAGGAGATGGATGGAGAGGAGTTGTCAGAGACTATCATGACAGTCACGATGCTCAGTAATGAGCTACACGACATGATGATGATAAATATAACGTAATAGCGTTAAAAAAACATTTATTATGCAATTAATTTCTCATATGAAAATCCAAAATAATAAACGTTAATTATAAAGCATTACGCTGCTGTTTATATGCAGTGTTTTTACTCAATTCTATAAAAGAACAGTATGAGGATACAATAATTTAGACCTCTGATGTAATACTGAATGTGGGTTTTGAAATGACATTGTTCTTTTACGTATTCATTACATCAATTAAATAAAACTACTAAAAACGTTAATTAATTCAGTAATTAGTATGTTACTCTTCAATTCAGATCAGCATTGGTGATATGTGTAAAGGGATGGTCAAGAAATATAATTGGAAAACATTTTTTCATTGAACTCAATTAATGAAGCCTTGAGATTTATAACAACTGGAAATCGTATGCTACTACTCGTTGTTCGTTGTGAATTTTCGCTATACTACCACAACGAGAATGGAAAAAATACCCTCTTCATAATTCTTCGTTAGAATGGAACCTTTTTTTTTGAACCATCGATAATAATCAAACCCATATATCCCAGACAAAAGACTAGCATCTTACGAGTCACATAAAACCGTCTTATGTTTTCACAATCTTGTTTTCCAATAAATTGGCCGAAAAATTGTTGAGTCTCTCTAAGACAACCCGTTAAAATATAAATAAAGCGCATAGATACCTAATTATATGATTATATACATGCTTCGATACAGTAAATCAGGCAATGTCTGTGGATTTTCCTCAACAGCCGTCCAGAGGAAGACCAAAGAACTCTTGGATAATTCAATGCTCCAAAATCCTGCAGAGAAACGGCCTAGATGAAAGCGACACCTAAAACCGAAGAATATATAGCCTGAGAACGAGAAGAGCTGACCCCAAATGCCTACTTAGGCAATGAGTTGGGACAGTGCCAGGAAGAAGAAGATGATGATTATATGCATGCTCTGTGACCTAGTTAATAAGATACGAGACTTCTGTACGAGGATTCTGAACTTAATTCCTGATTGTAACTTTAAAAAAATCAATAGATCTCTGTCTTACAAAAGTGTTTATCTTATAACAATGCTCACAAGGTGGGGTTGTCTGGATTATCCCTACGTCGGAATGAGTAGTGTACTTTAAATATGATCAGATTCGGAGAGGACCGCATTGCATAAAATATGCACAAGGGGAGACTAGTGGAGTCACCTTTCTGTGAGTACGGGGAAATCCAGAACATAGACTACATCGACTAGATCTTTTGAAAAGAGATTTCGAGAACACAAATCCGCCTTAACAAATCCTCTAATTTATTCTGAAATGGCTAATCATTATCACCGTAAAAACCATACTTTTTATATCGATGACGCCAAATTCTTACATATCTGTAGTAACGGAAATAAATTGGACAGATTAGAGGCCCTAGAAATTTCTAAGTCAGTACACCGATCCGAACATCTGTTGAACAGTTATTTCCCAAAAATCTCTCCGCTCTTGGCCGAAATTGTCCCATGCCTCCCTCACCCATCAGCCACCAAACGTTAAAGCGTCTATATCGGTACCAGTTCGAACAGCATTTAGCCTTGTTTGCGGTCCCCTGAAGGTGAGGTGAAAGCCTTGAAACCGGTAGGGTTATACCGTCACAAAAAAGTGGAATAAACAGTGTTTGATAAAAATAAATTACAATAGACTACATCGTATATAGCTGCCCACTGTATGTGTTCTCTGAAGGTAGGCAGCAACTACATACCGCACGGGATGCAGTAACTTGGTTGAAAAAGATTTATTTTCTCAAAACAGGCTTAGACTAATTACGAGTACTTTGAAAAATACAAGTGTTTTAACAGTAAAAATAAAGAAAAGTTATATAGAATAAAAAAACTTATATAAAATAAAAAATAATGTACATGCATACATATACACACACAAATTTACACATATGTTATATTCAAAGTCACTTAAGTACGTTGATGAGTGCTTTCTAACGCGCTCAATCTTAGAAGAAAATTTACTTTTCCTTTTGGTAATGTGATATGAAATATGTCAATATCCGAAGCAGTCCCGTTCAAAAGAGTTAAAGTCCTTCCAACAGGCATAGCGGCTGGAAGACTCGTTCTTGCTTATATTATTGAGAACAGTTCTTGCCGGCACAGTGTAGTGTAATAATTAGGAACATTTAATGCTAATATTTGTAGAAATGCTGGACAGCTCACAACTCCTCGAACGAGGTACAATATGAGAGCCAAACGCAAAAGAAGAAGCGTATGAGGAACAAACGCAGTGCAAGAGTTGTTGCTGTTTTATATATGGTAGTATTGGCAACACGTGCGATGACAAACTGCGAATTCCGTGTTTACTTCAAAGGTTGTGAATCCATGGTTAGATTAATATGTTGTTTTCCGATACTCTTCAATATCAATCAGTATGTATAGCTGCAACGAGAATCGATGGGATATAATTTTTTTTAATTGATTATGAATCCATTAATCTTTGAATGCAGACATAACATGTTTATTATACTGGTTCGATAATAAATACGTTTGAAATATGAGAATAGTTAACTGTACAACAGTGGAACATCTCCGTGAAGACAGAGTTGATTATCAAATTTCCAACCACAACCGTATCAAATGCCAAACGTCCTAGAGATGCGGGCAGTGGATAGCCCTGTCCGGGATGCACCAGATGAAACCATATCTCATGAATAAACCGTTTTCCGGTGTGGGTACTATTGCTCAGCCATGCACGCAGCACAAGCACAAATTATTTACATCTGTCTACACCAATTACAATACATTAAATTGATGATAAAATGAATTCAAAATAATATCTATTATTATAATCCTAATGGTACCTTGTTTCATCACAATTTTGACTAAAGCATTCAAACCTGTTTAAACCGGTTATTTGGATTATTTCAAAATAATCGAACACCGGTTATTTTTTTTTGTTAACTGATCAGATAATTTAATTTATTATTTTTGATGTTGAATGAATATAGCGTTGAATATGTTATAAACTAATACGTAAAAGTAGAGCATATATCATAGTGAATGGTACCTGAAATTTATAGTTTAATATTTAGAAAGGAGTAAAGCAAGGATACGTTATGTCACCCTAGTGGTTCAATATTTATAAAGATTGATGTGTGAAAGAACTACAGAAATCAATTGGTGACATATGAATGTCGAAGAGGAACGTATGCGGATTACTGTATGAAGATGACATGGTAGTGGTGGCGGAGAGGGAAGATGGATTACATAGTAAATTACATGAGAGATGCGAAGAGAAAAATAAGATAATGAATATTGCAAAATCCAAAGTAATTGTGATAGAAAATTGTGAAATGAGAGGTAAATGCGATGTATGAGTGAATAATGAAAGATTGGAGCAAGCTAAAGAGTTCTACTATTTGGGTAGTATTTTCACAGATGATGGGAAATTGAAGAGGTATATTAAACGGCGTGTAGTAAAAGGAAACAAAGTTAATGGGGCATTAAAACATGTATACTTTTACCGGACAGTATCAAAATCAGCAAAGATAATATTGTAATAGTATTTTGACATCAATTTTATCGTATAGAAGTGAAACGTGGACGTGGAAAGAAACAGAGGAGCCAAATAAATACTATAGAAATGTGTGCTTTGAGAAGAATACATGGAGCGACAATTTATGACAGAATACGAAATGAAGTGATATGGGATGAACGTGAACTCAAGTCTGATAAGTTGAGTAAGATGAAGAAGAGCACGCTGAGATGATTTGGAAATGAGGTACGAATGAATGAAGAAAGACAAACCAAATAGATATACAGTGCAAATATTAGTGGAAGGCGTGTAAGAAGAAGACCAAGGAAAGTCTAGAAAACAAGGATATGGGAAACAAGAAAAAGAAATGCTCAATCAAATTCGCTTTAGATGATAACATTCAAATACACACTGGGATGATAAATGGAACAATAAAAATTAAAAAAAAATCTTATTTATTCTGCAGATGGCCTTTTGAAGTCACCAAAGAGAATCACAAAAGTTTTCGAAAAAATGGAGAAAGCTGTAAAACTGTCGTGATCACCACAAAGTTAGAGAAGCAAATCGGTCCGAAAGTAATTCGACCTATTGTTGTTGAAACTCCCGTGGTCAATGAGGGGCTGAGATATTCTGTAGTTGGAACCACCCGCGGGGAATTTAAGTGTGATCTGATACAAGGAAAGAGTATATAAGTCTGTCGCATCTTTAAGGATGATATCCAACGTGAATGTCATATTATGGATGAGTCGAAGCAGGCTTTCTCAACGTGTGGAGTCATTTCCGACAAGTGGTGAAGGCGGATGTCACCTATTCTCGCTGGTTCCCCCCTCAAAAGATACACGATTGTACTCGTAGTACGTCGCAGGACCTCCGTAGTTGTAAATGAAATATTCTTTGGACGCAGTAGGAGTCTACAAAACCCAAGATACAGGTTAGGGGCTGAAGTAATATTAAAAAAATGCGACCTGGTAGCTGGTGAAGAGTAGGACTGTTTTATCACCCTTACCTTACACTATCCACCGCTGTTGTAATTAGCAAATTCGCATTGTGGCTTGATGTGGAATAACTTGGAGTGTCAGGCCTTGAACGAACTGGAGGCGTTTTGTGTCATGCATATAATTCTGTCGGAATGAAGAGGATATTAAATACCAAGATTATTTAAATGCATATTGTGAAATGTGAAAAAGTTAAGAAACTCGTTACATGATTTATATATTCTAATTCAGTGTAAACCGAAATTTTAATAATTCAGTGTTAACCGAAATGTTAATTATACTAGGCGCGCTAGAAAGTAAATAACGATTGCGCCTCACGCCCTGCGCCAATCCCCCAACACCGCGATCGTATGCGCGACAGTTAGCTCCTTCCCTCGCTTCAGTGCCAGTCGAGTTTTGTTGCTGAACGGTTGTGCGTATTTGTTCTGTAACCTTTCAAAATGGCTGCGCCCATCAAAGATCCCGCCAAATGTGAAGTGCGTAGTGTCATTCGTTTTCTAAATGCACAAATCGAAATCGCTCGGCTTATCGAAATTTATAGGAAACTTTAAGCACAGTACATGAATCTTTCCCTCAAATTTCACGATCGCTCCTACATGAAATAGTGACAAAGCACCTTGGCTATAAAAAAATGTGTGCTCGGAAAAGAAAAACTGAATCTCAACACCAGAAAAGTGATGGCAACAGTTTTTTGGGATCGAAAGGGTTCGATCCACGTAGAGTTTATGCCAAGAGGACACACAATAAACTCTGAGGCCAATTGTGAAACTCTTCAACGACTTAGACGCTCCATCCAAAACAAGAGACGTGGAATGTTGTCGGGAAAGGTGGTTTTGATTCATGACAATGCGCGGCCTCATGCATCAGCACGAACACAGTGAGAACTTCAACGTCTTAAGTGGGATATTTTTGGACACCCTCCTTACAGTCCTGATTTGGCACCAAGTGATTTTCACTTATTCCCGAAACTAAAGGATTTTTGGGTGGAAAACAGTTCGCAAACGATGCAGAACTCAAACAAGAAGTGACACCCTGGCTCAAATCTTTGGCGGTAGAAAAGTATAACATCAGAATTGAAAAATTGGTTCCACGTTACAATAAGTGCCTTGACAGCTATGGCGACTACATTAAAAAATAGAGTAAGGTACTGTGACTTTGTAAATAAAGTTTTGTGTTGATATATTTCGTTTTTATTTAGTTATGCCAAAACGTTATTTACTTTCTGGACGACCCACGTAATTAAGTGTTAACCGAATATTCTCCTTTTTGGTTAAATTGCTGAGTATTTGATAACTCTCATAGAAGTTACTAAATTTTAGTTTTATATTGTGTAATTGACTACTGGCTCACTCACTACAGAAATTGCAAGTAACCTACTAAAATGTCACACCAGAATTAGTAAGTCACGACATTTAACATTTTACTTGTAACCTGAATTATCAAAATGAAACTATAAAAAAAACTGTAAATTGTTGATGTTTTCTACTTCAAGGCTAGATCTTTACAAAACATCACAGAAATCTTATTTAAAGTATTGTGTAACACTTTCGTTGTACACGGTATAACGTAGTTGGTTTAGTGTCATGTAGTAATATCTTCCAACCAACTAGAAATATATTAAAGAGGCTTTAAGTGAAAACCAAACTTAAGTCCTTTTAGAAAAAAAGTGTCGATTTGTGACAGAATAATGGAAGTCTGACTTAATAAATTAATAATGTAAGAAAAAGTGGGAATCGTAGTAGAGGACAACCGAGAAAAGTATAGTTGGACAAAGTGAATGAGATTTTGAAAGAAGGGAAGATAATTAGTGAAACAAAGAGAATGAGTTGTATGAAAATATGTCTGGGTATGGAGTTTGCGACGAAAGTATATTGTAATATGGAAGTTTGGCGCTCTGTCCATCTCAACAGGGAAATGGTGTGATGGTATCTTGACAAAGGACGGTGAAAATATCATAGAAAGGAATTGTAGCGTCACAGACATAATAAGACAACGTGATTGAAAGTTTGTTTGTTTAACTGTTTATTTATTTAGTTTAAAAAAATAATTAATTTATTTCAACCTAATTTACTTACACATATCATGTAAGATCCAGGAAAATAAATTTGATTTATTCACATACTTATTTAACACTTTCATGCAAACACATCTAATGAATTTATTTGCTTTAGCAATATTTTGTGTTATTTTTATCTTTTTTGTGTTATTTCTTTGTTTAACTTAAATCTATTCTCAATATATAAAATATATAGACAACGAAAGTTCGGATGATCTCGGCTTTGTTAATACTTTTTTGGGATTCGGTAATGACATACAGTTTATATTTTTGTGAAGAACAGTTCCGAAACATTGCATCATCACTCACTATCAACGTTTTTTTTTTGCAGTGTCATTTAAAATTTAAATTTGAAACAAAAACAATTCACCTACGGTGGATTTTAAACAGTATTGTGATTTATATTCAAATTCACCTGTCTGCTTAGAATTTGAATACCTTTTGTTAATTCTAACTTATCTTTATTGCAAATCTATTGACAGCCTTAAAAATATTGCAAGCATTTTATTCATGGTTCACGGAAATTAGGCGAGTTAAAAATATTTCATTTATGATGCCATAAGTCATGCCACTGGCTACTGAAGTCAGATATTGATAAATCAAATTTGTGTGTTTTTTTTTCACTATATGACATTTGTTAATAATATCTAAAAGATCCCTGACAATAAAAGGCCTCGGGATGTTGTATTTTTATGTAACAGCTTCATAGGAATTATCACTCTATCTCAGTAATAGGTTTTATATAATTTTATTAGTGCCAATAAAACATGGTTTACAATTAACATCACTTTTGTGAAAGGTGAGCCGTAGAACATTGTTTTACGTATTTTATAACCTTGCGACTCAAAAAGAAAAATATAAATTTTCATCCCCCTCAAATTAAAATTAAACCCCCCGAAATTTGATTTCACGACTCCCGAAACACTGAATACCTTATTGATGCATATGCACGTGGCTACACAAATGTTGTACTGGCACAAAGACGACATGCCTTCTCAGGTGTTGTTTTTTTTTTTTTCATAAAATGTGTTTTTTTCCTTTTTTACCAAGGAGTCTACTATGTATGTAATGCATCTGATATTTGGGAAGATATCAAGATGGCTGCCTGTCTTGAGACGGTCCCATATCGTATTATTACCGCCAAATAATCTCACATAATGCGAAATTTCCAAGTTGAAAAAAAAACATGAGGATTTTTTCGAAAGCCCTTCTTGGCTGGAAGTCAATGCATAATTTTTTTTCCCAATTACATATTAATAATAATAATTTGATTTGGATTTTTTTTGAGTCATTCCAAACTTATTGCATGTTTGTTTGAAGCTACGTATATTATAGGTTGTGTATACTAATTACAGAGTTTATAAAATGTTTAAATTGTACTGTCTTTCCGCAGGAATGTCAAGAGTGACGCTCGGTGTGGTAAGGTGTGTGCTGACTGTCTTGAGACGGTCCCATATCGTGTTAATAACTGGTTATATTGTTAATATTTCGTATTTTTAAAGTAATTTTGACTTGTGTACTTACGTATTTTTTAAATTGTTTTCTTGTGTTTATATGGTATAATATATATTTTTATTTGATTTTATTGTCATTATTAAAAATTGCTTTTTTTTAAGGAATATTTGTTTCTGTAATGAGAAACGCTTACTATTTGTATTTTTTATTGTAAGGTTCATTTTATCTTCGATGAAATAAATAAACAAAATTACAGGTTATGGATCCGGAATTGTTTATCAGGAGTCCGGTACCATATCGCTAGGTCAAGGCTTATATTAAATAACAATGCCTGTATTAAGTGTTCTTGGCACTCAAGGCCCATCCATCATACACAGTTATGTAATACACGTTTTTTTCATTGCATTTATTCTTTTTGCAGTAACTTCAGCAGTGTCAGAATAAATACATGTTTGTAAACATGATGGACTATTGAAGACGACTTCATAAAAATATCCTTTATGTTTGACCCACTCGTGTTTTCAATATACTTGTACATGAAAAACGCAATATTTCATACCATTTTTAGAATAATTATGACCGAATTATCAGCAATATGTACGAGTATGTATGCCTTGAAACCAACGTGGAAAACATTCCTGTACTTATCGAAGGAAATAGCAGTTTGGATTTCTACACAAAAGTTCAGCACGTATTTGAATGACTTATTTGATATACTTGATAAAATGTAGGATGGTCCATGTGACATTTGAAATATCATATCTCAAAGGGATGGGGTAAAATCGTTTTTTTTACAAATCAAATCGTTTTTTTTGTGAATCGAAAAATAGTTTAACTCTAAACTGACGTTTTAATTCCTAATTTTCAATATACTTACTTTCTAATGTATTGTATGATTTGTATCTATATTTAACACTAAGTTTACAGCACCCGTCAAATTGACGGGTTTCCGATTTGCTTTTGCAAATTTTACAAAACAGACAGTATTTTTCCTGTTTTGTTTTACGACTTTTATAATTGAACAATGCAAATATATTTACTCTATTTTTATCTTCTTCTTATTTTTGAAAATTTGACCACTTTATACCTATCTTTACTGACACCCGTCCAATTGACGAGTTTGGTAATTTGATAACTGTGTACTAACCGTTGGCTGATATCTGTATACTAACCGTTTATAAAATCTGATAACTGTATACTAACCGTTTATAAAAGTAAACCAAAAATAAAAGTCCTTCTTCTGAGCACAAATCATACATTCGTAAAATTAAAAAACAGCGATAAACGTTTACCAGAAACAATTGGATATTACAACAAGACCAAGTGTGGTGTAGATGTTGTCGACCAAATAGCTCGAAAATACTACGTCAAATCAGGAAGTATTAGATGGCCCCTCCAAGATTTCTTCAACATCTTGAATTTGGCAGCAATAAATGCATGGATACTTTATAAAGAATGCGCTGGACTCAATGTATCAAGAAAGAACTTCTTATTTCAATTGGCCGAGGAACTAGCCAAGGGAGATAATGAACCGCATCAGACACCACCTGTTTCTCTTCAGTCACGGAACACCACTTCTCAAATATGCAAAAGTTGTCAAATAGGCAGCTGTAAAAAAAAAGCAATAACGCATGTACAAAATGTAAAAAGATTGTGTGTGGAAAATGCAGTAAGAAAATTGAATATGTTTGTAAAAAATGTTCCGAATAGTTGAATATATTATTTTTATCGTCACTCCCTTTAAGATTTTACTTGTAATAATATTTCTATTTGTATATTATGTCTATTGTAGTCTTATTTAAGTTAAATAAATCATTTAAAATTAAAAAAAATAAGTAATTGTGTTTATCCGTCAATTTGACGGTTGCTCGTAGAGATCGGTGTATAAAAAATGCCTGTAAACCTAGTGTTTAATAAGCCAACATCCACTATGAATTAATACTAATTACGAACATTTAATTTTAGGTATAAAAAAATCGAAAATCCAACTATCGTATACCCCATCCCTCGCCAATGCAGACTAATGTAGTGACTTTTGACAAACGTCACCAAATATTATTTGATTTTAACAAACTGCCACATTTATGCTAATTTGTAACAAGATGTATTAATTTGTCATCATTGTTAGTTTTATGTAATGTATTTACCTAAATAACTTGTTATTTATTAGAATCGAGGCTTATATTAAAGTTGATAAAATAATTAAAATTACTGAACGTCGTTACAAGGTTGTATTGGGGTAAATTTTTGAACTGTCACAGGGACCATGCTACATTTTCTCAAGTATAGGTATTAATACTGATCGACATTATACATACAACCACACCAAGGCGACACTTCTCTGCTGAGGTAGGTATAGCGGACAGAGCGTCAGAGTTTTCTACCTCGTCACACAATCTTAGCCTTTACTACATCCACACCCTTTTTTACACCACTCCTACGATTTGTATCACTTCTTACACTTCCTTCTTTCACAACATAATTTCCTTGATCCAACCATACTTTTCATGGTCTTCTTCTAGCATGCCTTCTGCTAACTTTTGTACGGTATATTTGTTTTATAAGTTTTTATTAAAGTATTCGTTGCATGTGCTCAAATAATTTAAAAGTGCTTTTCTTATATCACTCAATACATCAGCACATCTCACCACTTTAAATTCACATTCATACCCAATCACTTAATTCTATATTTTATAATACATTGTCACTCCATGTAATCTTCTAAGTGTACACATTTCAACAGAATTTATTGGGATATTTTCAGTATTTTTCCACGTTCACAAATATCAAGGAATATTGGGATAAAATAAAACAGGTAAAAAGAAAGTGTAGAAATATTGCATATAAAGGGTCTTTCAAATTGGGCGGTTTTTTTATTTCTTGGATAAAAGACAGGTGGCGTCGCGAACTTGCCTGAGTCTTGTGACATTTGAGAAGTGTAACGTATGACATTTATAAAAATGAAGTCGTGTACAATACAACAACGCGTTCAAATTGTTGAATTGTTTTATGTATTGTAATCTCCGGAAACGGTGATGGTAATTGGCCACCAAGACCATGTGATCTGACACTGTTGGATTATTTTCTCTGGGGTTAAGTGAAAAGCCAGATCTATAAGAATGACCCTCGAGCAATTCCTGAGCTGAAGGACGAAATTATTCGTATTATTGATGAGTTAGAACCGCAATTATGTCAAAATATCATCGAAATTTTTGACAAAAGAGTGGACATCTGTGGAGCTGCAAGAGGTGGACATTTAGCGGGTATTGTTTTTTATGTTTAAATGTCATACATTATACTTCAATCACCAATAAAAAGTTTTTTTTAAATCAAAGCAAATTGTGTGTTTTATTCAAGAATTAAAAAATAATTTATTAAAAAATCCGCTCAATTTGAAAGACCCCTTATGTAATAATGACATCGAATTATCATACATCTACAGAATATACAAGAATCACTTTTTTCTGAGAACAATTTGCGATAGGTTATCCTTTGTGATTGGGTATTACTGTCAGCCATCCTGCTAATTGAAGATTGGCATACAATAAGGCAATAAATTAATATAGAATTGAATTGAATGCCCATAAATAAGGCACAATACAAAGTAAGTGATCAGGGTATATTATGTTGGTGCAACCGGAGATGGCTATGTAAGCCAATTTGTAATAGGCATACCCTGTTGCATAAAAGGCGAGGAGCTTTATTAGATACACATTGTCTGTGTCTTCTTTCTCTATTGGGTCCCTGATAGCTAGCAACAGTTCCATGCCCTTTGGTTCTACCTGCTACTGTTCGCTCCCAGTTGTGCTAAGCATTAATGTTTTTAAACGTTTCATACAGTATGTCCTTATATCTCTTGCGCAAACCATCATGCCTCATTCTATTCTCCGTCTGCTCGCCAGAAAGGACATTTCTTGGAAGGCTGTACTTAGGCATACGAGCCACGTATCCAGATCAACGCAAACATGATACCAGAATCACGATGTTACAGCAGTGTGCTCTTCTAAAAAAAATCATTATTTTATATTAATATAACACACTATAAGGAAGAATCTCAACAAGTTTCCTTTTCTAAATACAAGGAAAATTCTCATTTTGATTTATGAAGTATAAGCTAAAAACCTTTATAACTTTAATTAACCATCATAAATGGAAAGAAGGCGTGGACACTTAACCAGGAAACATCACGTTATAATCATATGGTAGGATCAAAACTTTTGAAATGTGGATCAGCAGACGTATTCTCAAGATTCACTGAATAGAGCTAAAAATTTGGCAAGTGCTTATGTGTATAAGTAGGGACCAAAAACCGCTAAAAACTTTGAACATTTGTTAGTTACAGTATCTCGGTCACCTAATGACAAGCACAAAATACTCGTTAATCCAAGTGATTATCCAGGAAAAAATAACCAGAAAGCGAGGAGATTATTCGAGTTTTTTTAAGCCTGTCTATTTTTCCTACCACTCCGGATATTCGAGAGTCTACTGTATATGTTAAAAAGGAAACATATATTTTTCTTTTACATTTTATTGACGATCTCCATGGCTTAATGAAAGAAAGCTTGTATTTCCTTCGAAGGTTCCAAGTCGTGATGGTAATAAAAACGCAAGATAAAGATTGGCACAAAAGTGGCCAATCTCCGATAAGAGGTGGCATGTCGAGAAGAAAAAAAATATTCTCTGTATATGAGATAATCCGCTAAGATAAATTTAGACAGGTAACATTTCTGCAATTCATTTTAATTGAGTAATTTAGTTTTTTTTACTAGATTTAAGCAGTTGGGAAATTTTGGTATTTGAGTAGTATTTTCTCAGATGATGGAAGAGTTACGAGATATATTGAATGGTGTGTAGCGATAGTAAACAAAGGTAACGGGGCCCTTTAATATTTATACTCGAACCAGGTATTATCAAAATGTGTTAAAATCAATCAAAATCCACAACTTTGTTTTATGGGAGTGAAACTTGTACGGATAAAAATACTAAAAGCAGTCTAATAAACACTGTAAAAATGCATGCACTGAGAAAAATATAAGGGGTAACACCGTGTGGTAGATTAGGAAATAAAATAATAAGGGAGGAATGTGAAATAAAGGCTGATGTGTTTAATATGATGAAGAAGAGCGCTGTGAGACGATTTGAGCATGTAAAACGAACGAATGAAGAAATACTAACGAAAGTACTGCAAACATTGGAACCAAGGAAATGATAGTTGGATCAAGTAAATTATATTTTGAAAGTAGGAAACTTGTTAAGTCAGAAAAATAGTCTATTTACATTCTCATACAAGAGTTGTATGAGAATGTAAATAGATCTAGAAGAGGCGATAGATGTGTGTCGAGATTGGAGAGACTGGCGCTCTTCCCTCGCTACCTACTCCTATAGGGAAATGGCGTGATGGCGATTCATAAGCGATAAGTCATAAAAACTTGTGACATATCTTGTGTATCTCCAATAAATATAACTTGAATGAACCCGCATAAAAGAGATTTATAGTTAAAAAATCTGTTTACAAATGAATGATTTTACGATGACTGGTTTATGTAATCTCTGGAGGGACATGACCGAGCTTCCCGTGAACATTAATCGATACAATAATTGTGATCGAGTGACTAATTCAGCTCCCATTTCAATGAAGTTGTCACTCATCGTTTAGTCTGGTGTTTATGACGTTACGTGCCATAGAGCATGTTAGTTCTATAGGAATACTCATATCACTGTGTGAACAATAAAATATGAATTGGACGCACATTTGCAAGAAAGATCCAACCCACAAATTTTATATATGGTGGTCCATAAATCGCGTTCCAATACTCTTATTCAAGACATTGTGGATCTTGTGGCTTCAATTCTTGCACTAAGTGAATTTCATTTGGGAAGAAGTGCAAATCGCTTATTATTCGTAAGATTTCTTGTATTGTTTGAAATATTCCAAGCTGACCTGAACGTCGTCTGCTTGAAGTTGTTTGATCATCAGCAACACTCTTTTGTACCCTTTGAATATTCTCATTAATTCGGATAGAACGCGGTCTTCTAGCTCGAGGTAAGTCTGATCCAAACTGTCAACGTGTAATTTGTTTCCAAATCGTCAATCTTGCAGGACAATTGGCATAAATAAAAAGTTCTATCACTTTAGTTCGATTATCTGTTGATAAACATCCACAGTAAAACTTAAGGATGACTGTTCGACATTTTTTTCTTGAGTGAACCAAAGTGGGACCCTTTCTTAATTTTTTGGGTACTACTGGGAATCAAACCCGAAATCCTCTTGTACAAATCAAGCATCCTATAAACTAGACCGTAGACGCATCTCATTTTATTAACAATACCGATTCACCAACGAACCATCAACTCACATGACAATTTTTTCGGTGCTTCAACTCAATTACATATTTCAAAAATATTATCATCACCCTGTCGCAATTGGAGTAGGCAGTGAAAACGGATGTCCACTTCATTCTATCCTACCATACATATTTCGCTTCTGCCATGTCCGTGCATACTCTCTTTTTATAAAGACTTTTCACTCTTTCCTCATTCAGAATCTGATTCGTTTGGTCGTAACACGTTTTTATAGGTATTCTTGTACTTTTTTCAAAACTTTAATAGATTATTTTTATAAATCTTTCATTATCGTTCTTTTTAAGTGGCCGAATCATCTCATTGCCCGTTTCTTCATCTTACGCACTGCATCTTTTTTCGATCCGTATTCTGTCATATTCCGTTTTCCACACATTGAAAAACACGCTCTCGATACTCCGCTTTTATATTCTTTTCATAATTTGCAGTCATATTTCCAAATGCTTCGTCGGAAAACTATACACCATTCACTATATTACGTGCTGCTACTGATTTTTCAATATCTTCTTTGTCGCGTGCTCAATGCTGAGAGTTCTCGTCCTCTGCTATATCTTGAGCTCAGCTCACCACTTTCCCTTCCTACAGGTCTTGGGCCATGTTTAGTGCCATGGGTCATGTTTAGTGGGCCATGGCCCAGTAAACTAGGTTTTTGCTTATATCTTACTGAGGACACATAATATGAAAAATTTAATTGATATTTCGTTATGATTTTTGATTATACGATACCCCTTTGCATAATCTCACGAACTCGGTAAACAGTGACACTTAATTAGATATGTATATATCACGCAAATCAAGACTAGACGGCACTAGAAACTGCTGAAATGCGCATGCTAAGATGGTCAACTGGTGTGTCCCTAAGAGACAAAATAAAAAGCTCACGCATTCGTGGAAGCCTAGGTGTTACAGACATCAACAGTAAGATGAAGGAGAGGCGATTGAGATGGTATAGGCACGTTGGACGCAGAGCACCCGATCACATTGTGAACCAGGCAATCTCCATGGATCTTCCTCGAATAACAACCAGAGGAAGACCAAAGAATTCGTGGGTGGTGCAAAAAGATAACCTGATGCAGAGGCACGGCCTGGGGGACGTAGTCTGGGACAGAAGAGCATACAAACTGAGGACGAGGAGAGCTGACCCCAACAATCTTCACAGACAGTGAGTTAGGATGGAGCCAGGGAGAAGATATCACGCAAATCAAACCCCTCACACTTCATCACTTCAAATAGACCAAACAGTCCATCCCATAATGTGCTGCACATAATCACCAATAATACTTTATAATATTAAGAAAACAAAATACAAAAACATGCGTAGCTTCCTTTGATTATTTCAACACTAAAGAATTAAAACTCTTTATAAATATGTAAACGTTTCCTTCAGGCGTCTTTAGTTAAACACTTCCACTGTGTATTTATTTATTTAACTTAGTTTAAAACGTACTTAGCAAAATAGTTATAGTACCCATTCGTTTATTCACGGACTAAAAGTTTTCAAGTTTATAGGGCTCTAAACAGTACTAAAAGCGGCCTGAATGGAAACGGATGGTAATGCTCTCGTTGAGTACTTGTGTTTACTTGAGACTCGAGAGAGAGAGAGAGACATACAGCTATTTAAGTGTTTCGGCCGGTACATACTAATTAATTCACTTAACACCTTCACACGTCTACAAGGAGACCCTTTATCTCGTTCTGTCCACTTTTTCTGTATTCACCATCCAAAGAAAGAAAAACCCAATATGCCTACTTTAATTAATTAGTCACGCTCTAAGGTAGTATTTTCTCAGATGATAGAAGGGATAAGAAACAAAGTCAATGGTACACTAAAATATATATGTACGAGTATATTCTAACAAAGTAGTATCAAAATATGCTAAGATGATAGCTCACAACAGTATATTCTAACAAAGTAGTATCAAAATATGCTAAGATGATAGCTCACAACAGTATATTCTAACAAAGTAGTATCAAAATATGCTAAGATGATAGATAGCTCACAACAGTATTTTAGTACAAACTTTGATGGACAGGAGAGTGAAACGTGAAAAATACTGGTAAGAGCCAAATAAATGTGGTAGGAATGCGTGCACAGGGAAGAATATATGGAGTGACAATGAATGACAGAAGACGGAATGAAATAATAAGGAATGAACTTAAGACTGATTGTTTGAGTAAGACGCAGAGGAGATGGTTTTGAAAGGTGGAAATAATTTATGATAAAAGACTTACGAAACAAATAAAAGTTGCAAATTTGACTGAATGGATGGTGTGGTAGAGGAAGACTAAGGAATGTGTGGTTGGATCAAGTGAATGATGTTTTGAATGAAGAAAAGTAAGAAGTGAGAGAATTGTAGTAGCTATATGAAAAGTTGTATGAATGTTGAAAAGGCGAAATGAGTGTGCCAACATAGGAAAGTATGGCGATATGTCAACCCCGACAGGGAAACGGCGTGATAGTATGAATATATTCCCGCAGGTACCCAAATTTAAAAAAATATTTTCAGCCTGGTTTTCACAAAAAGGCTTTTGTAACATCCTGGTTGGTCAATAGAAATTTCCATAATGGTAATAAACCCACCAAATTGTACCTACATAATATGTTACAATCAAAGTATAATACAAAACAACGCAATGAGGTGTCCTAAAATCAATATTTAGCTCATCTATGAATTAAATTTAAAATGCATTTTAATAAAAAGTCCATCAAAAATGGTTGCAGGATCTCAAGAAAGGGTCAAAACACTTTGAAGTGGAATAATTAACACGGTGAGTTACTGTTAACACTCGCTCTTAGCGTTTTATGGCCTCTGAGTAGCGTCTTTAGTTTTACGACTAGAAGCACCACAGCCAATATTCATTAAAAACAATGCGCCTCTGTTTGACGAGTGTTCAACTTCTTGGTCTTTTCCATCATCATAGACAGTGTAATTGACAGAAACGAGAGTGAGATTGACTTATCTTAATTGGTGTTTTGATGTCTTTAGTTTTTAAAGCTATTCTGTAAAAATATTAATGGTGAACAAAAATTGTTCTATTTAACGTTGTGATAAAAAGGGGAAGATAATGGTGGCTTGTTTAATATGGTGTGTATTTTAATAGGGGTCAACATAACAATTATTTATTTTATTTATTTCTAGGATTGAAACTAAACATAATTCCGTGGCCTAGTTGGTAAGACGCCTGTCTCCCAGCCCATAGGTGGCGAGATCAAATCCTGCTGGAACCCAGATATTTTTAGATAATATTCCAGTCTGGTTTTCCCTTAAGGTCACTTTAACATCTTTCTGGTTGGTTGATAAGTCCGCCAGGCTGTACTGTATACAACAAAAGTGTAATTCAATACAAAACAAACTATTATTTCATTTGATGAAAAAGATTAATTAATTTGTTTTGGTATAGCTGATGTTTTTGATGGAACCACTATTAATTATCGTACTTAGCTTCTTAATATATGGAGTGCCTACTCTAATAAATATCTTCGTCGATATTGGACATCGGTAAGATGATCGAAGGGCACCAACATGTTTTTTTCCCTTTTTTTTAACAAATAGATATACCCCCAAATACTAGGCGGAAAAAATATTAATGTAATTCGAGGCTAGTAGTACAGCGCAGGGTTCGAACCGGCGACCTTCCGCACGGAAGTTCAATGTGTTCCCGCGTGGCCATGCATTTCAAATAAATATGATGTCTTCATGATGCACAGTGCATTTTATATTTACAAACCCAAAAATATCTCCTAGGCCTAGTTAATAAGACGTCTGCCTCCAACAGGGTTTGCGGAATCGATTCTTATTAGAACTCAGATTGTTTAAAAAGGATTCCAGACTGGATTTCATTTAAAGGCTCTTGAACAACTTTTTGATTGGCTGGAAAAGATTACCACTTGGCAATAAACCCGGTAGGTTGAACTGTATATAACGTAAGGTATAAAACAATACAAAACACTTCCAGTCCACTGATAAATTTAACCACGGTCGTATCGGAAACATGTCAAGAATGCAATTATAATGCAAATTTTCTAATAATATACCACACCGTACTAGGAATAAAAATATCAATATTTTACTTTTAATAAGGAAAAAACTCTCCTTTTGATCTGTCGATAAAAAATTAATAGCTTTTATTAATCACCTTTGAATTTTTAGAATCAATCTTATAACAAAGAATTTTCACTTCCAGGAAAACAATATTTAAATAGTTCTTACAATAAAAGCATCATTCAAATCATCGTATGTTTCCTTGATTTTTGGGATAGTGTTATACACCATATTTTAGGATAATATTGTACACCATATTTTAGGATAATGTTGTACACCATATTTTAGGATAATGTTGTACACCATATTTTAGGAACATGAAAAATATGAGGCTAATTTAAATTCACTCTGAACATACAAACCAGAAAAAACATAATTCTGTGTTGTTTCTGTATTTTCTCTCATCTGTGTGCATTGTTGTTATTTTAATCGATGTTAGTTTTTTTGACTGCCGTTTTTCGGTAATTATACCCAAATACCCGAATGGATCACTTAATTTTTATCATTCGCCAGAAACTTGAATATATTTCACAATGTTTTAGGCAGATTCAACAACGAATTGTTGAATCTGCCTAAAACAAACATTTGATAGGAGTTCACAGATATCTGATTCTTAGATAATACAAATTAGTGCCCTATTTGATAGACGAAAAAAAGGGTCTGAATTTGGCAACAATACTTATAAGTGTGCGCAAGAGATGTTACCTTTCGACATGCGTTAGTGTTGCTAACACGTACGATTTTTTTTGTATCATCGGGAATCGAATATGAAGCCCCCGAGTGGTAATCATAAATGTTACCACTAAGATATTTATTTATTTATTTAACAATTCATTGTAAATACAATCTGGCATGTTTATTGCCAGGCGGCAATCTCTTACAACCAACCAGACAAAATTTAATAAATCGAGTTACATGGTCGCAAAAAATGTTCAAAAGATTATTCATGTTAGAGTAAAAATGAGACATTATCAATCAAAGGGAAAGAACGGGATGGTGAAGAGGAAAGAAATATCAGAGATGAAACACGTTATATAACTGACAAGAAATTAAGAGTTTTTTCAGTCGTTTCTTAAAGAATGCCAAGGACGGAGGGAGCATAATATTGGTTTGTAACTGATTCCAAAGTCTCACTTCATGGTCAGTAAATGATGACGTAAAAAAATAAGAGTAATCTGGGCAAAGGCAAACAAACAATATCTGTCTGAGCGCAGCGCAAGTCCATGATCGGATAGATGCTAAAAAAATCGACGAGATAAGAGGGGGGGGGGGGGGGGGGGGGGGGGGCAGTTAATGATATTATACAATAGAGATAGTATGTGCATTTGGGATTTATTTCTCACGTTCAACCAGTTCAGCGCCGTCTAGTATGAAGTAATGTGATCGTACTTTCTGAGTTTAAAATTAATCGTAGACAAGCATTTTGAAGGTGCTGTAAATTGTCCAGCTGTTTCTCCACAATATTTAAATAGCATACGTCCGCATAGTACAAAATCGGAAAAAAACAGATATTGCACGAGTAAAATTTTGGTTTTAGTAGGTAGGTAGTCTTTGCAATACTTTAACACGTTCACTGCGTCGAACACGGCTCCCGTGTCCATACAAAATAGCCTTGAATGTTGAGTGCACTCATAAACGTCTCCCGATAAGGATTCGTCGCCGGTTTCATGTGTTTTGAAGACACGAAGGAATACACTTGTATATGATGTTTCAATAGAAAGTAGAATTTGATTTTTAACAAAGTTATGGGTTTTCAAAAATTCGCGAATTTTCAGCATCTCTGTATGACATTTTATACGCAGTGAACGTGTTAAGAGAATGAAGGTTCTGATATGAAGTTATATGATCGCACTTTCTGAGGTTAAAAATAAAACTAAGACAAACATTTTGCAGATCAGAGATAGACAAGTTTGGCGTTCTATCCTTTCTGCCTACCCCAGCAGGGAAATGGCTTCATAGTATGTATGTAAAGGATATTAATTTGAAATAGTTTAATTTTTAACCTTCCCAAAAGGAATGGCCGCCCCTCAAGTTGATAATAACTTTTAATTTTATTTATGTTTAAATATAGTCTGAATTGTTGATTACTGCTTAATATGGGAGTACATACGTCAGTAATTAATTTTTCATCTATATTCAAGGCCTTGTCTGATGCGAATAGATCTGAGTATGGAGCATGGAAATAGCTTACTAATGGGAGTTGATTCGATTGTTCAGTGAAGCTGAACTTGGTGGGCTATAACCGTTTCCTGGGCGTGTGTAGCTCTACTATATCTGTCAAGTCATTAAGCTACTATACGAGTATGTATACACTGTAAGGAGATAATCACCATCTTCTTCAGCACCATATTCTTGACCTTTTTTTTATTTGGTGAGATTCGTTCGTTTGTTGCTGGGCCTCGTAGTCGAGGATCCCCTCGTCACTTTTATACCGGTTCAAAAATTGTAAGCTAGGTATTTAAAATTCTTTCAGTATCACGGACCCACCGAGATTCAAATTTTGAATTACTTTCGGAGATAATCCAAGTATTCCTCTCTCGCTCTCTTGTATTCAAAATTCATTTCGTATTCTTTCTTTGACGACAACCATCGTATGGGTTTTGGCCTATTTATACCATGATTCAAAACATGCTCCAGATAATGATTTTTCTAATATGATTTGACAGCTGTCACTTTTTGGATGATTATGTTACCTATCACATTTTGAGAGGGAATATTCTTTGAAAATAATCAACGAACTTTAAATAAACATGTCAATCAAAGGACTTTTAAATTGAATTCAAAAACAAATTCAAAATATTGTATATTAAAGTTGTTTTACTCAATTCCGTAATTATTGAAGGATTATTACTAGTACATACTCGTATTTGTTATTTAGAACATGTGTCCAAATACACGTGTTTTCTTTCAATGAGTAAAACACATTTCTTTATGCGATACAAAACAAATGAAACTTTCTTTGTAATTAATGTTTAACAAACTACGGGAGCAGCTTTTAAATTAGAAACGGTTAAATCCGAACTGTCGACATCCTGAAAGCGAAGAGTTCAATTAAATTAAGCCCAGAGTGTTGAATTAATTTAAGGGTCGGACCTCCAGATAAAAGAATAATACTGTCTGAGTGGAATGAGGATTAAGCCGAGGTTAAATATAAGGTCTGTGGGCGACATTCATTTACTTCTGAAACAGACGATAAAAAAAGGACTCGCTGATGATTTGAATATGAAAGAGATCACTTCTTTTCTGTCTCCATGTTGTATTTCTTTTATTCATGCTCGACTTAGTGGTTTTGACTTTTCATTATTGTGAATGGGATTCGTAACGTTTGAGATTAATGACAGGGTTTTTTTTTATATGAATGGGTCGGGTGTCTCCATGTAAATTTATCATTTAACAATAAGTATGACGATATTCTTTTACTATTTTTTATTAATCATTTTCTTTAGATGGTTATACATAGTATATGTGCTGTCAAACAATAGTTTTTTTCTCAAGCCTAGCTTATCTTGAAGAGGAAAGGAATTCCTCCAAATATAAGTAAGAGATATGAAGGAAAGTTAGGATTAAGGGATATTCAGAGTAATGTACGAATAATTTAAATTATTTATAATAAAAGCATTAGCACTGTGGTTGTCTAAACACATTGTTATTTGTTTAGTCCATAGGTTCTCAACCTTATTTTGCCCACAGCGCACTTTGAGAATATATTTTTTTTTCTAAAGCCCCCCATTATTTTTTACTTGCGAATCTGAAACAGCTATTGCCACGATTATATTTAAACGTGTAATATTCTATACTATAGTTGTAAGATAGGATATGGTATGGTATGGCCCTAGCCTATTTCTGAGTTTAAAGAAGACTGTTTCAATGAGAACAATTAAAACACAAGCATACTTAATAATATTGAAAAGTATTTTTATTAACATTCAAAAGACATTGAATTTATAACTTATCTAATGAGAAGGTTGAATTTGATGCATTTTAAGGAGTTTGTTAATATCAGGCTCGATTTTACTTAAAAACAACCGTAAATCGCCGCGTTCAGTAACATGGAGCCGATTTCTCTTTTTAGTTACCAATGTTGCTACAGCACTAAATCCACGCATCAAAGAATTTTCGCACACGTGATAAAAATGATTAAAATACATACAATAACAAAAATTAACCAATATTAAAGTTTACTTTAGTTAGTACGTGATTAGCGTGGTTTTTTTTTGTCTTTTTTAGACTATATTTTTTTAATCTGCCCACGCCCCTTCGTGCCATCTCTACGCCCCCTAATTTTCTCTGGGTCTTCGACTGCCCCCCTGAAAGTCTCAAACGCCTAAAAGGGGGCGTTATCACCCACGTTGAGAACCTATGGTTAAGTCCAATACTGTATATTTTATTTTATATAACGGTTAAACCCTACCTCCGATCACGGAGATCGTTGAGGTTTAAGACAATAAAAATATTTAAAAATTGAGGATATTTCGTAGATCAGAGATGGTTACGGAGAATTTTATTAGCTTTCTTTCGGTAAAATAAGGACATTTATATTATTGATAAAACATATGCCAAAAAAACTGTTGTGCAATTTGGAAAATACTTAAATTGTATTAAATGTAATAAAAAATACGATTTATTTTTTAAAGTCAAAGCTATAACACTGTGAAGGTTTCGAGACATTGTATTTTTTTTAGTCAAACAGGACTGTGCTCCACTGATGATGAGGTGAAAACCTTGAAACTGGTAGGGTTATACTGTTAAATAAAGATTGTGCACATCTGATAATTCTTTAATGTCTGTAGATCCTAAATGAACATAATAAAAGGACAAACTCTCCTCAAGAGCGAGCGCTCTATCATGGGAAACGAACCCACTATTATTGACATTAAAAATATAACGTTGAGTGTAAGGATAGAATAGTTGTAGCTGCGGCCATTGGATTTGGTACTACGCTATATCTGCATATGTTAAGAAAAATATATTTGGTAAGAAAAACGCGCACTTACCAAGGGAAGACGAACATCGAAGAAACCTTTGTAGATCTTCCGATTTGTGATAGAAACACATTTGATTTTGGGTGTAGTGTATTGTATGTGTGTAATGTTCATATATAATATAATCATACATTTGTATGAGATCTGTCAAAAAGGGTTGTCTTCTAGTGCTTTCTAAAGCTGCACATGCCACACATATATTTAACCAGTTAGGTGCCTTAAGCGAGTTAAATCGCTCAACTTTATGCCTGTTTCTAGCCAATGTCTAGTACTAATTCGAATTGTCTAAAATATGGAACATATAGAGACGTCTATTGAGATGATAAATAAATAACACGTGTCTCTAATACAGGGTTGTCAGTTTTGCGTTTTACTTATTTAACCGTTAAAATTTGAAATGATTTTATAGTTACATTATTTACTTTCCGTACGTTATTAAAATAATTAATATTTTCATGTTACATATACTTTTAATTTTATCAAATATTTTACTAACGTTTGTTTCCGTATTTTCTGTGATAAACTGTTACAGCCCTGACATTTTGTTAACGTTTTAGTTGTGTTTTTCTGAGTGAACGGCGGCACAAACGACACATATTGTACATATTTGATAAGTCTTCATAATATCATTTGAATATGTATGCAAAAAATATAATTCCATTAGGTTTCGTTTTTGCTAAAAAATTCACGGCCCTCCGGGATCAGTCATACTAATACCTTGCGGCACTTAAAGGGTTAATAATAAAAGTCAGATTATTCAAGCAACGGCTTAATCTGTAACTTAACCCCACCCTATTTAATCGATTCGGAAAGATGAATCATTAAAAAAAATTAACTTGTACCCGTGGGAATCGAACACGCAACTACCAGGCTACAAGACAGACAGTCGTCTTACCAACTAGACCATGGAGATCATCAAGTCAGGACTCAATCAAAATAGAGAAGTATGAGTCAGACACTCAATACTCGCATTGACATCGCCTGTCACATACACTCGGTGCTTAATCGAATCGCGATTTGCATTCGAATCATTCCACTTGATGTCACATCACGTATCTGCACAACAAACCATCAACTTGATATCTATTAGGACACTACAAGTTTATTTTATGTAAGGACAGAGCGTCAGATTTTCCTATGTCGACCTCTGTGGCCTTGCAAATTGCGCAAAGATAACATATAAAACATAGTCTCTCCATATTTTATAAGGAACACAAGTACTTACAGTCCATTTGACAACAGTCCACTTGACTACATTTGTTACATTTTTTCCTGGAAACCGTTAGAGGGTAGATTCATACGCGAGCAGGTAGCAGGACTCTTCTCCCAAGATGCTTTGTATATAAAAACTCAATTGTAGTTCGACGTTTTTTTTTTTTATTAAACAAAGTAAATTATTGTACAAACATTTATCAAGGCTTTACCTATATACAAATTTATTACTTAACTAATCTTAATTATATGTTATAATTTATGAATTTACTTAATCTTATTTTCCTACATGTCATTTTTTTTTTTTTTTTTTCAATCTTAATATATGATTTCTTAGAAATAATTACCACCTACATACTACTTATAACTAGATAACAATTCTTACACTAATTATTTAGCAAAAACATGTCGTTCGACGTTGGTTACACAAGAAAAATGAAATGAAAAGTTCGACAGGGATGCATCTTATTCTCGTTACTCTATAAAATATATTCAAAAGCTAGTTCGAAAAAATTCTTAATAAATCACCATTGTCCATGGCAACAATATCGAAAATACCGAGGATATTGCAATTTTGAAGTCGTCGATATGATGTAATAATTTTCATAATGAATTTATGAATTTTGTAAAAATCATTGGATGTTAAAAAAGGCGTTACATACGATGCAGCGTTCCCATACAAAACAAAACTTCGCTAAATATGTCCTTTTTTATACACGTTTCAACCTCATATACCGAGACTCTCTACGGGTAGACTGAGAAAAACACGTGTCACATAAAGTGAAATAGTAAAATTACCAAATAATTTAATTTTTAGTACGTTTTCCGAGTTTATTTTTTTTATATTGTATTACATGTAATATAGTGTTTCGCTGAGAGGAAAGTTTGCTCTCTATTATATTTTTGTCGTAAACAGTACATCCTGTCCAGTTTATTGCCATGTGACAATCTCTTCCAGCCAACCAGAAAGTTGCTCAACACGCCTTTATTGGAAACTGAACTGGAAGCCTTTTAAAAAAAACTGGGTAACTACAAGAATCGAATCCGTCACTCCCGGGTCCAAAACTAAATATTGATAACTTGTACATATTTATTTTACGCGGAATGAACTCATCTTATTGTTACATCGATGTAAATATTATCAGTATCATAAACAGCACGTCATTTTCCTATTGGGATAGGCAAAGAGAATATATCTCCACTTCGCACAAATATATGTCTGTCAGATATATTTGTATTGAGTGTATAATAAATATTCAGATGTTACGGTTAAATTTTGTAGCGAATTCTTCATTTCCAAGGTTTCATTAATTATTCTAAAACATGCAGAACGTGGGTGAGATCTATTTTTTCACTTCTAGAAAAGAATGGTACTGGAAAATTTACAATAAAAATCTTTAAAAAAATATAATTTTCGCAATGCGAAATAAATATATTCCTATTTAGTTCAAGAGAGCTCGTGAACTCAAAATCGAAAGCCGTTGAAATATTTTAGGAATGCAAACCGTTGGTCACGAAAGAAGAATTTTTATAAATAAAAAATACGGTAAGGGTTCGGGTCATATACCTGCTAGGAGCAATCGGAGCTGACCAGATGTACTCAACTTTTTATTTGCTTCAATATAGCTGTTACATATTTAAACATAAGATATATTTGATATCATTTTAAATTAAAATGGAAAGAAAAAAATCCTGATAATTTTCACGAAGTTTTTCAAAATTAAAAAAAAGTTATGTTAAAAAATTACTATTTTTTTAATTATACTTTGTTCATTGTATTTGTTATGTATCTAAATTATTAAAAAAAGATCACTACAAAAACGCCTGCTGTCTAACTAACCACTAAGGTTAGTGTGATCTCAGAATAATAATAATTGTATCCATGTAATATTAGAAATGAAATGTATAGAAATAAAATACATAATCATAAAAAAGTCATTTTAACGTTTTTAACAATTGAATTAAATTCCACCATTTATGAATTTATAATCACGCTTATTCCTCAAATAATAATGCGGTAGATACATTCAAGAAATATTCGCATAAATTGAAACCGTAGGAGTTTTATGAAAAGGTGTAGCTTTTTTAACTAATCCGACAAAAGTAAATGAAGCAAGTTTCATGTTCGCAAAAAATATTCAAATTATTATTCATCTATATGCAATTTATGAACATAATAAAAGTAAAAGTTAGATATCATAAATCAATGGAAAATAAAGGTAAGATGGAAAGGAAAGAAAAATCAGGAATGAAACACGTTATATTAGTGACTAAAAAATTAAGAGTTTTTTCAGTTGCTTCTTGCTTCTGAAAGACAGAGCTATGACAACATCTAACGGTAAACTGGGAAGGCCAATAATCCATCTTCATGATCGGAAATTTGTTAATTTAATAAAAAGGGGCGGCGGGACTGTTCATACAATAGAGATAGTATGTTAATTAGGCATCTGTTTCTCACGTTGAACCAGTTCAGTCATAAAAAAAATCCACTTTGCACTGATTTCTTCTGTTTTTCTTCTTTTACTGGTAGGCGGTGCCGAGAATATATCCAGTGTGATTCAGTGGGTTTAATAACTCTATGCCACGCGTGACAGAATGTTTAGCCATGGTATTCGTTCTGTAAATTGGTACGTAGAACAGAGGGTGATTCCTTGCACGGCTATATTTATTGGGTACATATAAACTTAGTGCTACTAGCATCGCAAAACAGTTAAAGCAACCTTGAAAAGCATTTAATAGGAATATAGACAAAAAATGTGTGTTTATTTATTTTCTCAAAACAGGCTTTGCCCAATTACTTTGAAAAATAGTAGAAATGTTAACATTGAAAATAAAGAAAAATTATATACGAGTAGAATTAAAAAAATTATATAAAATTAAAAACAATGTATATGTATACATATATACACACAAACATACATACTCGTATATATTCAAAGTCACTTAAATACGTTGATGAGTACTTTCTAACGCACTCAGTCTTAGAAGAAAATTTACTTTTGCTTTTGATAATGTGATATGAAATATGTCAATATCCGAAGCAGTCTCGTTCAAAAGAGTTAAAACCCTTCCAAAAGGCATAGCGGCTGGAAGACCCGTTCTTGCGTATATTATTGAGAACAGTTCTTGCCGTTGCAGTCTAGTGTAATGCTGGACAGCTCACAACTCCTCGAACGAGTTTGACAACGTATACCAGGAGACGCAGATCTCTTCTTACGCTCAAGGAGTTATACCCGAACATGCCCAGCAGAAACTGAGTAGGATAAAGCCATGGATAGACACCAAATTCACTCGTATAGAGATATCGTAAATATATTTTTTTGTACTTTCTGTTGTGATAGGAAAGTCTGGAGCTATGTCCTAGCGTTATGATATGTGTATATGCAAGTATTACAAACCGTTTTAAAGTTATTTTTTAAATTCTACTTATAACATCCGTATTTAACAGTTCACTTCTATAACTCATTATTTTCTTTTGAGTCACTAGATATAATCGGCACGCATTTCGAAGACATTTATTTTTTCTACACTTATTAATGCTTATATACGGATCTATTATTGGATTCCACAGCCACATCAGAGATGTGTCAGAATTGCTGTGTCAGTCCTTCTACTCTTAAAGACATAAAGAGGCCATCATCATAACTGACAATATAACAATTAACGTAATGTCATGTTACGCTCCAACAGGCATCAGGTCAAGTTTGAAACGAAATAAATAATCGATAAAAAATATATAGAAGTATTTGACGATCACTGGGATAGGAATTTTAGTTATTCGAGATCTTTCGTACTCGTCCATATCCAACTTCATTGATGTATTGAATGGGTGTGTATAGACAATACACTAGAATTGTATTGAGTTGTTCGGAAAATAGTTTCACATTTCTTTGATAGATTTCGCTAGAAAATATATAAAACAACCGTTCATAAGCATTTGGTCAAACTTGGTTACATGAATCGTTAAGAATTTGACCGAAAAAATCTAAATGGCTTTCTGGACCACCTGTTGTATGTCGATGGTTGAATATACAATTTTTATGTGTCCAGATTTTGTACGTTTAAAGAAAATATATTTTCATAATATTTTTTTATTATTTTGACACATGCCTGTATTTAATGGAAACATTTGCAATAACCAGGAAAACTTTGCGCCTTGTAGGCAACACGATGAAAAAAAAATGTTATTAAAAAATTTACTTTTGGATAAATAAACCCAAAACACTTCCAATTAAACGTGATACAAATTGGACATAAGCATTGATTTCTTAATATACCGGTATCATTCCGTCTAAAGAGAGTCTAGAGTTAGAATGTAGAAAAACATGTAGCGGATTTAACATATGCCATTAGAAAAATACTAAAATAATTTATTATTAAATATTCCAAAATAATCTTTCTTCTACTAGGGTTTAAATCCACAACCTTGTTGCTAAAACTTATCAATCCAATTGAGCTATTGAAGACTATTATCTGTCCTCCAATCTTCAAGCAGGATATTCTAATATGTGTCTAAGATTTATTTTCAATCTACGAAAGTACGATCATATAACTTCATAACAGAAGGCATTGAACTGGTTGAATGTTAGAAATAGACCCCAAATTCACTTACTGTCTCTATTGTATAATATCCTTAACTGTCCCCCCCCCCTTCTTATCTCGCCGAAAATTTTCAGCATCTTTCCAATCATGGATTAGCGCTACGCTCAAACAGAGATTGTCTTTTGGCCTTTCCAGTTCACCGCTCCTCATTGGTTTGTAACTGATTCCAGAGGCTTACTGTCCATGCAGTGAGACTCGGCAATCAGTTACAAACCAATATAAGACTCGCTCCGTCCTTGTCATGCTTTAAGAAGTGACTGAAAAAACTCTTAATTTCTAGTCAGTAAAATAACGTGTTTCATTCCTGATTTTTCTTTTCCTTTCCTCTCCACCATACCTTCCTTTCCTTTTGATTGATGATATCTCACTTTATATGAAAAATAATGTTCGGGTGATTGTCCGTCTTTGTGGGGTTCGTGGGCATATATATGCTCACGTATATGTTTATGGATTTCGTGGGGATGGATAGTCATTTGAATGATTTATGTGACCACATAACTTGCTTCATTTTATTTTGTCTGGTTGGTTGGAAAAGATTGCCGCCTGGCAATAAGCCCGCCAGATGGCATTTACAGTAAAAGTGTTTTAGTGTGTTAAATAAATAAATAAATAACTGCTCGATTGTAATTCTTAACATACTCGTACATCATTATCAACATTATCTTCCATTTCATATTTACGGATGGAAATATAGATTCAGTCTTCACTCGTTCTAGGCTATCCTTACATAAGTGCACCAAAATATTATTTATTCGATATTTGGCTGTTTTGCATATTCATTATATTTACTATCTATATTTTGATTGATTTTAGTACCTAATAAAAGCACTTTTTTATAATCCAACGTATTTATTTTTCTATTGCAAGTCATATAATTATTGCGTAATATTTAAGTACCTAATAAAAGCACTTTTTTATAATCCAACGTATTTATTTTTCTATTGCAAGTCATATAATTATTGCGTAATATTTAAGTACCTAATAAAAGCACTTTTTTTATAATCCAACGTATTTATTTTTCTATTGCAAGTCATATAATTATTGCGTAATATTTTAGTACCTAATAAAAGCAGTTTTTTTATAATCCAAAGTATTTATTTTCCTATTGCAAGTCATATAATTATTGCTTAATATTTTATAAATTGATGGTCTCTATTTTTTATTAACGTTCGTTTTTTACTAGAAATGTTTCCATTAGACCAACCATTGTGTGCCTCAAAGTGTTAAATATATAGGTGGTATGTACAGCTTTAGGAAGCTCTTGAAGAAACCCCTTTTAGGGAAGTCTTATCAAAATTTATAAGCATATATTCTTTATTTTTTTTTATTTATTTTACACATGGCATGAAATATACATAATTTGCCAAAAAAAAAACAAGAAATTTAGTTTGGACACACAATTTTCATGGGTCTGGTTTTGTTGCCTTTTATTTGTCGTGTCCCCAGTAAACTAGGATTTTGCCTGGATCTCACTGAGGATATATAGCATGAAAAAATTAATTGATACTTTTTTTCCGATTTTTGATTATGTATATAAAACCCCGTTGCTCATTTTCGTCAACCTGACAAATAGTGACACTATATAAACACTACAAACATATTCTATACTTAACTTAAACCCAAATGTGTAACTAACATCGCAAGATCTATAAAGATTTCTTTGTAGTTCGTCTTCCCTTGGTAAGTTACCTTCAATTTTCTTTCAGATGCCGGAAAGTTATCATCACTCAACTTGTTTCTTGCAATATTTTATTTTTTTCAATAATAGAGGGTTCGACTCCCAAATCAGAGCTCTTCTATGGAGAGTCTATATAAATTATTATTTTATTATTCTCAGCTTCATTATATTCCCCTTTCTACATTTGGATGAGGGTGTAGCTTCTGTTTCTACCCAGTCTAGTTCCAGCCTCTTCTTATATAACAGCTCGGGCTAATGCTTATATCATTATCATCAGTATTATCTTCCCCTCCTAATTTCGTGTCATGAAAAGAACTTCTTCATCAATTCAGTCTGGTCCCAATCATTCCAAACGTTATATAATACTTCCATATTTGTCGTTTGAAATGCTAGCATCACTATTACTGTGCCCTTGGTTTAAATATTTGGTTAAATAAATGCAAATTTCAAAATAACATTTTTCAATCAATCACAACTTACATTGTTCCTCAAATTTAATCAACGGAAACACCCTCTTAGTTAAAGCCATCTGGATCATTGTATCATATTTCATTCCCTTTGTCTATTTGTATGCAAATTAATTCCAGTTTTCTTTAACTGTACTTCCAAGAGATATTCACAATTGTATTTATTTTATTATGTTTTAATTATTTTCTTAGTATTCCAACTTTCAAATTGTTCTGGTTTGCCTATGTTTGTACATTGTCGTGAATATACGAGTAAATATTTATTATTATCTGAAATAAACGAGTATATATTGATTTAATCTAAAGTATGCAAGTACATATTGATTATTATCAAAAATATATGAGTAAATATTGAATATTGTAAAAAATATTCGAGTACGTTTGCCTATGTGTATACATATTGATTATTGTCGTAAATATACGATTAAATATGAATTATTATCTAAAGTACACATTGATTTACTCTAAAATATACAAGTGCATATTGATTATTATCAAAAATATTATATACGAACATATATTAATCATTATAAAAAAATATACGAGTACGTATTTATCAAAAATATACGAGTACATATTGATTATTATCAAAAATATACGAGTACATATTGAATATTGTGAAAAATATTTGAGTACATATAGGGTTCACTGAAATGTATCTTTTTCATGATAGTTGATAATTAACAAAAACAATCGATATCAATTAAGTCTGACGTTCGAGGAGCAAAAGAAAGATACTTGAGCGATATTATCTCTCTTTCAGTTCACTTTGGAAATCATCGAGGGATAGTTTCATAATATTGTAGTTAAAACAATTAATTCAATAAGTAATTGTATAATATGCTGTTGGGTGTTTGAAATATAAACTCATTTTTGTGGTTTCTTCGTTAAATATTGATTCGCACAATCTTAACCGTTTGATAATTTAGCAACAATAAATGAGATGATAGATTAAATAAAATGTAAGTACATTCGATATTAGTTCCTTGATTCATTGAAGGACAAGTTAAGGACATTACTTAAACACACCGTTTATAGATGGCAGTATCATCGCAGCATATCACAACATGTACTCTTATATTCTTCTTTGTAATGTTTTACATAATTCAACACAAGATAAATAAATGGTCTGTATATTCACTAAGTTCATTGCTTTTTATGAAACCGTTGAATAACAACAGCGAAATTCATCTATAAACAATGCTATTAAAACGACTTGTCATCGCTTGTGAGATTCGACAACTCTCGGCCCTCAAAAAATATATATTGACATAATTTCATTGAAACACCACAAAACTTCTATGAACTTTTCTTCCAAATTATGATTCTTATTATTATAATAATTATTATGAGCTCTTTATAAATAATATATGTTTCTGTGTCACAATATTTATATATTATAATATATTTACAATTTATGTTTTTGTTATTTTAATAATCACATTTCAACTTTGTTGTTCATAAATCATTCAATTAAAAACAATGTGAATATTCCGTCTTAACATATTTTTATTCAACGTAGTAAATACACAACTCATCCTGATAACCCTTTTTTAATGAGTGATAAAATAAAACAATTATTTAAAATAATTTCAATAAACAAGTTTATTATTTAAAATACAAGATCTTCACGCCTTTGTGTATAATATTACAACACACCCAGGCGTCTAAGTCAGAGGGTACCACTATCTTGATTGATTATATTATTTTATCACCACATTTTTCATCACGTTCAAGATATTTACTCTAAAAAATAGGATTTTAATATAACATGTGTTTATAAAATACTAAATATAAAATAAATATTTTATTTACTTATTTTTCCTTTTACATAAAACATGGCACAGTAAATGACACAAGAGCGATGGATGACACGATTAAAAGTCGTAAGAAATTCAAAAATAATCTGACATAAATGTTTCATAAAAATACTCGACAGTATTTTTAGGGCATGTCAGTACAGAGAACGAGTATGCTACGTTCTTAAGAACCAGGAATACAAAAATCTTCTCAGCATATACGGGCCTACCAAGGAATGCAAAAATCTTCTCAGTGTATACAGGCCTACCAAGGAATACAAAAATCTTCTCAGTATATACAGGCCTACCAAGGAATACAAAAATCTTCTCAGTGTATACAGGCTTACTAAGGAATACAAAAATCTTCTCAGTGTATACAGGCCTACCAAGGAATACAAAAATCTTCTCAGTGTGTATACAGGCCTACCAACGAATACAAAAATCTTCTCAGTGTATACAGGCCTACCAAGGAATACAAAAATCTTCTCAGTATATACAGGCCTACCAAGGAATACAAAAATTTTCTCAGTGTATACAGGCTTACTAAGGAATACAAAAATCTTCTCAGTGTATACAGGCCTACCAAGGAATACAAAAATCTTCTCAGTGTATATACAGGCCTACCAACGAATACAAAAATCTTCTCAGTGTATACAGGCCTACCAAAGAATACAAAAATCTTCTCAGTATATACAGGCCTACCAAGGAATACAAAAATCTTCTCAGTGTATACAGGCCTACCAAGGAATACAAAAATCTTCTCAGTGTATACAGGCCTACCAAGGAATACAAAAATCTTATCAGTGTATACAGGCCTACCAAAAAATACAAAAATCTTCTCAGTGTATACAGGCCTACCAAGGAATACAAAAATCTTCTCAGTGTATACTGGTCTACCAAGGAATACAAAAATCTTCTCAGTGTATACAGGCCTACCAAGGAATACAAAAATATTCTCAGTACAGGCCTACCAATACGACATGGCTGGACAGGACACTTTAGAACTGTTGTATAACAAGATCTTAGTGGCATATCTGATAAGATTGCCTTCTAGTCCATGGGTGGCGGGTTTGATTTCGTTGTATCCATATATTATTAAATATACGAGTAGATTTAAAAAGATTCTAAACTTGTTATCACGTATAATACCATTCTGGTTGGTAGAAAAATACTATCATATGGCAATAAGTCCCCAAGGTTGTACCATATACAATGTGAGTGTAATACAATTCAATACAGTATTACATCAAAATGTAAATTTCTTTGTAACATTCTTCTCCTTCTCAGTGTCATGTCAAGTCCTCCCCAACGTTGATTATCACTTGAGAGTAGATAGTTTTGTCCCCGGCAGCCCGAAAAAGATCTCCAACGCCCCTTATGCCAGTCCAATCACGTATATGGCGGAACCAGGAGATTTGCCTCCTGCCAACATCTCTTCGGCCTTATATTTTGCCTTGGAAGATCAGGTGCAGTAATTTGTACTTTGCTCCTCTAAGTACATGACCTAAGTAAGACACCTTTGGCTCTTTGAAGAACCCTTGTGTTGCTGACCATATCCGCCCAGGGTATCCGTAGCATTCTCCGGTGCATCCACATTTCGAATGCTTCCAGTCGCTTCATACTACTTGCTTTGAGGGTACTTTCTAACATAATTTATTAATAACATAATTTATTAAATTTTATCAAGGGAAGTACTAATTTTCTTACAAATTTCTTTGATGTATAACATGTAAAATCTCTTAGATTTTTGAACGCGATTTATAAAACATCACTGGAACATACGTCACCTGTTTTTTGTATGTTATTACCTATACAAGCAGGCTTAATACCATGTGAGAAATTCTTCCAACAAACCAGAAACGCTTGGACACCTTTCATTTTAAGTCGGAAATAAAATCCAAAATCTTGGATGGGAATCAAGATTGTTACCACCATGTATATTTTCTACATACAATTATCAAATACAGCGACAATTTAAAAATACTTTTCAGAAAGAAAATGCCATCTATTTACCTTTCTTTAAAACTGAAGATTTACCACTAATACGTAGAATTTCTGATATCATAAATACAGATTTATCAACAGGTTTATTGTGTTTATAAACATATCAGTTACGTACTCAAACCCTCATTTATTGTGTTGTTATATTCACAAAGGAAATATTATTATATTCTTATAAAGGTATTGTATAAAGTCGGATGCCAAATTTCTTGTGAATAGAAGGTAATTTATTGTAATGTAGTGGTGATAGAAAAGTGTGAAAGGAAAAGTAAATGCGATGTATGAGTGAATAATAAAAGATTTCAGCAAGTTGAGGAATTCTGCTATTTGGGATGTACATATTTTCTCAAAGAACAAAAAAATTTCAAAAAATTGAGTTTTCGTAACAATATTACAAAATGCTTGACATGTACAGTACCCGGCGGTAAGTAATACACATCGGGCTTAAGAAAGAGACTGTTGCTTTGTAGAGCGTCGTCTCTGTCGCACGGACAGTTCGCGCATCGTGCGACAGAGACGACGCTCTACAAAGCGACAGTCTCTTTCTTAAACCCGATGTGTAGTACTTACCGCCGGGTACTTTACGAGTTTTATCACATCTAAACTTATGAAGTAATATTCTTAACCTGAACTGGAAATTCCGTACCTTCTCAATTAGTTCTAAGCCCGAAAGATCGACTATTGTGACTTGTCTCTCTCCCACGCTGTTTAATATGTCCGAATCACCAATTAGCTTGTGTTGAAGGGTTACTATACAAATGAATTAATTATTGTATAAAATATACCACCAAAGAGCTCTTTTCAGTATGGACTATATTGAGAAGAAAAGAAAAAGAAGAATCAAAGAAAGGAGATGATGTGTGCCACCACGAGCCGTCAATTAGCGGACATCTTTGTGTAAACACCAGAGGCAAGTCCTGGAAGTGGAACAAACTCCCTACTGTTCCCTTTGTATTAGAAAGTGTTCCTGAATCATTCATCCGAAATAATTTCTGGAAAATATTATGTTACAGGAATTCAAATGTCTTACAACACGAGAGACGTCTGAGGTTGGATTGTTAATGATGGGGCTTTGTAACGCACAACGGGTTTATTCTCAAAAGTGTTTTCAAGATGATTATCTTTGAAATATCAATGAAAATATCATAAATTTTAAACATAAAAAGAATTAATGAAAAACGTGGAACAATATATTCGAATTAATATTGTTTTTTCGACTCTTTATTATGAAATCGGTGGGTTCATTTAGCCCTGGGCGAATTGCGGCCCGCGGGCCATATATGGTCCGCTTCATATTTTAATATGGCACACAAAGGATTATTAATTTTATTTACATTTATTGTTTTATCATAAATTATGTTATACTCGCACTTGTTTTAAATTTTAACCCGAGTTTGCTAAAATATCATAATTTTTTATCCCCGAGTCGTATTTTAAAAGTAAATGTGTGATGACGGTTAGTGAAATTTGTGTAGCCGTGTGTAATGCACATCCGTTTCTATACATAAGCCGTACTCACCAATCACTCTCACGTACGCATTCACAGTTTTTTTTATTTGGACTACATACTTGTATTTCTAATGACAATAAATTGCGTCTACAAAAAATCGATTTTTTTTTATTTTAATTCTCAATACGGCCACAATGTTTGCCTAATATTTTCTAACTAACAACACAATAATTATATAGTTTATGCCAATCACTACTAGAGTAAAAAAATAGAAAAGTATAACATATTTTACATAACTATTGTTGAGATGCGTGCACTTAGAAGAATACAAGGGGTGACAGTGTGTGACAGAATACGAAATGCATTGATTAGGTACGAATGTGAACTTTAGCCTGATATATTAAGTAATATCAAGAAGAGAAAAGGGTTTAACCACGTGAAAGGTTGAATGAGGAAATTCTAACAAAACCAATATACAGTAAAAATGAGAGTAAAAGGCGTGGTAGAGGAAAACCAAGGAAAGTATGGATCAAGTGGATGATATTTTGGAAGAAAAAAACATAGATACTGAAAAATCGTAGAATCTGTATGAGAAGGATTATTGGATATGGAAAGTAAGAGGTGAAAGTAAGAGGTGAAAGATGTGTAAAAAAGCTAGACAACAGTTGACTACTCGTATTTAAATATTGCAAAAAAATCAATTTCATCTGCGGCTAGGAAATTAACACTGGCCACCCTGTGATGGATAGCGAATGGCCAGGACTTATATTTTATTTGATTATTTGACATTTTAACACATAATAAAATTATTTTTATAGCTAATTACAAAAAATAACCTAGCAGATTTTGCATAATTTTAATTTAAGACATACATTTTTCACTGTACTCTTAGCGTCCAGCACCGTGACTGACGAAATTTTTTAACACAGTAAGGCAAGTGTTAAAGGTGATATTTGAACCAAGGATAATGTGGAAATCAAGAAACACTACATCACTGAAGTGAGATATAATATTTTTTTAATCGCACTTTGACAATCTTTCGCTTCCTCTACTTTTATACACTATATTTACCATATTTATGAAATACTTCAATGTGTAATATATAATTTGACAAGTATGTTACTGAAGAGCAATACCTTCTAATCGATAAACCATCTCATAGAGCTCCTACGATTTCTCTGACTTTTCACATTTTCCTCATATTTATATAATCAGTCGAAGAAAATATACATTCTGAAAATAACATTACTTATGAAATGAATCTATAACGGCTAAATCCGAAGTCTAATGAAGTTAACTCAGAAACATCAAGGCAACAACCAATAACGCCGTTGACCTCATAAAAATCTTATTTCTGACATTTATTAACCACAAATCACTAAAAATATACAATATAAACATTTAACACGCGTCAAAACCATCATGTCCCAATATAAATACAGAATAAGTCGAGATACCAGAGAGGAACAGTATGCGATGGGAAAAATAAATACATAGACGTTGTTAAAAAGATCCAATCTCGAATTGGATATTTTGTGATACGTTGTAAAGTATAAAAGAAAAAATAACACTTTTTTATTATTAATGTATTGATACCCAGAAATATTTTTATGACTGTGTAAAAATGTTTGTATACTTTATCTATAGCTTTAATTTATATGTAACTTTAATTTATCTACAGCTTTAATTTACAGATAGCTTTAATTTATCTTTAGCTTTAATTTTATTTGTACAGTAATTAAAAAAATATTTGACAAGATGTAACATTGTTTTTCTGCTAATTACACTTTATCACAGACACATGTATTTCTTCTTATTCTGAAACCCTCTGGGGCGGAATTATCTCGATTTTTTATAAGAGCAAAACTTAGGTCTTACTTACTTGTGTCTTATTTTTAAAAACAGAAGAGTAAAAATTATTTTGAATAGAATAATTTGTATAACGAGATTTATATATTATACATGTCAGTGTACCAGGATAGAATAAAAAGGAGATATGTTCTCTCTGCTTATCCCAATGAGTACATGGTGGGATACTAATGATGGTGATTTAGTTTAAATCATTTGAGATTTTTAAATGGTATGCTCATACAAAAAGAGTTAATAAAAAAACGTTTTTAATGACTTTATATTGCAATCGAAACAAGAAAAAATGTTGTAATTTTTTTATCAAACACTGTTTATACCACTTTTTGTAACGGTATAATCATACCGGTTTCATCAGTGGAGCACAAACAAAACTAGTGTCTTATTTTGGAGAAAAAAAACAAATCTTGTTTGTGCTCCCCTGATGATGAGGTGAAAGCCTTGATACCTGTAGGGTTATATCGGTATAAAAAGTGGAATAAACAGTGTTTGAAAACACAAATTACAATGTCTTAAAACATCCACAATGTTAATGCCTTAACTATATATATTATACAAAAAAATATTTTTATTGGTATTTGAAACAGTGCGTTGACAAAAAATCTATTATCTTCAGAAAATTCTATTAGCCTTGATTCTTACTCGTCAATAATCGTAGACCGACTTTCACCTTTCCCATCAAACTACTTGGGTCCCGGTTAGACCATGTATGGACAAAAACCTCACCCACACATGGTCAGGTGATGTTACCGTAAAAATTTGAAACCTCTTATCTGTGTAATGTGTCAACTAAAGACGATAGCGGACGTGTTGTTTCGTTATATTTAGAAATGTTAAAAATATTATATCGCGTGGTTATCAAGTATATTTCAAAAGAAGGGGAAAGCACGGAAGAAACTTGAAAACCGCACGATATTCCAATTGTAACATTTAGTTAACATGTATACGTTGAGGGTAGAAGTATAAAATTTTAACTGTAATATCACCTGATCATACGTGGGTGTGGTATCTGTACAAACATGCTCTACCTTATTCAACCCGGAAACTTTTAAACCTTAGTGGTAGTTAAACCGGGCTCGACAGTTAGTTCTCAATAAAATAGATTGGATATTTTATGCACATATACTTATAAATGTGTTATAATTAAATCTGGTCTAGTAACATACCAATCCCACACGTGTGTTTGAGATTAGAGACTACAGATATCGAGCAGTGACACTGGTGAGACTTGGTGACGGTGAACAAAGCAGATGTGCGGCGCCAGGGTTTGGAAGCCGGAAGCAGGCGATAAAGTGCGGGACTGATAAAAAGATTCATCCTGGAAATACGAAGATAACTGTTGAAACGAGGGTATAGTAATAATAGAACGAAATGGAAAAAGTTGATGAGTATAAAAGGAAATCTATTTTAATTTTTTTTTAAATATATTATTTTTGGAGAAATAGTAGAAAATAAGAATTTGTATTTTATCAAATTATTGCACTCTTTGTGGAACTCTTTTTAAAAGCGGTGCTACTCAAATTTTTTCGTGAGATGGACTGGTTTATATTGATATCAGTGTCACCTAGAGATCATCTTTAAGTTTTTAAAGTGGGGTTGTTATTAAAAAAGTTTATGTTGATATAGTTTTATTGAATTCTCAGAAATACAACATTGAACTATAAACCTACTAAAGTTATGGTAACTATGACTACCGCCGGCCCGAGAACCACAATTTGAGTAGTACTATATTAGAGTATTAAATAATAAATTACTTCCACTAATTTCATTAATATCTAAGATACTTCCGGCGCCTGAAGATATCCTAGAGATGGGAGGTAGAAACTTGTGTCGCGGAGATTAATGTAAATATTGTAATAAGAAAGGGATTTATTATTAAATTTAAAACATGTGTTTAACGGGAATGGATGAGTTGTTATATTGCGTCTACTAAGAAAAGGGAGACAATTAAAAACGATTTTAATTTGTTTTATCAAACACTGTTTATTCCACTTTTTGTCACAAAAATTATTAATTTATTCACAAAAAGTGGAATAAAAAGTGTTGGATAAAACAAATTACAATGTCTTTAAACCTCCACAATGTTAATGCCTTAAGCATAAATAATAAATAAATTAAAAACTATATAATCTTACACAGATTGAAATATAGAAGATTGTCAGATTAGTAATATAATTTTCTTAATTAATTCTTTCGGATTGTTCATTCGAACATATTAAGAACGTGGACAAAATTGTTTTCTTTCCCATAAACCGAGCCTTCGGGTTTTGTCATTAATATTTGTATGTGTATGCAATACAAGTGAAGAGACAATAACAGTAGCGTACGTCGAACGTGTGTGAGTATTGTCACCAGACGAACTGTTTCGCCAGGCAGAAACTCTTTTATTTTTTCCGGTGCTATCGAGAATCGAACACGAAGCCCCTAGGATAGTCAAGTGGCTTACTAACGAAGCCACAGATACAGTAATTTATTAATATCTCATCTCCATGTCCCACAATGTCATATAAGATTATGGGCATTCGGACATAAACAAACATTGAATTGTGAGATATACAGATGCATCAAATCTCCTTAGCGAAACTGAATGCAAAAATCAACCGTTTTCATTGATTTGTTTTAGAATTAAAGTCTCCATTCTCCATTGTGTCTAAGAGACGAACTATAAAGAAATTTTCTTTATATTTAATTATTGATGAAAAGCTAATAAAAGCCACGAATCATTGATGAAAAGCTAATAAAAGCAACGAATTATTGATGAAAAGCTAATAAAAGCAGTATAGCAACGAATTATTGATGAAAGACTATTAAAAAACATATAATTAATACAAACATGAGTAGGAGTGTGAAAAGAAGACTAAGGAAAGTAGAAATGTAGAAAGTAAGAGAAATTGCACGAGTTGTATGACGAAGTGTATGGATATAGAGAAGGTTAATGATGTCTTCGAGATAGGAAAGTCTAGTGCTCTGTCCTCTCTGCCTACTCCGACAGGGAAATGATCTCATAGTATGTATGTACGTATTTTCAATCCATCAAACTAACCTGAAATAGGAATTGGCATGGGTCTCTATCAAAAGAAATGTCCGTTAAAATAAATTCGGCTTGTTACGCAGCAAGTAATATTATTATCGAAAAGTAATTTCTTTAGATTGGACTTCGATATTGGGTAGACCAAATAGGCAAACACCAACAATATAAAGGATTACACAAATCCAATTTTATTTGGCTTACTTAGATTTTTTTCATCATTTATTTTATTGAATTCTTTGATCCATAGAAAAAAATGTTTGAAGTGATCGGCAAATGTAAGAAGAGAATTGGTTTTTTTTCTGGCTTACTTTCAATTATAATTTAATTCTAGAATAAAAAAATACTCTCTGATAAAAAATCTTCACAAAAAGTTTGAATTTATTGTACATGGTCTAATGGAAAAATGTTTGTTTTTACTTTATTTCGTCGCGGGTTCGAACATGGACTTGGCAGAAGAAAGATAAAAGTAAGATCAATGGGAAGATAGATGCATTGAAAAAATGTGGCTTGTCAATGTGAGGCGAAATGAATTCATTAGAAATGAATGAATGGATAAATTGATGTTTTAAGTACGTAGAAAAAGGGAGCTTTAAGATGGTTTGGACATGTGCAGAGAACGAATAACGAAAAAAATACTAAGCGAGTAAACAAATCAGAAGTGCAAGATGTACGTGAAAGAAATAGACATAGGCCCGTGTTTGGATTAAATGTACCAGATTTTGAAAGAAGGTAAAATGGTAAGCATGAATTTGTACATGACGAGATGTAAGAATATGGAGGAGGCGAAAGCTGTGTGCTTAATTAGACAATTTTAGAGATCTGTTCTTTCTGGCTACTCCGCAAGGATAATGGTTTGACGTTATGCAAGTATGTTACGTATGTGTTAACTGGGTTGGATAACGTGCATGATCGTGAGGCTTCCGTGCTGAAGGTCGTCGGTTCGAACCCGGTCGGTCGTAGTATTCGGGGGTATAAGAATATCTACAGCTTCGGTCATATCTATTATTTCAAAAAGAGGAAAAAAACATGCCGGTTTGCTCCGATCGTCTTTCTTCGGTGTGCCATCGGATCCAGTACAGAGATGTGGCCGATGCGTTTGCTGCTGTGCAACGGGTCACTCACTTAAAAAAAAAAAAACTCCACGAAGCAACTTCACTTTTCAATTGAATTGACATTGGAATGGCGAGAGGATAACGTGATGATATCCATATATGTACGTGTGTATATTGGAATTTATATGAAGAATACTGCTTATAAAATTCAGTACAGTCAAAATAATATTTTTTTGAAAAAAAAATTATTGAGTATATCTGTAAAACTATATTTTTCTCCCATATTCCCATGAATGTCGTTATAATGGGATTTGACCTTTATATCTATATTATAAATACATTTTTTAAATAACTCTAGTGTCTTTATACTATATGTTCAATCAAACATATGTGTCATAAAAGGTACCTTTTTTTCTATAAAAATGTATAAGAGCTTTTTTCTTAAAATATAAGGGTAGTGTAGGTACCGAGATACATTAAATTCTGTAGGGGAGAAAGCACTCTCGGTCCACTGGGATTTTACATGGAAACGATTTGGCCCGCTCCACCTAAGCAAAAAATCAATAATATCAAAAAACTTAACAACGGAGTTTTGTACGGTCACAACACCCTTGGAGGCCAACAATGGAAATGCAGTGAGAAGAGAGGGCTCAAGCAGCAGAAACAAGAGGGGGTGAGACATGCCCTCCGGGATACAAACAGGAGGGCTTCTCTCTATTATATACGTTGAGAGGTACTCATAAGTAACACACAACCATTTGTCACACCACTTTCAATCGTTATTTTTTTTAAACAGTAAGAAAAAATGAAGTGGGTTTGCGTTTTGTTCACTATACAACATATTTTCTAAACGTGAGTTTCTTTCTATAATCTAGAAGAACATTTCAAAGTCTGTTGTATTTGAAAAACATGGAATATAAAGGCTGGAGAAAGATGAAAAAAGATTCTTTCAAAATGTGGTATTGGAATCGATTGTTAGGCGTTTCATGGACATAATGTTGGATAAGATTGACGCCTGGCTGTAAATTTACAATGAAATGTTCAATAAAAATTACGAGCAAATAAATGTCTGTTTATTAAAAAACTTAACAACTTAGAAAGAGAAATAACTATCAGAACCTTATCAATATTATGTACTCGACGTATTCTTTAGTTCTTCGATCACATTTAGCGTTAAAAGAACATGGACAATTTCATAATCGGTGGCAATATGCTGGGTCGCAGGAGCAAAGGTAATTTGTCTTTGTGCTGGAGCGACCAGATGAAGAGGGTTACCCCCTGCATTTACCACAGGCTCTGAGGACAACGAAATGCTGAAAGGACTGGAGAAGAATTTTGCACAGCATTCAGCAGTTCCAGTGTAGAACGTAACCAACACAGAGAAATTATTTGAAAAAAAAAAAACTGAATTGGTACACTTTTTTAGTGACCTCAAATCAAAGTCGAAACATCCCGATGGAAGGTTTTACCCCTATATCATGAAGATAATTAATATGCATAAATTTGTTGTACATAAATGACAATATTGCTCAGATGAAACATAGTACAAAGCAACATTCTAGTACCTCCTTTAATATACCATATGGAAGAGAAATATAACCGTGGAAAAATATTAAAAAGAGCAGAATAAATTATGCCAAAATGCGTGCACTGAAAGAATAAAATGCATGCACTGAAAGAATAAAATGAGTGCACTGAAAGAATACAATAGTGTGACGTGTGTGAAGCATTGTAATTAGGTATGAACATGAACTTAAATATGAGTTAATGTTGTGGTAAAAATGAATAAAGAAACACTAAGAATACAAATAAACTGTCCTAATGTGAGAGCAAGGTGTGGTAGATGAAGACCTAGGAAAGTATGGTTCGATCAAATGAATGATATTTTGAAAAAAAAACGGAAATGTAAAAAGTAATAGAAATCATTTGAGAAAGTGTATAGATGTGAAAGAAGTGAAATATGGGTGTTACGATGGGAAAGTCTGGCGCTCTGTCATTTCTACCAAACCCTGTTGGAAAACAGCGTAAAAGTATGTATTTACAAACAAAAATATTAGGTCCTTACATATGAAATTGGCGTTTTGTTTGGGAGGAACATAAAGTTGATTTTTTTTTAATATAATATATTTATTTAATCAAAGTATGTACCATTGCTATCTATGCACTTTTGCCATCTCATAGGTAGTTCATCGATCCCTTTACTAAAAAAAACATTCGGACGGGAATCAATAAAATCTTTGAAGTCGGTTTGGACTGCCCCATCGGAGTTGAATTTTTTCCCTTGCAAGAAGTTATCCAAATTTCGAAAAAAATAGTAATCTGTTGGGGCAAGGTCCGGAGAGTACGGTGGATGTCTTAGACATTCCAATTGAAGCTCTTCTAATTTGGTAGCCGTCTGTTGTGCAGTGTGTGGTCTAGCGTTATCATAAAGCAGCAGTGGCCTAGAGCGATTAACCAGCCTCGGTTGTTTAGCAGCTAGCTTTTCCATCATGGTTTGCAGTTGCTGACAATAGACATCTGCCGTAATCGTCTGGCCAGATTTAAGAAAGCTGTAGTGAACGACACCAGCACTAGTCCACCAAACGCTCACAAGTAACTTTTTTGGAGTCAATTTTCGCTTGGGGCATGGTTTGGCTGGTTCGGCAGGGTTCAGCCATTGCGATGAGCGCTTCCGATTATCATACAGGATCCACTTTTCATCACAGGTAATGATTCGATTCAAAATTCCTTCATTATTGTGCCGGTTGAGTAATGCAACGCAGCAGTCAACGCGCGTTTGTTGATTTGCTTCACTCAATTCGTGAGGTACCCACCTTTCAAACTTTTTCACCTTCCCAATTTGCTTCAAGTGGATTAAACAGTTTTATCACTAACACCGCAGCCTACAGCTAACTCGGACGTGGTTTGCGATGGATCCGCTTCCACAATAGCCTTCAATTCTTCATTATCAACTTTGGTCTCCGGCCGTCCACCGGGCTTGTTCTGCAGGTCGAAATTTCCAGAACGAAAACGTTGGAACCAAAAACGCACTGTGTTTTCTTTTGCGGCACCGTCGCCATACACATCATTAATCCTTCGAGCCGTTTCTGCAGCACTGGTGCCACTGTGGAACTCGTACTCGTAAATAACGCGATATTTCAAGTTTTCCATTTTGTAAACTGAGTGACGCAAAGAAAAAAAACAATTGAGGAAAAAACAAATGAATTATAATTTTCGAAACACAAATACTTGAGTAAATAGCTGTATAAATTTTAATTTGGAATTCCTAACCAAAGAGAAGATATTTGAGATCAAAGTTGCCAGTACGGCAAAACGCCAATTTCATATGTAAGGACCTAATATATCGATGACCCAATGTCCACCATCTTTTTACGATTTCTAATGCAAAAAATCTATGTATTCAACATTTTTTTTGAGAAAATGTCAGATACGAGGTGTTAACACATGACTAACAATATATTCGTTTCTAAGCAGTGCCTCCAAAAGGATGATTTAGTAAGGATTTTACTATTTGCCAAATAAACAGTTTGCAAAAATATGATAGAAGGAAAATAATAAATGAAGAAAAAAAAATTATGTGAAAATTGTCTATGTAATGCGTGGATTTGACTTCTCTGGCAAAATAAAAAGAAGTATTGTGTAATTTTGAGCATAAAAGAATAAATATTTTAAACAAACCTTTATTTACTATATTTATTTATTACAAAACTTCGGATTTTCAGAATAGTTGAATGAATCAAAGATAATCTTTTCATTATCATAATAAAACGACTAATATCGATACAAATCGTTATCTAGAAAAATATAACCATAACTAATGTTCATAAATTTAAGGTATTTTTAACTTTACAAATAAAGAAAATGCTTATCAAATATTTCAATTACTTGTTTTAATCAACTTTTATAATACGAAAATTTTAATTATTTAACATAAATTCTAAAATCAAGGCCTGATAACCATCTTATAAAAAAGTTTAGATTGTATAATCACCAATATTTTCGTTTAAAGTTCTAAAATCAAGGCCTGATAACCATCTTATAAAAAAAGTTTAGATTGTATAGTCACCAATATTTTCGTTTAAAGTTTAGGATAATGTTTCTTTTACAAAGAAAAAAACATTTGAATGGTATACATGTGTATTTATTAGATATTCATACAATATATTTAGTTTTTTAATTGTTTCTTTGTTACGTTAAAGAAATATAAGTGTTGTTTATTTTATTAAGGAATAAACATAATTAGGATGTATTATTATATTTTTTTAAATATCCATAGATGAAATATAGTGATTTACATTATTGGACATCCTTAATAAACAAATAACTTTGTGTAATAATTTATTTAACTTACATATTTTTATAAATCCTTCTTTATGTTTGACACAATAATATTCGTATTTTCAGATAAATCTTTCTTTATGTTTAACGCAAATTCCCCCTGAATTAAGAAAAACATGGAATTAATATTGAAGTTTTCGGTTATATCATAAACATTTTAGCAAATCTTCCTTTACGCTTGATATTTCCTGATTTTCTCCACATAATAAAATATGATTTTATCAACTGCCTTTTATTTTATGTGCCACATTTAGCCATGTTAACATTATAATATACAACACCCGTAGTCTATGCTAACTGATAAAACGCTTGTCTTTCATTTAAGCGTTTTGAGTTCGGTTCCCGACGATAACTAGTTATTAGTTCGACAGTAACACTGTTGTTAGTTTTTATCATATGGTAATATTACCAACATTCACGACGACGGAAGGTTACTAGTTTCCTTGCTTACTACAGTTGTTTTCAAGCTTAAAGTAATTATTTAATTTATTTATTTCATCAACTGTACAATGTAGCTCGACACAATATTATTTTTAAAGTATTGAGTACTTATTTTATTTGTTATAAAAGACAAATATTCTGAAAATAAGAACAATTGAAAACAAATACATTAAAATTAAAATAAACGAGAACATAAAACAATTCAAATAACACATAAGTATGCAAGTACATTCATTATTTATAAGATACAAAAATAAAAAAACACACTTATCAATACGAGTACAATACACGATCATCTCAAAGTAGGCAGCCCGCACCGCACCACATCAAGCGTTACTCTTGAAATTCTACAACTACGTAATTTGATAAATTTACATGATTTATTAAACAATGTTGATAGTTTTACGGTCTAAATGTAAGAGGTTATAAACATTATATAACTTGGTTTTTTTACTTCACGGGATGAGAATGGTTGACAGAGATGATAGTGGAAAGCATTCTGCGAAGGTTTAGACATGTAGAACGAATGACTGAAGTAAAACTAACAAAACAAATATATAGTACAAATGTGAGTGAAAGACGCGGTTGAGGAAGACAAAACTAAGTATGGTTGGATCAAGTTAATTATATTTGGAAGGAAGTAGTCAAATAAATTACAGAAGCTACGTGAGAAGGTGTGTGGATATTAGAGAGTCGAAAGATAGGTGTCGAAATAGGAATGTCTGATGCATCCTACCTCGATAGGGAAACGGCGCGATGGTATTTATCTATGTTCTTTCACTAATCAAAATAATCTTAATTCGCTTGAAGAAAAAAATTAATTTAAAAAATTTGTAAATCTCAAAACAATATTAAAAAAAACAAATTATGTTTCTTAAATCCTTTGAAATATGTAGCATTATTCAAACAAAATATTTTTTTCAATAACCTATAAATAATAACTTTTCAAAAGATGTCTAAAGATTCCTTTAAATATACCTATACTGTATCATTTTAATGACCCACCGTGGCTTTTTAACAACATCGCGCTAAGCCAAATCCCAAGAAAGGTCTTTGACAAAAAGCTGAATGAACTTCTATGGGCAGTCCATAACATCGCATCGCTCCGTCTCAGCATAATCCGCCCTTTCATTTGATCGTCCTCAGATGGTCGAATGGGCCGAAGAAAAACTCAGATAATGCTTACTTATATTCTGAAAATTTTGTTAACTATTGAATGCTAATCCCTAATATTATACACAGAACTATTTTCTTGAACACTTTTAGACGTGATAATAAATTTTAACAATAAAACTTTTCAATATATTGATTTGCAAAGTGAGCTAGTTTGAATCCAATCACATAATGATGTTTCCCCTGTATTAAGTTGGATTGTTACAATACGTTGGATAACGTTATCACCGTTAATTATAACAGTGTGTTTCTTATAACAAATTAACGGTAATCGAGTGTTCGTTTATAACAATGTACCAAACGAAGATAAATATGTCATCCACCTTGGTTTCGTCACGGAATATTTTACAAAATGTAAAAGAGATAATAAAAATGCACTGAAACGTCTCAAATTTCGTATCTCTAAAAACATTCAATTTTGATGTAATTCAACAATTCCTTCCATTCTCAAAAAAACATGTTATTGATTTTACTATTTGCTTTTCTATCCTTTCTCTTGATTTCATTTGTGACTCTCTAAGCAATACAGTCTTATTTCAAATGACTAATAGTTTACATAATATTTTATAACAAGTTGAAAAAATATTTTTTAAATAGGTGACATGTATTCGCTTTCGTTAATATTCCAAATGGTTCAATCGAAAAAATATCATTATAAGCGATCATTAAAGTTTTAATATTTAAACTACTGAAGTAGTAAAACGTTACATACACAAAAATATATCACTAGTACCTTCTTAAAAACAAAAATTACGTATAACTTTCTTTTGTTTTAATACATATATAGAATAAAAATTGTACCTTAATTAACCTCTCAATGGATAAAAAATTATTATGATAAATGTTCGGTTTTTCCTTGGCGTCGATGACGCGAATGGAAGATATGGCAAGGAGCTTCCATTCAGGAGGGGCCTTGTTATGCCTAATGCCACCATTCAACACTAAAATACACTTAGCACCAAAAGAACTGACTTGTTTACTTTGTGCGTCTACATTTTTTATTTACTTGTTTTTACTGAGAGAACAAGTCCATTTACATTGGCTGTTCGGAGTAAAAAGTGCCTGATAGCCTTTGTAACCTGGTCACAAAAGATTGGTGGATCTTTGTAGCGTTTAAAGCAATAAGAATAAAACTTGTTAATAGTCAGAAAAAACATAGTTCTCATTAAAAAAGGAAATTAAATAAAAAAAGCACATTAGATTTTCTCAACTTACATATTGTATTTAAATACAAAATAAAATATAATAAATAAGTAATTAATACAATTATATACTAACTAAAACTCAGAAGATTGTTAAAAATGTAAATATAATCCAACATACGTACACAACCTTAGATTAACTATAGCGTTAAGAGAGAAAATAAAACAATAGTTCAAAATTTGACAAAACTGAGATTTTTTTTTATTAAACAAAGTAAGTAATATATTGTACAAATATTTATCAAGGCTATACCTATATACAAATTTAATATTTAACTAATCTTATTTATATATTATAATTTATTAACTTTCTTAATCTTATTTTCCTACATGTAATTTTATTTTTATTTATTATAATCTTAATATATGATTTCTTAGAAATAATTAACACCAACATACTACTTATAACTAGATAACAATTCTTACAACTAATTATTTAGCAAGAATAAGTCCACTCGTTCAGGCTACTTGTATTCCATCACATTAACTCAGACATAAAACTTGAAAAAGAATTATTCAATGTTTTAATTTTAAAAAAAACCTACAGCATAAACTTTAATTATAGTGACAGGTCTGTTTGACTTTACAAAAGCATTGTCAAACTGAAAACTTTTGTAAAGCGAAATAGGCATGAAACTTTAAATTATAGTACTCGGCGGTAAGTAATACACATCGGGCTTAAGAAAGAGACTGTCGGTTTGTAGAGTATCGTCTCTGTCGCACGATACGACTGACAAATCGCGACGGAATACGTGTATGAATGACAGAGACGACGCTCTACAAACCGACAGTCTCTTTCTTAAGCCCGATGTGTATTACATACTGCTGGATACTGTAAGTTTGTTGTGTAATTTTTTTCCCATCTAAGAATTAAATATTTCTGTTTAAAAATGAAATTCTACAAATTAATACCAAAACAATGAATAAAACATATTTTTTGCTTCCAGTTCTCGAATCACACGAACGGCAGTAGCTCGGGTCTGTTGAACTATGTAAATTTCATAAATGTAATTTTCAAAACTAATAAATCAAAAATCTATGAAACTGAAAGTGACCAAAGTTAAGCTTTAAATCTCATCAAAGGTAGGCTGTAAGTGTGCTTTTAGCGTAAGAATAAACATAAAGTTTGTAGCGATATAAAAAAGTAAATATCTTGGGGCGATAAAATAAGAAAATTAATGTTTTATGAGAATGAAGCTGCGTTAAACTTGTGTCGACGGAAAAAGGTAAAAACTTGTCGAGATATAAAATAAGAACATAAGTGCTGCGGAGATATATAAAGAAAATAAGATACATACTTGTACAGTAGAACTCGGGTAAACTAAACTTCAATACAGGACTGGAAAAATTCTGGTACTTACCATTATTTTTTTTATGTCTTTGGCATAAAACAATCTTTAACACCAAAATCCGCTAATACGATAGTCCACAGCAGAATTTTAGTACCAAGAGGAACTAAATAGATGCTGTATAAATGTGCTGTGAGAAGAATATCATACATGTGGTGACAATGTATGATAGAATACGAAATAAAGAGATTAGGGATGAATTTGAACTTAAGGATTTTATATTAAGTAAGATAAAGTGGATCACGATGCGATGGTTTTTTTTCCTTTCCTCTCCACCATCCCTTCCTTTTTCTTTGATTGATGATATCTCACTTTATATGAAAAGGAATATTCCAGTGATTGTCCGTCTTTGTGGGGTTTGTGAGTATATGTTCAGGTATAGGCCATGGATTTCGTGGAGATGGATAGTCATTTGAATGATTTTTTTGCGAACGTGTTAGTTGCTTTATTTACTTTCGTCTGGTTGGTTGGAAGAGATTGCCGCCTGGCAATAAGCCCACCAGATTGTATTTGCAATAAAAGTGTTGAATAAATAAAATGAATGCCTACGTTGAAATAATGAATGAGTGCACTTTGAAGAACACATGAGTTGACAATGTATGACAGAATACGAAATGAAGTCATTTGGGATGAATGTGAACTTAAGGCTGATGTGTTCAATAAGGCGAAGAAGAGAACTCTGGTATGGTTTGACAACGTGGAAGATTGAATGAAGAAAGACTAACAAAAGAAATATACAATCCAAATATGAATGGAAGGCGTGGTGTAGAAAAACCTTTGAAAGTATAGTAGGATGAAGTGAATGTTATTTTAAATGAAGGGAATGTAAAAAGTGAGGGAAACCGTAGGAACCCTCGTATGGCATTAAACTACTGTCGCACATAGACAGGCATCAATACTTGCACACGTCTATCGCGTGCGATAATTGTCATCAGTCGAACTGTTTGACCAGACTGGGAATCTTTTTTGTTGGGTACGATCAGGAATCGAATCCGAAACCTCCACGTGGAATTACCAACTAGACTACAGAAGTCATACAACGATAGAGAAGGTATGTTATTTATATAGTTGAAAGATTTAGATTTTTTTTTTCGAATCTTATTTCACAAACAATATTATTTTTTTGCAATTCTCCTTTCAAAGTCCAGCCGCCAAGAAAAGTTCTCACAAAAATTAATCACTCGTCTTATCAATGAAAGCGGTAAATTTAAGCACATTGTGTCAGTGCTGGTTGCCGCCTCTTCTGCACTACACGTGTTGCCGCCCCACGTGGAGTGGCATTGTGCGGGTGCTTCGAGACCCCCTGTCTCATTCCTCATTGTCCCTTTGTGACGATCTGCGCCGCGTCTGAGGAGCTTACACTTCAGTGTTTACAGACACATGTTGTCAATATATTTTTGCAGACTACGTGGAATTCACACATTTGAATTATTTAAATTCTTCAAATGTTTCTTTTTCTTCTTAAGACTTTCAAGTCAAAGTTTGTTTTGTTTACATTTAAGGATTTAAGACAAAAACTGAAAGTGCTTTAAGTAAAATTAACTCTCTATTTATAAACCTACACCTAAGCTTGGAATTGAGAATTAGTAAGATTCGTTGCTTTATCTTCTCAACTTCCTCTATGCAGTTTAGGCGTAGTAAAATAAGAATCTCCACCAGTTTCCTTTCATATAAGTACAAATGTTAGGACATTTTTAAGGAGTATTGGCTAGCAAATATAATAACTTTAATTAACCCTTTATAGGGCAAGTTTTTATTTTTGAGATATTGAGTTTTTTGTTGAATAAATCATTATTATGTGTATCAAATTAACTTTATTTCTTCGAAAATATGTTTTAAATTTTTTTTTTAAATGAGGCGGTCGCATATGATACCTGTGCTCATTTCAGGGGTCATGTCAGTGGTCGCAAAAGTGACCAATGAATGTTTAGGTAATAATATCGAAGTTTAGGTTGTATTAGAAAATATAATTCTTATATGAGATATAATGAATGGGAATTTACTTATAATAGGTACCTATTTACATATTTGACAATAAATTGACCGGATGTTTAGATCGTTGCTACTGAACATGCAGCTAACTTCGCGACGATCCATCTTAAATAAAACCTCTGCCCATCCACTACATTTGACATTTGTGTTACTTAAAAACGTTTCATTAAGATAATGAATCCTTTTAAGTATAACCATAAGGGTGGTCGCATATGCGACCGATTTCTGCTTATGCCCGTTAAAGAGATAATCGCTATAAATGGAAAGAAGGCGTGGACACTAACCGAGGAAATATCACGTATAAGTCGTACGGTGGATCAAGGCTTTTGAAATGTTGCTCTACAGGCGTACCTCAAGATTTCCGTGACCCACTCTGTTACAAATGTAAGATATAGAGTAAGAATGAATAAGGATAGAGAGCTGTTTAAAACTGTGAAGGTTTATAAGTCGCAGATTTCGGTCACAAGATGAAAGATTTATTATATCGCAACTGATCATCCAGGGGAAAATAAGTAACTAACGAGGCTGAGGAAGAAGCTACAAATCTTAGAATATTGAAGGTTGACTTAGGTTTGAATATAGTTCTACAGTAGATAGTGAATATAGTTCTACAGTGGAAAAATAAATTGATGCTTCTTTCCGATTTTTGATTACACAAAACCCCGTTGCATATTATCATCAACCTCACAAAAAGTGACACTCAATTACTAATGTGTACATCACGTGAAATCAAACTTCATCACTCCAGAGATGCAAAAACGTTCATTCCATAATATACCACACATAATCATACAAAAGAAAACAAAAAAAAAAACATCACACTCGAGAGCTCACACAAACCTTTGCTACAAGTCATTCCTCTTGCAAGCCCAAGTACTCAAACTCCTATCTCAATAACAACCACGCTCCGATCGACTGCCTAAATTGTTTTCCTCCCTTTGCATTTATTGAATTCGGCACCCCATTGTATGTCATGGGAGCTAAATAGGCATATTGCCTTTGATAGGACACGATACCTTGAGAAGACGATAAATTTTTGGCTGCTTAGGTCAATGGTGGCTTACAAATGTCGAATGGGAATGTATGCGGTTGGATGTATGATCATTACATTGTAATGTAAACAAAGAATGAGATTGAATTACAGAGTTTGATAAGTAAATTACATGTATGAGACTTGCAGAGAGAAAGATGTGAGATTAAATGTTGCGAAATTCAATCAATAATTGTAATAGAAAAGTGTGAAAGGGGAATGTAAATGCAATATATGGGTGAACATTACGATATTAGAGAAATACGAGTATATGGGTAAACAAAAAGATATAGATTATTTTCTCAGATGATGTACGAGATATATCATTCGGTGTGCAGCGATGAGAAAGAAAGTCAATGAAATACTAAAACATATATTCTAACCGTACAGTATCAAAATCACCTAAAACGACACTCCACAACAGTATTTTAGTACCAATTTTGATATATGGGAGTGAAACGTGGACGTAGAAAAATACTACTGAATAGAGTCGAATAATTTCTGTTGAAATACGTTCACTTAGAAGAATACGTCGGAAGACAATGTATGATATAAAACAAAATGAAGTGATTAGGGATGAAAGTGAACTAAAGCCTGATGTGTTGAATAAGATCAAGTAAAATACTATGAGATATTTTAGGCACGTGGAACGAATTATTGAAGAAATAATAATAAAGCATACAGTGCAAATGTGAGTGGAAAGCGTGGAAGGGGAGGACCAAAAAAGTATGGTTGGATCAAGGGAATTATATTTTGAAAAAAAAAAGGAAATATAAAAAGTATGTAATAGGGAAACGTATGAAGAAGATATATGTCACGATAGGAAAGTCTGGCGCTCTTATTTCTCTGTCAATCTTGACAGGGAAACGACTTGATGGTATGTTTAAAATTTTTAACACAAACGATATCGAAAAAGGATGCAAACCAATTCTGCGAAATATACTATAAAAACCGCGCTTCTGGGTGAATGCCTTATAAATATGTTTGTATTTTAATTTTGAAACGATCTCCTTAGAATGATATTAAAATCCCATCATATTTTCGGAGAACATGAGTTTATAACTATTTTTGGAATCAGGGTTTATAACAATAAATAATTTACTTTATATTACAACAAAAATAAATTTCTGTTTTACATTATCTATATCTGAATCTATAGATTATGAGCTACTTTACACAAAATCTGATCGCGCTTTTAAGCTACAGAAACAGGGCGTTTCACAAACATGTCAAAATAAAGGGCTGTCAAAAACAAAAAAAATACTTATCGATTAACATGGAAATTTGATATTCTTACTTATTTGACCCTTCTGAACTGTTTGTTGGCTGAAGTGCAACAGCTTACAAACAATAATGTTGTGCAGTCTTACTCCTACATTATTTCCACCCTTATCTCTATTTTTCTTGAGCATTATCTGTTATTTTAAATTTAGTTTCTTTTATTCAAATATTATATTAACATATTGAATAATTTTTGGACACAGTCGAGGAAACCAGTAATAATTTTGAATAAAAATGTTGGTTTTTTGGAAGAAATTGCTTTTAGGTAATGAATTCGTGAGAAGTAATTACATGAAGATAAATAATAAATAAATTGTAAATAAATAACTAGGTCAGGGGTTCGCTTTTTTTTTTGAACTGTCCGACCTAATGAAATTCACAAAGAGTGGCCTACTACCAGTAACTCTCTCCACCCTCTCCTCCGCTCCCTGCTCCTTCATTAGCAAATATATGTTAGGTTGATTTCTCCATAACTACCCTTTTTACAAAATTTGTAATTAATATACCTCAGAAATTGAGTTTAGAAAGTTTATGTATACAACAAAAATGAACGAATACACGTAGACAATATTACCTCCTACAATTTTTATACACATTATTTGCATAATTTGAGGATGAAATCAGAACAATTTTTTTATGGTAACTTAAAGGGACATTGAAAAAGGGGTGTAGATCGTTCAGCCTTACATAACACTCTGTATTACAGAACTTATGTAGTGGTATTGGTTTTAAAATGCCACACGATTGGTTCGCGCAGAGTGCACGTTTGTATTGTTGTTAAAATACTCGGTGATTAGAAAAACACTACCATATCGAAATTACGAGTGCGATTTTTGTCTAATGTAATGTATAATTAAAAAAAAATCGAAAGCTTAGAATTTACTTTGTTATAACATAAAGTTTCCTAGAATTTAGTATCACTCCATCCACTATTATTTTAAAACTTTATTATTTTGCATTATAATTATGATACATTTATATGTTAAATAATCTTAAATTCATTTTATTTTTATGTGCAATCTAATTAAAGCTGACGAACATTTTTATTTTATAATACTTGTACTTATATTTATTTTTAATCTTGAAAAATTTCATTCTTGTTATTTAATGTTTCCTAAAATCTGCCATGCCTAAACAATTAATATGTGAAATAAACTTACTTTCATTTTTTTTTTATGATTACTACAATTTGAGCTGACAGCATTTTTAATTTATAAAACGTGTGTGTTCATTTCAATGTTTGAATATAAAATATTATTTTTATATATTTTTGCTTTTCACTTCATTAAAAAAATAAAGTAACAAATTTTTTTAACGCACTGTAACTCAAACTATTGCAAAATGACTCTTCTGGCTGAATTATCTATAGTGACAAAGAACAATGTAAACGGATTATTTAATGTCATATACTCGTGCAACCACTGTGCAATATCAACAGTGGCAAAAATGGCTTTATATAATAGTGTGCTGGTGCCCACTGTGACGAATGGAAATGAAACCTGGATTTGGAATAAGAACGATAAGAGTAAGATTAATGCTGTGGAGATGCGTGCACTAAGGAAAATTTGTGCAGTGTCAATGTATGAAAGAAGGAGAATTGAAGACATCAGAAATTAATAAATGGATAACACAGATACTTTACGTAAGATAAAGAGGGGAGCTATACGATGTTTTGGACATATGGAAAGAATGAGTTATGTAAGACTGACTAAGCGAGTATACAAGTCAGAAGTGTAAGATGTGCGTGGAAGAGGCAGACCAAGGAAAACGTGACTGAACCAAATGGGCCAGATTTTGAAAGTAAAAGTATGAAATATGAATATTCAAAGATTGTGCATGACAAGTCGTATGAACGTAGACTAGACGAAAGCTGCATGCTTGGATAGAATGTTTGAAAATCTTTTTTCTCTGCTTACCCCGCAAGGGGCTCCGCGTGATGATATGTATGCAATGCAATGCGGCTTATTCTTTAATCTGAGTATCTGAAGGTTACCTTAGTAAATATTGTAATTTGTTTTATCAAACACTGTTTATTCCACTTCTTGTAACGGTATAACCCTACCGGTTTCAAGGCTTCCACCTCATCATCAGGAAAGCACAAACAAGACTGAATTCTGTTCGAACTAGTACCGATATACACGCTTCTAACTGTAAACATTCGGGTTGGAGACTACGGGTTGAGGGAGGCACGGGACGACCTCGGCGAGGAGCGGAGAGATTCTTGAGATATGTGTTTGCCAGATATTCACCTCGATGCACTGACATGTACATTTCTAGGGCCTCTAATCTGTCCAATTTATTTTCATTACTACTAACACATATCAGATAGGGTTATATCGTTACAAAAAGTGGGATAAACAGTGTTTGATAAAACAAATTACAATGTCTTTAAACCTCCACAATGTTAATGCCTTAACTATTATATAAATAATATATCAGTAAATATCATTGATACAAGATGACTTGAACACATTGTTGTAAATTATTTTAAAGTTTCATGGAACTTAAGTATTTTGACGCTTCCTTGCTTGTTTACCAATAACTACGCGTACCATAGTTTGCGGACCGTTGACCAAGGCCAAGGAGGTCAAAGAGCCTTGTGTGTTGGATTCTTTTTGCATAACTCCTTTTGTAATAGGGTCATGAATGTTAATCGAGAATTGGGAAAACGTCCAAAAAATAAATTACTTGGAAAATAATATTATTTCTTCTTGAAAATCAATCTCCTAATGACGCAATGTTTTCTGAGTTAATTAATAATAATTGCTTTGACGTTGAATTTAAACATTTTAGTATAAACAAAACAAATGACCATGTGTTGGATACGATGTTCCGCTGAATGAAATTGTTTCGCTTTTTTTACACTTTTCCAATCGGTTACATAATTAACTCTATACTAACGACCCTGGAATCCTAAAAAGAGTCTTGTTTGTATCTCGTTCGTTCCGTTTTGATGAAGTCGATCAAAACGAGACGCAGCTAGTAATTATTAGAATCAATGGGCAATGAGCAGCGGTGCTGATGACGCAAGTAGAGTGAGGCCGATCAGTGATCAGTCAGCGATCAGCTGATAGATGCGATGAGTGCTTTTTGCGGTGGTTCTCAAATTTAAAAAAATTATATTGTTTATAGTTCAAGCATTAACGTTGTGGAGGTTTAAAGACATTGTAATTTGTTTTATTAAACACTGTTTATTCTACTTTTTGTAACGGTATAACCCTACCGGTTTCAAGGCTTTCACCTCATCTTCAGGGGAGCACACACTAAACTTGTGCTCCCGTCTTGTTTGTGCTCCCCTGAAGATGAGGGGGAATCCTTGAAACCGATAGGGTTATACCGTTACAAAAAGTGGAACAAACAGTGTTTGATAAAACAAATTACAAAATTTAAAAAAAATGTTTAAAAAAACAATTAAGCCAGTGTAGCGATAAGAACCAAAGTCAATGAGGCACTAAAACATATAAACTCGAACACAAAGCAATGCTCCATCTTTATTTAATTAGACTCAATTTAAACAATCTCAAAATGTGCGAAGGCAATAGTTTACAACAGTGTTCTTGCTCTGAGATGTATGGGAGTGAAAAGGGGACGTGGAAGACTAAAATAATTTTAATTGATGCTGTAGAAATACGAGCACTAAGAAGAATACATTTAATGAAAATATTTGACATAAGAAATAACCTAAAATAAAAGTACTAAATATATTTGAATAATTAAAAATAAACTGTTTTCAAGATACTTTTCTCACGTTTTTTAAATCATTTTAAGTTAACAGTGCTCAGACGACAGCTTTGCTGTATTGTTGACCCAAGTAATTGGATCAAATTTATTATATTTTACAAAAAAGAAATATAAAAGTTACTTGTTATTAGGGAACGTGTATGTATATAAAGAAGACTAAAAATGGATAGTGCACTAGGAATGTCGAATGTTTTGTCCTCTTTTCTACCTCAACTGTCCATTTCTCCAGCCACATCTTCCTAGGTCTACCTCTTTTACGCATGTCTGGCACTTTTGACTCACATATATACTCGCTTAGTAATTTTTTCATCATTCATCTTCATATATCAAGGCATCTTAAAGCTATTTTCTTCATCTTTCTGTAACGTAAATTTTATCCATCTATTCATTTCTGATGTCTTCATTCTAAATATATTATATTCATTTAAAAACCTCATTATAGAAAATATTCTCACGTCTTTTTAGTTAATTTAAGGTTAATATTGCATATATGAGTTACATACGAATAAACTTCTTTATACAATAATATAACACAAATAAAATTATGCTGGAGCATCAGACAAAGGGAATAAAAATCTAATTTATCTTAATGATGCTCTAAAACTAGATAAAATTAAGTTTTATCTGTTCGCAAAGCAATAAACGTAAAACGAAATTTCCTTTGAGCAATATCGTACCGAGGGATTATTTACAAGGAGCAATATCGTACAAAGGGATTATTTATAAGGAGCAATATCGTACAAAGGGATTTCGAGTCGAGGAATCGTGTTAAAGAATACAAATTTCACAGTTTACACAAAATTATTTTAAACGGTTTTAAATTCAAACGACATATTTTCTGGGATTGAACTTTTTTGGAACTCTTTAACAACAAATCTATGGCGTTTTGGTAGAGGTACAAGTCATCAATTACATATTTGTCAGTTTGAAGTTTTGCAACACTTGTATTCCTGAAATACAGACCTCAGGTAAATTTTAAAGGTAAACTTTGAATGCATAAATAATTTATGAATACCTTTAAAATTTACTTGAGGTCTGTATTTCAGGAATACAAGTGTTGCAAAACTTCAAACTGACAAATACGTATTTCATGACTTGTACCTCTTTACCAAAACACCATAGACATTACTTCGTTATTCTAGTTATTGCGTTAATCTTCGTTACACGTGTTTCTACCTCCTATTCAGAGGCTCTCTTTAGGCGAAATGATACCTGTAGGATCACGTATAGGAGGCACTAATGTTATTAGTGGAATAAATGTCTTATTTATTTGACTCTTTCGTGTAAATATATCTAGCGGATTAAATATGTTAAAGCAATTTTTTTCAATCCACCAGCTTGGTTGCATAATTTTATTGTTTTTTTTTCGATTTTGTTTGTGATAAAGAATGAATGTCTTATTCATAATATTTAATACTTACATCTGTCAGATTAATTGTTTTATATGAATTTCTTCCAGCCAACCAGTTTGAATTACACAATTATTATTGGTATACATTATTATATATTAAACTTAGTAAATAAAAATATTTTTTGAAAAAGGTAATTTGAAAAAAAGCATAAATCTCAAAAACAATAGGAATGAGGTTGAGAATTGCAAAGGAGACGAAGAATATTTAAAGATGAATTCAATATTTCTTTAGCTTTTTCTAAACTATCAATAAGGATGATGAACAGCTCCAGGAAGATCCTTTCAACGACGAGCCAATTGAACAACAAGTGTATCTGCAAAAGCTCATGATGTTTGATGAGTTGCTACAGGAAATATTCCTGGCATGGACTGTTACTCCATCCCCAGATCGGAATCCATGCCAAGACAGATAATTGAAAGTTTCACGTAGATACTAAGAACAGCTAGGATTGTCAAATACTCCAAAATGAAAATTTATTTTTAAAACAGTTGTATGCTAACAAATTTGTGAATTTATTCATGTAACTGAATACCCGTATTTATAGATTGTTCCTTGGTAATTTTTTATTTCTTCAACGAATATTTTAAATGGATTACTTTGTCAAAGTTTGTTAAATATCACTTAGAGAATTTTTTTTTCCGGGTTACAATCCTAGGATTGGTCTGCACCAAGCACTCGATCCCTCCACTCTTCTCTGTCATCCGCCAGTCTCTTCATCTCCTGGTAGCTGCCACAGCGCACATCCCGGTCCATGTAGCTATATCTAGGGCGGCCTCTATGGTTATTGCCCTAAATCATTCCCTCGACGATGGTAAAGAGCAGACCTGGGTGCCTGATGTTATGACCTATCTAACTGGACCGTTGTTGGGCAACTATATTTAGGAGTTGCCTTGTTTCTCCAGCCCCGCTCAATATCTTTTCGTTTCGGATGTGATCTGACCAATGGACCCTGGCCATGCGCCTGTAGCACCACATTTCAAAGGCAGCCAGACGCCCGGACTCGCTCTGGCTGATGGTCCACGTTTCGCAGCCATACAGCAGCACATTCCAGACAAGAGTTTTCATTAAATTCTTCCTAACATTGCTGTCAATGTTAGGAGATTCAAATAGCGAAATTAAACCGTCTAAAATACTATTCAAATTTTAACCATATTTTTAAGGTAGAAATTATGGAGAATAAGTTAACATAAATTTGGTTGAAATTAAATTAAACAACTTTCTTCTTTATTATTTAATTAAACTTAATTATGTTGCTTCAAGAATTAATTTAATCAAAAAATAAACAAGACTTTGAGAAACTTTGAGTGAATATATTAGTATAATGAATTGTGTTGTCTTTGAGTGAGACAATTGGAAATCTCTTTGTTAGGAAAATCGTTTGTGGATGACGTTTCTGTCTATTTAGCATGTAGATATATAGCTGGAATATTTCAACATGATTTGTGAGAATTTCAAGTGCTACTTTTCATTTGTGTGTCTCTTATCTTCTTTCTCTAATTATTGACTAATAAGTACTTTACATGAGTCATTTAGTTCCCAACAGCGGCGGCTGGTCTGGAGGTGCGCTGAAGCGGAGAAATAATTCGCAATAATTAAATAATATATTCGCAAACATGACTTCCAAAAATATTAAATATTTGTATAGATTAAATGTGCATAAGAATACTGACAAATGGTACGATTATTTTTATTTAAGTGAAAATTAAAAAAAAAATTGCAAAATATTCCTTTCAAATTGACCTGCCAAGTTTGCCAATACTACCGGAGCGATCTCCAATACGCTCCGGACGGAAACGCAAATTCATATAGGGTAGATACATACAGTAAACCGTGAGACTGCGATATTTCATATTCGCTCAGCGTCTCGAGGTTCGTTGGTGCTCAGCGCACCAGCGCACCTCGAGATCAGCCGCCGCTGGTTCCCAATGACGATAACTGGGAAAATTTTAATTATTCGGTGGGTCTGAACTGAGTTCAAATATTAAATCAAAATTACGTTCCTCATCATCAAACAATCCATGTCCCATTGGAATAGACAAAGGGAAGAGATTTGTACTTCATTATACCTTGGAACATACGAGTATCATATGCTTCTGTCACATCCATACGCCTTATTCACACTTTCCTATTATAAAGGCTTTTCACTCTTCCCTCTTTCAGAGTTTGATTAATTCAATCATACAACGTTTATGTAAGTCTCTCCAAATTTCTTGTATCTTTTAAAGTACTTATACAAATTATTTTTGTAAAAGTTCCATCATTCTTTCTCTCTACTTGACTGAACCATCTTAATGATATTTTCTTTATCTCAATTACTGCATCTTCATGCAATCCGTATTTTTCCTCAATATAATATCATTCCTTACTCTGTAATATTGTATCTGTTTTTGCACACATTCTACGCAACGTTATCATTTTGACCGTCTTTATCTTAATTCATCACTTTTTTTTACATCTACGAGTAAGTTATAACTCCGTCCATTTTTAGAGATATTTTAATACAAATTTTAAGTTGGTTTCAATGTGTGTTTCATACTCCTACTTCTGCAAAGAACGAAACAAATATTGACAATGTGTGTTTCATACTCCTACTTCTGCAAAGAACGAAACAAATATTGACAATGTGTGTTTCATACCCCTACTTCTGCAAATAACGAAACAAATATTGACAATGTGTGTTTCTTACTCCTACTTCCACAAATAACAAAACAAATATTAACAATGTATGTTTCATATTCCTACTTCTGCAAAGAACGAAACAAATATTGACAATGTGTATTTAATACTCCTACTTCTGCAAAGAACGAAACAAATATTGACAATGTGTGTTTCATACTCCTACTTCTGCAAAGAACGAAACAAATATTAACAATGTGTGTTTCATATTCCTACTTCTGCAAAGAACAAAACAAATATTGACAATGTGTGTTTAATACTCCTACTTCTGCAAAGAACGAAACAAATATTGACAATATGTGTTTCATACTCCTACTTCTGCAAAGAACGAAACAAATATTGACAATGTGTGTTTCATACTCCTACTTCTGTTAAGAACGAAACAAATACTGACAATACATAATTTATGGTTAAGTCATTAATGCTGTGGAGGTTTAAAGACATCGTAATTTGTTTTATCAAGCACTGTTTATTCCACTTTTTGTAACGGTATAACCCTACCGGTTTCAAGACTTCCACATCATCATCAGGGGAGCATAAACAAGACAGGGGAGTACAAACAAGTCTTGTCTCTGTCAAAGTGGAATAAACAGTGTTTGATAAAACAAATTACAAAATATTGACAACTGTAAATCTGTTTCAAAGAAAATATAGAAAAAATATACATTACATTTAAAAAAATATATTGCGTACATTCGCATGCGTTTTTCTCGTATTTAAAGTTAAAAACAAAGATATATTTTTTAGGATTAAACGGCTCACAAGATGCTTCCATGAAAACCACAAATACTATTCGATCTAATTTAATCCATATAACTATAATCCCGCAGGCTATCATCCAAATTGCGACAGTCTATCTTATCCTTTAGTTTTTTTGTTATTTTTTCAGTTTTATCAAGTCAGCAGAAATATTTGTGGGTTTGAGAGGAGTTTCTACCTAGTTTAAGATTAATAATGTCTGGTAAATATTTTATTAACTTTCAGATAATTAAAATGTTGAGAAGTTAATATTATATAAAGTTAGACTGTTGAAAGATGAGACGATAAATATACATTTTGTATCAGTCAATCCATTTTTGTTAGTCACAGAAGGGAAGAAAAATAAATAATGAGGTTTTTTCTGTATTACATGTTCGTTGTACGAGTATACAGTGTAACCTGGCTTATTGCTGAAGGGGTCTTGAGGGAAAACCAGACTGAAATTCTGTTAAAAAAATCAAGTATTCCTACGGGAACCGACCACGCGATCTCCAGGCTGGGGGCAAGCGTCTTACTAACTAGACCGCGTAGTTCATTGCAGTACACAATGAGAGGTAAAAATATGTTTACCTAAAAAGTCAATTAATTAGTCAATAAATCAAGAAAAAAAATATAAAGCATGTTGACCGGAAGATGTGTATTAAAACAAGGGTAAAAATTATATTTACAACGTCAAGATCAGGTTTACGTAATGAATAAATACTCAATAACGTGTGGTATAGAGATATTAAACCAACTGAATGACACTGTGGATATATTCTTGGCACCGCCTAGCAATATGAGAAGAATACTGACTGATATTCTTCCTAACGAATAAGCTAACGCTAGAATCAGACCTCATTTGTGTAACAGGAGACATCCGTACAAAGTGAATAAAAAAAATACGTATATATCCAAGTAAAAATCACAATAATGCCTTGGTTCCACAAAATACATCAGTCCAAAAATATATATACCTATAATCTTCAAGATGAAAATAGGAAATAGTCGGATAGGAAACTACCTCTAAAAAATATGTATCAAGTAGAGCCGATACGGATTCAGGAGAAGAAATTCTTGACCACTTTCCTTTTCGTATCAAAGGATTGGTTTTTTAATTTTTTAGGTTAAAAACCAGAAGAGCACTCTGAGGTGGCTTGGGCACGTGGAACGTATGAGTGAAGAAAGAATAATAAAATAAATATGTAGGGCAAATTTAGGTGGAAGGTGCGATAGAGGAAGACCAAGGAAAATATGATTGGCTGTAGCGAATGACATTCTGAAAGAAGCTTAGAAAGTAAAATGAATCGTAAGAGATTTATTAGAAGGTGGATGGATGTGGAGAGGTGAAATGTGTGTGTCGAGATAAGAAAGTCTGACACTTTGTTCTGTCTACCTACTCCAGTAGGGAAACGTCGTTATGGTATGTATGCATAGGAAGTTATCATGCCTTAACTATTATTTAATTATTCAATTACATACTTGAGAGATCTTACTTCCATACCTGTGAATTATATTGTATTTTAACCAGCGCTAGCTGCGATGGCTTTTAGAAGAAGGTATGCTTCCGTAGCCTTATTGATAATGCGCTTTACTTCCGATCCGGAGGTTACGGGTTCGATTCCTAAAGGCTGTTTTTCAGTTAGGGTTTGTTCAACACATTTCTAGTTGGCTAGAAGATATTGACAAATGTCAATACATCCGGCAAGTCAATCTAGATTCAACAAAAAATCAACACAATAGAATAAACTTCATTTGAGAACTTGACATTGTGTCTAGGTTAGAAAATTCAATCAATATGGATTCGAATAAAATTCCCTACCAAGGACTCGCATTTATACTGTATTGTAGAAAAATCTTTGAATTCTTACCAAAACTTATCTTTTCAATAGATGGATAAGTTGACAACCAATATCTTCCATATCACCACCGCATTGTATTACCGCGTTGTATTGCCGCTTGATCGCTTCACTGGGCTCTCTCCTTCCTTTATTCCTACCTCCCGTGGTCTTTCTCCACTACCTCGCCCTCTTGGGAGTCCAATCAGATGCGGAAGAAGAGACTCCGAGACATATTTTTTATCTTCCATTATTCCTTTGTTGTCTGATACACTTGATTGAGTTTTGTCTCGTTGTTGAATTTGATTGAGCAAATTAATTAACTTGTATACTTGTACTAGCTAAAGGTAATAAAAGTTACGAGAAAAAATAATTGAATCTAAAAAATATACCCGATTTTCCTTTTCTCTATACCATCCCCACATTTTTCATTTGATTGATGATATCTTACTTATATAATTTATATGAATTTTGTACAAATAAATAAATTTATTTTTTAATTCATTTACAAGTGACAAGAAATTTTTCAAAGACATCAATTATGAAAAAATACAGTTAATTTAATGTGGACACGTTTTTTATGGATCTCGATTTGTTGTCTTTCATTTGTGTCTCAAGTAAACAAGGCTTTTGCATATATCTTACTGAGGACGATAATGATTTGAATAAAAAGAAAGGGCAGGGACAAATTCAGGTATGCTCTTATAAATAAGTAGACAATTGAGTGGGAGTTGACTGGGACATGTTGAACGGGCGGAAGACATTAATACTTAAGTAAAATATAATATTATATCCTTGATACGAATTTTATAATCGTAAATTCCTATCATACTATAGCATATTGTGAGCCTGCATATGATAAAAACAATTCGTTTGCACAACTTTCTTTTGAAGAACCAACGCTTAATAAATTTAAACCTTATTACGTCCAAGACAGACCCTTTTTTGCTACCACGTAGTTTTAAGGGTTTTAACCAACTAGTAAATAAACCTTTTTTTACCCTGTGATGTGATTTCTTGGATAAAGGTTACATAGTCTAAGGGAGAGAAACCTAAGAAGCAAAAGATTATGCGAGAAAGATAATTTATATTGTAATAATACTAATAAATCATTTTTAAATTTATTTATCGAGGTTAGTAACTTTTAATTTTAATGTTTGAACAAATACGACGTCTGTAGGCTAATTGGTAAGATGTCTGTATACGAACCCAGATTTAATTCCCGTTTGAAAACATAGATAATTTCAAAATCGATTTTAATCTGATTTCACGTTAAGGTATCTTTATCATCGTTCTTGTTGGTTAAAAGAGATTGCTACATGACAATAAGCCCGCTAGCTTCCACTATATAAAACAAATGCGTAATATAATACAGAACAATACAATTACACATATACTATACATATACTATACATACCATCACTTCATTTTCCAGTCAGAGGACAGAGCGCTAAACTATCCTAATCTTGACGCATATCCTTCGCTTGATGTATATCAATACACCTTCTCATACAACTACGATTTCTCTGACTTTCTAAAGAGCACAATTCAAAGAAAATGATGAAATATTCACAATTCTCATACCTTTTTGATTAACAATTTTAATTTGAATCAACATTTGACACATTTTGTTTATGCTAACACCAGATCTTTCGAATGATATCTGGATTAATTCGGATCACGTCGAAACTTGACCTATTTTACCAAATTTAGTTTTTCTTTTATGGTTAAAAATAAAACCCTTATCTTCAATGCCACCTACAGCCATGCTGGGTGGAGGACTCAATCTTGATCAGGCTTTTTCAAAACTTTAAGGGTGACACGAAACACATTTAAATCATAAATTATGTTGAACAACTTAAAAATATACCATAGTTTTTTTTTTCTTAATCTTTTAACATTACTTCCTTAGCTTTAAATTACCATTAGCACAAGCTCTCTTTATACGATAGAATGCCCTATTAATTAAAAATAATGTCTTAAAATAGAAATTTCATTACTTTTTTAACGTTTAAAACATTTTTATACTTGTTGATAATATCAACAATAAGACACAGCCTTGATATAATTAATTAAAAACAACGTATTCATATCTTGAATCTTAAAAAAGACATTTGTTAAAATAAATAAAAAATATTTTTTTCTTTTGTGTTCACCATTGTTTTTATTTTTGTGAGTTTACTACCGGATTCATTGACCTCCGTCTTCCTCTTCAGGTGAAGATGCTTTTCATGTTCACCTGACGAGGAAGACGGAGATCTCTGAAACCGGTAGCGAACTTACAAAAATAAACACTGTGGTGAATACAAATAACAAATTAATTGTTTTATTTATTTTATCACAAATTAATAACTACGTATCAATTTTATTAATTTAACCTCAAAATTTATTTAGAACGAAATACGCAGACCTTTTCTCTTAAAATATTTTAATGTTAAATGGTTGAAAGAAAGTGCTAAAATACAAAGTTGTATTATTTTTACGCTTTCCTTGTGTGCAATACCATCTGGTGGGTTTATTACCATGTGACAATCACTTTCAACCGTCCATAGAAATGTTGAAGATAAGTGAAAACTAGACTGGAACCGTTTATTAAATAAATTGGGAGGTCATTACTTCACATCGCCGAGTTGACTTAATTATTTAGTATACATACATAAATCACGTTTTTTGCCTGTTGGGTTAGACAAAAAGGACAGAATGCCCTTCTTTACTATCGAGATACACATTCGCATCCATACACCACCTCAAACAGTTTTTAAGATTTCTCTGAGTTAAAACGTTTTCTTCTTTCAAAACACATTTGATATAACCATACTTTCAATAATCTTAGTCTCCTACGCTGTCCACAAAAAATACTGTTTTCGAGCTACGAGTATATCTGGATAAAAAGAGTTTATCTCTAACGTGGATCCCTACATTTCTCTTTTACTTTTTTTCAAAAAGTTATTAACTTGGTCCAACCACACATAGTTCATTATTAAGTATCTTAAAGTTATCATCACGGAATAAGTCCTTCGTTCCTTTTTCACCGTTTAATTAAATATTTTCCGTTCAACTTTTGAAAACCCCTGATTTTATGAAATGTTAAGACTGAGAATATGAGTATATTCAAGGTCTTCATTAAGACTTCGATTTTTATTTTTAGGTGATAGAGACTGGTGAGTATTGTCAAGATCTTCATATATCAAGTCTCGTCTCCCACTATACTATAGTTCGGAAATTCTAGGATGAGTCCTGTGACAGCTCACAAATTTGCCCCAATACAACCTTATGTAACGTATTTACCTAAATAACTTGCTATTTATTAGAATTGAGACTTATATTAAAGTTGATAAAATAATTAAAATTACTCAACATTGTTACAAGGTTGTATTGGGGCAAATTTGTGAGCTGTCACAGGACTCATCCTAGAATTTCCGAACTATAGTATTACATGTTAGTTTATTCGTGTAAAGCGGAAACCATGATAACTTATAGCATGCATAAAATGCAGCAATCTAAGAGAGTTTGTAAGGTGTGTATATTTTTAAGCATGTAACTATCAAAAATGTCTTGAAACGTTTGTGATCGCTCGAACAAGTTACGTTACGTTCTGTCATAATCACAGTTTTTTTTATGGGAAATAAACAGTTACCGACTAGATTTTTTTATTGTACAGTACAATCTGCAGGGTGTCGAAAAAAAAATTATCCACATTTTAATGATTATAAATTCTGTACAGTTCCCTTTCAACTTTCACAATAAACTACATAAATGATTTTTCTTATACTTATCACCTGTTTTCAAAGTGATGACCATTCTGGTCGAAATATTGCTGGCAACGCGAAACTAGAATCACAGACATCGAGAATAGTTTCATTTGGTATTTGGGCACATTCTCTTTCAATAGCTACTCGTAATTCATCAATGGTTTCAGGTTTTTTTTAGCATAAACTTTATTCTTGAGAGAATCCTCAAAAGAAAAAGCCTTCTACCGCGTTTTCGTACTTCAAAACATTTTCGTACTTCAAAGCGTTTTCGTACTTCAAAACAAACTTTCTTTGTTCAAAACTTAGTCTAGTTTCAGTAATTATTTCTCAACGGTTAAATCTAAAACAAACAAAAAACAGCAAGATACCAGCTATTAAAGTGTGGATACATTTTTTTGCAACGCCTGTGTGGATACATTTTTTTGCGACAACCTGTATAACTGTGTCGTGATTGTAACGGGCCAGTGCTGTTTTGCCAAACCCTGGGCCTCAGTCATTTGTAATATTGCTTTTTTTATGGAAAATTTCCTTGATTTTCATCTATCTCGCCTTCTGTTAACATTTGCATTTTATATTATTTGTTTTGTTTGTATTTCTTCATTCATTCTTTCTAGATTCCCAAACAAACCATTTCAAAGTGTTCCTCTTCAATTTACTCAATACTCGTACATATCATCCTTAAGTTCACATACGTCCCTAATCACTCAATTCTGTATTCTGTCCCACATAGTCCTCTAATGTATTTTTTCTAAGTAAACGCATTTTAGATATTACTCATTTCAGTATTTCCCCCCTACACGTTTCATTTCCATAAATCAGCGTTGGTACAAAGATACTTTAGTGAACTATTTCTCAACAGTATTTTTACCATTTGCCTAAAAACTATACAGAGTTTGACTTTAAGATGAGATCAATATAAATGGATATTTGGCCCATAAACCTCAAATAGGTAGCTCGTACTTAAAATTATTAAAAATACATCTTTTCTTAGGGTTACCTCCGTAATATTGTTGATAAGAAGATTGTCTCGCACCCAGGGGCATTGGATTCAAATCTCAGTATTATGGAAAAAAAATCGAAAAGAAAACTTAAAATTCAGTTGAAAATGTCATCAGGTAGCAAATTTTTTCGCGGTGAAGTTTACAAGTGTTATTTTCTGTTCACGTACTCCAATGTTTCCCACAAGTTCCATGACGATGGCTTAATTGTATTATTATATTCTATTTCATTTTCGTTGTATTGCGGGTTTATAGCCAAATGGCCATCTTTTCTAAGAAAACAGAAAGGGGAGAAACAACCCTGAAAGGAAAAATAGACTGCAATCCTGTTGATGTGGGTATTAACAGGAATCGAAGCTGTAACTCCAGGCTCGAAGACAGGCGAGTTACGGGGGGTAATTCGACGGAGGGGAGCTTGATTATTATATCTATATATTTCAAAATCATCAAAAGTTTGATGGTCTCCGTAACTCAGTTGGTAAGAAGCATAAATTCCATCCTATGATCTGACTTCGATCCTTGATACTACCAGTAAAACGGCTTTCAGTTGTCTGATAACACTTGCGTACATTAGACGTGTGCGAATGTAGTTGAATCAATATGTGCGTTGATGACCTTCGAGTATCGTATCTACTCCAATAGTTCATAAACTAGAAGGGTTTTTTAAACCAGTTTTTACGGATTTCTCCTGTTACTCAGAGACGGGCTGCTTCTACTAAGTTTATTCGTAAAGAAGAATATCAGCCAGGAATTTTCACATACTGCTAGGCGATACCGAGAATATGTCCACGGTGTCACTCAGTTGGTTCAATTTCTCAATACCACGCGTGACTGAGTGTTTAACCATGCTATTCGTCCTGTAAGTTGATATGTATTATAGAACAGAGGGGATTCTTTGCACGGCTATATTTATAACTTTTGTGCTTCTAGTATCGCTGGACAGTTAAAGGAATCTTAAAAAACCTTTAGTAAAAATATTGCAATTGATTCTTGCCTTCTTGTTTCAATGATTCTATAGTTACACACCATGAGAAGTTTGACATGGTGCGCATATTTTGATAAATCACCCTTTGTTCTGTACCATGGATATCTGAGGATTTTTTTTGTTAATGATGCTGAAGACAGTGTAGCGATCCTTACTCCCTGTGATCACAGCGCGAGCCGCTTGTTATTGTTTAGCGAGAACGAGACAGCGACATATCTTCTGCGCCTTTCTACACACATTCAAAATCATATAAATACGGGACCAAGTAATGAATATTTCGTTCGGAGTCTCGGTCCAATGGTAGGAAGCCTTACTCCTTCATCGGATAAGTTCTGACTGATATGACATTTAATTGGATATTTTGGTTCATATTAGGAGACGGGAAGGATAGTTTTTTTGAATTTTTGATGAATGGTTATGAGAAATAAAAAGAACGTTAAATACTTGTATAAATGTGATGATATATAAATAATATTACATACGCATATACATATATTTGTGGATGTGCGATCTCACACACGGTTATATATATTAGATGGGTGTGGGTGAAAATAATGGAGGTGAGATGATGGTGAGTAAAGCATAAAATGTTGGATATATATAGGTATGTGGGGAGACGTGTGTGACTTTTTTAAAAATATTAATACATATATATAATAAATATGGGAGATACGCGGTTGCCTACGGAGGGAGGCTGTCGTCTGCCGGTGGAGGTGTCATTGATGGTGTAGAGTGCGGGGGGGGGGCGTTCAGAGTGACGGGGTCATTTGCAGTTGGGGGGCGTTTAGAGTGGCGGGGAAGTTTACTGATGGGGGGGGGGGGCGCGGAGAATAGATTTCGGACGTGGGTTGTGTAACAATAAATATTGTTTAGCGAGAACGAGACAGCGACATATGTAACAATAAATGACCATTCCATATTCGGATTACAAACTACGAGTTTTATTTAAACGACGCTCATCTTCATCATCTCCCATTTCGAGACAACCGTCCCTAAAACAGGATTGTTTTCATATAATACTTTTCAGCATGTCCGCATCACCATTTCAGTTATGTTCAAAGGTAACATACATATACATGAAACAAAGTTTCAATTCCCTCTTTACCACCCAGTTCTTAATCAACACAATAAAATATCCTGTGTTTCTTCATCAGTTCCTTTGACGGCGGCCGTAGTCTAATGTAGTTTGCATTCATGCTAAACAAACGAGCACCTCATGTTTAAATCCTGTTGGGTTCACTTCCAGACTCTGAAGCCATTTTCAGGTTGAACTCTTAAGCCATTTTACATATGATATTTTTTCCTCTTGCTTATATGCTAAATATCAAGATAGCAACCCTCTTGTCTGCGATATTGATGTTCTTCAACTACACTTATATGCTAGATATCAAGATAGCAGCCCTCTTGTCTGAGACATTGATGTTCTTCAACTATACTTATATGCTAGATATCAAGATAGCAGCCCTCTTGTCTGCGACATTGGTGTTCTTCAACTACACTTATATGCTAGATATCAAGATAGCAGCCCTCTTGTCTGCAACATTGGTGTTCTTCAACTACACTTATATGCTAGATATCAAGATAGCAGCCCTCTTGTCTGCGACATTGATGTTCTTCAACTATACTTATATGCTAGATATCAAGATAGCAGCCCTCTTGTCTGCGACATTGGTGTTCTTCAACTACACTTATATGCTAGATATCAAGATAGCAGCCCTCTTGTCTGCGACATTGATGTTCTTCAACTACATTTATTTTCTGTTGAACTTATCATGAAGCACTCTAGAGGTGATCATTATGATCGAGAAATAGCACTATACCAAATTATCTTAAAAAATAATAACATGTCCAGAAGAAGGATTATAGTAAGATTAATTCTGTGAAGATGCGTGCACTAAACAAAAAATGTGGAATGGCAATGTTTGAAAGAAGGTGGAATGAAGAAAATGTATTGTATGGAGTATATTGAAAGAAATGCTCGTTTTGACTTCATTTCGTCGTGGATTCGAACATCTATTTGGCAGAAGAAGGATAACAGTAAGATTCAACTACACTTATATGCTAGATATCAAGATAGCAGCCCTCTTGTCTGAGACATTGATGTTCTTCAACTATACTTATATGCTAGATATCAAGATAGCAGCCCTCTTGTCTGCGACATTGGTGTTCTTCAACTACACTTATATGCTAGATATCAAGATAGCAGCCCTCTTGTCTGCAACATTGGTGTTCTTCAACTACACTTATATGCTAGATATCAAGATAGCAGCCCTCTTGTCTGCGACATTGATGTTCTTCAACTATACTTATATGCTAGATATCAAGATAGCAGCCCTCTTGTCTGCGACATTGGTGTTCTTCAACTACACTTATATGCTAGATATCAAGATAGCAGCCCTCTTGTCTGCGACATTGATGTTCTTCAACTACATTTATTTTCTGTTGAACTTATCATGAAGCACTCTAGAGGTGATCATTATGATCGAGAAATAGCACTATACCAAATTATCTTAAAAAATAATAACATGTCCAGAAGAAGGATTATAGTAAGATTAATTCTGTGAAGATGCGTGCACTAAACAAAAAATGTGGAATGGCAATGTTTGAAAGAAGGTGGAATGAAGAAAATGTATTGTATGGAGTATATTGAAAGAAATGCTCGTTTTGACTTCATTTCGTCGTGGATTCGAACATCTATTTGGCAGAAGAAGGATAACAGTAAGATCAACGTGGAGACTGGAGATGCACTCACTCAGAAAAAAAAAGTGGCGTGACAATGTGAGGCGGGATGAATACATCAAAAATGAATGCATAGATAAATGGATGTTTAAAGTAAGATGAAGAAACGACCTTTGAGATGGTTTGGACATGTGGAGAGAATGAATGATGAAGGTGTATGAATTTGCGTGGAAGAGGTAGACCGAGTAAAATGTTGCTGGACCAAATGGACTAGATTTAGAAAGAAGGTAAAGGGAGAAGAATGAATAATAGAAGACTAATATATACATGACGAAATTTATTAATGTGGAGGAGGTGAGTGTTTGGTGTTTTGATAGAAAAGTTTGGAGGTATGTTCTCTATGTCTACCTCGCATCAGAAACGGCGTGATGATATGTATGCATTTGTGAATATATTTAATTTCGTTACATTTATATAATACTTTTTCTTTGATTTTATTTTTTACAGAAATAAGTTTTTTTGTGTTTTAAAACTTTTTCGGCGTATATGTTGAAGTACCGTTTAGGGACTAGCGATAAAAGTTGGTACAAGAGCTTTTTTTTTGTAAAAATTAAACAAGCTTTTTGATTGTCTTTTCGCCGTTTGCCTTCCAACAATTCTTCCTTGAGCCTAAACTGATTTTTCGGAAAACGTGGAAGGACCAAATGGACCAAATTTAAACAGAAGGTAAATTGATGTTATGAGTAATAGAAGATTATGCGTGACGAGGTATATGAATGTTGATGAGGTGAAGTTCTGTTCTTGGGTAGAAAAAAATGGAGATCTGTTGATTTCTGTCTCCGCAAGGGACACGGCGTGATGACATGTATTTATTAATATTTTTATTCATCATTTTATTTAAAAATCCTTGATATGAAATTATTACAGTACTAAAAAAACTATGATGCTGTAAAAGGCAGATTTTTTCGTCAATATTCGACATTAATTCACAATGTGGGCGTAATTTCGTTCAAAGATGTCAAACTTATAAAATGTTATGACATTTTAAGTTATTACATAAGAAGGAAACTAATTCATTGTATTTTCGGTCCTCAAGGCGATGAATATATTAAGTTTTTTTTTATTAAATACTCTAAATATTCATGAAAAGACTTAAGAATAATTATGAAATTGATTTTGGTTATATCATAATTTAAGATCACAAGATAAGATATAGTATATTGGGTTGATGCAAAAGTTCGTCTCACTTTTTATACAAAATTAGAAGAAAAATTTTATTTATCAAAAAATACATTGAATCAATATAGAATGTACCGTTCTGTTAATCATAGGTTCTCAACGTGGGCGATAACGCCCTCTTTTGGGCGTTTGAGTCTTTCAAAGGGACAGTAGAATACCCAGAAAAAATTAGGGGGCGTTGAGATGGCACGGAGGGGCGTAGGCAGTTTAAAAAAATATAGTCTAAAAAAGACAAAAAAAAAACACGCCAATCACGTACTAACTAAAGTAAACTTTAATATTGGTTAATTTTTGTTATTGTATGTATTTTAATTATTGTATATATTTATTTTAAATTTGTATGTATTTTAATTTTGTTATTGTATATATTTAGTGCTGTAGCAACATTGGTAACTAAAAAGAGAAATCAACTCCATGTTACTGAACGCGGCGACTTACGGTTGTTTTTAAGTAAAATCGAGCCTGATATTAACAAACTCCTTAAAATGCATCAAATTCAACCTCCTCATTAGATAAGTTATAAATTCAATGTCTTTTGAATGTTAATAAAAATACTTTTCATTATAATTAAGTATGCTTGTGTTTTAATTGTTCTCATTGAAACCGTCTTCTTTAAACTCAGAAATAGGATAGGGCCATATCCTATCTTACGACTATAGTATATAATATTACACGTTTAAATATAATCGTGGCAATAGCTGTTTCAGATTCGCAAGTAAAAAAAATTGGGGGGGCTTTAGAAAAAAAATATTCTCAAAGTGGGCGGTGGGCAAAATAAGGTTGAGAACCTATGTGTTAGATGGATGACCTTTCTCCATCTCTCTGGTAGCTACATAATCCAGCGCTCATAGAAGCTTTGAGGTTTCTGACTAAAGGACTGATCCAGATGATTTTTCAAGTCTTCCAAGGAAGAAAAGTTTTTACAGTCTAAATTATTTTGAAGCGATCTAAATAAATTATGGTCGAAGGGCGCAAAGTCGGGAGAGTACGGTGGATGGACCAAAACATCCCAGTTAAATTGTAAAAGTTTGTATCGGGTAGCCAAAGACACATGTGGTCTAGCATTGTCATGATGGAACGCAATACCCTTTCTGTTGGCTAATTCAGGCTGCTTAGCACTAAAAATAGACTTCTTCTGTCCACTAAAAGCTACAGCCCATTAAGAAAACATCTATCTGGTTGGTTGGAAAAGATTGCCACATGACAATAATCTCACCAGGTTAAAAAATTTGTTAAAGAGATCTTAAGTTAAAACCAGACTGGAATCCTTTATGAAAAATCTCGATTCCAGCAGGAATCGAACTCTCAATCTCCGGGTCGGGAGTGTCTTACCAACTAGGCCACGGAGGTCATCAATCTTCCTCGATCAAATTGGATTGCCTATAATTGTTCTATTAAGTTAGTTCTAGACTCCATCGAGGCCGAATCTAGTATTTAGATAACCAAAAACAAACAAGAGTATCCAATAAAGTATTCCATTCCAAACCCAAATGACATTCCAAAAGAACAAAGTGGTATCTCGGAACTAATCTAAGAGATTACAAAGTAGGGGGTCGTTATCAAGTGACGAAGAAACATTATTCTTTCGACAATAGCGAGGAGGTCATAAAAACTGTGTAAACTTTTTCCGACAGCATTATATTCTAGGTTAATCGTCGCTTCAATAATGGTCACAAAAAATGCTTTGTTTGTGACAAGAACCGAAAGAGAACCGAAACAGTCGGAGCGGGGAAATCACAATTGGAGACAAATTAACAGCGCGACGGCCTAATCTAATAAGAGACGCCATTAAGATAAAGGTATACGAGGCCGTGACCAATATAAACAGTTCTATTTCCTGAACTATAGATATTTAACTTCTACAAAGTATATTAGATACTTCCCTTTATTGATTTGTATACATGGCTTAAAATAAATTTTATTTTAGTTGGCTGGAAGGGACTGCTATATGACAATAAGCCCGCTAGCTTGTGCAGTATACAACGAAAGTGTCGTTCCCGATTAACTTAAATAAAGATCGCAGGAAAATTGATCTCATTTATGCTTAGTAATATTCTGAAAGAATAAAACGTTGAAAGTCAGATAAATAGTAGAAGTTCTATGAGAAGGTGTATGTATGTGGAAGAGACAAAAAGTGTGTTAAGATATGTCTTATGCTCTCTCCTCTCTGTCTATTCCGACAGGGAGGTGGCATGATGATATGTGTTGTTATAAAATAGCGATGGAAGTAAGTATTTAAAATAAATCAGGGGTACCCAACTTGTTAAACATTCCCCTTCCTGTGCAAAAAAATCAAAATGTGTATTCAATACACATGTAAAAATGAGCGATTTATAATATTCATAGCCAATCGCTTAGATTAATTAAATTTGAAGTCAAAAGTGATAATACGTGAAATTTAATTGCTGAAAACATGAAAAAAAAACATCGGACGTCGTTCACAAAACAGACGAAGCGACCACCTCGAACGAAAGACCGCTGGTTACTGAGCGAGAGAAGCGAGCGAACTGATATTCTATTTCTTGCGTTCCCATATACCGAAGTAGAGTGAGAGTGAGACATGAATAGCGTCGCTTCCTCACCCATAGTGGTTTTTTTAGAATGAATATACCTACGTCACACACTAGCACACGTTTGATTGTATTGGTGAATTTATTCCCGATTTTCACAAAATATCTCTGGTGTGTCCGATAAATGCTAATTATTAATATTAGGTCCTTACATATGAAATTGGCGTTTTGCCGTACTGGCAACTTTGATCTCAAATATCTTCTCTTAGGTTAGGAATTCCAAATTCAAATTTATACAGCTATTTACTCAAGTATTTGTGTTTCGAAAATTATAATTCATTTATTTTTTCCTCAATTGTTTTTTTTCTTTGCGTAACTCAGTTTACAAAATGGAAAACTTGAAATATCGCGTTATTTACGAGTACGAGTTCCACCGTGGCACCAGTGCTGCAGAAACGGCTCGAAGGATTAATGATGTGTATGGCGACGGTGCCGCAAAAGAAAACACAGTGCGTTTTTGGTTCCAACGTTTTCGTTCTGGAAATTTCGACCTGCAGAACAAGCCCCGTGGACGGCCGGAGACCAAAGTTGATAATGAAGAATTGAAGGCTATTGTGGAAGCGGATCCATCGCAAACCACGTCCGAGTTAGCTGCAGGCTGCGGTGCTAGTGATAAAACTGTTTTAATCCACTTGAAGCAAATTGGGAAGGTGAAAAAGCTTGAAAGGTGGGTACCTCACGAATTGAGTGAAGCAAATCAACAAACGCGCGTTGACTGCTGCGTTGCATTACTCAACCGGCACAATAATGAAGGAATTTTGAATCGAATCATTACCTGTGATGAAAAGTGGATCCTGTATGATAATCGGAAGCGCTCATCGCAATGGCTGAACCCTGCCGAACCAGCCAAACCATGCCCCAAGCGAAAATTGACTCCAAAAAAGTTACTTGTGAGCGTTTGGTGGACTAGTGCTTGTGTCGTTCACTACAGCTTTCTTAAATCTGGCCAGACGATTACGGCAGATGTCTATTGTCAGCAACTGCAAACCATGATGGAAAAGCTAGCTGCTAAACAACCGAGGCTGGTAAATCGCTCTAGGCCACTGCTGCTTCATGATAACGCTAGACCACACACTGCACAACAGACGGCTACCAAATTAGAAGAGCTTCAATTGGAATGTCTAAGACATCCACCGTACTCTCCGGACCTTGCCCCAACAGATTACTATTTTTTTCGAAATTTGGATAACTTCTTGCAAGGGAAAAAATTCAACTCCGATGGGGCAGTCCAAACCGACTTCAAAGATTTTATTGATTCCCGTCCGAATGGTTTTTTTAGTAAAGGGATCGATGAACTACCTATGAGATGGCAAAAGTGCATAGATAGCAATGGTACATACTTTGATTAAATAAATATATTATATTAAAAAAAATCAACTTTATGTTCCTCCCAAACAAAACGCCAATTTCATATGTAAGGACCTAATATTATTTTTTTCATTCAATGCGTAAATGTATTACGGAGAAATACCTAAATCCTGAACCCAGAGTTTATTATATTTATAGAGATATCAAAGTTATAAGCAATGTGTACTAGTTACACATCACAGGACAGGAAGGGTTAATGTCGCTATCGATATTTTACGTAAAAAAATACAATATACCTATCGAATTTACGAGATTGACACATCTGCCGATCCGGAGGTTGCGGGTTCGATCTCCGCTGAAACCCAGATTTTTTTAATGGGATACCAGTCTAGTTTTCACTTAGGGTCCATTTAAAACATCTCTCTGGTTGGTTGGAAGAGATTACCACATGGCAATAAACTCGCCAGGTTTAAAATAAATAAATAACATATAACCCACATATTAGAAAAGGAAAACTAATAACTAACAGTTTATTAATAAGTATGAGCAGAATTTACTTCGCTGAAATATTATTAAGAAATAGAAAACATATAATTGAAAATCTAAAAAAAGGACAGCTAATAAATTGACTGTGTTGCCAAGTTAAAGCACATAATGAGATTTGGCAACATCGCACGCAATATTGTATTGTAAGTTACGATTTTTTTCTTCTTTGATAATATTAATCCCGTGATTTTGACGTTAAATGGCTTCAATACAGTTATTAAAAAATCATTAAAGGTTTTTTTCATTTACAAATTTAGTTACGTTTCCACTTAATCAAATGCTTGAATTCTCGTATTAAAGATATTTCATTACGATTTGCTGTCGAAAATACAAATAATTTATGCTGAAAAATTAAATGACTTTTATCCCAAATGACACATAATTATTTATATTTACTGAAAAGGTTCAGCTCAAATTTTAAACTTATTTAAACATTGTGAATTTTAAACACAGAAGTATTTTCGTGTTTTGACAATTCTTATTTTTATTTAACTTATAAAGGTTATGTTGAATCATATACTATATAGGTACACATATTTTTATTTCACTTATAAGATTGTGTTGAATCATATACACATCTTTTTATTTTACTTATAAAGATTGTGTTGAATCATATACACATATTTTTATTTCACTTATAAAGATTGTATTGAATCATATACACATCTTTTTATTTCACTTATAAAGATTGTGTTGAATCATATACACATCTTTTTATTTCACTTATAAAGATTGTGTTGAATCATATACACATATTTTTATTTCACTTATAAGATTGTGTTGAATCATATACACATCTTTTTATTTTACTTATAAAGATTGTGTTGAATCATATACACATATTTTTATTTCACTTATAAAGATTGTATTGAATCATATACACATCTTTTTATTTCACTTATAAAGATTGTGTTGAATCATATACACATCTTTTTATTTCACTTATAAAGATTGTGTTGAATCATATACACATATTTTTATTTCACTTATAAGGTTGTGTTGAATCATATACACATCTTTTTATTTTACTTATAAAGATTGTGTTGAATCATATACACATATTTTTATTTCACTTATAAAGATTGTATTGAATCATATACACATCTTTTTATTTCACTTATAAAGATTGTGTTGAATCATATACACATCTTTTTATTTCACTTATAAAGATTGTATTGAATCATATACACATCTTTTTATTTCACTTATAAAGATTGTGTTGAATCATATACACCTCTTTTTATTTTACTTATAAAGATTGTGTTGAATCATATACACATATTTTTATTTCACTTATAAAGATTGTATTGAATCATATACACATCTTTTTATTTCACTTATAAAGATTGTATTGAATCATATACACATCTTTTTATTTCACTTATAAAGATTGTGTTGAATCATATACACCTCTTTTTATTTTACTTATAAAGATTGTGTTGAATCATATACACATATTTTTATTTCACTTATAAAGATTGTATTGAATCATATACACATCTTTTTATTTCACTTATAAAGATTGTGTTGAATCATATACACATCTTTTTATTTCACTTATAAAGATTGTATTGAATCATATACACATCTTTTTATTTCACTTATAAAGATTGTGTTGAGTCATATACACATATTTTTATTTCACTTATAAATATTGTGTTGATACAAATCTTTTTATTTCACTTATATACACATCTTTTTATTTCACTTATAAAGATTGTGTTGAATCATACACACATCTTTTTATTTCACTTATAAAGATTGTGTTGAATCATATACCCGTCTTTTTATTTCACTTATAAAGATTGTGTTGAATCATACACACATATTTTTATTTTTATTATAAAAATTATGTTGAATCATGTGCAATACACATATTTTTTTATTATCTGATGAACCTCAATATTTCAAAGAAAAAGTTTTGCGTCTCTCCGTTTATTCAATGATGAAATGTGTTTCTCCATAAATCCTATTTGTCCCTTTCCCATCTTCTTTCCTAGTCTTTGGTGATACTTACAAATATTTAATTTAACGGTAATCTTTTTCGTTCGTTTTTTAATGCTTTAAGACTTTTTTTCTTTTGGAAATATTGTTGTAATCTTTCGCCAAGCAATTGACACATTTCAGCGTAACTCTTGTAGAAGAGATGTGCGTCTCCTGGTATACATTGTCAAACTCGTTCGAGGAGTTGTGAGCTGTCCAGCATTACTAAAAATATTAGCGTTAAATGTTCCTAACAATTACACTAGACTGCGCCGGCAAGAACTGTTCTCAATAACATACGCAAGAACGGGTCTTCCAGCCGCTATGCCTGTTGGAAGGGCCTTAACTCTTCTGAACGGGACTGCTTCGGATATTGACATATTTCATATCACATTACCAAAAGCAAAAGTAAATTTTCTTCTTAGATTGAGCGCGTTAGAAGGCACTCATCAACATACCTAAATGACTGTGAATATATGTGTATAATATGTTTGTGTGTATATACTCGTTTGTATGCATATGCATTATTTTTTATTTTATATAATTTTTTAACTTATTTTTTTTTCCTCTATGTAATTTTTCTTCTTTTTTGATGATTTGTATTTTCAAAGTAATTGGGCTAAGCCTGTTTTGAAAAAATAAATATTTAATTGAAGAGATTGCCGAACGGAAATAAGCTCAGTCATTTTTAAACTTTACAATAAAGTGTTAATAAATAACTAATGCATTAGTACGTAAACCTAATAAAAAACAATCCTGAAAGAAAGATGAATAAGTACCTGGTATTATATTTCGTGGAAGATGCATGTAACTGATATAATGTCAACCGTAAACCGATAAGGAGCTCTCAAAATCTTCGAAACTTTCAAAAAGGTTTGTAATTAATGGAGGTTTCGAAAGGCGATGCACAAGAGAAATATCTCTGATGCGTTAAACTAACTAAGTAAAGAACCCGACAGAACTGCTCGAAATTGCAGAATGTAGAGACATACGGAAATATTTCCTAAAGAGCTGTCTTAGGGTTGTCAGAAATAACTTAAAATAAAGTGTACTTAGGTTATATGTTTTTAAATACTTAACTTAAGTTAAGGGAAAATCATATGTAGCAAAAATTAAATCAGTAAGGGATATCAGAGAGATATAAACTACATAGTCAAACCCCATTTGTGATAAAATAGGAGTAGTTTAAAGTCACGAATTGTAGAAAAATTACACAATCAGTCCTTTAATGCGGTCAAGTTGTATTTATGTATTGTATTAAACAATTCTTGCACAAAATACGATATAGCTGACTTTTTGCTACGTGGTGATCTCTTTTAACCAATCAGAAAAGTGTTACATTTTAAAAAACTATCTGTATTACAATGGAAATCGAACTCGCAACCGTGCTGCAAGACAGACGTCTTACCAACGAGGACACGGGGATCGCAAGGTCACAATTGTCTTAAGCAAGTGTATTAAAAAATCTGACCCTTGAAAATAATAAATATGTTTATTTAAACACTTATTTTCCATTCAAGATATATGTTAAACAAACAATTCATTCAATGACACAGGTGATACAACTTGTGCTCGCGTAGCTTGATGACTCACTCGAATGATATTGACCGGTCAAACATACAACATACCATATTAGAATAATGTATAATGTATGTTGTGCTCTCCACATTATTATGCACGAGCTGTTTGGTTTAATCACACAAGTACGTAAAGCTGCTTATACACGTATACGACTACACGTAATTCTAACTGTCGGCGAGTTCTTTCATGAGACTACGAATGACGTCAAAGATAGAGTAATTGGGCCATTGATTATATTACATTTTACAGTTAACTACTTTTAAATTATTTGGAACATACGAGGTATATCCAGAAAGCAAGTTTACTGAATTTTTGTAGGTTACAATTTTTTTTATTTAAACAAAAAAAATACGTGGTTACCGTAGTACATATGTAAGCTATTTTTCGACATAGTCGCCATTCCTCTCAATGCAGGTGGAGAAGCGGGGTATCAACTTTTTGATGCCTTTCTCGAAGTAGTTTCCCGCCAACCCCTCCGTCCAATTCTCCACCTCCTCCTTTACCTCCTCGTCGGTTAAAAACCTTTTTCCACATATGTGCAGCTTCAGGGAGGTAAAGAGATAGTAATCTGAAGGTGCTAGGTCAGGGGAATGCGTGGGATGGTTCAAGACATCCCATTTAAATGAGGCGAGCAGTTCCTTCGTGGCGTTGGCCGTGTGTGGTCTGGCATTGTCGTGCAGCAGGCAGACTCCCTTTGTCAGCATGCCTCTCCTCTTGTTCTGAATCGCCCTCCGCAATTTTTTTTAGGGTCTCACAGTATCTTGCAGAGTTGATGGTCTCCCCTCGAGGCATATATTCAATTAAAATTATGCCTTGACAGTCCCAAAACACGGATGCCATGATTTTCTTGGCTGAAATTGTGGTTTTGAACTTTTTGGCGGAGGGTGAAGAGGTGTGACGCCGCGTGAAGAGGTGTGCAACCCAAGTTTCATCTCCAGTAACGATGGAGCGGAGAAATTCATCTCCATGGAGTTTGCAGCGCCTCAAAAACTCTTGCCCGGCATTATTTATTTCGCACTTGGCGGGAGATTGGATTGACATTTTTCACGAAACGTGTTGTCGCGTCGACACTTCTCAACGTACTGACCTCGAACCGGTCTCGTTGCGGAGGGGAAGGGTCAGGCTACACGGAAGTGTAGCCAACATGTCGAAAATAAAATCCATCCGGTCGTGAGAGCCTCAGTATACTTACTTTCTGGATACGCCTAGTATATTGAGTATAAAATCACTTTGATGTTTCACTAATTGCATTAATTGTCGGATTGATGTATGTGAACATTAGGCTGATGTATTGAGAATTATGTAGAAGATCATTCTGAGATTTTTTGGACACGTCAAACGTCAAATTTTTGGGCACGTCAAACAAGATGAAATATTAACAAAAGAAAATAAAGTACAGTGCAAATGTGAGTGGTAGGCGTGAAAGAAGACCAAGGAAAGTATGGGTCAATTGTGTGTATGATATTTTAGAAGAAGGAAGTGTTAAAGTCAGATAAATTGTAGGAGCTTTATGAGAAAGTGTATGGGTGTAGAAGAGGAGAAATATGTGTGTCGAGATAAGAAAGTCTGGCGCTGCTCTGTCTCCCAACCCCAGTAGGGAAACGTCGTTTCGGTATGTATGTATGCAAAGGAAGTTATCATGCCTAAACTATTATTTAATAATTCAATTGTGAGGTGCATGGTCGCGCAGTAACGCACTGGGCTTCCGTGCGGAAGGTCGTCGGTTCAAACCCCGCGCTGTGCTACTCCTCTCGAACGACACATCCACTTTTTTCGCCTAGTGTTCGAGGGTGTAAGGATACCTATGACTTCGGTCATATCTATTCTTTAAAAAAAATTACTTCAGAGATCTTACTTTTCAATATGTGTGAATTTATTTATTTATTTAACATTTTTATTGTTTAAATCACAATCTTTTCCTTTCCTTCGATAGATATCTCAATTTCATTTTTACTGTGTGTTTTGGTAATAATTTTGTAAAACTGAATAATAATTTGAATATTTTTTGCGACTATATATCTTCCTTAATTTACTTTTGTCTTGGTGGCTGGAAGAGTTTGCCAACTGGCAATAAGTCTACCAGATTATTTTACAATGAAGTGTTTAATATATATAAAAAATCCTGGCTTCACTTCCATCCATCAAGGTGGGCACCAAGTTACTATTATGTATTTTTGCAACTTTTGATGTAGATTGGTTGTCGTGTATTACATTGAGTGCGGATAATAAATAACCAAAATTAAAATACTATTGAAAAAGTTTATTTTCTTAGATTTATAACTTTTAATATGCTTTATGTATGTAATCGTATAAAGTGCAAACTACAATATGTCATCACGTTAAAGCAAAGTGTTTTTTCAGGTTTTCCTTGAAATGTAATTAATAGGTATAAAAATAAAACGTGTTGAAATAAATATTCTTTTCTTTTAGATATTTACAAACTTATTACATAAATAAAGGGTTTTTCAAATTGACCGTATTTTTTTAATTCTTAGACAAAAACACAAATGGCGTCACGAACTTGCCTGAGTCTTGTGACATTTGAGAAGTGTAATGTATGACATTTATAAAAATGAAGTCGTATACAATACAACAACGCGTTCAAATTGTAGAATTATTTTATGTATTATAATCTCCGGAAACGGTGATGTTAATTGGACACCAAGATCATGTGATCTGATACCGTTGGACTATTTTCTCTGGGGTTACGTAAAAAGTCAGGTCTATAAAAATGACCCTCGATCAATTCCTGAGCTGATAGACGAAATTATTCGCGTTATTGGTGAGTTAAAAACCGCAATTATGCCAAAATATCATCGACAATTTTGACAAAAGAGTGGACATCTGTGGAGCTGCAAGAGGTGGACATTTGGCGGATATTGTTTTTCCTGTTTAAATATCATTCATTATACTTCAATTACCAATAAAAAGTTTTTTGAAATCAAAGCAAAATGTGTGTTTTATTCAAGAATTATAATAAAAAAATATATTTAAAAAACAGCTCAATTTGAATGACCCTTTAGATTATATACAATCACAGGTAAGCAGAGAAGACAGAATACCAGATTTCTCTATCGCGCCACGTCTGTCACCTCTTCTGCATCCATATAACTCCTTCGGTTTCTCAAACTTCTTAAAATTCCTTCTTCAAAATATCATTTGATCCAGACAAACTTTTCTGGGTTTTCATTTACCACGCCTTCCACTCACATTTACGCCGTATAATTTATTGTTTTGTTAGGCTTAGGCTACACCAAAGTGCTTCGCTAGGTGCTACGTGACTAATAGACTAGGTGACTTCATGCTTGGCCATACCAAAGTGCTTCGCACAAATTCATTTGACGTTTTGGGGTGGATGAGTCAACAAAAGACGCCACTCTTAAAACTAACCAATTTCATTACAACTTACCATCTTTATTTACTTCCTGTACAACTTCATTCCAAAGTGATTTTATTACAGGTACATTTTTGTATCATTTGCTTGATGGGTTCCACAAAGGCTCCCTTTTATACACAGCTGTTATTAAAACTTCCGCCATCTTGTAAAATCATATGGTGACACAATAAAATTAACGTCTGTTCTCTAGGAGACTCACTAGGTGACCATCGTCATGTAGCGTAGCGCGAAGCGCTCAATGTGGCCACTGCGATAGTATGCGGTGCATTGGTTCGCTAGAATATGTCGCCAAGCTCGCAGCGTAGCTCTAAGCACCAAGCGATACTCCTACCTGTGTGGCCGTGGTCTTAGTATTTCTTCATTTATTTGTTGCACATGTCGAAACCATCTCAGAGTGCTCCTCTTCAGCTTACTTAATACATCAGCTTTAGGTTCACATTAATCTCTAATTACTTCATTCCTTATTCTGTCATGTTGTCACCCAATGCATTATTCTCAGTACACGCATTTCTATAGCATTTATTCGACTTTTTAACTGTAAGATTATTTTTCTTTGTAATGATTGAAGCACTCATTACTTTTTTTTAATAGTTTTATTAAGTACATAACTTATTTGTGAATATCAAAGAAGCTGCGTAATAATTTCTTGAATAACTTACTGGTGAATAAGGATTCTTGACTTGTCCCAAATGCCACGGAGAGGTCTGGTGATCACGTACTGCGTTCAGAATGTACGTTCTTATCAGCGCCAATTGATCACAACTTTCTAACCTCTAAATCTTTGATAGGAAACGCCTAATCATCACGTTTTGTTGGTAACTTTATGTGCCTTCAAGTTCAAGTAACGCGCGCTGGATGGAAGAGTTAGTAATGACGAAGACGTGTTAATGGCTTAGTGGGCCTCTGGCACTACACTGTTGGCATTAAATAGCTATTGAAATCTTTTGGACGACGAAACTTCCTAATAAATGTCACCTTTCAAGTATGAACATAGGCCCAAAATACATTAATACAAGACAGATTACTTATTAAAGTTCTCCTGTGCGATAAATTAGATATTTATTTACTGGAATATAATTTTACGATACCTACCGACGAATGTAGTGTTAGTTTGTTAGACGTTTGTCTTCCACCCGGATGCTTCGGGTTCGATTCCTGACTGTACCCAAAAAATCAATGAAAAAAATGTCTCAGTTGTGTTTGAAAATTTTACTGATTAAAAGATTTCGATAAGAATACGTGCTAAACATGTTATAAAGATTCGATTCCCAACGGTTACCAAAAAATGTGTCCCAGTCTTGTTAATAGTTCATATAGACTCTTGTCTCCTTTTGAGGTGATAGTAGAGTTTCTTGCATGCTGCAGTGGTAGTGAATTAAATATCGCACGATTGAAGGAGGGCGAAGACATTTTATATGTCGTGCACAGGCACTCTTTAACATGTCCGCATCACCAAAGCGGATACGTTGAGGAAATGGTATGATATCTTATTTGATAATCCATGTACTCATATATACTCGTACATAGCTTTATCATATATACATAGCTTAATCATATATACATAGCTTTATCATATATACATAGCTTAATCATATATACGAGTACATAGCTTTATCATATATACATAGCATTATCATATATTATATACATAGATTTATAAAGTATAACTGTAAACATACAATTCTTTTATCGAAATGATATTTCTTTTATATGAAAAAAATACACAATTTAACCTATATCCAAGTGACAAGCCTTTTTCGCTTTACAAAAGCATTGTCAATCTGTCATAAAAATACTCAACAATAACTGTTTGAATTCGCGTGTATTTAATAATGAAATTAAATATTATGTTAAAACAATAAACCTTTCAAAATTATTTTCCTGAAATATTTATTTTGTGTCATTGAAAATGTAATTTTAAATTTGTATATTATTTTGACACGTAAATTAAAAATTGTTTAGTTAAAAATATGTAGTGATTAAATTAATATGTTATATTTAATTGGCGTCGTCCTGTAATACTAATGACATTGTAGTTTTGTATCTTAAAAGTGTCAACTTAAAAAAGAGATATTTGTTTAGTTAAAAAATATAAATATGTAGTGATTAAAATGAAATATGTAGTGATTAAAATTAAATATGTAGTTAAAAAATATAAATATGTAGTGATTAAAAATTATTTAGTTAAAAAATATAAATATGTAGTGATTAAATTAATATGTTATATTTAATTGGCGTCGTCCTGTAATACTAATGAAATTGTAGTTTTGTATCTTAAAAGTGACAACTTAAAAAAGAGATATTCAATCACTTATTTATAAAGGGTCTTTCAAATTGAGCGGGTTTTTTTAAATTCTTGAATAAAACATAGATGGCGTCGCGAGCTTATCTGGGTCTTGTGACATTTGAGAAGGTATTGTATGGCATTTATAAAAATGGAGTTGTATACAACACAACAACGCATTCAAATTATTGAATTATTTTATGTATTGTAATCTCCGGAAACGGTTATGTTAATTGGCCACCAAGATCATGTGATCTGACACCGTTGGACTATTTTCTCTGGGGCTATGTAAAAATCCAGGTCTATAAGAATGACTCCCAATCAATTTCTGAGCTGAAGGACGAAATTATTCGCGTTATTGGTGAGTTAGAACTGCAATTATGCCAAAATATCATCGATATTTTTAACAAAAGAGTGGACATCTGTGGAGCTGCAAGAGGTGGACATTTGGAGAATATTGTTTTTTTGTGTTTAAATGTCATACATTATACTACAATGACCAATAAAAAGTTTATTGAAATCAAAGCAAATTATGTGTTTTATTCAAGAATGAAACAAAAAATAACAAAAAAACCACTCAATTTGAAAAACCCTTTATTATCACCTCAATTTTCATTCTCTAGTTAACCCAACCGACCTGAACAGTCTTGATAGAGCAGTCTGTTTCAGATAATTATCTGAGACAATGCACCCCTTTTTTTTAATTATACAAAGTAAATTATTGTACAAACATTTGTCAAGCCTATACCTATATACAAAATTATTACTTAACTAATCTTAATTATATGTTATAATTTATGAACTTACTTAATCTTATTTTCCTACATATCGTTTTATTTTATTTTTTTCAATCTTAATATGTGATTTCTTAGAAATAATTAACACCAACATACTACTTATAACTAGATAACAATTCTTACACTAATTATTTAACAATAACAAGTCCACTCGTTCAGGCTACTTGTATTCCATCATATTCCCTCAGACCTTGGTCGTCCCAGCTAATACTGTAGGTGGACTAGTCAGGCAACAGATAATGCTTCGGGAGCTTGTGCTTATAACGGAAGGGTAGGTCGGATTTACACTCGTAAGCCCCCAGGGCAGCGACTAATGGATTGCTGTGATTTAGACAATGCACCCATAGATTGTTCTATCAACCTAAATGTAAAACCAGCCTGCCTTTGGAAATGCCAGGAGGTATGTTAGAACAACACCACATTTTAATCAAGTGTGTCCACAGATAAACATTTTTCATGTTTCGCTCAACCCCTTCAAGAAAAATCTCATAAATTCAATACAACCTTTCTATTGTTCCGTTTTTAATGTACCTAATTTATAAAATTGTGTACTTAATGCTATTCATACAAAATTTTATAAAGAGTGTTATTTTATACTTTCGTTGTATATAGTACAACTTGGCGGGGTTGTTGTCATGTCTGCAATATCTTTCAATCATCTAGAAATATATTGAAGAGACCTTAAGTCCAAACCAGACTGAAAGTTTTTTAAAAATATATATGTATAGTTATTAACGCAAATCAAACCCGAAACCCTCGGAATAGAAGACAGGTATTTTATCAACGAGGTTACGGAGGTCGTCAACTGGTTGTACTTTTTGAGTTTTATTGTATGTACTATTTGAGTTTTATTGTATGTGCTATTTGATTTTTTTGTTAATTGTATAAATTAAAAAAACTTGTTATAACCAAACATTTTTTCAATTAAATTAAAGTGAGTTTATAATAACTCGTGAAAATTGGCAGTGTCCTAAAAAAATAAAAGGTTTTGATTTTTTTAATGGAAAAAGGAAAATCATTAACAAATAAAATTTTAAACCGTTCACCAAAAAAACACTTGTTAATCAGAATATCCAAGGGAGTGATTTAAAAAGCTTTAAATTTATAAAGAGCATTTCGTTAAATCTACTGAGTAGACCCATTTCAATTCTGTCAGTTCTTGTGTTTCATTTAATCCTGTGTATGCAAAAAAGGTCCAAACTAAAAACACGTAATTATTTAGTTTATTTGAAATTATCGATTTGGCATATCTCTTACCCTTTGTGGGCAAAATTATTAAGTAATTAAATATGTAATTTATATTCATTTTTTCTTTACCAATTTTATAATTTAGAACTTTGATTTTGATTTCTATCAATTGTTCTCTTTGATTGAAACCTGTTTACCCTAAAAAGGTATAATCCAAAACACATAATTATTTAGTAACATCGATTTGACATACTCTTTGTAAGCAAAATTATCATGTAGTTAAATTCCTTGTTTCGTTTCGTCTTTACAAATTAAATCATTTTGATTTTAAAATAATTTTGATTGAAATTGAATTCAACATTTCAAAATGCTCATACGGTATTTCTACACGTGTTTCAAATTTGGTCATGATTTTGTCATCCAAAATATGTCACGCCCTTGAGATTTGTTTATTGGCACAATGGGGCATCCTTTTTTCGGCCATTAGCCGGCGACATCATAAAGGGATTGCAGAGGGCCAGAAAAAATACACGAAATACATAAAACATTTGATTTTCTCCGTATAAATCATTTATCTCTTGCACGTGTAAAAGTCGGAGCATATGATAGACTTTGTCTTACACAGAACAATACATTGGTCCAGCGGGCGTGAGCATAGAGATACAGTTTTTTCTACGTTCCCAGATCCCGATTTTTAATTCCACATTTGCATTATATTTTTGGATATATACTCGTAAATAGGGTCTTTCAAATTGAGCGGTTTTTTAAATTAATTTTTTTTAACTCTTGAATAAAACACACAATTTGCATTGATTTCAAAAAACTTTTAATTGATCATTGAAGTATAATGTATGCCATTTGAACACAATAAACAATATCCGCCAAATGTCCACCTCTTGCAGCTCCAGAGATGTTCACTCTTTTGTCAACATTTTCGATGACATTTTGGCACAATTGCGGTTCTAACTAATTAATAACGCTAATAATTTCGCCCTTGCTCAGGAATTGATTGGGCGTCATTCTTATAGACCTGGCTTTTCACGTAACGCCAGAGAAAATAGTCCAACGGTGTCAGATCACATTATCTTGGTGGCCAATCAACATCACCGTTTCCGGAGATTACAATAGATACAATAATTCTCAATTTGAACGCGTTGTTATATTGTATACGATTCCATTTTTATAAATGCCATACATTACACTTCTCAAATGTCATAAGACCCAGGCAAGTTCACGACGCCATCTGTGTTTTATCCAAGAATTATAAAAACCGCTCAATTTGAAAGACCGTATATAAGAAATATTCAATAGTTTACATTTAGTTGAATTTACGAGTCCGAAGTGTGTTGGCGCATCTCGAGTTTCAGTGATTAGATTATTTGCCTACAAAATTTACATCATATTGGTTAGTACTCGTAACTAATTAAATTACAAATATATGTTTATATAAACATCTAAATATTATTTGTATTTTTTTTCACCTGGGAGATAAAAATTCATCAAAAAGAAATTTTGCAAATAATTTTTTTTTTTTAATTCTCCATGATAAAGACAGAGAATATGAAGAGCAACAAAACAGCGAGGGCGATGAGGTTCATGAGGACAATAAAGAGAGTGAGGAAGAATGTATTGGTGACAATGGTAATGATGATAAAGACGACAAAGAAAAAGACGACAAAGATATCAGTGACGAGGAGGATGACAGCGATAACGAAGGTGAGGAAGCTGAGTCAACACCTCGTAAAAGACCTAGATTTAGCACACCTGGTTCTGATTCTAAATAGCATGTTGTAGAAAATATTCGAAATCCGACAATTTGTGATTTAGATGGAATACCGGAATTTAGCGAAAAACACAAAATTGTTGGCTTCGAGAATTTGAATCCAGTCCATTGTTTCTACATTTTTTTTCCGGAAGCAATATTTGAGCATGCTGCTCTGGAAACCAATCGATATGCGAGTAGTAAGTTGGCGGGTATTGAGACGATTGCCCCAAAATCTCGTTTTAGAAAATGGAAGAAAATCGATGCAAAAGATATAAAGGGATTTATTTGTACCAACATTGGAATGGGGTTGGTACACAAAAATTCAGCCCCAGAATATTATCAAGATTAATTTGGCTTACGGCAACACCCGGATTTTTCAAAATCATGAAGAGAGATGAGTATCAACTCATTAGGTCGTTTTAGCACTTCGCAAATAATGAAGAAAATAAAAACGACGATCGTCTTTTTAAAATCCGGTCCATAATAAATATGGAAAAAAATACACATAAAAATGCATATAAAAGCAATAAGGAATTAAGCATTGATGAATCGATTATACAATTCAAAGGGCGATTGTTTATCAATCAACATCAGCCAACTAAGACCAGTTCCAAGTGGAGGATCAAGGTTTGGTCTCTGTGCGATTCAAAAACAAGCTTCCTTCTGAAGTTCGATGAATATAAAGGAAAGGAAGCCAAACCTACAGCAGAAGGATTAGGATATAGAGTGGTAAAGGCTTTATTAAATGATCATAAAAAGAGCCATGTAGTTTTCACAGACAATTTTTACACTAGTGTGCAACTGTATGAAAATTTAAAAGAGGAAGAATTTGGTGCATGCGGAACTGTTCGACCTAATAAAAAAGGGTAACCTGCTGATATGAACAAAATAAAAATTAAAAGAGGAAACTTTCCAATCGTACGGAAAAACGGAAAAATAATGCTTGCCTGTCCCTGGCAAGATACAGGAAAAATAAACCTGATTTCTACTGTCGGAAATGCTGGTGTCACGGAAGTGTCCGTTCGTTTCAAGCTTGTTGATCGTAGAATAGTCATAAAACCTAACATTTTATACTCAAGAAAATGTAGCATGTTCCCTGTGACATTTGAAATGTCATGTCTCAAAGGGATGGGGTAAAATCGTTTTTTTTACAAATCGAATCGTTTTTTTATAAATCGATCTCTAAACTGATGTTTTAATTCCTAATATTCATTATACTGACTTTCAGTATTGTATGATTTGTATCTATCTTAAATAGGCCAAGATCCACTATGAATGAATACTAATTACGAACATTTAATTTTATGTACTTATTAAAAAAAACGAAAATCCAATTATCGTATACCCCATCCCTAGCCAATGCAGACTAACGTAGTGATTTTTGACGAACGTCGCCAAATATTATTTGATTTTAACATACTGATATATTTTGGCTAATTTGTAACAAGATGTATTCATTTGTTATAATTGTTAGTTTTATGTAATGTATTTATCTAAATAACTTGCTATTTATTAGGAGAATCGAGGCTTGTATTAAAGTTGATAAAATAATTAAAATTACTGAACGTCGTTACAAGGTTGTATTGGGGAAAATTTGTGAAACGTCACGGGGACCATGCTACATTTTCTTTAATATAATAATGTATAATGCGCATATGGGAGGTGTTGATAGATTCGATCAGCTTTGTGCAACATAACCATTTACAAGGCGGCATTAAAATTGTACCAAACATTGTGGCATTTTATGATGGAAGTGGCATTGGTAAATGGACATATCAGCTATATACAATAGTAATGTACAAAATTCCACTAAAATTTCCCAAAGGAAATTTCGCGAACTAGTGATTGACGGATTATAAGCCTAATTCAGAAAAAAGCCGTTTACCAGGAGAAGACGAAACATGAACGACTAAACTTAAACTCAAATATTGCTAGACGAGCATTTTCCAAAAAAGTTTGAGAACTAAAAATTCCAACCCAATTGTCAAGTGTGCAGCATAATGCCCTCATCGGAAAGGCACTTGTAAAAGGAAACAAACTACATATTATTGCGACGAATGCATTGGAAAACCGGCATTATGTGTGTAGCCCTGTTTCAAGGACTACCACACAAAAATCAAATATAAAAAATATTGTCAATGTTTGACTCGAGATTCTACGTAGAGGCAATGGTAATTCATAATTTATAAAAATATATAATAAATTTTGTTTTTATATATATATATTTCTAATATTGTATGTATTACTTATATTTTTATTTCAAATATTATCAGGTGTACAAATAAGTCGCCGCCGTTTGACAAAAGTTGCCGCCACCAGTAAGTTATGGTTAAAATTGTTAGATGTAAAACGTCATTGTTGTAAGGTTGGACATTTGTCAAAAACATAACCTTGAAATATTAGTGAATTTTTATCAGTATAATATATTATTTTGTATGCGAAAATGTTAGTTTCACTATGATAATCCAAAAAGGAAGAAATCATGGGGACCCCCTGGTCATGCTTCAACATCTACGGCTAAGCCAAATATTCATGGAAAAAACTCTTGTTGTGTATTTGGTGGGATCAGCTTGGTGACGTGTATTATGAGTTGCTCAAACCGAACGAAATCATTGCTGGGGCTGTCTACCGAACACAACTGATGAGATTGAGTCGAGCACTCAAGGAAAAGCGCCCCCACTACTACTCCAGACACGACAAAATTATTCTCCTGCATGATAATGCTCGTCCACATGTTGCGGCGCCGGTCAAAACCTATTTGGAAACACTCAATTGGAAAGTTTTACCCTACCCGCCGTATTCACCAGACATTGCTCCTTCTGATTTCCACTTGTTTCGATCGATGACGCATGGCCTGTCTGAGCGGCACTTCACATCACATGAAGATATCAAAAATTGGGTCGATTCGTGGATAGCCTCAAAAGATGAAGCATTCTTCCGACACGGTATCCGTATGCTGCCAGAAAGATGGGAAAAAGTAGTGGCAAGCGATGGGCAATACTTCGAATAAAACATGAGGTTCCGTTCTTTCACAATAAATGCCCAATTTTTGATAAAAAAACGGCGGAAACTTATTTGTACACCTAATATAATTTTTATTTTATTTTGAGATAAAACCTGGAAAACTGTTGTTTTATTATTTTTAAAGTTGTATGCTCTTTAAAATTACTAATTTTAAACATACCATGTGATTATCAAAAAATATATTTTCGCCCTTTTCCCCTTTTTTCTCTGTATTTCCTTTTTTTAATTAATAATAGATTTTTTATTCAATTCTGAAGGTGAATATAGATACACCATATAACGATTATACACATATAAAAAATATCAATTATATCTTTAACTTTTGGTGATCTGATCGAGGGGAACATCTGGCAAACACATATATCCCAAAAATCTCTCCCGCTGCTCGCCGTGATTGTCACCGCACTCCCTCTACCCCCAGTCCTCAAGCCGAATGTATACCGTTAGAAGCGTGAAAAGAATTCAGTCCTGTTTGTGCTCTCCTGATGATGATGTGAAAGCCTTGAAACCGATAGGGTTTGCTGAAACAAATAACAATGTCTTTAAACCTCCACAATGTTAAATGCCTTAACTATAAATAATATCTTTAACTTTATTTGTAATGGATAATTGACTCATTAGGTGACTTTTTATGAAACTTTATTCAGAATTTAAAGAGTTAGTAAAAAATAACATGCATACCATCACGCGATTTCCGTGTCGGGGACTGGGGTAGGCAGAGTATAGAACACCACCTTTACTATCATGGTAGACATCATTCGCCTCTTACACATGCATACAAGGTCTATGATGTCTCGGTTTTTTAGGTCTGCCTCTGCCACGCCTTTCTCACAGCTTTGCACAAAATACACGTTTTGCTAGTCTTTCTTCATTTATTCGATCTTCGTGCCCAAACCTTATTCAACACATCAGCTATAAATTCATATTCATATCTAACACAAAATAAAGTATCATTCTTATTATATAAGACTATCATTATAAAGGGTCCTTCAAATTGAGCGGTTTTTTTTAATTCTTGGATAAAACACAGATGGCGTCGCGAACTTGCCTGAGTCTTGTGACACGTTCAAATTGTTGAATTATTTTATGTATTGTAATCTCCGGAAACGGTGATGTTAAGTGGCCACCAAGATCATGTGATCTGACATCGTTGGACTATTTTCTCTGGGGTTACGAGAAAAACTAGGTCTATAAGAATGATCCCCAATCAATTCCTGAGCTGAAGGACGAAATTATACGCGTTATTGGAGAGTTAGAATCGTAATTATGCCAAAATGTCATCGATAATTTTGACAAAAGAGTGGCCATCTGTGGAGCTGCAAGAGGTGAACATTTTGCGGATATTGTTTTTTGTGTTTAAATGTCATACATTATACTTCAATGACCAATAAAAAGTTTTTTAAATTAAAGCAAATTGTGGGTTTTATTCAAAAATTAAAAAAATTGAATTAAAAAACCGCTCAATGTGAAAGATACCTGTTTCTGGGAATCTAACCCGTCGTCCCAGGCTTGAAAGACAGGTGTCATATCAACTAGACCAATGAGGTATTATTTTTCGATATTTCAAAATAAACAAAAATATTGTGTTTCTGGGAATCTAACCCGTCGTCCCAGACTTGAAAGACAGGTGTCATATCAACTAGACCAATGAGGTATTATTTTTCGATATTTCAAAATAAACAAAAATATTGTGTTTCTGGGAATCTAACCCGTCGTCCCAGGCTTGAAAGACAGGTGTCATATCAACTAGACCAATGAGGTATTATTTTTCGATATTTCAAAATAAACAAAAATATTGTGTTTCTGGGAATCTAACCCGTCGTCCCAGACTTGAAAGACAGGTGTCATATCAACTAGACCAATGAGGTATTATTTTTCGATATTTCAAAATAAACAAAAATATTGTGTTTCTGGGAATCTAACCCGTCGTCCCAGGCTTGAAAGACAGGTGTCATATCAACTAGACCAATGAGGTATTATTTTTCGATATTACAAAATAAACAAAAAATTGTGTTTCTGGGAATCTAACCCGTCGTCCCAGGCTTGAAAGACAGGTGTCATATCAACTAGACCAATGAGGTATTATTTTTCGATATTACAAAATAAACAAAAAATTGTGTTTCTGGGAATCTAACCCGTCGTCCCAGGCTTGAAAGACAGGTGTCATATCAACTAGACCAATGAGGAATAATTTTTCGATATTTCAAAATAAACAAAAAATTGTGGGTTTAAACTTGGTTCCTCTTTGCAAATATAAGTCAATTTATCGCGGAGGTCCGATCAAATGTTAGGGGAAGAGTCCCATTAATTTCTAGTTGGACCCCATGTCCCACTTGACAGTAAAACCAAGGATCTTTCGCAAAATAAATTAATCTCATTTTCAGGGACTAATTTACATCCTATATCACCTGAAATGTAAGCATTATTTTAAATTAATTGCTACGGCAACGATGTTTTAAAATATACACAAGCGAAATTAATTAAAAGTTTTTTTTAATATGAAACTGTCATTATAAAAGTGTCATTATAAAAATAAACAATCATAGTATAAATAAATAGGCCAAAACCCATACGATGGTTGGTCGTCAAAGAAAGAATACGAGAATTGAATTTTGAATACAAGAGAGCGAGAGAGGAATACTTGGATTCTCTCCGAAAGTAATTCGAAATTTGAATCTCGGTGGGTCCGTGATACTGAATGAATTTTAAATACCTAGATAACAATATTTGAACCGGTGTAAAAGGGGACGATGTATAAATTATTTATATAAACAAATTTTACATTTATGAATATATATTTTCATAAATGTATAATTTGTTTGACTTCCATTAATATTTCACGGGCTGCAACTAGTTTATATAAATAGGGTATTTTCCGTACTGGTAATCATGTTAATTTAAATTTTTTGTAATGTATTTTATTACATTTTCGTTGCATACGGTACAACCTAGCGAGCTTATTACTATGTGGCAATCTCTTTCAAGCAACCAGAAAAATGTTAAAAATGAAAAAAAATTGAAAACTAGACTTGAATCTTTTTTTTTTAAATCTGAGCTCCAGCGGTATATGAACCCGCAATCTCCGGGCTAGGAGACAGGCGTCTTACCTACCAAGCCACGGAGGTCGTCAATTGTTTAATTATTATTAAAGATAAGAGAACTATACAATTAACATATAATAGTTCATTTTTGTTGTATAAATTTATTCAAGCTGTCTTGTTTATTGCCATGTAGCAATCTCTTTTCACAACCAGAAAGATTTCAGAGACCATAAATGTAAACTAGACTGGAACCCTTTTATAAAAATTAAGTAACAGCTATAATCGAATCCGCTATCAACTAGACCATGAAGTTCATCAATGTAATAAATTCTAAAAAAGAAATGTATTCTTCTATAAAGTTTTCAATATCCCATGTTGACAAAATATTCTATCTTTTCGTAAGATTTATTGGGTATATACTCGTATTTGGGTTATAACTAAAAATTACAATATTTCATTATTATTCTTCATCACGTGATCAATGCTGAGGGTCGTGTCTCCATTTCTCCCAATTCTGTAGCATGCTGAGTGCAGCGCTTTAAGAGGATTATATTAACTACATTATTCTTCTTCATCACGTGATCAATGCTGAGGGTCGTGTCTCCATTTCTCCCAGTTCTGTAGCATGCTGAGTGCAGAGCTTAAAGATGATTTTGTTAACTACATTATTTGATCCGTCCATCTCATAGGAAACCTTCCTCTTGCTCACCTTTTCTCAACTGGCTCCGTAATCACCAGCTTCTTCAAATGCTCATCGTTCTTTCTAGCAACATACCCAAAGGCTTCATTCTCATCGTCCATTTTTCACTCCATATAGTGCTATGAAGAATAACAAAGACTTAACAAGAAGAACTTTAGTTATTTTGAGTATAGACCGGTTATAATTCGGAAATTCTAGGATGAGTCCTGTAACAGCTCACAAATTTGCCCCAATACAACCTTATGTAATGTATTTACCTAAATATCTTGCTATTTATTAGAATTGAGGCTTTAGTGTGTCATTGACTATCGACTAATTTTTACAAAAATCATAAGTAACTAGCTGAAAAGTCACAACAGAAGTTATGTGTAAATTTTAATTGTCACAACAAAATTACACAAAAACCTGACAATGATCCAAATTTATATCCTCCGTGTCTAGTTTGCAGTGGTAGTTATTTATAAAGCATTATAAAAATCTTAATTAATAGTATTTTGTATACATTAATTCACCAACAAAATACAAGAAATTTTATAGTTCCTTCCGTATAACTATTATATTTATTACACATACATATGTTCAGTACCCGGCGGCAAGTAATACACATCAGGCTTAAGAAAGAGACTGTCGGCCATAATCGGCTAACTTCGGCTTCGTAGAGCGTCGTCTCTGTCATTCATACACGTATTCCGTCGCGATTTGTCAGTCGTTACCGGACCGGACTGTTAGCGCATCGTGCGACAGAGAAGACGCTCTACAAAGTCGAAGTTAGCCGATTATATTCGACAGTCTCTTTTATAAGCCCGATGTGTATTACTTACCGCCGGGTACCTACTGTACGTAAAACTAAACCGGGATACGCAAACAATTGATCCTAGATGCATGTGTGTTAAGTAAAACTATCTCCGTAGCATACTTAGTGTTCTAACTCAGACCCTACGGATTCGATTTCTGTTGAATTAAAATGGTTTATATCTGGTTTTCATTTAAAGCTTCTACAACATATTTTTAGTTGGTTGAAGAAGTTTTCTTCATTGTATAAAGGCACCAGATTGTAATGTATACAACGAAAATGTAATACAATATAATCGAGCTTTTGAATTTACAATCATTGGACTAAGCACTTAACTCACAGTTCGTTTTCTGACTTTCTGGAAATACTAAAGCACGGGAAAAGGAAACAACATTCGCACACGTCATCACGTACAAATATTGTTATTAGACGAACTCGTAAGGTACACACTTCAACAAATTATTCCAATTGGTGATCCGGACATTTTGAAGACAATGTTAATTTTAATACCAGTAAAAATGTTATACTACGTATCCATTTATTCATTAAAAATCAACTCAAGATCTATTGTGTAACTAAGAAGTTTAAAAAAAGAAAGATTTTTCATGTAAAACAAAAAAAAACGCAACAAAACAAAGACATTTTTATTTTTAAAATATCTTTTAGCCTTTCATCAGTATAAGTCGACTTCGCATAGACATTAACAACAGGAATTTGTAACCCAAGGTCGGCGTGCCGCCCACGGTCCTTAAAATAGTTAATATTTCTATCAAAATGTGAGAAGTCACACACTCGCAACATACTCGTATCTGCCCACCGTATAAGGAGCATTTATATTCATTCCAATACAAGTTTCCCTATAGTTTGCGCAATAAAACATGTAGTATTTTAATTCTAAACTTCATAAAGCAGTTTTTGTTTATAAATTTGTTTTTAGAAAGAGTTATTATAGAAACTGTATCAATATTCATTTCATTTTTAATCAATCTTGTGTTCCGGTTCATAAACGAATATACCATATGTGTAGTAAACAAAAAAAAAATTAAATTTTATTTCTTTGAAAATAATAGTTAATTTGTAACTCAATTCCATTTACAGTAGTTTTTTTCTATTCCCGCTTTATTTTATTACTTTTATTCTCACCACATTCAAACTAATTATTTTCTATTCTCATATTTGTGTTATTTGACCACTGTCTGGTGGGTTGGAGAAAAGTTCAATCCGTCAATTATTTTTAAAAGTACGAATAAGGAAAATTTCAATCAAATACACAGCTGTTGATTCAGTGACATGTCGTCTTACATGGATAAATATTTTTTTTATTAAAATCTAAATAAATATTTAAAAAATAACTGTAATATTGAATGTATTATGTTGCCGAAAGCTTTCCACATAATAATTAAAATATATCTATTCAATTTTAGTAGGTTAATCGAACAAAAACGATTTTTTTTTAAATTTCGCGGGCTGTTTATTTTTTGATGAGCCGTCTATTTTTCTCACGTTGATGATGTCTTTGATATAATTTTAAATTTTCAACCATATTGGATGGGCTGTTTGTGTTTAACAGGCAAGTATTTACAACGCATTTTGGCCAGTTTGCGATTTTATCATTATAAAAATTACTGGATAAAAAAAAATAGGTTTAACGTCATTTGGCAACGTGAGGTAATCTAAAGAAAATAATCAGAATTGTAGGCAAACGACTGCTGGATTCTTCACCATGATAATACACCGGTTCAAACTTCACTACTATTTCGCAAATGTTTGGCCAAAACCATCACCGTCGTGATGCCGCAGCCACCATATTCACCACATATTCTTCCGTACGACTTTTTTTATGTTCTCAAATATGAAGAGGACATTGAAAGAATAACGTTTTGCGACTATAGAGAAGATAAAGACAAAATCGCTAGGTGAGCTAAAGGCTATCCCAAAAAGTGCGTTCCACAAATATTTGGCAAAAGTTTATTTTATCCTATATGGACTACTTTTAAGGGACAATATTAATTTTAATGATAAAATAAATACTTTTTTATAAAAAAATAAAAATCTCGTTACTTTTTTATCAAACCTCGTATATAAATTTATAAACTCCTTTGTCATCCTGTGGTCAGCAGGTGTGTCCCTAAGAGACAAAATAAAAAGCTCACGCATTCGTGGAAGCCTAGGTGTTACAGACATCAACAGCAAGATGGAGGAGAGGTGATTGAGATGGTATGGGCACGTTGGACACAGAGCACCCGATCACATTGTGAACCAGGCAATCTCCATGGATCTTCCTCGAATAACAACCAGAGTAAGACCAAAGCTTTCATGGGTGGTGCAAAAAGATAACCTGATGCAGAGGCACGGCCTGGGGGACGTAGTCCGGGACAGAAGAACATACAACCTGAGGACAAGGAGAGCTGACCCCAACAGTCTTCGCAGACAATGAGTTGGGATGGAGCCAGGGAGAAGAAGCCATCCCGTGACTCATCTTTAACAAACGTCAGTGCTGAAGATGTATTTTTTTTCTCTCTTATCTGTTACAAATTTCCCAAACAAGTACTTCAGTTATCCTGATAGATACATACACTCGTTCAATATTCTATGACCCTTTCCGATCAATCAGAGAAAGCTGATATGGACACATTTCTATCCATACAGACTATTTTTGGCTGGTGCACATCCCCATTTATTGGTCATTATATATCTCTCTGCTTTAACTCTCTCTTTGGGCTACCTCTTGCTCCTCTCAATTATTTATACTGAAGTATTTGATAACAAATTACGTGAATAAGACCATTGTCATTATTAAACTTTGAATAAATAGATTATACTTAATTTTTAAGTTTTTTTTAAAATATGAATCAATAAAAAATCTTTCACAACACAACACTCTTCTAATACTTGTATTATTCTTTATATTGTATATAAAAAGTAAAAATGTATATTTTATTGCATTTGGGGCTCCCTAAAGTTTTTATTGCATCGTTTAAGCTATGAAAGGTTAGAAATAGAATTTAAATGCGTTATTTAAAAGTATAAAGTGTCATCGGACAGCGCTTCTGTTAATGCGCAATATCTGTCAGTACTGAATCCAGAAAAAGTCGCTTTTTGATGCGAACGAGTCAATTAATTCGACGAATGAGTGATAAAAAAAATTACGAGTATAATTGCGGAAATCTTCCCAGCGTCTGTATTAGAGAAGTCGTTAAAGTATTATGTTTCAGCGTGAAGAGACAAAAAAGGAAAAAAAATGTTGGCGAAACATGGGTTCGTCTCAACATTAAAAGGACGTATCAATATTATCAATATTAAAAGGACGATCTGTATTAGAGAATATTAAATCAATATTAAAGGAATATCTGTATTAGAGAAGTCGTTAAAGTATTATGTTTCAGCGTGAAGAGACAAAAAAAAAAAATGTTGGCGAAACATGAGTTCGTCTCAACATTGAAAGGACGTATCAATATTAAAAGGACGATCTGTATTGGAGAAGATTAAATCAATATTAAAAGGAAAATCTGTATTAGAGAAGTCGTTAAAGTATTATGTTTCAGTGTGAAGAGACAAAAAAGGAAAAAAATGTTGGCGAAACATGAGTTCGTCTCAATATTAAAAGGACGTTAATATACGAAAAGGATCCAACCCACATTTTACCTGTTCTGAGATAATTGAGGAAATATTTCGGTGTTTTGAACAAACCAATAAGGATTAACAAATTCAAGACGTAAATTTAACCATAAAATACACATTGAACTGACTGAACGAGTGGACTTGTTCTTGCTAAATAATTTAGTTGTAAGAATTGTTATCTACAATAGCTATAAATAGTATGTAGGTGTTAATTATTCCTAAGAAATCACATATTAAGATTATAATTTTTTTTTAATAAAAGGACGTTTAGGAAAATAAGATTAAGTAAGTTCATAAATTATAATATATAAATAAGATTAGTTAAGTAATAAATTTGTATATATGTTAGGTATAGCCTTGATAAATATTTGTACAATGTATTACTTTGTTTAATAAATAAAAAAACATTGAACTTACTTGGTATTTTTGCACATAGATCAGTGATTTTTCGATACACCTAAAAATGTGTTTTGTGGATTAACTCCTTTTTGCATAATAACATCCAAATTGTTTATATGTTCAATATATACTTTATTAGATAAAAAATATACATAAATAAATAGGCCAAAACCCGTACAGTTGTCGCCAAAGAAAAATATGAGAATTGAATTTTGAATACAAGAGAGCGAGAGAGGAATACTTCGAAACAGATTGAAATTATACTGAACGAACCGGTGTAAAAAGGGACGATGTCAATTTATTTTGAATTGCAATTCATTAAATAATTAATTTATTTCCTATTATATTGAACCTTATAATTACTTGTATTTATTTATTTTATGCTCTTTTTTTGAATGCAGACAATTATATGTGGCTTTTTCAAGATGTCGGAAACGCGAAAACATTAAAGTCAATATATCTGAAACAAGTCTTCAAGGAAAACTTTATCAACGATTTAAATTGAACAAAAGTAATGTTTAAACACAAAACATCGTGTATGAAGAGATTTTTGAGAATTAAATAATTTATCAATCAAGATGTAATGTACCTTTTTTATTTTAAACTTTAAACATTAATGAACCCTCTTAACAAATACAATACAGAGCAAATGTGAGTTGAAGGCGTCGAAGAGGAAGACAAGGAAAGTATAGTTGGATCGAGTGAATGATATTTTGAAAGAAGGAAATGTAACAAGTAGGAGAAATGGTAGGGGTTGTAAGGGAAATTATATTCATGTGTACGAAACGAAATATGTTTGTCGAAATAGGAAGATCTGACACTCTGTCATCTCTGCCTACTTCAAAAGGGAAACAGCGTAATGTTATTTATGGATGTAAGTTATATGTATATCATACATCCAATTTATCCTCTCTTTAAAGTGGAATACACAATTAAAAGAAATAGGGATTGTTATATGTTATTTATGGAAGTAAGTTATATGTATATCATACATCCAATTAACCCTCTCTTTAAGGTGGAATACACAATTAAAAGAAATAGGGATTGTTATATGTTATTTATGGAAGTAAGTTATATGTATATCATACATCCAATTAACCCTCTCTTTAAGGTGGAATACACAATTAAAAGAAATAGGGATTGTTATATGTTATTTATGGAAGTAAGTTATATGTATATCATACATCCAATTAACCCTCTCTTTAAGGTGGAATACACAATTAAAACAAATAGGGATTGTTATATGTTATTTATGGATGTAAGTTATATGTATATCATACATCCAATTAACCCTCTCTTTAAGGTGGAATACACAATTAAAAGAAATAGGGGTTGTTATATGTTATTTATGGATGTAAGTTATATGTATATAATACATCCAATTTATCATATCTTTAAGGTGGAATACACAATTAAACGAAATAGGGATTGTTATATGTTATTTATGGATGTAAGTTATATGTATATTATACATCCAATTTACCCTCTCTTTAAAGTGGAATACACAGTGTAAAGAAATAGGGATTGTTATATATTATTTATGGATGTAAGTTATATGTATATCATACATCCAATTTATCCTCTCTTTAAGGTGGAATACACAATTAAAAGAAAAAGGGATTGTTATATATTATTTTATTTGATTGTTCCAATTTAAAAATAATAAAATAATAGTATGGGTCCATAATAGAATTGGTTGAACAGCCTTGTAGGCCATAAAGGTGAAGGTCAGACAGAGCAGGTAGGTTTCCTGGAGATGGCGGTGGCCTGTAATTATGTCCCTGATCCTTTCCATCTCGTCTTTCAGGTAATCATAAAATATACGGGAACATTCAAAGAGTGACCAAACTTTATACAACAAACTTTAAATCCGTTTTGTACATGATTTGTTATTTATTTGTTTGGTACGAATAAATACAAGCCGAATAAATGCTGTAGAAATACGTCCATTCAAAATATTACTAGGTTAGTCAAAAAGTTTTGAAAGCGGAAATGAAAATACATTTTTTTTGGGGGGAAATCACTTTTATTGCTCAGTATAGTCTCCCATAAGATCAATACACTTGGTCCAACGATTTTCCTACTTTGTTGTCCCATCACGGAAGTGACTTTCTGGAAGGCCTGCAAAATACTCCTCTACGACGGCTATAACCTCTTCGTTTGATGAAAAATGCTTTCCACGAAAGAATTTTTTGAGGTGTGAGAACAGCCAGAAGTCAGAAGGAGCTAAATCTGGCGAATAGGGTGGATGCTGCAGCAATTCATACCCCAATTCACTGATTTTCGCGATGGTTTTTTGAGCTGTGTGAGCAGGTGCATTGTCTTGATGAAAAATGATTTTTTACTTCTGCAAACCGGGTCTTTTTTCACAATTTTTTTCATCCAACTGGTCCAAAAGGTCACAATAATAATCAGAGTTGATTGTCTTACCAGTTTGGAGATAATCTATCAATAAAATTCCTTTTGCATCCCAAAAAACTGACGCTAACACCTTCTTGGCCGATTTCTGGACACGAACTCGCTTCGGAGCCAAAGTGCCTGGTTCACACCACTCCTTAGCCTCTTGTTTTGATTCAGGATCATGGTGGTAGACCCAAGTCTCATCCAAAGTGATGAATCGACGCAAAAAAATCCTTTTTATCCTTTCGAAATTGCTCCAAATGTTGCTAAGAAAGTCGCATTCGAACGTGTTTTTCAATATTAATTTATTAACTCCTTCATTCTCAAAGTACTGAGAATCACCGAGAGATTATCGGCAATATACCTTCGACGAGTCCTCCGATTCATTGGCACATTGGTCGTGGCCAAGAAGATAGTTTGGAGAGGTTTCTGGTTACTGGAGGCGTGGAAGGACGAAGCACAAGAAGAAGAAGTTGGACTGACCAAGTGAGAGACGCAACTGGACTACCCTTAACAACTGCCCCTCGAGCCGATGAGTGCACGGAAGGATGGAGAGGAGTCATCAGAAGCTATCATGTCAGTCACGATCTACACGACAGGATGAATTAATTTTAGGAAGCTGTAATTTTCTTATCTCAATATATGACCAAGATAAATACTCGTATACAGCACCGGTACAAAGACTATAAAATACGTGGATGGCTGCCGCTCAATACTCGGACATTCCGGTTTACTTCTTGCTTTTCTGGTGAAAAGAAGCAGGGTGAAGAGATTCCTCTTTAGCAGGTAGAAGTTTAAGAAAAAATGAGCAAATTTTTCGCTCCTAATGTGCAGTCCATTGCTCATTGTAAGCTCCTTTATTCACCCATGTATGCCTTCACGGCTTACTAGATACTTGCTAGATACCATGTATACCGCAAACTCTCTGCGTGCATGGGCTATTTCGATTATTTCTATTGATTATTGCGAAGACCACGCATAAGGAACATTTCATTACAATAGGTACAGATATCAACTCTACAATATTTACATAACAATTACACAAATAAAATCATATATTTTAGGTGACGCATACGTCTGATACAATAGGTAATATTTCAGCATTTGATGGTGTCTAAGAGCTACACCTACTCGATGCAGCACCTCTGCGTTTGAGATACGATGAAATCAAGAAATTTTGAGCATTCTCCGAGGAATCCATTTTCCGAATGTTTTCAGCTTATTTAACATTCTGGCCTGCATGGTCTCTGTTTCAACACCATTTTGAGAAAAAGACTATGTTTAGTACTTAATCGTATGTTGTCTAAGTTAAAATCAAGTTATAATAGCAGAAAACTGATATCATCTTAAGAAATACTGCTCGTGATATTGCAATTCAGCAACAATTACCATATTCCTACTAACAATTATCATATTCCTACTAGATTATAAATCGTCAATCAACAGGTCACATAATTTACATACTAGTTAGTCAAAAAGTTTTGATAGCGGAAATGAAAATACATTTTTTTTGGGGGGAAATCTCTTTTATTGCTCAGTATAGTCTCCCATAAGATCAATACACTTGGTCCAACGATCTTCCAACTTTGTTGTCCCATCACGGAAGTGACTTTCTGGAAGGCCTGCAAAATACTCCTCTACTATACGACGGCTATAACCTCTTCGTTTGATGAAAAATGCTTTCCACGAAGGAATTTTTTGAGGTGTGAGAACAGCCAGAAGTCAGAGGGAGCTAAATCTGGCGAATAGGGTGGATGCTGCAACAATTCGTAGCCCAATTCACTGATTTTCGCGATGGTTTTTTGAGCTGTGTGAGCAGGTGCATTGTCTTGATGAAAAATGATTTTTTTCTTCTGCAAACCGGGTCTTTATTCACAAATTTTTTCATCCAACTGGTCCAAAAGGTCACAATAATAATCAGAGTTGATTGTCTTACCAGTTTGGAGATAATCTATCAATAAAATTCCTTTTGCATCCCAAAAAACTGACGCTAACACCTTCTTGGCCGATTTCTGGACACGAACTCGCTTCGGAGCCAAAGTGCCTGGTTCACACCACTCCTTAGCCTCTTGTTTTGATTCAGGATCATGGTGGTAGACCCAAGTCTCACCCATAGTGATAAATCGACGCAGAAAATCCTTTTTATCCTTTCTAAATTGCTCCAAATGTTGCTCAGAAAGTCGCATTCGAACGTGTTTTTGTTGCATTGTTAGCAAATGCGGCACCCATTGTGCACAAAGTTTTTTGAAACCCAAAACTTCAGCCAAAATATGCCATGTTGTTCCATGTGAGATGCCTATGGTGTCAGCTATCACATATGACAGAATAGGAAATTCAGCAATTAAGGATGTATGTAAACTTAAAGCTGACGTGTTGATTAAAATTAAGAAATGCACTCTAAGATGTTTTGGTTACGTGGAACGGATGAATGAAAAAATACTTAGAAATGTGAGTATAGAGCGTGGTAGAGGAAGACAAAGGAAATTATGGTTGGATTAAACGAATTATATTTTGAAAGAATGATATGTTAGAAGTAAGATAAATGTTAGGAGTTGTATGAAAAGGTGTATGGATATAGAAGGTGTGAAATATGTGTATCGAAATAAGAAAATCTGGCGCGTCTTTACCGTCTACCTCAGTAGACAAATGGTTTGATGGCATTAAAAGGTAAAAAACTTTTTAATGAAATAAAAAAAAACCTTGTGTACCGATAAGAAATTAATTTAAAACCCTTGTGTACCGATAAAAATTAAATTAGAAACCCTTGAATACCGATAAAAATTAAATTAAAATCACTTGTGTACCGATAAAAATTAAATTGTGAAAAAACGCTGTGTACCAATAAAAAGGATATTAAAAAAACCTTGTGTACCGATATAAATAAAATAAAGCATTTTTGTAACGATAAAAAACCCTGGTGTACCGATAAAATAGGCAATCCAAAAAAATGAACCTGAATATGAGGAATTATACTCGACACAAAATAAATAAGATCCCGTCCAAAATAAACAGAGTCGCCCTAGATCCCGGGTTATTTGTTTGGAAAGCTCCTGGCGGGAGTATTGAATCTCGGAATACTCGTATATCCATTCCCCAATGCGATAAAATCAGTCAACTTGAAATATTAGCTTAGCATCAAAACAATTTTCTCACGGCAAGAGATTATTTGATGTCGGCTACCTACAATATTCTTTTGGACATAAACCGACAGCGTCAAGTCTTGGTATTTGTAGCTGATAAGGTTGCGATAATATACAGCAGCATTTCCCAAATGAGGTTCTGTGGAACCCTAGGGGTTTCATGTGATAAAAACTTTTCTGACGGATGAGACCATATTTGGGTCAGATCGCTTTTATTGCATAGCTTGTGTACTTAATAACCTCAGTACATTTAATCCAGAACCTGCACATTACATGGACAATATGTTACTTCCGCACACACCTATGTACCTAAATACTAGGAAACGACGCGTAAATGTCTGTGATTGGTTACACTCCGTGTGTATCGGACGTATGCGACACCATAAAATATTATTGATATATTTTCTTGTTATTTTTTGATTCTTGGTTATATTTTGATGTTTTGTATGATATTTTTATGTTTGTTGAGGTCTGTGCTGTGTCACAACCGTAACTGAAATGTTCTTTTTGCGCGGTCATCGCGCGAGATAGTATCGAAAGTTGGCCGGCCCGTGCATGCGAAAACTTGTGAGAATTGTGATATTTCGCAAGTCATGACGGTAAGCACGGGCGAAAACTTGCGATGAGCGATTGGCCGCACATAAGAAGCGTCAAAGTAAAAAATGTATTCTCAGTTGACTCCAGTCTACTTACTGCCTTTTACTTGCGACCATCTACTACCTGCTAAAGAGGAATCTATTCACCCTGCTACTTTTCACCGGAAAGCATCAAGTGAGCCGAAATCTCCGAGCATTGAGCGGCAGCCATCCACCTATCTCTACAGTCCTTTGTACCGGTGCCGTACAAAGTGGTCCTTCGAGCCGGATCTTCTGCATTGCGGTGCTGTACATCGTGTTTGGATCCGTATTTCGTATTATGGGAAACTACCTTTACCATAATCATCATTTAATTAAGAGCTAAATTTTATATTGTATTTTTCCCTCAGCATTTATTCATAGGACATGAAACAGAAAAAAAAACGTCAAGTTGCCTTCCTCCCGGTTAAAATATAACTTTTAATTTAACGGTTTTTACTTAGAAACAAGAAAATGTTTCATTATAGTTCGGACATTCTAGGATGAGTCCTGTGTCAGCTCACAGATTTGCCCCAATACAACCTTATGTAATGTATTTACCTAAATAACTTGCTATTTATTAGAATTGAGGCTTATATTAAAGTTGATAAAATAATTAAATTTACTGAACATCGCTACACGGTTGTATTGGGGCAAATTTGTGAGCTGTCACAGGACTCATCCTAGAATTTCCGAGCTATAGTGACTAATTTTTGTATGTGCTACACTAAAAATATTTAATGGGTTCGGTTATATTGCACAAAATATAAAATGGTTCTGTGACTTAAATGAGAAATACTGGTACACAGTACAGTAGGGCTGCTAATTACGGAATTTGCGGGATACTACTGGTCGCCCTTTTGTAATATATGAGTAATAATTCTAACAAAAAAACTTATCAAAATTAAACAACGTCATACTATAATTACGACACGTACAGCTTAAACAGTGAAGTTATCCTATACGATATATGAATGAGTAATGAAAAACGAGAATAAGTTGAAGTATTCTGCTGCTTTTAAGGTAATATTTTCTCTGAAGATGACATAGTTACGAAGTATATCAAACAACTTGTAGCGATAAGAAACAAAGTCATCGGGACACTAAAACATACATCCCCGAACTTGATAGTCTCAAAATTTATTAAAACAATAAATAGTTCACAAGAATATTTTAGAACCATCTTTGATGTAAGGGAATGAAACGTGGACATCTCAAAATGCTGAAAAAAGTCGAATAAATGTTGTAGAAGTGTGTGCATTTAAAAGAAGACGTGAAGTGATTATGTATAACAGAATATGGAATGAAAGTGAGGGACGAATGTGAATTTAAGACAGATGTTTTAAGTAAATTGAAGAAAACTACCCTGAAAGCATGGTACAAGAAGACCAAGGAACGTATGGTTAGATCAAGTGAATAATGTTTTAAAAGAAGGAAATCTTAGAAGGGAAATCGTAAGAGCTGTATGAGAAGGTGTATGGATGTGGAAGCGGGGAAATATACCGTATATATAGAGGTATAAAAAAAGTGTTCTCTGTCCTCTCTGCCTACCTCGGCATGGAAACAGCGTGATGACGTATGTATGTAACCCAAATTCTTTAGCTTGAATATGCAATTAAAGCATACACATAATCAGAACAAAACATTTTTGTTAACTTTTAGTTTACAATACGTTAATGTCACACAAAGTGTAAAAAAAAATTTTTTGTTAAAAATTAATCATTTTTGACAAAATATTTTGGTCAAATTTTAGGAATGCATGACAAATAAGTTACTTTCGTTCAAAACGGTAAAACACTCAATTATTTTTTTGGCGAAAATGATATTTTAAAATTTTCTAAATATTTTTAAATTAGCGTATTTTAGGCCACCATTATTGCAATATAAAACTATTATAATAATGATAACTCCATCCATATAATTTAATTTATCATGTTAACTACAAAACAATTTTGTTAGTTGGTTCCTTTTTGCGAATAAACTTCAAATTCTTGATTTTACTCTATAATACACAAAACAGAACAAACATTTTATTTATTTAACTAACTTTTTACCCATTTACCTGTTTCGCTCAACGAGCATCAACATAATGGTTAATTATTGCTTGTAGTTAATAAAATATAAACACAGGACATTAATAAAGAAATCGGACTGAAAGAAAACACAGTGCTTAAGATGAAGAAAGGAACTTTGAGATGGTTCGGTCTTGTAGAAAGAATGAATAATGAAAAAAAATATTAACATAAGTATTATAGAAAATAGAAAAAGTTTGGTGAGACTTAGGAAAACGTGTCATGGTCAAATGAACAAAATTCTGAAAGAGGTAAAAGTCTTTATAATAGAAAAGGAAAGGCACGAAGGGGGCATGAATGTGGCTAAGACGAAAAATGTATGTCAGAATCGAATAAAGTGGAAATTTGTTACCTCTGCCTACATTGTGCCTGATGTGGTCTGCCTGATGGTGCTGAATATAATAAATATAAGGATGAAAAAGTTTTGTTACCCCTGATAAAGTTCAAATCCATATTTCTTCAAATGTTTGTATAACGCTTAACAAATACAGTGAATGAAACCGTTGAGGTGGATTTTAACAAACTTTATTTCATATCTTGATTTGTTGACACGGATGTTATATTAAAAATATCATCAACTATTTATTTCCTCGATAGTCGATGTTGTTCTGAATATTAATACTTTTTTTTGTGTACCCAAGCTGCTGATGAAACAGGATATGTCAAAAAAATGATGTATGGAGTATTAAATTATTTTAACTGGACTTTAAACTGGATCGGTTTTAGATAGTTTAGCAAATTTTAACAGATAAAAAGGAAAATTAAATGAAGGAAAATGAGATTGAAGAAGGCGGCATAGGAAGTTAAGAATATGGAGACCTTAATTAATACGATATTTTCGAAGAATTTTACAGCTGCTTTCCACTAGTTTATAATGATTTTTTCGAGATTATTGATGTGTTAGCTTTGTTTAAATCATATTTTCCCAAACTTTTTCGCCCCGTAGACAACTTGCCGATTTTTTTTGTTTTCCGTAGACCCCCTGCCTGCCTACTATCGAATTTTCCTAAACTTATTAACTTCAAATGTGTTTTTGACAGCTGACACACTGCTGTTCACCTTGATAAGGTTTTTTGTAGAGCGGACAATTGTAAAAAAAAAACACGTACAATTTTTATTCATACCTTTATTGAAGATACACAAAATGGAAGTAAATACGAGTATTTGACTTTGGAACGAAACAAATCAAAACCTAGTAAAATTCTTACATAAAATTAATACACAAATAATACTGTTAATGAGGGATGAACCAGATAGCAACGATTCAATATTTGGCTTAAAATTAATGAGGTATAGTCTTAAATCTCCACGTTCAGTGATTTGCATTCGATTTCGTTATATAAGTATTTTCTATGTCTAATATAAGTATTATGTACACACAGTCTGTGTTAGGTGTAATAAGACATTTACATTATTTTCTATGTCTAATATAAGTATTATGTACACACAGTCTGTGTTAGGTGTAATAAGACATTTACATTATTTTCTATGTCTAATATAAGTATTATGTACACACAGTCTGTGTTAGGTGTAATAAGACATTTACATTATTTTCTATGTCTAATATAAGTATTATGTACACACAGTCTGTGTTAGGTGTAATAAGACATTTACATTATTTTCTATGTCTAATATAAGTATTATGTACACACAGTCTGTGTTAGGTGTAATAAGACATTTACATTATTTTCTATGTCTAATATAAGTATTATGTACACACAGTCTGTGTTAGGTGTAATAAGACATTTACATTATTTTCTATGTCTAATATAAGTATTATGTACACACAGTCTGTGTTAGGTGTAATAAGACATTTACATTATTTTCTATGTCTAATATAAGTATTATGTACACACAGTCTGTGTTAGGTGTAATAAGACAATTACATTATTTTCTATGTCTAATATAAGTATTATGTACACACAGTCTGTGTTAGGTGTAATAAGACATTTACGAAATGCTTAAATATTGATGATTATCTGCTTGAATGGGATCCGCTCACGTGGACCCCCATTTACATCTCGTGCACCCCCAATTTCTTTTCCCGCGGACATAGCCCCCTGCAAGTCGAAATCGGCCCTTGGGGGTCTATATAGACCACTTTGGGAATCCTTGGTTTAAATAATGAGCGACGTTTCGAAGGCGTTGCAGCTTTAATCCTTTTGGCGACGTCTGAAAATTGTGGTAGTAAAGCATGTGTAGATGGATTTTTCTAGCGTACTTACGATATTCGATAATATTTTTGACATTCTCTGTACGGTACCCTAACGTCTAAGCCTGCCAAGTGTCCTTCTTGCGTGTTGTTGGGTTTGAATAAAGATATATGGGGATCGTCTCATCTGAGATCTGCTTAAATGGCATATTCATTCCAACTTTTGAAACGCTATGTCATATTTTTCAAGTTAATTTATAAGATCTCAGTTCCCACTCTACTACAGGCTTTTTAGGTTAAGTATTTTTCGTAGTTTTCCAAGTTAAGTACATCTTATTGGTATTCGAATGTTATGACCCATGCGTCGGACCATCATATTGCTATGTGCAATATGATCGAATTGTATATATTGTAGGTATTTTCAGTTTAGTATTTCTGATGTGTTTATGATGTGTTGCGACTGCTCTGATTCCACTCTATACATAATCTACATAATAAGGCAGTGTCCTTACTTACAAAAATGAGGTAGGCATAGATATCTCAACAAGAATTAAGAAGACCCTCAGCTTCAAAAGGTATTTAATCCCATTATGATGAGAAAGAACGCAATTGAAGAAGTTTAAAAGTTAATACAATAAGGCAGTGTCCTTACTTATAAAAAATAGGTAGGTATGGATATTAAAACAAAATTGTAGAAGGCCTTCAGCTTCAAGCTTTTGTAAGTAAAGACACTGCCTAGTTATGTAAACTTTTCAACATCTTCCATTGCATCCTTTCTCATCGAAATATGATTGAAGGCCTTCTGGATCCTTGTTTAGATATCCAGGCCTACCTCATTTTTGTTAGTAAGGACACTGCCTTACTATGTTCACTTTTAAACTTATTCAATTGCATCATTTCTCATCATAATGAGATTGAAGGCCTTTTGAAGCTGAGGGCCTCCTGAATCCTTGTTTAAATATTTATGCCTACCTCATTTTTGTAAGTAAGGACATTGCCTAATCATATTAACTTTTAAGCTTCTTCTATTGCATCCTTTCTCATCATAATGAGATTGAAGGCCTTTTGAAGCTGAGGGCCTTCTGAATCCTTGTTTAGATATTTATGCCTACCTCATTTTTGTAAGTAAGGACATTGCCTAATCACATTAACTTGTCAGCTTCTTCTATTGCATCCTTTCTCATCATAATGAGATTGAAGGCCTTTTGAAGCTGAGGGCCTTCTGAATCCTTGTTTAGATATTTATGCCTACCTCATTTTTGTAAGTAAGGACATTGCCTAATCATATTAACTTTTCAACTTCTTCAATTACATCCTTTTTCATCATAATGAGAGTAAAGGCCTTTTGAAGCTGAGAGTCTTCTGAATCCTTGTTAAGATGTCAACGCCTACATCAGTTTTGTAAGTAAGGACATTGCCTAATTATACCTATATTAACTTTTCAACTTCTTCAATTGCATCCTTTCTCATCATAATGGGATTGAAGGTCTTCTGAAGCTGAACGTCTTCTGGATCATTGTTTAGATATCCATGCCTATCTCATTTTTGTGTGTAAGGACACAGCCTTATTACATTAACTTTTCAGCTTCTTTAATTGCGTATTTTCTCATCATAATAGAATTGAAGGATTTTTAAAGCTGAGCGTCTTCTGAATCCTTGTTAAGATATCCATGTCTACCTCATAGGCACAGGACATTGCCTAATTATATTAACTTTTCAACTTCTTCAATTGCCCCCTTTCTCATCATAATGGAATTGAAGGGTGGCCTTCTGAAGTAGTCTTACTTCGAGAAGCGCATAAATTAGATTTTATCAATGTTTAACTCTACTTTGAGTAGTACTATAATTACCCTGAGTAGTTGCGTCCTTTACTATACGCGTCTAATATTTTTATTTTTCTTTGATTATTATCTGCTTCCTGTATTACAGCGATTTTCAATTCATTATATTATTTATGATTTATTGTCTATCATCCTAGACGCTAGACGTGACATACGCCATGATGTTTACGTCTAGACAATTATTACCTGTCTTTCCATCTAAGTACCCGCCTGGCTGCAAGCTGCATGCTGCAAGAGATGACCGCTAATCAGCGTCATCATTTCCGCTTCAGCCACGTGTAATATGTTAGTAACGTGTTACATGCCACCATTACCACAACACCGAACACACCTATTATGCTCCTAACACTTGTTATTGAAGATCTATCTCGAAGCATTCAGATGTAGCCAACTATCAACGGAATTAATTTGACTAAAGATACATATGACCTCCGTGACCTAGTTGGAAACACGCTTGTCTCTCAGCCTGGAGGTTGCGGGTTTAATTCCCGTTGGAACCCAGATTGTTTTAAAAAAATTCCAGTCTGGTTTTCAATTAAGATCTCTATAACATATTTCTGGTTGATTGGAATATATTTCCACATGGCAATAAGCCAGCCAAGTTGTACTGTATACAACGAACGTGTAATGCAACACACTACATATGTAGATACTAACACTCCATTTCCCTTTCAAGATAATCAGATAGTACAGAGCGCCACATTTTCCTATCTTCACTCATACACCTTCACATACAACTTCTACGATTTCTTTGATTTTCTACGCTTCATTCTTTCAAAATATTATTCACTTGATAAAACCACACTTTCATTGGTTTTTTTCACTACCAAGTACTCGCATCACATTACCACTAAATATTTATTTTGTAAGTATTTTTTTATTCATTTTCTACATGTTCAAACCATCACCTTTCCCTTCATGTGCTAAAAATACCCGCGCGTTCCGGTGCTGTGTATTCAATACACATGTAAAAATGAGCGATTTAAAATCGAAAAAATAAGAATATTCATAGCCAATCGCTTAAATTAATTAAATTTGAAGTCAAAAGTGATAATAATTGAAATTTAATTGCTGAAAACATGATAAAAACATCGGTCGACGTTCACAAAATGGGTAAAGCGACCACCTCAAACGAAAGCCCGTGAGTTACTGAAGCGAGCGAACTGAGATTCTATTTCTTGCGTTACCATATACCGAAGTAGAGTGAGATGTGAATAGCGTCGCTTCCTCACCCATAGCGGTTTTTTAGAATGAATATACCTACGTCACACACTGGTACACGTTTGATTATATTGGTGAATTTTTTAACGATTTTCACCAAATATCTCTGATGTGGCCGATAAGTGCTAATTATCATTAATATTATTTTTTTCATTCAATGCGTAAATGTATTACGGAGGAATACCAAAAATCTGAACCCAGTATTTATTATATTCATAGAGATATTAAAGTTTTTAGAAGCAATGTGTACTAGTTACACATCACAGGGGAAGGAAGGACTAAATATCATAATAAATATTAATTATAATAAATGAATAAATATTAATTATAATAAATGAATAAATATTAATTATACTAAATGAATACAGATATTTGTAAGGGTTTTAAATATATAAGTCAACTATATTGAAAGCTTGTTGACTGACGATCTCCGGGTCTTAGTTTGTAAAATACTTGTTATTGAACTTGGGGGAAGCAGGTACGATTCCTGCTGAAATCCAGATTTATTTAAAAATTCTAACAGTCTGGTTTTCACTTAAGGCCTCTTGACATATTTCTGGTAGGTTGGAAGGGATAGCCACATGCCAAATAAGTCTGCCAGGTGATACTGTATACATCGAAAGTATAATTTACAGTGGATTTAGAACATATGCAAAAGGATCCAACTAAAATTGTACCTGTTCCGAGATAATTGAGGAAACATTGTACCGCTTTGTTTTGACTTGAATTGAACCGTGAAAATTATATAGTTTTTATGTTTTTATTATAATTATATCAGTTATTACACTAGCACGAAGGTTTTAACTCTAAGGTGCATGCGAATGATACATAGTTCTTTAAATTCTGTGATCCAAGAGACAAATATATAAAAGACGTCACCGCTTTGTTTTGACTTGAATTGAACCGTGAAAATTATATAGTTCTCATTTTTTTATTATAATTTTATCAGTTATTACAAGAGCACGAAGGTTTCAACTCTAAGTTATACGCGAATGATACTTAGTTCTTTGAATTCTGTGATTCAAGAGACAAATATATTCTGAAACAGGATACTTTTGATTGAATTTTCACGGTCTCAAATTGCACGTCTAAAAATAAATTGAAAGTTAATCCAAGTAAAACGGAATTTCTCTGCGTGGCTTCACCGCTTAGACAGCCTGTTCTTGATAGGGATACGTTATAAGTCATGCGTATTTAATTAGATGATAAAATTTCTTAGTGTCTATCTTCATAATAAACTATCTTTCGATAAATAAATAGATAACACGGTTTCTTCGGATTCCTATATTCTTAGAGTTTAAAGTTGACAGATTTTTTGTTTTATTTTGTAAATATTCTAAGTTTATTTCAGTAAAACTACAAATTTATAGTTTATATATAACTTTATAAATTAATATCCGTATCCTAGAGATAGAACGTTAGTTTGCCACCTGGATGTTATGAGTTCGATGTTGGGTGATAGTTGAAAAAAAACTATTCAGCGTTTTTCATTTCGACTATTTTAACATCGTTATAATTGATTGAAAAAATGTACAAAGCAACGAAAGTGTTATACAATGACAAAAAGCGAAACAGAAAATATATTTTAAGATTAAGGAAAATTAAAGTTAATTTATAAAAAAGTGCATTTTCTTGAAAAAAGCGTAATTTCAAACCTTGAACCACCGAAAGCTTAAACCCACGTTGTACAATACTTTTCAAACACATTGTGATTATTTTATTAAGATACAACCAAAACGTATTGAAAATGACTAGCAATTCAACTTTTGAACAAACATACACCACTTCATGTTCCTATCGAGGTAGGCAGAGAAGTCAGTGCACTAGACTTTCCCATCGTGACACACATCCTTCGCGTCATTTCTATAGGCATACACATTATCTTACAAAACCAACTATTTCTCTGACTTTTTATATGTCCCTTGATCTCTACGAGTACTTGATCTTATCATACGTTTCTTGGTCTTCAACTCACATTTCCAATGTACATTTATTTTGTTAGTATTTTTATAATACATTCATACGTTTTACATGTCCAAACCATCTTAGGGTGATTCTTTATCTCACTTAATACAAAAGTTTTAACACTTTAAACCCCGATCAAAATGGAAACAACTTTCCCCAGTGCCCGGCTTGTTTTTTTAGTAATTCTATTTTTTACGAAGGGCTCTACAAGTAAAATTGCTATATCTAAGTTAATATTAGGAATATTGTTATAAAGCTTTGAATGTTTAAAAAAAATCATTAAGTATGGGAAGTCTGCTAATATTCTCTTTTGTGGAGAGCTACGAGTATATCACACTCATTACACATGTACGGCTCTCACATCTCTTTCTGTGCTTAGCAGATAGAATACTTATCAATAACTGTCCCGGTTCCTTTAACTGTCCCGCGATTCTAGAAGCACTAAGTTTATATGTACCCAATAAATATAGCCGTGCAAGGAATCACCCTCTGTTCTACATACCAACTTACAGGACGAATATCATGGCTAAACACTCAGTCACGCGTGGTATAGAGATATTGAACCAACTGAATGACACTGTTGATATATTTTCGGTACCGCCTAGCAGTATAAGAATAATTCTGGCTGATATTATTCCTAACGAATAAGCTAACGCTAGAAGCAGACCCTCTTTGTGTAACAGGAGAAATCCGTGCAAAGTGGATAAAAAAATACATGTATAGACACGTTCTTTGACAAAATGTTTGAAGAATCTCAAATTTCTTATTCTACATATTTGGATCTGGAGATCTCATATATCAAAATCTTCAAGAATCTGACTCAAAATCTCCATCATTAATCGATTCATACATGTTTTCATTATATAGAATATTATCCATGTTAGAAATCAGAAAACTATCGTTTATAGGTTGAAGATGTTCATTTTTGGAAAATGAATCGATCATGTGAAAACACAGAACTCAACACAAATCTAGTTTATCGCGTTAAAACACGGGATTGGGATACAAAGTGCTAAGTCCACACTCATCTCTAATCACTTCTTTTCCATAATCTGTCATCCCATGTTATGTTAACAATCTTAACACGAAATAGATGACGTGTCATTTTAGCACCAATCGTCTATCATATATACAAGCGGCTGCGAAATTTCCTGAAAACTCATGTGACACATCTTGTTAATCACATTGTTAGTAGCGAACCTTCGTCGGCGTCCTCGGTCAGACTGTTGTTGACAGTTGACCGTCAATTACGTCCACGGCACCTGCCATTATTGGGCTATTACATGAGTGCGGCGTTACTGAGCACATCTGACAGTGACGAGACTCTGTTGAGGACACTCCCTGGAATCAGGACCATTCTTAGTAATAGGACAGACGTGAACAACACCAAAGGGCTCGCATTTTCTAGGAGTGCTACTATTGATTGATCACTAAGTAAATTTGAAGCATAGTCATTAATCTACGTTTAAGGAGTTTCTAACAATTTTCACTAAACTCTTTATACTTCATTGTCGTATGTAACTCTGTAAGGAAATTAAAACTGACAGTGGAACAATCGAACTAAAGACATGCCCCTAGTTTCCTGTTATGTCGCACATAACGGACTTTTTGATATCTAGATGTTTCAGAAAGAATTCTTGTCTAGTTTTAATTTAAAGTGTTCTTGAAAACAACATTCTGGGTGTTTGGAAGAGATATTTTACATTACAATTAATCCGCTAGATAGTAGTGTATACAACGAAAGTGTAATACAGATCGATACTTATTTGAGACTAAAGGAACTATTTAGAAGAGGATTTAAGAAAAGGTAATATTTATTTGAATCAGGAACAAACTTAATTGTGATTATGACACTCATTGGAAGAATTATGTATTAGATTTCTGGAGAGATCTGTGAACTAAAAAAAAGTGAATTGCTGTTTCAGAACCCGGCTGGGTTCTATCTTCCATGAAAGGCCTGGTGTAGTTTGAACACATTCCGATAAGATCAAATTCTTATATCTAATGCATAAATAATATCAGATAGGGACTGACCACTGATCTCATCTGCATATGTGGTGAGATACAAATAACAGATAATATATCACAAACTTCCCACTTCCTTTCAGCTGAGTTATCTTTGTTGATGTGCCTAATCGCGTTGAAACGATGACTCCATGCAAAATAAGTCGTTTTTCACTCTTTATTCCAACTTGTTTGTAACGCCGCCTTCAACCAAACAACCCATCAATCGTTAAGCTTCATAAAACGGGGAATCAACATCAACAAGAAATTTGATATTATCTATTGAAAAAGTACTACCATTCATGACTGATAACGCATCACCTTCATGAAGATGTTGTCTACTCAGACAAGCATTCCATTCAATTCAATTCACCCTTCTTTTAAAGCTCCACAAGGGAGCAAAGGGAGGCCACCAGTATTCTCCATTCAGAGCGGGGTTGGTAATCTCCCTCCACGACATTCCTAACGCTCTGACTTCCTTGTCATAGGAACGGTACACCGTGAGAGAGGGTCTTTCAGGCCGTCGGGACCCTAATGGACAGAAAAACAGCGCTCTCCTCGGTTAACTATCATCGGGCATTCTCAGAACATGTCCCAGCAAGGACCATCGCCTCTCCCGAATTACAGAGACGACAGACCCCTGCCAGGTGCGCTGGCGTACAGCGTAATTTGTTATGTGGTCATATCACCTGATTCTCAATATCCTCCTGAGACACCTGTTTTCAAAACTAAGTATCTTGTGGACAAGCTAGTTAGATAAATTGCCTGTCTTCCGACCTGGGAGTTATGGGTTGTATTTCCATTGAAACTCAATTTTAATAAAAAAAAAAAAACAAGGGTTCCAGTCTGGTTTCCAAACAAAATTTCTCGAACAAATTTCTAGTTGAGGCAATACATTCACTAGTTTGTACTGTATATAACGAAAGCGCGTAGTAAAATAAAAATGAAATTACATTTTACTGTGCAATGTATAAATAAATCAATGTTTTATATAACAATATTATAAGTTAATACGTAATCACCCAATTTTTTTGTATTTACAAAGTTTTTGGATATTCGTCTAATGGCGGCAAATTCCATAGGGCTAGCCCTCATTGGGACGGGATGCGTTACATACACATTGTCATTCTAATTTATGCAAGATATGTTTGCACTCCGCATGCAGCCCACGCCTACTGCATTTTGCACACTACGAGCACTGCACATCAGTCTAAGCCATAGTTTCTTAATATGTGGATCGCGAACCAAAATTGGATCGGTAGTCATTTTGAATGAGTCGAGAAATATAAGCATAATATTGGGATTATCATCCTTGCAGATTTTGATATAATCCGGTTTGAGGATATATGTGTTTGTGCCTCGTTGACTGTTTATTATATCGTTACAACCTGTTCAATTTCCATCATTTGAAAAAATACTACCTATATATGAGAATTCCTTAACTTGCTTCAATCTTTTTTTTTTAACCTGGCGAGTTTATTGCCATGTGGCAATGTCTTCCAACCAACCAGACAGATGTTTTTATAGACCCTAAGTGTTAACCAGACTGAAATCCTTTTTTAAAAAATCTGGGTTCCAGTGGGGATCGAACCCTCAACCTCCGGATCGGCAGACAAGTGTCTTATCACCCAGTCACAGAGGTCGTCTTTCAATCTTTCACTGTTCACCCACATATTATTTCGCCCTTTTCTTTAATCATGACTTTGAATTTCGCAATATTCATTTTCACCTATTTATCTTTGCATCTCTTATGCAATTTACATACCAAGCTCTTTAATTCATCTTCTTTCTACACTTACACTACTGTATAGTATCATCAGCATACTACAAACGAGTATATTTCTATTCGACATTTATATACCACCCGTTGACCTTCATATGGATCGCGAAATATTTTCAACATTAACTAAAACGTTTTTCAAATTAATTAATTCTTGGATAAAACACAGATGGCGTCACGAACTTGCCTGGATCTTGTGACATTTGAGAAGTGTAATGTATGACATTTATAAAAATGGAGTCGTATACAATACAACAACGCGTTCAACTTGTTGAATTATTTTATGTATTGTAATCTCCGGAAACGGTGATGTTAATTGCCCACCAAGATCATGTGATCTGACACCGTTGGACTGTTTTGTCTGGTGTTACGTGAAAAGCCAGGTCTATACGAATGACCTCCAATCAATTCCTGAGCTGAAGGACGAAATTATTCGCGTTATTGGTGAGTTAGAGCCGCAATTATGCCAAAATGTCATGGAATTTTTTTACAAAATAGTGGACATCAGTGGATCTGCAAGAGGTGGACATTTGGCGAATATTGTTTCTTTGTGTTTAAATTTCATACATCATACTTCAATGACTAATAAAAAACTTTTAGAAATCAAAGCAAATTGTGTGCTTTATTCAAGAATAAATTTTTTTTTATCAAAAAACCGCTCAATTTGAAAGACCCTTTATATTTCAATATATTTGCAAAATAACGTTCGACACGTTACAAATGTACAAAAATCATATTTAAACTCTCTAGGGTCACTGCGTGTTGAAAGTAATACTTTCTAGGTATTTAGAATTGGCAGAAATTAATTTTATTGTTATCTGTAAATATTAGGTGCTAACATAAGTTGTGTCCGCAGTGATGAAAAATGTTTGAAGGGGATCTTCATGAATAATATGGTTTAAGCGGTCCTCATCGAAGTCCACTGGTCGTTCGGAACGCTCCATGTCTTTCAGGTCGAAATTACCGTCTTTGAAACGCAAAGCTGTCCTTTCATTGATAGCATCTTCACCGTATACTTCGCAAATATCGCGAGCAGCTTTGGCAGCTTTATTCCCTCGATTGAACGCGAACAGAAGGAGGTGTCGAAAATGCTCATTTCCGTCTACTTGACATTCCATTTTGAAGGCTTGTAATCAAATAAAATAATATATGTAACATAAAAGCAAACACAATTTATTGTAGAGCAGAAAATTTTCTTTCGAATGACGTATAAACTTGACCATTTTGTTTTACTTTTGGTGCTTATTTTTAAATTGAAAAAAAAAACGGATACAACTTATGTTAACAACCAATATAATTTCATTAATCGTTACTTTAATAATCATGATCTAACACTGAAAACCTAAACGGCAGTTCATTAACCTGCAATCATACAATATCTTATATATTGATACGAGTCAAGGGATCCATACAGCTGACACATCAGGGCACTCAAAAAATAGGAGCGTCGGCGTCTCTGGCAAATAATAAAGATTCGATAGTTTTCGAGTTTCGAATGATGAAGTTTCGTGGAGAGTAAATTACTATAGTATTGAGATTCTGATGTCGCGTGCTCACGTATATTTATGATCTGGACATGTAGCTAGCAAGCTTAAATACATACTCCCAATAAATACCCTCTTTGATCAGCTGACGGAAGGCTGAAGAAAGCATGGTTATTAGCACAAAATATATGAAGATGTACTGCATGAGACGCTTAAAAACATTAATGTTCAGCACAACTGAAAGTAAATAGCAACAGATATATCCAAATGGCGTAGGATCAATGATAGTTATCAGGGATCCAATTGAGAAAAAAGACGATAACAAACTGCAAGTACTGAAGCTGCTTGCCCTATATGCAACAGGATATATCTATCACAAATTGGCTTAAACAGTCATCTCCGGTGTCACCAAAGACAAGTACCCTAATCTCCAACTTATACTGTGCCTTATTATTAAAAATTACATTTGTGGAAACTATACGTGACCGATAACAACTACATCATTCATACTTAAATTTTATTTACATGCATATATACACCACGCCATTTCCCTGTCAGGGTAGGTAAAGTAAAAGTTATACCAGACTTTCTCATCTCGGCATACATTCTTCGCCTCTTCGACATTCATACACCATATTATATAACCCCTACAATTTCTCTGACTGACACCAACTTTAAGTACCTCGACCTCCTATATTTTTTATTTATTTTATTTATTTATTTATTTATTATTACACATGACAAGAAATATACAAAACAACAGGTAATTTGATTTGGACATACAATTTTAATGTATCTGGATTTGTTGCCTTTCATTTGTCGTATCCCCAGCAAACTAGGCTTTTGCCTGTATCTCACTGAGGGTATTTAGTATGAAAAAATAAATCGATACTTCTTTCCGATTTTTGATTACACAAAAACAAAAACAAAACCCCGTTGCACGCTCTCATCAACCTTACAAACAGTGACACTCAACTACAACTGGAAACATCTTGCGAAATTCAACTCATCACACATCATCACTCCAGAAAGACCAAAAATATTCATCCCACAATATACCGCACACAATCATTAGAATAAAAATTAAAATTAAAACAAAAAATACACAGAAACACAAATACAAAAACAACCAAAATTAAAACAAAAAGAAACCCACACAAATCTTTCCCACTTGTCATTCATCCTGAAAGCCCAAGTACTTAAAATCCTGTCGCAATAACAACCACGCTCCGATCGACTGTCTAAATGGTTTTCCTACTTTTACCTTTATTGAAGTCGGCACGCCATTGAATGTATTGCACCTTCTATTTAACTTGTCACGGAAAGTGAACATTCATTTCATTAATTTTTCATAAAGTCACGAAAGCAAAACGAATACATTAGTTTAGGTTACTGTTCAAAAAGGTTGAAAATCACTGTTCTAAGGCAATGAACTTGGGATAAACATTTGACCCTAGCTGTTACTGCATTTACACTTACTATGAAAAAACACATTTCCCTATGTGACCTCCATACTCTAGTTGGTAAGGAGTTCGTCTCTACCGACGGGTTTCTTGTTTGATTCCTGATATGACCCATTAAAGATGTCGGATCCTAGGTGTGTGTTTGTATACGACGTTTTTACTACCTCTCAGCACGAGGTACTAAAACTAACAGGTAGACGACCTCCGTGGCCCAGTAGGTAAAATGCATAAATTCCCCTCGGAGCTTCAAGATCGAGGCCTCGGATATTGACATCTTCAACATTTACGATTTTTTTTAAAGAAAGTATTTTGAACTTTATTTATTTATTTAACACTTTTATTTTAAATACAACCTGGTGGGCTTATTGCCAGGCGGCAATCTCTTCTATCCATCCCAACTAAATCCATGAATACATACGTGAACATATGACCATAAACCCCACAAAGACGGACAATCCCCCGAACATTCAATTTCATATAAAGTGAGATATCACCAATTAAAGGAAAAGGAAGGGATGGTGGAGAGGAAAGGAAAAAAACAGGAATGAAACGCGTTATATTACTGACTAGAAATTAAGAGTTTTTTCAATCGCTCCTTAAAGCATGCCATGGACGGAGCAAGTCTTACATTGGTTTGTAACTGATTCCAGAGTCTCCCTGCATGGACAGTAAAGGACGACGTAAAAAACGAGGAATGGTGAACTGGAAAGGCCAGTACACAATCTCTGTTTGAGCGTAGCGTTAATCCATGATCGGAAAGACAATGAAAATTTTCACCGAAATAAGAGGCACTGGCGGGACAGTTAAGGAATCTGGCGTCTATTTCTAACGTTCAACCAGTTCAATGCCTTCCGGTACGAAATTATATGATCGTACTTTCGTAGGTTAAAAATAAATCTTAGACAAACATTTTGAAGACGCTGTAATTTGTCCAGCTGTTTCTCTGTAACATCCAAGTAACATACGTCCGCATAGTCCAGAATTAGAAATAGCAGAAATTGCTGAATCTTTGTAACACTTAAAGGGAATGAAGGCTGAATAAGTAACTTTCTTAGTAATGGGGGTTATAATATTTCATATTAATTATTATTTCTTTTTCCTGTATATAACATTTCATATTAATTATTATTTCTTTTTCCTGTATATAACATTTCATATTAATTATTATTTCTTTTTCCTGTATATAACATATTTATCTTTAAGTTTGTATGTACTTGTGTTTATTCCGTATGTGTTAGCTTAGTAAAATAAATAAATCAATTTAAACTGGCCTTTCAAATGGTCGACAAAAGACTGTTTATATTACCAAATAAATAGTTTTTAAATATTATTAAAATTTACTAATAAATATTATAATCCTCTGTAAAGCAGTTAAATGGCGGCAGAAAATTTATGGCCAAGTAACAGGACATTCGGGTGTTGAATAAAAATGAGATGAAAGGATAACGCGAGGACTCCTTCTTCCCACGCGACCTTTTTAGGCCTCAACAGGAGGCCGTTAACCGCAGCTAAAAGATATACAACAGCCAGCGACACAACATACACCGGAATATCGCTTTAGTTCGGTATTTATACGCTTTCAGCTTTTAGGTCCGACACAGTATGGTCGTAGAGTCACTGACACGAATGAAATAAGAATTGGTCACATTAACATAACAGTTGCATTAATTAAAAATAATTGGATTCATGTCAACTTTAACTCAAAATCTCTTTAACATTTTTCTATCTGGTATACAACGAAAATATTATACAATACAATAATTTAGTATTTAACGTCAATTTCTTGTTTTACAGCAAATAATTATTAGTAACGAAAGAAGAGTCGTTGACATCCTCCGTGGCTTAATTGATAAGATGCAAATCTTCCTACCCAGGGATTGAGGATTATATTCCAGTTGGTGTACAAATTAAAAAAAAAATGCCAGTCTATTTTTCACTTAAGGTTTCTTCAAATACCTTTCTGGTTAGTTGAAAGAGATTGTCATATTACAATAAATCGGCCAGGTTGTGCTGCGCACAAAAGATTTTTAATACCTATATGCGTGTTTAATTTAATATCTAATAACATCACGTCGTGACAGAGCGCCATATTTTTCTATCTTGATTCACATATTTCACCTGGTCCAAATGCATGCACGATTTCTCTAACTTTTTACATTCCCTTCTCTCAAAATATCGATACTAGAAGCCGCCGTACTTTTCTTAATCTTCTTTTACCACATATTCCACTCACATTTGGACTGCATGTTTTGTTAGTATTTTTTTCATTCATTCGTTCTACATGCCCAAATCATGTCAGAGCGTTATTTTAGACGTTACTTAATACACATCTTACTTAAGTTCGCATTCATTCCTAATCACTTCATTCCATAGTCCATCATACAAATATAATACAGTGATATGCAAGTAGCAAATCTACAAAATCATTAAAAAAATCAATTGACCATCGTCGATCCGAAAATTGCAATAATGTTAATTTTGAATATTTACAATAGTAAATTTACACAGCGTCGTTTACAGAGCAGACTATTCTCGAGGAAGCATTGAGCCAATATTGGGGAATATTTTACCCCTTATAGCATTGATGAGCAAAAAGTGGCATTTTTTTTAAATATTTCTGGGTATAGTCACAAATCAACAAAACTACCTCTAATTACGGAAATAATCGAATCACCATCAGCCCTCTCGCCAACCAATCTGGAAGAAAAGAAGGGTCACGAAAATTATTTAAATAAATGTTCACAAAATTATTTAAATAAATGTTCACAAAATTATTTAAATAAATGTTAACAAAATTATTTAATGAACCAAATTTATAACGTGCTATGTATAACTATTTGAAATATAAGTTAAAAAATATATTTGTGATGAATATTTTAAATCATGGTTTTGTTTACATTTGAAGTGGAACTTTAGGTAGATTATTAAAACAAAACCATATTCCTTAGGATTTAATAAAGGAGCTTATTTTAAACAGAGATTTTTATCTTATAAAAGTAAAGATGTTATCTATGACATAATTTGTAGATCCTTACTCTCGATTCATAGTACCGTTATCAAAACGCGACAAATTCTTGCTACCTACAAGCAGCAAACTGATTTGAATCGACATACCGTCAGAAAAAAATGAGTAGCCCCTGCCACTCTGCAGACACGCTATGGTCAATCCAAATTCACAGTCAATAGCCTACATTCGACCTATAGGATACTTTTGAGAAGACTTCGGTCAAATGTGAGCTGTGTTATTCTTCAGCAAATTAACACTGGGCGAAAAATATTTTTGAATTCAATAGCACACAAATGTAAAATAATTACATAAACTTTACAACTAAATATTTCAATAATCTTCCCGAATCTATCAGAAACAATAAACAAAAATTATTTATTTTTAATGTTATGCTATAAAATGTTATTTGTCATAAGTACTCGTGGATAATTATACAATAGAATTAATCACAATGTGAACAACTTCCTCACAACACACAAGAACTGAGTTTTTTGTTGGTAAGGTATTTTGCAATCAATGGTTTCATTTTGTTTCCCTGATATTTCGTAAAACTTTTTAATCATTATAAAAAAAATCTGTATTAACAAAATCAACTTGAAACATACAAGTGCACGACGTGTCTCCAATGTACCTTTCGAATCTGAGACTGAGACATGTTAGTTCGGAGAAAAGTAGAACTTTAAGGTGGATTTTGTAATCATCGAATAGTTCCGAATTGATCTTATAATGAGGGTTATTATGACAAAGCTTTTGCCGTTGCCGATCCTGTGGTCTGTGCATATAGTATTTAGGAAGCACTTGAAAACAGCCTTATTTGTGAAGTGTTATCATTTTTTTATGACAATGCATGAACACTACTACACCTAAAGCCGAGTATATGGGTATAACTGTTATATATTGGAAGACACAAAGAATTATGTGTAGTTCGTCTTCCTTAGAAAATTTTCTGCGGTTTTCTTGTCAAATATATTTTCTTAGACATATGCAGATAAATGTAAGTGTCAAATATTGGCCGCAGCCACCACTTTTTTATCATTCTATAGTCTTTCAAATAGAGCGGGTTTTTTAATTATTGAATAAAACACAGATGGCGTCGCGAACTTGCCTGGGTCTTGTGACATTTGAGAAGTGTAACGTATGCCATTTATAAAAATGGAGGCGTACACAATACAACAACGCGTTCAAATTGTTGAATTATTTTCTGTATTGTAATCTCCGGAAACGGTGATGTTAACTGGCCACCAAGATCACGTGATCTGACACCGTTCGACTATTTTCTCTGGGGTTGCGTAAAAAGTCAGGTCTATAAGAATAATCCCCAATCAATTCCTGAGTTGAAGGACAAAATTATTAGCGTTATTGGTGAGTTAGAACCGCAATTATGCCAAAATTTTATCGAAATTTTTGACAAAAGAGTGGACATCTGTGTAGCTGCAAGAGGTGGACATTTGGCGGATATTGTTTTTTGTCAAGTGATGGAAGCTTTGTATTTAAATGTCATACATTATACTTCAATGACCAATAAAAAGTTTTTTGAAATCAAACTAAATATTGTGCTTTTTTCAAGAATTAAAAAAAAACTATTAAAAAAAACACTCAATTTGAAAAACCCTTTATTTCAATATATTTGCAAAATAACATTCGACACGTTACCAATGTATTGTGCAAAAATCATTTTTAAACTCTTTGGAGTCACTGCGTGTCGAAAGTAATACTAAATAGGTATTTAGAATTAACAGAAATTAATTTGATTATTATCCGTAAATGTAATTTTATTAATCGTTACTTTAATAATCATGATCTAACACTTTTTTTTTAAATCAAAACAAATTGTGTGTTTTATTCAAGAATTTAAAAAACGCTCAATTTGAAAGACCCTATACATACTCGTATGTTTTATATATACTCGTAGATGCAATTACATTTTGCAATATTTTTAATCTTTCAATAATGGTAAGTACAAATCCCGAATTAGAGCGCCCTTGAGAAGATTCTGCCTTCTAAATAGCGATACTTAAATTATCGTTTTATTATTAATATTATAAAATAGATATGTTTAAAAAAATATTAAAAGTTTGGGAAATAATTACATCCGTAAAAAAGAATTCTACAAAACTAATTTGCATACCAGCTGGAAATAAACGAAAAGCCCACTACGGTTTATACTATATTAAATTTTTGACTATATTAAGAATATCGGTAGGCGTCAATATATTTGTCAAATATAATATATTACTTAATATAATGCATATATCCATATTTACCGCAGCGAAGTGAAAATTTGTTACGAAATTCTGTGTAGGTGTGAAGTTTTTCAAATTTTTATATTTCATAAAATAAAAAAATCAATTAATTTACACATCTTATGCGTAAAATTACTTTGCGTTATGTAAATCAGTATTCGAAATTGAATATTATTATTTTCATGAGATTATATTTGAAATCTACAATAATTTAAGCACTTGAAGCGTAATCCCAAAACCATACATGTTTTAAAATTCAATGTACGAGTATTACAAATTAGATTAAATTGTATTTATACGTTTTAAAATCAATCAACTTTGAGGCAATTGGTTTTAAGAGATATGTATAGTTGGTAAGACGCTGGTCTTCTAGTCCGGAGGTTGCGGGTTCAAATCACGCTGGAACCCCGATTTTTTAAAGAAGGATTCCAGGCTTGTTTTCACTTAAGGTCTCTTGAACATCTTTCTGGTTGGTTGGAAGAGATTACCACATGGCAATAAGCCCGTCAGATTGTACTGTATATAACGAAAATGTAATACAATATATGTGTTTAATGCCCTTAAAAAATGTTGATTATTAAATAAATGGATGTTTAAAATCTCCATAAATATTAAAACAATGATATAAAGAATTAATTGAAAACAAACCCGTGTTTAATAATATTAATATAATAGTATTGCTAGATATGATGACATGCTTCTCTAAACTGGAAAGTAGGTGTAATGCTGCTACAAAGTGCCTTTAGTTAGCAACATGCTTCCCTAGATTGGAAAGTAGTTGTAATGCTTCTACTAAGTGCCTTTAATTAGCAACATGCCTCTCTAGACTGGAAAGTAGTTGTAATACTGCTACCAAGTGCCTTTAGTTAGCAACATGCCTCTCTAGACTGGAAAGTAGTTGTAATGCTGCTACCAAGTGCTTTTAGTTAGCAACGTGCTTCTGTAGACTGGAAAGTAGTTGTAATACTGCTACCAAGTGCCTTTAGTTAGCAACATGCCTCTCTAGACTGGAAAGTAGTTGCAATGCTGCTACCAAGTGCATTTAGTTAGCAACATGCTTCTCTAGACTGGAAAGTAGTTGTTACGTTGCTGCCAAGTGCCTTTAGTTAAGACAGAAAAAACGAAAAGTTCAAGTAAAGAAATCTATTGAATAGATTTCAGCAAACCGGAAGTCAATTTATTGTTCTCAAATGACGACACCCATAGCGTAGTTGGTAAGATACTTGTCTTCTAGTCGTGGGGCTACAGATTCGATTTCCATTGAAACCCAGTGTATTTAAAAAAGTTCAATACTGGTTTTCTCTTAAGACCTCTTTAAAATATTTTTGTTGGTTAGAAGAGATTGCCACGTGGCAACAAACCCACTAAGTTGTTCTGTCTACAACGAAAGTGTAATACAATAAAATGTATTCATATTCTATGAATTACAGTTTCATTTTCGTACATTTTATTTGTATCCTTGACTAGCAAATTTTTGTTGTGTGTTTTTGTAAAAATTTAGAAAAATATATCTGAAACAAAAAATTAAAAGTATTTTTATGTGTTAACTTTTACTCTTGAAGAGTTTCGAAAAAAAAAACTTGAACCACAGAATTTAGCGCTTCTTTCCAAAATTGAAAATCCATGTTCAGTAATCAATCATAAACCGGATAAAAAAAAATAACAAACACTGATTTTTATAAAAGATTTTACACTTTTCCAGAAGATTCGAACATAAACAAGTTCAAAAAAGAAAATAAATTTTGTGCAAATCTCACAAGAGAAAACTTTTTTTGTTCTTTTATTATTATGGTAATTTAAACAGAATTATTAAAATCGAAATCCTCTCAAAGTCTGGACAAAGAAGTTTGAACTTTTTGACAGTTGCGTATTATATTACATTTTAATAAGAAACTTTTTCTTCGTGTCTTTTTTTTAAGGATTTGTCTTCATTTTTTTGCATTAGAATTTCGCAAGTTTGATTAATTTTACTATTCCAACTTGTTTAATATTTAACCAAAAAAAAAATGTTTTTTTACTTTGTTTTTTTTTTTAATATGGTATGGAAATGATACATCATGGTCATCAACTGAAAAAAAAAACCTTGAAAAATCAGCATAATTTTCTAAATTATGGTAAAAAAAAATTATTCTCGGATAACAGAAGTATTTTTCGTCCATTTCTTGAGGGGATAAAAACTTCTTATTTTATTCATCTTTAGAAATAACGAAATTAAAAAGAACTCAAGAAAACCTTTTAATAATTCATTGCTCAATTTAAAGACATCTTAGATCTATTACAAGAATAACAATTATAGTGGTTTTTCTATCCAATTTTTCTTCGTTTCATCTGTATCCTACCCATCAACATAACCGAAATTGCAATTCGGACATATTAAAGAGTGTATTTAGAAGACAATATTATCGTTTACCCCAGTTATAGGGCGTTTGGGTTTAGTACAACTGGAATAGGCACGAAACTCGCAGTTTGTAATTGCACAATTTTGCAACACTACCCCACGTGAAGAGGCAATAATATTCGTATATACCCTTGGCACTTACGAGTATTGTTACCAAACAATTGGTTTATTTTTTTGGGTGCCATCGGGAATTGAACCCGAACCCCCGGCTGAAAGTCAAACGTTTTACATACAATACAACCGTTATCAATTTTATGCAATTAAAATAAAAACTTATTTTTGATTTTTTTTGTCATAAACATGAACACACAAACTTAGGGTTAACTTTTAAAGTAGAAAGTCGAGCTTTATCGAACCCCAAGCATGAGTTGATGGCATTTTTAAAAAGCTTTAAAAGACTTACATCTAAAGCGACCGAAAAAACAGATTTGTGATGGTCAAACAGAGATTTATGTCCAATAATGGGAAATGACTTATCAAGCCAAAACAGTATTCTTAAGAATTAAATTATAATGTTTAGCCGTATCACAAACTTTACTCAGTTATATGAAAACAAATATAAACAATGCAGGTAGGTGATAATCTTGATATGTATACGAGTATAAGAAACTTTTTTTTTTTCAAATTTGAGCTCATCGTTCCTTCATTAAACTACATTTATCAATTAGTTTTTTCTTTGCACATTACGAAATTATTACTAGGCAATAAATCCGCTAGGTTAAGCTGTATAGAACGAAAGTATAGTATAAAATATCTTATTTTAAATAACCATGAAGTAAGAGATTGGCGAATATTTTACATGTTTACTGAACTAAACATTGACAAAATTGTCAAATGATTTTTTTTCCATATTCAATTAAAACTCGGTTATAACGAGATTTTTTCACATCCATTGAAATTCAGTTATTACTTCAAAAAGTTCTTGTAAACCAACTTGATATATTTTTTCAACATTTAAGTTTTTGAATACTTACGAAATTGAAAAAAAATTTGACTCGTAAAATCATCTACCGGGTTCATTCTCCGTTCTAATTTGCAAAAAAAATATTTAAATGTGGTTTGACATTTTTATACAGTTATTTGAAATAATTATTTATACAGTTATTTGAAATAATTATTTGTACAGTTATTTGAAATAATTATTTATACAGTTATTTGAAATAATTATTTTTGTACGTTGCACTTTTATTAAAGATTCATCCAAATTTTTAAGAATGAATGAAATAAATTATAAATATAATCCCACCCAGTAAAATTCATAAAATAAAAATTAAAAAAAAATGTTTTTCATGCACTGAAATTTCTCTTTTTACCACAAAATACGATTTATTAATAGTCGTCAGTGAGAAGATTAATTGAGAAGAAATTATATACCACTAATATCCAAAAGTTTCCTGCCTGAACCAGCAACAATGTGTATGGACAGATGTTAATGCTTAGGCCAGTGGTCCCCAACCCCCGGGCCGCGGCCCGGTACCGGGCCGTGGACCAAATGGTACTGGGCCGCGCAAGGGCCTGCTTAAAAATCAAAATTACTTTTGTAAAATCGAACATATCCAATAAAACTTAATTATAGCTTAAAATAATTATTCCGTTGAAAACCCCTTCACGCTAAGTTACCACCGACCTTCCGACAATACCTGTTCGAGACAACAACTCTGCCAGTGTTCTGGATTAGAGTCATGGCGGAATACCCTGAGATTGCCACCACAGCACTAAAATCCCTATTGCCATTTCCGACATCCTATCTATGTGAAGCGGGGTTTTCTGCAGTGACAGCAGCCAAAACAAAACAAAGAAATAAACTGGACATAAGCAAGACACTTCGGGTGTCACAATCTCCTACTCGTATTACCCCCAGATGGAACCATCTCGTTTCAATGAAGCAAGCTCAGGGTTCTCATTGATTTAGCATTAAGTTAAAATATTAAATCTGTTTTTATTCATTTTTAAGGGGTAACTGTATTTTATTTTGAAGGCATCTTTACACACGATTCAATTAAAAATATTAAATCAAAACACATAAAACTTCAATATCAAAACTTTTAAAGAAAATAGATAAATAACTTTCAAGTTAATATATCTGCAAGATATCAGAATAACATTAAAATCCCGATATTAAACTCTAAGCATTCTTAAAATTCTTTTCTCTATCTTGGAAAAAAATGCTTTCAACCTTCCATTGAACCTTAAAAATATTGAAAATACCCATGAATCTAAAATAAAATTAAAAAATTTACTGAAACTTAATAATCCTTCATTGTTATTATATATTTTTTCTTCATTTTTCCCACAACCCTTGTGTTTTCTCTACTATTATTTGTCACTATAACTTATGTACCACAGTTGTAAATTTTATTATTATATATTGTACAAATATATTGCTATTAAATTTAAAAAAAAAACTACATTCAATGTGTCCCCCCCCTTCCCCTCCAAGTGGGCCGCGGTAAAATTATGAAACGTTGACCGGTCCGCGGCGACAAAAAGGTTGGGGACCACTGGCTTAGGCAATATTACTGTTCAAATTTATTTACCTCTATCCTCAGAAGTAAGTCAACCAGAGCCGACAGAAGACTTGTTATTTCGTTATATTTAGAAATGTGAATAATTTAATATTGCGCGGTTGTCAAGTTTCTTTCAAAATAAGTGATAAACGCAAAAATTAAAAGCTGGCATCTAAATGCCGTTTAACTTTGACTGAGCTGTTCCCTTCTTTTCAAAGAATGTTAATAACCATGCGACATTAAATTTTAAATTTCCGAAATATAATTAAACAATACGTTTTTATCTGCTCTAGTTGTTATACCACTGAGTGCTGAAATATAAAATTTTAACTGTTAGATCACCTGACCATGTGATGGGCGTGGCCGGTGTGATATCTGTTCATGTACACTCTAACTTGTGCAGGCCGGAAACTTTTGGACCTTTGTGGTACAAATTCTATCTTGCATATTTTTTATAAAAGGGTCGAGTTATTTTTGTGTTTTTTACTGAACAGATTTATTTTGATTCACAGTTTCATGATAAATTATATAATGAAGAATTTGTTATACAAATGGCAAATCACGTTTATCATTTATATGGTATCTGTCCATATATGTATATGCTATTAACTGTTCAGGATGAATAGTTTTGGACATTAGAAGTAAATGCAAAATTCAAAGATGGGTCTAATTTATTTTACGTCCCGGATCTGAGCCGTTTTTGGTTATAATTAATGCTTAACGCTTGGCTATTTAAATCAAAAGGAATTAATTAATTATCTTCAAAAGGATTGAAAGATTTTAGAATATTTTTTATTACAATACACTAAATATGTTGTAACCTAACATATATAAAATAGTGAATATATTTATACATATCCAAAAAATTCTTGAAGCCCAACCCTATATCCTGCTTAAAGAGTATTGTCAGCTAATCAATATTCCTCATGAATCCTTTTCGTGGAACGGCCGCGAGGACAGGAAGAACGACCTGACTGCGGTCGTGAAGAATGGCCCATACTGTTGTACTGTTGGATTCCAAGATCCGCCTTCGGGTTCTTCGTTCTGTGGAGCCGACAAATCAATTTGCATATCGCAATTATATCTGAATTGTTTAATGAATAAAAAAGACATTAAAATTATATAAACCACCTGCTGATCTTTTCGAGTCTCCGTATTAATAACATTGACGATATCCGTGGCCTCGTTGATAAGACGCTGATCTTCCATCTTTAAGTTTGAGTATCATCGGGTCGATACCTGATGGCACTACAAATATATATAAAAGTTATTCCAGTCTAGTAAAACAACCTGTATGGTAATGGTATGTAAATGGAGTAGACGTGTGAACGTTTTATTACCTGTCCAAGAGCGGTTGTATTTCCAACACGTGCGAACGCGAACTGTGAGTTACTAGCCTATTCCAGTGGTGCTAAATCCCAAGGGTCGATTGCTGGGGCCAAAGGTAATAAAGTCTCCCGATCACGTTCTTGTCCGCATCATTATTCGGATATAATAAGGGGTATTTATTTAATTTATTTATTTAACACTTATTACAATACAATCTGGCGGGCTTATTGCCAGGCGGCAATCTCTTCCAACCACCAAACAAAAGTAAATAATGCAAGTTACATGGTTGCATAAATAATTCAAATGACTATCCATCCCCGTGAAATCCATAAACACATACGTAAGCATATGCCCACGAACCCCACAAAGACGGACAAACACCCGAACATTAATTTTCATATAATGTGAGATATCATCAATCAAAAGAAAAGGAGGGGATGACAAGAGGAAAGAAAAAGAAAAATCGGGAACGAAACACGTTATTTTACTGACTAGAAATTAAGAGTTTTTTCAGTCGCTTCTTAAAGCATGCCAAGGACGGTGCGAGTCTTATATTGGTTTGTAACTGATTCCAGAGTCTCAGTAAAGGACGACGTAAAAAAAGAGGACCTGTGAACTGGAAAGGCCAATAAACAATCATGTTTGAGCGTAGCGCTAATCCATGATTGGAAAGACGCTGAAAATTTCGGCGAGATAAGAGGGGGCGGTGGGACAGTTAAGAGTAGTATAGAAACGGAAGAAATGTAATATTGTCAAGCTTCGTACGCGACTAAATAGGACTCTGGGATAATTACTCAATTTATTTTTGATAAAAACTTGGATGAAGCATGTTGGTGTCCTTTGAACATTAATTAATGTTGAAACCGATAGGATAATATCTTTAATTTAACATTAATTAAACAAACAAAAAAAACAGTTTTTATACTAAGAATAGGTTTCAGCATGCATTTTTTAAATGTTTCTGCCGGAAAAATTAGAGATCCATGGAATTATTATAACTCTACGCTTTCACAATTTTCTTTCCAAAACCCTTAAATATTATTATAATTTAGAAAAAGCTTTTTGCACACAGGTGTGCTTTTAGAATTGTAATTTGATAACATTTTGCTACATTACATCAATTTGTAAAAAACATACAAAATTCGAAACAATCTATTGTCACTTTTGAGTGTTGAAAGTTGGTCGAAAAGTGCTCAAATAAATGCTGTTTTATTTATATGCAGGAACACTAACTTTTAGTCAACTGTCATAATAATTATCATTATTTTTTCCTTCTTTTCAAAATCATTATTTTGTTTTTGAGTTTTCAGTTTATGTGAAGAAACCTTATTTTGATTTCGTTAATTTGGTTTATCATATAAAACATTCAGATCTATAATAAGCCGTAATGTTTCGACAATAAATCATTTGCAAATTTTTCAATTTGGTTTAAGGAATATAAACCTGGTTACCAAAAAGGAGGGATAAGGGAAAAATAAATGCCTGTCTTTCGTAGAATATCTGGTATTCCAATGTTAGACAGAGTAAAAACTGATAGGATAAAGAATAACTATTTGTGTGATATGGATGGTATCCGTAAAATTAAGAAAGAAAACATTTACATGTAGTAACGGGATGGTAAGTTGGGAAATACTTACGAAACAAATATAGATGTCTGAGATAAATGGAGAGAGAGAAAGAAGTAGGCCGAGGAAAAAGTAATCAATTAATTAAAAAAAAAATGTCACCTCACGTAGAACTTAACAAAATAAAAAAAAAAACACCAAAACTTGAACACGTCATCAAAAAAATATTTCTACAAAACAAAAAAAATGGTGTAAGTAAATTTAAAACTTAATGAAAATTATCATGATACATTAAAAAGTAACACAAAAATTAACATTGAAAAATTTAAAATATTCCTGATTTCAAATTCTCCCTGGAGCAACTGAAAATGTTCTCATTCACCGTATTCTCCAGTATGTGGAGGCACGTAAAGAGCAAGAAAAAATCCATAATTTCTAGCATTAAATTATAATTTTAATATTTACTCATGTAACGTAAGAAATGGTTTAATCAAAATAATTTTAATTTTAAAAACGGTGTTCTCTGTTTTTCTTCCTTTTCTATACTCCTATATTTTAATCATCTTAGTTCTTAAGTTATTAATTTTAGTTCGTAAGCAGTACACCCACATCGGGTTTATATTTGCCAATGTAGAAGGAATCTATTTCTAGGAATATTAAACTTATGGAATAAAAAATCTGATTTTTTTCGTCATAAATTAAATTAAGAAAAAAGCAAGGATATTTCTTTTATCCTATTCATGTTTCTTTTGTAACATGGTTAAAATTGTTTAATTAATTTCTATTTATCAATGTATTGAAATATTATACTGAAAAATTCCATTTTACGAATGTGTCAACAATCATTTTGCTTTGAATGGCATTAATCTAGACAAAAATTCAATTTAAAAAAAAGCACTCTCCAGGACTGGCCACAAGAATCAGATAGGTTTTGTCTGTGTGTAAAACGAAAGGGTATTCCCCATTTTATGGTAGGCTGTAAGTGCACTAAAATGTTACGGAAGTTGTGACATGAGTCTATGCAATAGGTAATATTTCAATCGAAATCAACCTTAAACTGTAGAGAATATTAATCAAATGCGTTTGAAATTTACTAGCTTATGTTGTTTATAAAAATTGATGTTGACTTTTTTTATTAAAATTGATTTAAATTTATTCATGAATCCACAAATTTTATTAATATTACATAAGCAAAAATAATCAAATGTAATATGAGTCTCAAAAATATTACACTATCATCTTCACATTATCTCATTTATTTGGAGTATGCATGACGATTGGACTCTCTACCGTGCTCAATCCCAGGTTATTACCGACGTCAGGTTCAATTCAATCGTATATCGGTTGTTAATTCCTTCCACAGCTTCTTTGGACGATCTTTTATACAAGGGATTAACATTTCCAGTGTCCAGATTCCTACGTATTTATCTGGTGTCCTTTTTACAAGGTTACCTCTCACATCCCTTTTATCTCCTAGCAGATCAACGTTCTATGTTTGTTTATTAAGATTCGTAAATCCAAATGAAATTTTATTTTATAATTTCAATAAATACTCAAAAAAACAACATAAAATTCAAACATAAAACAATATTAAAAATGTATTGTAATTAAAACTTGGACAGTTTTTTAACTGACCTATTTTTTTTGCAGATTTGTTTGGTTATATGGCATTAGGTAAAATTATCATGCTATTATTATTTTAGAAAACATGACCCAATTCCATTGTTAGCTGAAAAGAGCGCTTATTAGCGAGTGGAAATACAAATATAATACACATTAGGATTTGATTTATCATTAGTATTGAATATAACTTATTTATAACAATTGTACGTATTATGTCTGTTTCGCGATATATAGACGTAATTATGGAAAAAGGTATCCAATCTCCACTTCACCTGTTCTGATAAAATGTAAAGAAGGGGCAATAATATAAAATAAAAAAGCAGTATTGAAAATTTTCAGTTACTTGGAAAAAATTAAACGATTTAAAAAAAACTATCTATAGGAGTACAAAAGTTATAATGAAACGTTGAAAAAAAATCAAGACCAAATTTATCGAATTCTGAAAGAAGGAAAAGTTAAAAGCTTTTATAATAGGACAATGTGTTTGGATGAGGAAGACACAGAGATGTGTGCCAAGATACGATTAAGTGAAAATATGTTATTTATGCCTACTCCAATAGGTAGGTACATGGCGTGATGGCAATAATGAGATACGAGTAATTAAGAAAAACATCTCGCAGCTTTTTGATGGAACAATAAACTTGAAGACGTAATTCAAGCATAAAATATCCATTTAATTGCGTTTTTTCTACGTTACTACGAGTACTAATTGATCTACGTTTTTTCTATGTTACTACTAATTGATGTACATTTTATCCACGTTACTAATAATTGGTCTACGTGTTTTCTACGTTACTACTAATTGATGTACATTTTATCCACGTTACAAATAATTGATCTACGTTTTTTCGACACTTTAATTTGACCAAAATAATTTGTTAAGTGGGCTGAAATTTTTTCGCATATATACGACAAAAAACTCCTATTTCAATACGGATGACCTGTCACGACTGACTCGTACGAAAGTAGGATAATTTTAAGAGTTCATTTAACCAGAACATATTATATATGTTAATTTTTTTTTAAAACATTTTAATTTATGGAATCAATTTTATTTTTTAAAGTAATGGTTTTCACCGAAATGTGGAAAAAATCCACTAGGTTACTGGCCTATTTAGCCCTAAAAAGAAAAAAATCATGTACTTAATCGAACTATATCAAGTGTCACATTTTGATGAAATTTGTTAAGCCAAAAATGAGCTTTACATACGTATCATCACACCGTATGTTATGTCTTGCGGAGCAAAGAGGACAAATCTCTACATGTTTCTATTCAAACACAACTTTCGCTTTATCCACGTATACATCTCGTCATGCACAATAAGCTAATATATAGTATAGTATATGTTTCTTACTTAACCTTTTATTCATCTGGCCATTAGATACAATCATTTTTTTAATCTGGCGATTAGATTCAGTCACTTTTTTAATCTGGCCATTAGATTCAGTCACTTTTTTTATTGTCTTCCTATTTCAGGTAAATCTTACACTTTCTACTTACATATAAGCTTAGTCATTATTTTGTCAATTATTCTCTCCACGTGTTCAAACCATCTTAATGTTCCTTTCTTAATTTTACTTAGAACATCTTATCCATGCATTCATTTCTAATATCTTCAATCCATCTTCTTTCATACATTGACAACTTATAAATATTCCTTACGAAAATTATCTATACAATATTAATCTTCACTCCGGTACGTCTTAATATCCTTAAAAATGTCCGAATTTGTGATTCGGACATATTAAAGAGCATGGCCAGGAGACAGTATTGTATTCGGCGCAATGAAGTTAAGAACAACGGTCACGATATTTACATGTCGTCATCGTAGGTGTTGGAAATACTGTCGCACGTGAAACGAGTACATCACTCGCATACACGTAGGATGCGCTACTTTTATTAACAGATGAAAACAAATTTACAGATTATTTTTTTATATACTTCTTCGGGTACCATCGGAAATATAACTTGAAACCTCCAGGTTGATGTTAAGCGTCTTCCTAACTGGGCCACAAAGATCGCCAACACTATTTTATACGAGTATTACATTAGTGTTATCGCCAACAACTAAGTATTGTTAAAACAAAAAGCATTATAATACAATATTTCAAATTAACGAATCAATGTTTTTTTTTGCTGAATAATTTTTTAAAACAAATAACTATATACTTCCAATAAGATTCGGATAAAGAGACTTTGAAATTTATTCAATTTATTATGACATCTCAAATATCAATGCCGTTCATTCATAATTAAGTGATTTGTATGCCAAATGTGTGGGCAGGAAGGCGAACAAACTTCGACTTGTTTATATTATTGTTTTTGCTTCCTTCTTATGGAAATAGCCCAAATATACGATAAACCCGAACAAAGACCTTAACACTGCTGAATATCAACATACCGGTCCGTTGCGTTACTAAAAGAGATTGGTGTTCTGCACTCAGGTGGCCGTGTGAATAGACTGCATTATCGATCCTTATTCAGCCCACCCTATTTATTATTTTATATATAATGCATACGAATAAATCCCAAAAAAAATGTATACAGTGGCATCAAATCACATTAAATAAAAAAAGACACACAGCAAGTTTGAATAAAGAACTTTGAAATCAAAAAGGCAAAAACCTTTAGAAAAATAAGAAAAGTTAAAAAGTCAGAAAAATCGTACGAGCTGTTTGCAAAGGTGTATGGGTGTAAAGGACGCAAAATATGTAGGTAGCAATAAGAAATTCTTGGGCTCTATTATATATACTTACCCCAACAGGAAAACTGCGTGATTACATATACCTGTATAACAATTTATTTTTAATTCCATTCAAACCATACCAAACCATACCAAACTATACGAAACTATACCAAACCATACCAAACCATACCAAACTATACCAAACTATACCAAACCATACCAAACCATACCCAACTGATTTTTTTACATATTCGTCATATTAAAATCAATTTAAAATGGAAATATAATTCTGCAACTAGAGAAATAATTCATAAGAACAGATATATATTTTTTAAATTGAACTATATTTACGGCATTTTTATTTTATTCAAATTGGATCCCTTCAACACATCCGAACTAGTTATTAGGACATATTGAAGCGTGACTAGGAGACAATATTATCGTTGGCCACGTGTATTATGCCTTTGGGGCTAGAAGCACGTGTTGGCAGTACTAGCTCACGCGTGAAAAGACAATAACACTTGCACATTGTTTCCAGAAAAACTATTCTACTGCGGTATTTTTACATCAATAAAAATAAACCATTGATACCGATAGAAAATAACAAGAAATTTTAGTTTTGTGAAATAAATTAAACTCGAATAATTCTACTAAATGCAAAAAGTTAGTGGAATAAAATTAAATTCTCCAAATTGTCAATCGATACATTACTGAAATTTTTGTTCTTGTAAAATTCTCAAAAAAAAAAACATGAGTTAAAAAATTCCCTGCTCAGGCCCTGATAAAACACTCCAAAACTGCAATGATGTTTACAATGTATGCTAAAGAAATGTTCCGATTGATAAAAAATGCACTCACTTGATGAAATCGGTTGGTTTAATACACCAGTAAAGCTCCATTAATATCGATGAAAAACTCGTAAACCCGACGATTTATAATGCTTTCTGATATATTTAAACTTTTTAATTTAATTTATTTTTTGTTGATACGATAAGAATTTAGAGTATGAAGTAAAAAACTTATTCTTGAAATTATTTGAGATTGAAGTTTATTTATTTATTTAACACTTTAATTGCCATACAATCTGGCGGGCTTATTGCCAGGTGGCAATCTCTTCCAACCAACCAGACAAAAGTAAATGAAGCAAGTTACGTGGTCGCATAAATCATTCAAATGACTATCCAACCCTTACGAAATCCATAAACATATACGCGAGAACATGCCTACGAATCCCACAAAGACGGGCAATCACCCGGACATTATTTTTCATATAAAGTGAGATATCATCAATCAAAAGGAAAGGAAGGGATGGTGGAGAGGAAAGGAAAATAAAAATCAGGAATGAAATACGTTATTTTACTGACTAGAAATTAAGAGTTTTTTCAGTCGCTTCTTAAAGCATGCCACGGAACGGAGCGAGTCTTATATTGGTTTGTAACTGATTCCAGAGTCTCACTGCATGGACAGTCAAGGACGACGTAAAGAAAGAAGAGCGATGAACTGGAAAGGCCAATAAACAATCTCTGTTTGAGCGTAGCGCTAATCCATGATTGGAAAGACGCTGAAATTTTTCGGCGAGATAAGAGGGTGCGGCGGGACAGTTAAGGATATTATACAATAGAGACAGTATGTGAATTTGGCTTCACTCTTTTCGGAATATATTTGTTTTGTATTACACAAAAATATCGTTTCAATATACAGCCTGAATGATTTATTATGGGTTTTTACATATTTCTAAGTCAGTACATCGATCCGAACATCTGGTGAACAGTTATATCCCAAAAATCTCTCCGCTCTTGGCCGAAATTGTCCCATGCCTCCCTCACCCCTCAGCCCCCAACCGTTGAAGCGTGTATATCGGTACCAGTTCGAACAGAATTCAGTCTTGTTTGTGCTCCCCTGAAGATGAGGTGAAAGCCTTGAAACCGGTAGGGTTATACCGTTACAAAAAAGTGGAATAAACAGTGTTTGATAAAAATAAATTACAATGTTTCAAATAATTTTATAAAATCATAAATATCAGCTTAAGGTCGTCGTCGATGCTGGGTCTCGTAATCGAGGATCCCCTCGCCATTCCAATGTCAATTCAGTTGGAAAAGGAAGTTGTGTCGTGGAGTTTGTTTATTAAACGAGTGAGCCGTTGCATACCAGCAAACTCACTGGCCACACCGCTGTACTTGATCCGATGGCACACCTGAAATGGAGACGATCGGAGCACACCGGCAGTTTTTTTTTCTTTTCTTTTTTTTAAAGAAAATATGTGGCCGATGTCAAAGGTATCCTTAAAACCTCTGAATACTAGGAAGAAAAAAAAACAGGTGTCATTTGAGGGGAGTAGAACAGTGCGGGGCTCGAATCGACGACCTTCCGCATAGAAGTCCAGTGTGTTACCGCGCAGTCATGCACCTCACAGCTAAAGGTACTGTTTATAAGACCGGTGCGATGACCTAGTGGTCAGCATGCATACTTATCATACTAGGCGTTCCTGGTTCAATTTAGGAAAATTAATTTCAGGGCTGGTTTTTTATTTAAATTTATTGTTATACAGGTACTTGAAGGTTTCTTGTTGAGATCGACGTTTAACAGCCCTATATAATACCTTACTTTTTTATCGAGGAAAACATTGTTGCTTGTTTGACTTAAATGCATTAAAATATGTGAATTTTTTTCTGAAGAACAAATGGTATTTTTTTAAATTGATTTTACATCACAAGAAATATACACAATTTGCAAAAAAAAAAACAGCAGGTAATTTAATTTGGACAAACAATTTTAATGGATCTGGGTTTGTTGCCTTTCATTTGTCGTGTCCCCAGTAAACTAGACTTTTGTCTGTATCTCACTGATGGCAAATTTAAAAAATAAAAAACAATCGATCTATTTATTTTGTGGCTTGGTTTAGTATCCTAATTTACTCTTAAGTTGCGCCTGTTTCGTTGCTGCATCTCTCAAAAAATGTTATATAAAAACTCTAAATTATATAAAGATATCCATTTATTTATTTATTTTATTTATTTATTTATTTATTTATTTTTTCAAAACAGGCTTAGCCCAATTACTTTGAAAATACAAAATATCAAAAGAGAAGAAAAATTACATAGAGGAAAAAAAATAAGTTAAAAAATTATATAAAATAAAAAATAATGCATATGCATACAAACGAGTATATACACACAAACATATTACACACATATATTCACAGTCATTTAGGTATGTTGATAAGTGCCTTCTAACGCGCTCAATCTAAGAAGAAAATTTACTTTTGCTTTTGGTAATGTGATATGAAATATATCAATATCCGAAGCAGTCCCGTTCAGAAGAGTTAAGACCCTTCCAACAGGCATAGCGGCTGGAAGACACGTTCTTGCGTGTAAAGATGTACTCGTAATTCAAATGTGAAATACGCAAAATAAGATGGAATTCTTAAAAATATCTCATTTCTTTTAATTTCTCGACATATTAGGTTTTTTTTTATCAATATTTAAGTCTTTACAAAATATTATTATTTTTATACAAAACATTTCATCCCTCAAAGTCAGAAGAAATCGAACTTTTCAATGATCCGACGAAACGATCTTGAAAAATCAAAATGACTGACTTTTTACAAAGCCTGACAGCGCCGTATTGACATTATCGAAATCTTTTCAAAAAAACTTTTTCAAATAACGTGAATATTTCTGAAAAAAAAAAAGGCTCCTTGAGGAAACAATATTATGATTCAGAAAAAAATCGATTCAATGAGAAAATAATATCAGCGAGATTTCAAAAACATTTTGGTGATCAAACTTCTTCTATTAAAAGTTTTTCTATGACCACGTATACAATGGTACACTAATCATCGGACAAGAGAAAAAGCGTCACGGAATTCAAGCAAACAAAATTAAGTTTCAGAGAAAAAATTGTATAAATAAAAGCTGACAAAGTTCCAGGTAGCGACAGACTTTCAATCGATATTCTGGAAAAAACCCGACACAAAAGTGTAATTATTATACATACTTGCAAATAAAATATTAAACGTACTTGCAAATATTTATACCGTGTATTCAAAACCGAGATATTTCAGATGATTTCAGTTAAATTTTTGGCGATTCTTTCGGATTATTTTTATTCTTTATTCATTTCGAAATACGTTTACATAACTGTTTTGATTCATCATTTTGTATAACTGAAAAATAATATGCAATACTCGGACAATATGTATACATACAATTGGCTTACATGCGGTCAATGAAGTTGAACTCATGAGTCAAGCGAATGAACTGCATCAAACACATGGTAATATGCAGAAAATTATCATCGAAACCCTACTGTAGAGTCGAAATTGCAATGCAAGTGCATTAAGCGATGATCTTTTTAACCCATCGACATCTAAAACTACATTTAATTAAATAATTGATATTTATTTATTTATTTATTTATTATTACACATGACAAGAAATATACACAATTTAAGAAAAACAACAGATAATTTGATTTGGACATACAATTTTAATGGATCTGGGTTTGTTGCCTTTCATTTGTCGTATTTACTTGGGATTTTTTTTCTATGAAAAATCAATTGAACAGTGGTATCTCAGATCAAACTATGCAATACATTATTAATAAGAAGAATCCGTTCAAGTGATTCAACTAACTGGCATTAGATAGTTGACTAATATGGATTTGGAAATATATGACCGAAATTGTTATCAATAATTAAAAAAAAAACACCTTTTTGAACTTTGTACAATTGTACCATAATGAGTTATTTTTGTGATTCAAATTATAAACTACCTTTAAGTTCTGCGTCAGGCAAACTTCTTCTCCCTGGCTCCATCCCAACTCACTGTCTGCGAAGACTGTTGGGGTCAGCTCTCCTTGTCCTCAGGTTGTATGCTCTTCTGTCCCGGACTACGTCCCCCAGGCCGTGCCTCTGCATCAGGTTATCTTTTTCCCCCACCCATGAATTCTTTGGTCTTCCTCTGGTTGTTATTCGAGGAAGATCCATGGAGATTGCCTGGCTCACAATGTGATCGGGTGCTCTGCGTCCAACGTGCCCATACCATCTAAATCGCCTCTCCTCAATCTTGCTGTTGATGTCAGTAACACCTAGGCTTCCACGAATGCGTGAGCTTTTTATTTTGTCTCTTAGGGACACACCAGCTGACCATCTTAGCATGCGCATTTCAGCAGTTTCTAGTTGCATAGAGTAAGAGTTATACATCGTCCAGCATTCGGAGCCATAGAGGAGTGCGGGTCTGACAATCGTTTGGTATACTTTTCCTTTTAACTTATACCAAACGATTATCAGACCCGCACTCATCTATGGCTCCGAATTCTGGACGATGCGTCAGGCAAAAAAATCTTTATTTTTGTATATAATTGAAATGACCTTAGAAATTAATATTTTTGCAGCTAGAAAAGGACAGTAGTCTTTAAGATTGTTTTGGATTTTTTTACCAGCCCAACTGATATTATTTATGTCATTATTATGTCGTAATAAATTAGACATAATAATAAGTATAAAAGAGTGTCTAGATGGACTTGAGGACAGTCTAGAGATTAAACTGTCTTCGTAGACATCTGCTCGAACATGAAATATATTATTAATTTTGCCAATAAGTAATCTGGATACCAATAAACACAACGGATTTTTTTATTCTCTATATCCCAATTTTAAACACAGTCCCAATTTTAAACATCTCATTTTTTTAAGTGGCACTTATGTTATGGGCTATTTTTTATATATTAAAAAACAAACCCCTTTGTAGGGGATTTTTCATTATAGAACACAACTTAACTAGTGATTTATTTATTATTATTATTTAAAACCGAAAAATATTTACATTACGGAATTTCACACACTGAAACTGTTAATGAATTTAAAATTTAATATGTGTTAAAAAATGTTAAGGGATAAGTAAATGTCGTATATGGGTGAGTAATGGAAAGGTAACAACAATTTGAAGAATGCTTATATTTCGATGGTATTTTCTCAGATCATGGCAGAGAGATATCGAACGGCGTGTATCGATAGGAAACAAAATCAATGGGGCACTAAAACATTTATACTGGAACCAGATAATATTAAAATCTGCAAAGATGATAGTCCATAATAGTATTTTGATGTCAACTTTGATGTGTGGGAGTGAAATATGAACGTGGAAAACGACTGAAAGGAGCTGAATAAAAGCTATAGAAATGGTTATATTTAAAAGAATACACGTGGTAACAATGTATGACAATACGGAATAGATTAATAAGGGATAAATGTGAAATTAAAGCTAATGTGTTAAGTTATAGACAAATAACAAAACAAATACAAAGTGTAAATTTGAGTGAAAGTCGTGATAAAGGAATAACAATGGAAACGTGATTGAATTTATTAATGATATTTTGAAAAAAGTAAAAGTAAGAAGTCAGAGAAATCGTTGGAGTTGTATGAGACGATGTATGGATGAGAGAGAGGCAAAATATGTGGGTCGAGAAGTTTGGCACTCCATCTACCACAGCAGAGAACCGGCGTAATGGTATATATATAAAATTTAATGAAAATAATGTTCCAACTTATTAAAATTCAAGATTTTTTTGATTGCTTATTTTAGATTTTCGGTCATAAAATTAAGCACTCGATGGGTTAAGTAATTCTCACCATCGGCCCTAAGCATGAGAGTATCATACTCAAACCGTTTATCCCGGGTGAGTCACACGGCGCCTGTGATCAAATTAATTATCCCAATGTGACGTCTTTATTGCGGACTTAAAAATTATTAAAATATTTTGCAGTATGGCTGATGGTGCACACAATAAATAAAAGTAAAAACTTACTTTGCATTGATGCAACAGAAGAGTGAAAACATGTGTGAATCCAGACGAGTAAAATTTTGATAAAAATAAGTTATGTGAACATCACAAAAATGATTGCGAGTTTTGTGAACACCAATAAAATATTGCGAGTTTTGTGAATATCACAAAAATGATTGAGAATAATGTGAATATCACAAAATTATAGCGAGTTACATGAATATTAAAAAATAATTGAATGTTTTGTAAAAAATCACAAAAAAATTGAGTTCAGTACATGTTAAAAAAATTGTTATGTGGACCTCAGGAAAAATTGTTATGTGAACTTCACGAAAAATTGTTATGTGGACCTCACGAAAAATTGTTATGTGAACCTCACGAAAAATTGTTATGTGGACCTCACGAAAAATTGTTATGTGGACCTCACGAAAAGATCAAAAAGATCCAGATACTAGAAGAAAAAGTTGAAATAGCCTATATTTTGTAGATTTAATTTAATACATTCATACAAAAACCGTGCCATGTATCTTTTGGGGTGGACAGAGAGAACAGTTTTCCCCACTTTTCTACTGTACATGCTCTTCTTTTTATCATATTCTTAACCTTCCCTTACCTTGTCCCCAAAAGCTATACAGCTTCTGAAGAACTTTATCTTCCACGATGATGCCGTTCTTCTCCCGAATATCTTACGGATTTTATCTCCAGTATATCATAATCCTAAATCTCTGTAATACATTGTCCAAAAGTCTTTGCTAAGACTGACCAAGCAGTCTAACTCCTAAAGACTTAAACCTCCAAACGTTGTTGATCATTATTTAGACATCTGTTCTTTAGATATGGCAAATCAAAGCTAAACAATCGTCTGGTTCGTATGACTCTGTTAATTTAAGGTTAAACCTTAAAATTAGAAGACAAGCGACTTACCAACTAAGTTACGAAGGTCGTTACATATGAGTGTATTTATGTATGGTCAAAAATAAATTTTAAATCAAATTCAAAAATAAATTTTAAAGCAGATTCAATTGGAAGGCGAAGCAGTGCCGTGGAATTTTTTGTTTCTTTTTAATCGAGTGACCCGCTGCACATCAGCAAACTCACCGGCCACATCGCTGTACGCTCCGATGCGATGACACACTGAAGTGAGACGATCTTAAGTTAAAAACTAAACTGGATCTCTTTTAAAAGGTCACCAAATAAGAAGACAGTCGTCTTACCAACTAAGTTATGAAGGTCGTCAAGTGTATGATGTACATGTATGGTCACAAATAAAGATCGGAGCACATCGACATGCCGTGTTTTTTTCTCTTTTTTTTAAGAATAGATAAAACCCAAGTCATGAGTATTCTTATACCTCCGAATACAAGGCGAAAAAATGTCTGTACCATTCGAGGGGAATAGCACAGCACGGGGCTAGAACCAGTGACTTTCCGCACGGATGTCCAGTGCCTTACCGTGCGGCCATGCACCTCGTGTATTATCAAAAGGAAGATATGCTTATTCTTGGCTAATAGCGATAGGCAAAATAAATACTTGAAAGAGAATTGGAAATGGGTGTCATTGTTATGTAACATCCATGAATGAACTAGTATGTGAATAGTTCAAGAGTTGAAATGTACACCCTCAAAGGTAAGGCAAGCAAAACTCTATAGAATTAAAAAAAATCTTGTATCTGAGAAATATATAAAGTGGGTGTCATTGTTACGTAACATCCATGAATGAACTAGTATTTGTAAAGTTCAAGAGTTGAAATGTACGCCCTCAAAGATAAGGCAAGCATACAATTAAAAAAATCTCTTGTATCTGAGAAATATATAAAGTAGAAAATATCATGTTGCAAAGAACGGGTGGATACTGGATACTTCAAAAGTTCCCTGCATATCAATATATGTATGAAAGAATCGCTGGCAGTCATCCTTCAGACTTTTAAAAAGATAGAAAGATAGTAGGGAGTCGACATCTCTAGGGAATCAGTCCTGATGATAGACCATAGGTCTAACATAAAATAAGTAAAATATTGAATAATATATACAAAATCATTATTTCTTTGTAGTCTCAGGAACTATTCCTATTGATTTCGGCGATTATTGCATCACTGCAAAACATGCTGTTAAACTATTAAGATAGGAAGCTTCTCCACGTAGTGATTAATAACAACATCTGTGAATCGCGAGAGTCTGTCACACCCAGTTATCAATCAGACCCATTAAATGTGATTTTAAAGTACGCGACTATTGTATTGCTGCACAATCTTTTGTGTGTTATATGCAATCCATTAGTAACTAACTATTCAAAGAATGAAGTCAATCACAAAGAATTAGTGCTTTAATAAATTTTACTTAACCAATTCCGAAGCATTTGACGCAAAGTGAACAGAGAGAAAAAATAAACGTTTTGTGTTTCGTTTTTATTTCTTTTTATCGGAGACTATCTGTTATTTTTTTTCTACCTTCCCCGATAATCGAGAATCTACTGTAATTTATTTAGTAATTTTAAAAAAATTCGCTTTTCGAGATATTTATAAAATATACTAATGTATGAAACGAGAGTGAAAACTCTTTAGTTTGAAAAGCCGGACTCATTATTTCTTGCGGATTTTTTAGAATATCTTCAACAAAAAAAAACCAACAAAATACGATCAAACTCAGACATTTTACCCTTAATTTTCTTGAGAAAGGAAAGTTTTTAAAAGCAACACACCCTAAAATTTCTACTTTATGAGAAATGTAACTCAATTTGAAAACATTTTCAAGATAAACGGATGGGTAATATTTTTCAGAGATGAAAATTGTCTGACAAAATATTTACCTACGCAAACCAAAAGGGTAAATGCTAAAATAAATACATGAAAATTTCTACATATGCCAGTGACAGATATAAATGATGGCGCTAACACATCTAGACCCAAACCCAAGGACGAGAAATGTTATATTGTGTTTCAAGAAAATTAGCTGTTGACCTTCAAACACTTGATGCTATATTATATTTTATGAAATAAAAAATTACTAAAAATTTATTCTAGGGTTTTACCAACCACTTTCAATGAACTTATAAGATTAAATAATTATCAAAGTACTAACTTTGATGCATGAAAGTGAAATGTGGACGTGGAAAACACTGAAAGGAACCCAATAAATGATCTAGAAATGTGTTCACTTAGAATAAGGTCTGGCCAACCCAAAGAGCCCCACGCGCCGCATTGACGACCTAAAATTTTCCAAGGGCCACACGTAAATAAGAATAAATGCAAATTTTGTAACAATATTTTTTTCGATATCTGGCTTTTGCAACGAAATTCGTACATATTTTTTTTTTGTAAGTTATTGATTTGAATGCAGATATACGAGTACACAGAAAATATTCAATCAGTGTAAATCTGAAAAAAAAAAAAAGATACTACAACTAGATATGAAGAGAAAACATGTATTGAACTAACAACTAAATGTATTTGTATGGCAATATAATGACTTAGAATTCTAAGTTATCAATTCATAAATTAGCAATTAATAGAATAATATCACGTATTAAAAATGTATTGTGTATTAAACATTAATAGTTACAAACATGTTGAAAAAATAAGCTTAGTAAGTGTAATCTCAAAACAATATTTGCATATGTTAAATTTATTGTCAACTTTTCAATTGTATTTATTATAAATTGCTGAATCTAACGAGACATTTATTTCTCTCAAATGTCGCCTTCTGCTTTGTGGTTGAGCTCATTCGAGGCGTCAGACATTGTCTGCCAGAAAACTGGAATATTCCTGGAAGGGCCATATTACGAAACCAAACCATAAATGTATCCTGTTAAAGCTAAATCAGTTATTTTGTTGATGTTTAATGTAAATATATTAGGCGCCAGCAAATGTATATTTTTGAATTTACAATTCATATTAATCAATTTCTTATTGTCCTGAATATTCTATTTAAAAACTAACAAATACGAGTATATTGATGTCGTCGTCGTTGTTGCTGGGCTTCGTAGTCGAGGATCCCCAAGCCATTTCGATATCAATGCGGAAGGTGAAGTCATGCCGTGGAGTTTTTTTAAGTGAGTGAGCCGTTGTATACCAGCAAACTTACCAGACACACCACTGTACTGGATCCAATGACACACCGAAGTGGGACGATCGAAGCACACAGGCTGTACCACACAGGGTACAAATGAACTGTTTCTAGGCACGTTGGTTGCCGCGTCGCGCTCAGAGAATCGAGGTCGCGAATTCCCAAGCGAAGATCCAGAAGAAGGAGGTAGCGGGGTGGAAAGATTCTTCTCAGGCAGGTCGAAGTAGGTAGCGGGTCTCAAGTAAAATACAGTATAGTCGGTAGTACTGAGAATATAATTTTTCGTAAACTAGTGATTGATAACTTGTTTGGAGTTTCGGTCCGATGGTAGGACACCTTACTCCTTCATCGGATAAGTTCTGACTGTTTTGATATTTTGGAAATTTTGGATCTTTTTAGGAGTCGGGAAAGGATAGGTTTGTGGTAAATGTTTTGATTTTATGAATGATTATGAGAAATTATAAAACGATTAAATACATAAATAAATGTGATAGTATATACATAATATTACATAAGAATATACATTTAGTTGTGTCGTCACACACGAATATATTGAATGGGTGAAAAATAATGGTTATGAATAAAATATAGTACGAAAGTGAATATAGTATGTAAATATATATAGGTAATTAAGTGGATAAGGAGACGTGTGTGACTTGTATAAATATATTAAAAATGTAAAAAATGTTTATTGAAGGTGGTAAATGCGGTTGCCTAAGGGGGTAAACTGTCTTGTGGAGGAGCTGTCGATGTAGGGGAATCCAGAGTGACGATCGGTGGGTCATTTGGGGGGATGATTACGGTTAAGGAGTGGGGGTTCGGAGGGGCGTTTCGTAATATTGATTTCGGGCGAGTGTGTCTGAATCTGGTGTTGGCGCTGTAGTTATCTAAGGATTTTATGATTGGGTTGGGATGACAGGATACAGAGCTGTAAAACCTCTCGGCCAGAGCGCGCATATGTTCGGGGATGGTATGTAGTTTGATATCCGCGTGGAGTCTAGAGTTACGTACTATGTAGGGTGCTTTTAAGATTATGCGGAGGGCTTTGTTTTGAATGACTTGAATGTGATGTAGAGTTGATTTCTTCGCGTGGCCCCAGACCGGAAGGGCGTAAGTCAGTTGAGGTCTGATGATCGCTTTATAGAGATGGAGTTTAGTGCGCGGGCTCAGTTTGCTGTGTTTGCAGATCAAGGGATATAATGATTTGAGTGTTCCGTGAGCTTTTGATTTAATATTATGGGCGTGTTTGTACCACGAGAGTTTACTATCCAAGGTGAGGCCTAAGTATTTCACGTGTTTCGTCCATGGTACGCGCTGGCCGAAGAGTTTGAGAGTTCTGACGGGTTCGATATATCTGCGTGAGAAGCGGACAGCTGTGCTTTTGGAAGGATTTATTTTGATCTTCCATTTGGTGCACCAGTGCTCCAGGATGGGAATGAAGTCTTGCAGTCTATCGTGGGAATCGGACTCATATTTCGATGAAGAGAGGAAGGCTGTGTCGTCAGCGTATTGCGCGGTGATACAATGTGTGCGTGAAAATTGAGGCATATCGCTCGTGTATATGTTATACAGGATAGGGGACAGCAGTGCACCTTGGGGTACTCCTGCCAGAATGGGGCGTGGGGATGAGTTTATGCCGTCTATTTTGACGGAGAAGGAGCGATTTTCGAGGAATGATGCGATGATTTGCACTAGTCTGAGGGGAATACCTGACTTGTGCAGTTTGAATATGAGTCCGTTATGCCAGACTGTGTCGAAGGCTTTCGCCACGTCTAGTGAAAGGAGGGTCGTGAGGCCTTTGGCTCTGAAGGATTTGATTATGTGTTCTACAACGCGAAGAAGCTGATGGCTGGTAGAGTGTAATGGCCTAAATCCGTGTTGTGAATCTGGGATGATGTTGCGTGAGTAAGTTTCGGTGGAGAGACGTTCGAGGATTAATTTCTCGAGCACTTTACCTAGAGTCGGGAGCAGGCTGATCGGTCTGTGATTTTCGGGGATAATGTGGCTTTTACCCGGTTTGGGGAACATGATGACGTCGGCGTTTTTGAAAGGGGTCGGAAAGAATTTATGTCGAAGGCAGGCATTGTAGATGGCAGTAAGGGCGTAAATGGCTTTTTTCGGGAGTTTTTTCAAGGTGAGATTATTGATTTTATCGGGGCCGGGTGCTTTTTTATTAATGAGATTTTTAATGATAGATTGTATTTCTATCGGTGAGAAGAAGTCTGTGGTGGGGGGGGTTTGCTCATTTAATATGTCGACGACTGCATTGTCGACCATTATTGAGTGAGAGGGGTCAGAGAGGTCTGCATTAGGCGAGAAGATGTTTGCTAGAGAGTCAGCAAAGGTCTCTGCGCGGTCGCGAGCAGAGAAAACGGGGCCATTTGGTCCTTGAAGAGAACTGGGTCGGGAGGGCGTATTTCTAAGGCAGCGCGTTAATTTCCATTTGAGTCCATCATTATATTCGAGGGACTCGACGAAGTCTGACCATTTGTCATTGCGGAGTTGCTGTAGGAGGTGTTTAATTTTTTTGACTAATCTGTTGTAGTCGGTCTTGTAGGAGGGGACGGCTGTGTTTTGCCACAGTTTTCTGGTTTTGTTTTTTTCCATAATCAGTATTTTGATATGTGAAGGAAGGGGAAGTTCGGGTTTATCGGCTGGTCTCTCTTTTGAAGAGGATGTGAGAGCGGATTTGATGGTGGCTGTGAAGTCATTTATAGCGGCGTCTATGGAGTTCGTGTCGGGGAAAGTTGTCGGTATTTTGATGCTGCTGTCGACGTTAATAGCGAAATCGCTCCACGAGGTGATGTGTCGCGGAGGGGCTGTGGGCGAGAAGGGTGGGAAGCCATCCGTCAATTGAAGTAATACCGGGTAGTGATCGGATTGAAGCTGGTGAACAGTCGTGAGATCTGTTTGATAGTGAATGTCGTTATGGACAATGATGTCGATGACATCGGGGCGATGGCTGTCTATTAGCGGATAGAGGGTGGGAGACGTGGGTCCTTCCACGAAGTATCTTTTGCGGGAGGAAATTTCATCGAGTATATTGCCGTGAGTGTTGGGAGTGCGGCTGTGCCAGAAGTGGTGTTTAGCATTCAGATCTCCCGCCATGATGGTGGGGATATTGTCTGCGAGGAATGAGTCCAGTTCGGACTCGACAAGTGGGGAGGTAGGTGGAAGATAAGTCGCGCAAAGTTTAAGGGGGCCGTGGTTGGCTGTGTTCACCACGACGCATGTGGATTCTATGTAGGAGGTGGGAGGGGAGGGAATGCGGCAGTGGTCTATTGTGCTTTTGATGAGAGTTGCGGTGCCGCCTTTTCTGCCGATGAGGCGGTCGTCTCTGTAGCAGTAGTAGTTGCGGATGCTGTAACGGTAGCTCGGTTTGAGATGCGTTTCCGTTATCAGCAACACGTCCAGGTTGTGCTCGAGGAGGAAATCCTCGACCTCGTGTTTGTGTGCTCTGAGGGAACCGTTTGCATTCCAGAACGCGGCGGATATGTGTGATGGTTTATAGGTGCGAGCCATGTTCTTGGATGTAGTTAAGGAGGTTCATGGCTTCGGTGATGGCTGATTTTAGGTTGTTTAGAATGAGATCGCGATTTGGGGGGGGGGCGACGGGCGATGTGTAGTTTTGGGGTGTAGATGACGATAATAGGGGGCGGCGAGTTGCGACGTTCGCATATGACGCGTTGGAGGTGACCGGTTTCGATGCACTCTGGGGGGCGTTGGGGAATCGCCATGTGGCGTTGATTGCCGAGGGGGCGTTCGAAAGGGGGTGTTGGGGGGCGTTGGTAGAGGGTCGTTGGTAGATGCCATCCATGAGGGGGCGTAAGGGCTGCGGGGTCTGGAAGTGGTGTTGGGGAGCGATTGAAGGGAAGTTGCTCTTAGGGAAGCGTGGGCAGCCTCTGAAGTTGGCCGTGTGTGGGCCTCCGCAGTTACAGCAGGTGGCGGGAGTGTCCGCGGGCTTCCTGCATTCTGATGTGTGATGCGTTCTACCGCATTTAACACAGTTGGCTGGGGCGTGGCAGTTGCCGGCGGAATGGGCGAACTGTTGGCATCGATGACACTGGCCCATGCCTTTGCGCTTGTTCAGCTCCTCCACTGTGACTCGAATATCGAGTACACCGTGGAGTTCGGTGAAGATGCGCTTTGCGGCAGAGTCCCTTGTCATCTTGACAACGACCATGGGGAGTTCCACTCGATTTCGGTTTTTCATACGGTATACGTTCTGGACCGGGTAGTCGAGGGATTTAAGCTCAATCATTATGTCCTCGACGCTGATAGGGGTCGGTAGGCCACGAATGACGGCTAACAGGGGCTTTTCGTTCTCCAGGTGGAAGGAATGGTATGGGATGGCGAGAGAGTCGGTAATGTGGACGAGGGAGCGGTAAGCATCGACGGTTTCTGTGGAGATTTTTAAATCTCCATTGGGCTGAACCTTCGAGGTGAAGTTAATGTTTTGAGACCTGAGTTTGGCTCTCAGGTCGCCGTACTTGTCGGAATTATGAAGAACGATGGGGGGGATGCGGTCTTTTTTGACCGGAAGTAGAGGTCGTACGACTGTATTTGAAGGTGGAGCGGGAGCTGCGGGAAGAGGAGGGCTGAGTGGGCCTCTCATCCTTTTGTTTGTTTGGGTCGCAGTGGCATCATCTGGTTTCGGGTTTGTCTGGGGGCGGACGAGGGGGGGGCTTATTTGAGACTGGAGAGCCCTTTTTCGGTTTTTGGCAAAAGATTGCCAGTCCATATCTGGAGTATCCGGGATGATGATTGTTGGTGGGGGATCCATAGTGGCAGAGGAGCGCGGTGGTGTTGGGAGTGAGACGGTTGGCAAGACAGTTGGTGAAACGGGTGAGGGGTTTGTGGCCGCGATCGAGACCTCACCTTTGTTGACGAGCTCCCGAAGGAGTTTCACCATCTTCATCGTTACTCTTTTGGAAGTGTTCTCCATATTGAAGAGCTCGATGGCTTCTTCGAAAGTGGAGATGGTTAAATCGGGGGATGTTGAGCGGACCGGAGACATAGCGGTTGATGGTGTAGGCGAGGCCACGGGGACGGAAGCGGGCGTTTCAGGCGTTGATGTTTTCCTAATGATGATACGTGGGGTTGTGATGAAGAAGTCCGACTTGGCGGACTTGGCGGACTTGATGGACTTGACGGACTTCATGATTGTTTAGTCGGAAGAAGAAATGAGCAGAAGAAGAAGAATAACGGTAGAAGTAAATGTATAAATGGCTGTGGAGAAAGTATAGGTAAGTTATAATAATAATAATAAGATAAAATGAACAAATAAATAAATGATAGATAAGGTTATGAAGGGTGATGTGAATGAATGAATGAAGTATGGGATGAAGATAGGATGGGAAGAGTTGCCGACCTTATTCAGATTTGCAACTCCGCCCGAGGAGTGGAAAAGAGTGAGAAGGACAGAACAGTCAGTAGCTTACTTGACGAAGAAGAAGACGACTGGCATGGACCGGAACTCGAAACAAATTAATTCACTTATAACTTTTTTTTTTTTTTTTTTGGAGGCCTGCTCCTTAATGTATAGAAAACGCGAACAAAGTTAAACACTGGTGGCCGTGACGAGGAAATTGTTCATGCGCAAGCGCGGTTGATGACGTCACTTGGTGTGACGAGCGTGGGCGAAATGCGAAGCTTCGGTGAAGATGACACTGATTGCGACTGCGCGCGAGCACTATGTTCGGTGACAAACGGGCGTAGGCGACACTGCGAGCGCACAATTGGCGGGACGCGGGCTGATACGGTTGTATCTATCTATCGGAACGAACTGTGGAGAGAGCGCGTATGTTTGCGGGTAAAGGCGACTGCTCCAGAGCAGGTCCGTGACTGGAATGATGTATGTTTTTCGTAAACAGGGGGCCCTCTATATTAATGGTCAGTCGGCCATCACAAGCGCCCATTGCCCGCGAAATACAACTTTCGGGGTTTTGAGCGCTGCTTACGCCGACCGGGCCCCGACCTACTCCGACGCATCGCCCCGCAAGTCACTTATTTCCATTGCGGTCGCGAACGCGATCGGAGTCAAACAAACATAAATTCTACATACATTTTCCAATACATTTCAAATACAAGAACATTTCACATATTATTAAATATAGTAGAATGAATTTACATAGAAAATAAGGGTTAGAAAATATAATTCACATACAGATCTACACAGCATTGTCTTTTTCATAATACCACATACAAGGGTGACTGCACACGTCTCACTACACGTCCGATACACAGGCGTTTTTCTTTATTTCCTTTTTTTTTTTTAAAAGAATAGATATAACTGAGGTGGTGTGTTTCCTTATACCTTCGAATATTAGACTGAGCTAATATTCGGGAGTATAGTGAGCTGTAGAACCTCTTTATCAGAGAGATCGCGAATTCTCAGATGGTGGGAAGACCTGTGTCTTTATAAAGCCGTTTGTTGCTAAGTACAGTGCATGTAGCTTTGTTTTCCAGAACCTGAAGTTTTCGCGTGTGAATTTCGGCGCCATGTAGCAAATTCTTACTATCATATTGAAACCTTTTTAAAAAAGATGGTGACCAAAACGAATCGAACCTACAACTCTCAGATTAGAAGACAGGCTTCTCAAGATTAAACCACGGAGGTCGTATTGGATAATCTTAAAATAATAGGACAATTTATATAGGCGTTGTTTAGAAAACCATTTCTCCTCAAGGACCTCCCTATTTTTTTTACATTTCATACTACTCGTTTAGATCATTTTGTAAATCTTTGATCGTTCATTCTTTCTACGTGACGGAGTTTTCTCCGTGCTACTTTTTTTTTCATTTAAGCACTCTGTCTTCTTTTAATTCTCATATTTTTTTAATGTTCTGATTCTTTATCATGCCTGTACATTATATGCCCACATATTCTAAACCACGCTCTCATTTGTAACGCATTTATTTGACTTAGTCATATAATTTTTGCCCCATCCTAGTATCGCTTGCATATTAATTTACATATTTTATATTTACACATACATATCATCACATATTTTCCCTGTCAGTGTACACAGAGAGAACAGAGTGCCAAACGTTCTTATCTTGACACACGTCCTTAGCATATTTTACATTCACACACCTTCTCAAAAGTCTTTTACGATTTCTTTGACTTTCTACATTTCCTTGTTTCAGAATATCATTCACTTGATCCTAACATGTTTTTTTATGTCTTTCCTTCTGTTTTCTTAGTATTATTTTATTCATGTATTCCAAATGCCTAAGCCTACTTCTGCATCTTACTTAAAATATCAACCTTAAGTTAATATTCCCCCCTTGTCACTTGATTCCATATTGTGTCATTCATACATTGTCATTCCATGTATTTATTTATTCGGCTTCTCTCAGTGTTTTTCTATGTCTATGTTTCACTCCCATACATCAAAGTTACTCGTATCACTAAAATACTATTGTGGACTGTGATCTTAGTAGATTTTAATTCTGTCCGGTTCGAGTGTATATATTTTAGTGCCCCATTGAATTTGTTTATATCGCTACACGCTGTTCGATATCACTCTTAACTCTTTCAACATCTGATATTATACTACCCAAATAGAAGAATTCCTTATATGGCTTCAATATTTTATTTTTCACAGATTTTATATTTCAAGTTTATTCTTATTACATTCCTAAGGTAAAGATCCGAATTCTATTATGAAGAGTTAGCTTTGCTAGTCTTTAAATGTTCCAGTCGGTAAACACATTGCAGAACCCACCATTCACTTTTAACTGAAACATTATATGAAAAAAGGGTTTATAATGCATACATTATTTGGTACTTACATCGTAATATCAATTTTCCATACGATGTTGTAAAATATATCACAATATCTATATTATCTTCTTCTCTACGTCAAGGGAAATATAATAAAAGGTAGAAGGAAAGGGGAAAAATCAAAATTTATGAAAGTGATGAGAGAACAACAACCTGTAATATTCAAGTAAAATCGTGGAATGGGAGTCATGATGAGAGTTTAGTGTTATGTCGTGTCCATTCTCACGGGGGAGGGAATGGGAAATGGGAAAGAGATTAGAGAAAGGAGAACCGGAAATGTGAACTGGGAATGGGGAGCGATGGCCTGTTAGTTGCGATTTGAATAAAAAGAGAAAAATCTTAGAAAGGGGTAATTGTAATAAATGTTATGTGTTTAAAAGAAAATAATTGTATAATACTAATAATTGTACAATGATATTGTTTACGAGTAATACAAAAAAAAGTTATGTAGAAAACACTAATGAGACAACTTATATAAGTCATACGTCTTGTGTAGAATTGTGTAAACATTAAAATGAGCACTAATGAGACAACTTATATAAGTCACACGTCTTGTGTAGAATTGTGTAAACATTAAAATGAGCACTAATGAGACAACCTATATAAGTCATACATCTTGTGTAGAATTGTGTTAACATTAAAATGAGCACTAATGAGACAACTTATATAAGTCATACGTCTTGTGTAGAATTATTTTGACATTAAAATGAGCACTAATGAGACAACTTATATAAGTCATACGACTTGTGTAGAATTATGTTAACATTAAAATTAGCACCAATGACAACTTATATAAGTCATACTGTATCTGTTGTATAATATCCGTAACTGTCCCACCGCCCCCTCTAATCTCGCCGAAATCTTTCAGCGACTTAATAATCATGTATTAGCGCTACGCTCAAACAGCGATTGTTTATTGGCCTTTCCAGTTCACCGCTCCTCTTTTTTTACGTCGTCCTTTGCTGTCCATGCAGTGAGACTTTGGAATCAGTTACAAACCAATATAAGACTCGCTCCGTCCTTGGCATGCTTTAAGAAGCGACTGAAAAAACTCTTAATTTCTATTCAGTAAAATAACGTGTTTCATTCCCGATTTTTCTTTTGCTTTCCTCTCCACCATCCCTTCCTTTCCTTTCGATTGATGATGTTTCACTTTATACGAAAAATGATGTTCAGGGGATTGTCCGTCTTTGTGGGGTTCGTGGGCATATGTTCGCGTATGTGTTTATGGATTTCGTGGGGATGGATAGTCATTTGAATGATTTATGCAACCATGTAACTTGCTTCATTTACTTTTGTCATGTTAGTTTGAAGAGAATGCCGCCTGAAAATAAATCCGCCAGATTATATTTACAATAAAAGTGTTAAATAAATAAATATAATAATGTTAACATTAAAATAAACAAAAGTTAATTTTCATACTTAAAAACATATATTTAAATAACTCTGTTGTCACTTTATGGAACTCCACAATTGATATATCAATAAAACACTGTCACTTTGTTTTCTTCCACTTTACTTTTCGTATGTCACAATGCATTTCAATAATTACTGTGTCACCATCAGGTAAGTTAACAAGAACTGAAATATATATTAATATCATCATATTTATATGTGTGTTGTTTATGGTCATATTTTGGGAATAGAGTATTTTTACTCTATTCCCAAAATATAACCATCAACAACACACATATAAATATGATATAATTAATATGTATTTCAGTTCTTGTCAACTCACTTGATGATGATACAGTAAGTGTTAAAATGTGTTGTAATATGCAAAAAAAATAGGGGAATATAACAAAAGACAGCGTTTCAATTTTATACAAAATCATTCAACAATTTTAATTATTTCAGGAATTTTCTATTTTTATTTTGGCATCGGAATATTGCCAGCAATGATTTAGATTTTTTTTTATTTGAGTGACACAATTTCTTGCACTTTCTTAAATTATGTGTGTATACACAAAGTCATTTATTTTCACGTTTATCATATATTTATCTTTTTAAACAACTCGTTAAAATGAACGTTATTTAATTTCATTAGGGGGGTATTCTTTTCTAGAGGCGTAAATTTCGGGCGTTTTTTCAGACGAAATAAAAAATATTTTTCGTATATACTTTTTTACGGTTTGTTAATTGATGATTTGAGAATGCACAAAGATAAATTTGAAAAAAAATTGAAAATTCAAGATGTTATCAGCTGTTATATCTTGTAAAAAATGGAGGTAAGCTGGTCGACATGATTGAAACCCTTTCATAAATCTGAAACAAAAATAATACACAGTTGCTTGATAAGAAATAATGTCGTTATTGTTGGTAACAAAAAAGAAAAAGAGAACTTGAGATTTTATGTCGACCAGGTCGAAAAAAGTAGTTTCGAGAAAAACGCGTTTAAAATTTAAAGATTATTATCTGAGTCATTCCGGTGCGGCGTAATTGCTACCTCATTTATAGCTATAACTTCGTAAATATTAAGAATTTTATAATTTCCTATTTCCTTTTGAAAACATATTCTTAAAGGTCTAAACTTTAAGAATGTGCAAAAAAAAACTTTTTTTTTCAAATGTCTAGAGTAGAATATTCCCCTTAAGTGAGCAAAACCCCTCTAAGAAGGCGTATTTATATAGTATGTATCTATACAAATATTCTACCAGATTGCTTACTCATTTCTCAAATATGCGACAAATTATTTTCGAACAAGATTTATTTTAAATGTTTCGGTTTTAAGAAGAACTGGTGCATTACGGAGTGCATTGTACCAATATGGTTGAGTCACTCATTGTGGTCATCAGATCAGTACAGTTCTTGGTATAACCGAGACCTTCCATAGAATGACCAGGCTTGTACCCCACCTCCTCTTCTGCGGACATCGAATGACGTACATTAAAGTGTTGGTCAAGTGCTACATGGTCTGAATATAAATTAGAAATTCCATTTGCGTTGATTTCAGTTGTTCAAGTAGCTTTGATTTCAATCATACTTACTTTTTTTCTTAATTAATAATATGGTGTAGCGCTCTATCCCGGCCATTACAATCACCTCAAAAGCGAAAATAAAAAGAACGGTGCCCTGTTCGAAGCCCATTGTGAGCTCCTCCAATAGATTTTTTCATTTACTAAGTATCACATAACATAGATTTAACCCTTTCCTCCCTGTGATGTGTAACTAGTACACATTGTTTCTAAAAAAATTTAATATCTCTATAAATATAATAAATACTGGGTTCAGATTTTAGGTATTCCTCCGTAATACATTTACACATTGAATGAAAAAAAATAATATTAATAATAATTAGCATTTATCGGCCACATCAGAGGTATTTTGTGAAAATCGGGAATAAATTCATCAACACAATCAAACGTCTGCCAGTGTGTGACGTAGGTATATTATTTCTAAAAAACCGCTATGGGTGAGGAAGCGACGCTATTCACGTCTCACTCACACTCAATTTCGGTATGTGGGAACGCAAGAAATAGAATCTCAGTTCGCAATTGTCTTTCTTCCTTCGAGGTATAACAGTCCGAGACCGAGTCCCGTCTCAGTTCTCAGTAGCTCTGGGGCATTCATTTGAGGGGGTCGCTTCGCCCGTTTTGTGAACGTCGGTCGATGTTTTTTTCATGTTTTCAGCAATAAAATTTCAATTTTTATCACTTTTGACTTCAAATTTAACTAATTTAAGCGATTGGCTGTGAATATTCTTATTTTTCCGATTTTGAATCGCTCATTTTTACATGTGTATTGAATACACAGCACCGGAACGCGCGGATTTTTTTAACACAGGAAGGGAAAAGTTAATGAAAGGAGTTTGAGAATCGATATATCATAGATGACATATATGATTGTTAGCAAAAGAAAAGTCTAGGTAAAGCTATACATTGATCTAAATAGTGAAATATCAAGTCCGATAATATAAATATCTGAGCTGCTAACTGGATGATCAATGGGACTAGTCACAAGAGTTCATAAATTTATGGTGTTTCAAAATGACCTGAAAAGTATGTCAGTTGGATATTTATTAAACTCTTGAGAGACACAGAGAGGACCCCAGAAGACAGTTAAATGGCGTTAAATAAACTTTGAAACTTCGATATAAAAAACGTATCGACGGTAGATCATTCTATAGGGTGGCGCAACAAGAACTACAACTTTAAATTTGCCGCCATTTTTCAGCTGTCAAACGTATAATATTTATAATAGACATACGTCATCTAGATAGCCAATAAATGAATCATGCAGGGGTACACGATTGCAGAACTTAATTTAAATATAAAATCGTAGTTCTGGTTGCGCCATCCTATAGGAAAAAAACTGTAATTCATGAATATTTAACCAAACTTGTATTTTTAATATATATCCCTCATTCCAATTTTTTGAATGACTCGGTTTCACACAATTATACTTACGATTCTGCAATTGGTATTAACTAAAAAAAAAAATACTTAATGTTTTTATACACAGTTATTCGTGAAATGTTAGTAGAGATTAGGATCTATCACTTAATTAAATTAATATAATTGATTAAAAAAAAACAAAGATCAACTTTGATTGACCCTCAGATTGCACTTTTCGTGCATCCGACTAGATAGTGCAGTGGCGTGATGCACAAATGCATGTGTCATCGTTCATTGATGATTAACATTTCACCTTGGGAGTTCATTATGCTAGCTGCTAGAAAAGTAATGACTTCCAGGTGTACTCTTTTTTCCCACGAAACAACTACGCATTTAATCTTAGTAATTTTCAGTAAAAAATCCAGTCATTCCTTAAATTATAATCAATTCCGTAAATAGTTAAAAACACCACTTCAACTTAAATGTTTTACTTACACGATATTCAATGGATATCGATAAATACAAATTTATTTAAAACATGTTACAATAAAGAATAACGACGACCTCGGTGTTTTAAATGGTTAGACGATTTTGACGACCTCCATGGCCTAGTTGGTAAGATGCCTGTTTTCCAGACTGGAACCCATATTTAAAAACAAGGGTTTTCAGTCTGATTTTCATTTAAGGCCTCATAAGCATCTTTTTAATTGATTGTGGGAATTGCTACATGGCAATAATCCTACAAGTTTGTTTCGTATTAGATAACACTTTTGTTGTATATAGTACAACCTGGTGGGATTATTGCCACATGGCAATCTCTTTCAACTATTCAGAAATATGTAAAGAGGCCTTAAGCGATAACCAAAGTGGAATCCTTTTTAAAAAAGCCTGTGTTGCAACAGGAATCAACCCCGCAGCCTCCGATTTGAGGGACAAGCGTCTTACCAACTAGGTCACAGAGGTCGTCGTCAAGGTTTAAATTGATTCGCTCGGGCGCTGCTATAGCTAACAGACGTGGTTTGTTTAATAACAGTGGGTTCCAGTCCCGGGCTAGAGCGCCCTTGAGGAGAGTTTGTTCTCTAAACGGCGCTATATAAAATTGTCCTTTGAATTGAAAGACTGACTTTCATCCGGAGGTTACGAGGTCAACTACCAATGGAACCCGAAAATAAAAATAAAAAAAAGGGTCCAACTCTGATAAAGGAGATTGTCAGATACCCATACTCGCACGCACCGAGTACGTGTGCGAATGTTGTCGCTCCACACGTTCAATAATGAATTGCGATTTCCGTCCCTAGTCTGACGCTAAGCCAGATGGCTCGACTATTGGAATTCAATACAATTTTGTCTCCCGGCCATGCTCAATTTAGATTCGTTGTAGGCTACCAGACTGGGTTTGATGTTAATATTCCTTGCTTTTGAATTTTTCAATGAAACTATGACTATTTTTGTTTTTGCATCAAGTCGGCTGCAGCTAAGAATTATTGGATTGTACGAGTATATATGAATTTGAAGAGTGTCAACCGGATCCCCCAGGTGAATAAATTCAGATACCTGGGTGCCACCATCACCTCCAATGGTGATCTCCGGATGGAGCTGCCTATCTGTATCGAAGCTGCCCATCCGCACCGGAGCTGCCAGCGGGGCTTTCAACAACATGGATAGGATTTGGAAGGGCCCTGGATTCAGCGTCACAACAAAATGCCGCCTGTTTAACGCATGTGTCATCCCGATCCTCCTGTATGGCTGTGAATCTTAGCATCTCACCAAGGCTCAGGAGCGCAAGATACTTAGTTTTGAAAACATGTGTTTCAGGAGGATATTAGGAATCAGGTGATATGACCAGATAACAAAAGACGCTGTACGCCGGCGCACTGTCGTCTCTGTAATTTGGGAGAGGCGGTGGTCCTGGCTGGGACATGTTCTGAGAATGCCCGATGATAGTTGGCCGAAGAGAGCGCTGTTTTTCTGTCCATTGAGGTCCCGACGGCCTGGAAGACCCTCTCTCACGGTGTACCGTTCCTATGACAAGGAAGTCAGAGCGTTAGGAATGCCGTGGAGGGAGATTACCAACACCACCCAAAACCGCTCTAAATGAAGAAGCCTGGTGAATTGATTGATTGATTGATATGTGAATTTTGCAGGTGTGTATCAACTGTCTCAGAACAGGCAATAAGCCTAGTAGGAGGCCTAATATAGATCGTGTATCGCGTATGGAATAATTTTAAAATTTAAATAATTATGTTATCTTAGTATATGAATATTATAATTTTTTTTTTTGGATTGTAGCGACCATGTGTTCGGTCACTGAACCCATTGAGGCGACCTTCGCCCGCTCGGTCATTGAACTCACTATTAGCGGAGAACGAGACAGCGACATATCTTCCACACTGTCCTACAAAACAATGAATACCCTACGTGATGACAATAAATATATTGTGAGGCGGAGACGAGACAGCGACATATCTCTTGCTCCGTCTCGCGCACCTTCCAAATATTATAAATACCGACGTTTATCAATAAAATACCTCTTTGCATATTCCGATTTCAAACGAGTTTTATTAAACCAACAATCATCCTCATCATCTCTCCATTAAGGAACAGTCGTTCCCAATGGATAAAAACATATGCCGATACCCAGAAAAATTTTGTAATCTCTTCCAATAAAATAAAAAGAAATTATGAAGGTCTAAAGTAAAAACCCGACTGAAATCCTTTAAAAAAACTCTGGTTTCCATCGAAAATTAAACCCGCATCCCCTGGGTTGGAATATAGACGTCTTACCATCCAGGCCTAAGAACTCACCCTGTTTGTTGAAAATTGCCTCGAAGTTGACTTTTCAATACTTAAAACCAACATTCAATATTCTCAAAACCTCTGTCAAATTGAAATATTAAAATATAGCACGTCCTTTACTAAATAAATCTGTCCAATTTTATTACTTAAATTCCTACAGAATGAACATTGGATGATAATTTTTTACTGATGAGAGCATAAATCATTCTATCAAAATCTTCGGTCTTTCCACGAAGTATCCTCATATATTTTATGTCCGCTGTAAAGGTGTTTTGTAGCCTACACCTCCAAGAAGTGAATTTATAATGTGAACACTCATTTTTATGACTTCAAAAAGTCACAAACCCAATTTGAATTCATCGAATTAGTTAACAAAGAATATCTCGTAAATATAAAAAATATTTATAAACTTCAAGTAGTGATTTAAATGCGACTTTTCAACCTATATTAAAGCAAATGTGCAACTTAAAAACTCTAAAGTTAAAAGCCAAACATTTTCTCAGACATGTTGTCTGATCAATATAATTTAATCCTTAAGTTGACATACACGTATGTGTGCATATGGTACGAGTACATGGAAACAAGTATCTATGAATCACGTTTGCCGAGACAAAAAGTCGTAATCAAAATTTAAAAAAACAAACACTATTGAATTTGAAAAGAATGTTACTTTTTGAGAAAAAAATTATTACTGCTATATGCGTTCCATCAGGAACACAGGAATAACATAAAACATTTCCATCCAGATCGACCCATGGCTCGGCATTTTACGTCCTCCCACTTTATTCTTCTTCTCTTTGTGTCTGTTTGGTCTCCTTGACATTGGCGATCATTCTTGAGAAAATATCTCTGTCTGTCGATACGAAACAGCTCCTCAACTGTCTAAATACCTGTTCATTCGCGAATATCTCTGTCTGTCGATACGAAACAGCTCCTCAACTGTCTAAATACCTGTTCATTCGCGAATATCTCTATCTGTCGATACGAAACAGCTCCTCAACTGTCTAAATACCTGTTCATTCGCGAATATCTCTGTCTGTCGATACGAAACAGCTCCTCAACTGTCTAAATACCTGTTCATTTGCGAATATCTCTGTCTGTCGATACGAAACATCTCCTCAACTGTCTAAATACCTGTTCATTCGCGAATATCTCTGTCTGTCAATACGAAACAGCTCCTCAACTGTCTAAATACCTGTTCATTCGCAAATATCTCTGTCTGTCGATACGAAACAGCTCCTCAACTGTCTAAATACCTGTTCATTCGCGAATATCTCTGTCTGTCGATACGAAACAGCTCAACTGTCTAAATACCTGTTCATTCGCGAATATCTCTGTCTGTCGATACGAAACAGCTCCTCAACTGACTAAATACCTGTTCATTCGCGAATATTGCGTAACCATGACAGATACCTTCAATATTAATTTACTAACTCCTTCATTCTCAAAGTTCTGAGAATCACCGACAGATTATCGGCAATATACTTTCGACGAGTCCTCCAATTAATTGGCACATTGGTCGTGGCCAAGGAGACAGTTTGGAGAGGTTTGTGATTACTGGAGACATGGAAGGACGAAGCACCAGAAGAAGAATCCCAATACGTTGGACTGACCAAGTGAGAGACGCAACTGGACTACCCTTAACAACTGCTCCTCGAGCCGATGAGTGCAGGGAAGGATGGAGAGGAGTCATCAGAGGCTATCATGTCAGTCACGATCATCAGTCATGAACTACACGACAGGATGAATTAATTCTAGGAAGTTGTAATTTTCTCTTCTCAATATATGACCAAGATAAATATACAGCACCGGTACAAATACTGTAAAATACGTGGATGGCTGCCGCTCAATACTCGGAGATTCCGGCTTACTTCTTGCTTTTCTGGTGAAAAGAAGCAGGATGAAGAGATTCCTCTTTAGCAGGTAGAAGTTTAAGAAAAAATGAGCTCATTTTTCGCTCCTAATGTGCAGTCCATTGCTCATTGTAAGCTCCTTTATTCACCCATGTATGCCTTCACGGCTTACTAGATACTTGCTAGATACCATGTATACCACAAACTCTCTGCGTGCATGGGCTGTTCGATTATTTCTATTGATTATTGCGAAGGCCACGCATAAGGAACATTTCATTACAATAGGTACAGGTATCAACTCTACAATATTTACATAGCAATTACACAAATAAAATCATATATTTTAGGTGACGCATACGTCTGATACAATAGGTAATATTTCAGCATTTGATGGTGTCTAAGAGCTACACCTATTCGATGCAGCACCTCTGCGTTTGAGATGCGATGAAATCAAGAAATTTTGAGCATTCTCCGAGGAATCCATTTTCCGAATGTTTTCAGCTTATTTAACATTCTGGCCTGCATGGTCTCTGTTTCAACATCATTTTGTGAAATAGATTATGTTTAGTACTTAATCGTATGTTGTCTAAGTTAAAATCAAGTTATAATAGCAGAAAACTGATATCATCTTAAGAAATACTGCTCGTTATATTGCAATTCAGCAATGTCACGAGTGATTGAGCTTCCTAGATATTTGGTAACAATTACCATATTCCTACTAGATTATAAATCGTCAATCAACAGGTCACATAATTTACATAGAGTAAGCTTCAGCTTTTGATTCCACTGACGTATTTCATCAATGGTGCTACGAGTACAACCCTAATCAACCAACCAACCAATACAACCATCAATGGTGCTACAACCTCTACAAATAATATTTTTTTGAAAAGAGAGTTTATCACTGAATGTTTTTCTTTAAAAAGAGCTTCCATTCATCGAAATCGAAATTCCCGGAAAAATAAGACCATGACCACGTGTGATTGGTATCTTGTTAACACAGATCAAACGAAGAAATTTGCAATGTCACAAAATAAGTTACATTATAAGTGGCATAAGGTCACGTAGGTTTTCCTGGATTGGGCAGTTCTCCAAGCTTATGTAAAAATGTAGAAGACAAAACAGTATAGGGAAAGGCTCCTGAATAGACCATGACATCAATTAACGAACAATAACTCCCAGAATCTTTGAGAACTCTTGGTTATCTAATTCTGTTAAAAAAAATATTGCTAAAATTAACTGTTATTACCTAGACATTTTTCATACGTTGTATTAGTAAGAATTAAGATTGTAGCAACCATGCGTGCGGTCACTGAACCCATTGAGGCGACCCTTCATTTGTACATGTATACATACCATTTCCTTGTTGTGGTAGGCAGAAAAGACAGGTCACCAAACTTTTCGACCACGGCATACTTCCTTCGCCTCCTCCACATCCATACAAATTTTCATATACCTTATTTTATTTACTAACTCCTTATATCTTTTGAAATTTCATTAACTTGGTCCAACCATACTTTTCTCGGACGCCCACATTTATGTTTGCATTATACATTTGTTTTGTCAGTGTATCGTCATTCATGCCTATTCATCATGTCCAAACTACCTCAACATGTTTCCCCACCTACTTAACACATGCATATTTAGTTCACATTTAGCCTTAATTCTTCACATTCATTCTTCATTCTATCATAAATCTACATTCTATCATAAATCTACATTCTATTATAAATCTACACATTCCTTTCAGTGCGCGCATTTATATTAAATTGATAAGTCTGTTTTATGTATTCTACTATTGAAATGCTTATACTACAGCCCTGATCACTTTTAGCAAACACTTAAAGGGCTCAAGGGTAAAGCCCCTCGAGTCCTTGAACTTGTGTCAAAATTTGATTGTAATTGGTATTAGTAGAGAAGATTAAAAGAGCGTGATAAATAGGGCTGCTGAAGTGGTGCCGAAGATTATCTGGAAAGTGATTGTCGAAGTAGAGGAGGGTTTCGTGAGATATATTTGCGATAAAGCCTTATTGACATTTTCAAGAAGCTGACTGTTCGAATTATCCAATATCTAACCCCACCCGCTGATATCCAGGAGTGGATTTATTTCGAATAGAATTTAATTATTTTTTTTCACTTTTCCTTTATAACAATATGCTCATACATTTCAAGTCACCATTTTCATTTAAATAATTGGTAATGGTAACTTTAAGGATCGTTATAATGAAAATCAAGTAGATAAATTTCAATAAAAGGTAAAATGAGAAGTATGATTAATAGGAGATTCCCCATGATGATATATATGAATTTGAAGGAAGCGAAAGTTGTGTGCTTGGATAAAAAGTATGGCGGCTTGTTTTCTCTGCTATTACAAAAAAATACTACATTTAAAAAAAATTACATAATAGAATTAACTTTCGCATTGAGAACCTTTAATTAGACCGAGAATCAAACATCTTGTTAGCACATTGTTTTATAGCAATAAGGACAACTTTAAGTTACCAAGAAACTAATAGCATCCCTGTCAGTGACAAAAATATATTGAAAGGTTTTTGAACCGACGTGTCAGTTTCGCTAAGAAAGTTTTTAGAACTGCCAGTCGATAAAGCATTACCCTTTCCCTTCCAGTGCTAAAAAAATTCGCGCGTTCCGGTGCTGTGTATTCAATACATATGTAAAAATGAGCGATTTAAAACTGGAAAAATAATAATATTCATTACATTTGAAGTCAAAAGTGATAATAATTGAAATTTAATTGTTGAAAATATGAAAAAAAACATCGGCTGACGTTCACAAAACGGGCGAAGAGACCACCTCAAATGAATGCCCCAGAGTTACTGAAGCGAGAGAAGCGAGCGAAGTGGGATTCTATTTCTTGCGTTTCCGTATACTGAAGTACAGTTAGAGATAGACGTGAATAGCGTCGCTTCCTCACCCATAGCGGATTTTTAGAATGAATATACCTACGTCACACACTGGCACACGTTTGATTGTATTGGTGAATTTATTCCCGATTTTCAGAAAATATCTCTGATGTGGCCGATAAGTGCTAATTACTTCGCCTTATGTCAGTCAGCACTTTCTTACGGTATATCAGTTTGGGGGGGATGCACTTTAACCCAAAAACACATATTGCAGGTTTCCCAAAAATTGATTGTGAAAATAATTAATAAACTTCCTGCTCGGTATCCTACGGCGGAGCTTTTCAGAGAGTATCAAGTCCTGAACATAGCCAATTTACATCTCAAATCCATTCTCTGGCACTACCATCGAGAGGAAGGGAAGATGCACTCAGCAGACACACATGACAAGCATGGCAACTAATGAAATGTTCACCATCCCTAGAGTTAAAACCTCTTTTGCCCAAAAGCCCTTCAATATGCTTATTTGGCTCCCATTACATACAATGGCGTGCCGACTTCAATAAAGGTAAAGGTAGGAAAACCATTTAGACAGTCGATCGGAGCGTGGTTGTTATTGCGACAGGATTTTGAGTACTTGGGCTTTCAGGATGAATGACGAGTGGAAGGGATTTATGTGAGCTCGTGAGTGTGGGTTTCTTCTTGTTGTTTTAATTTTGGTTGTTTTTGTATTTGTGTTTCAGTGTACTTTTTTTTTTTTTTTGTTTTGGTTTTGTTTTAATTTTTATTCTTATGATTGTGTGCGGTATAGTGTGGGATGAATATTTTTGGTCTTTCTGGAGTGATGATGTGTGAGGAGTTGAATTTCGCAAGATGTTTTCAGTTGTAGTTGAGTGTCACTGTCAGATTGATGAGAGCGTGCAACGGGGTTTTGTTTTTGTGTTTACTGGGGATACGACAAATGAAAGGCAACAAACCCAGATCCATTAAAATTGTATGTCCAAATCAAATTATCTGTTGTTTTTCTCAAATTGTGTATATTTCTTGTCATGTGTAATAATAAATAAATAAAAAATAAAACTATTAATATTATTTTTTCATTCAATGTGTAAATGTATTACGGAGGAATACTTATATTTATAGAGATATTAAAGTTTTTAGAAACATTGTGTACTAGTTACACATCACAGGGAAGGAAGGGTTAAATAAAATATGAACTCCGTGCCTAGTTGATATGATACTTGTTTCCCAAACGGGAGATTGTGATTCGATTCGCGCTGTAATATAAATTGTTTTAATGAGTTTCCAATCTGGTTATCTCTTATGGCATTATTAACATCTTGGATAGTGGATGTGAAAATTGCCACATTACAATAAACCCGTCAAGATGAACTAACATACGAGTATATAACGAAAGTGTAAAAAACACTACAATAAGATGAAAAAAATAACAAAAAGAATGTATACTTAATTCTTACCGGTTGAATCTTAAGTGAAATAAATTGAGCATGTTATTAACAAAAATGTGGTAATATATTCAAAATTAATCAATCAATAATATTTATAAGAGTATACTAAACTAAAAATTGAGTCATAAAATTAATATTAGTATTTATTTTTTATGATTTTTGACTCTCAATTGATTGTCTTTCACCAACTGAAATAGCTTTTAAAACCAAAATAGCGCCCGTATTAAAAACTCCCTTAAGTTTCTTGGAATATAAAACTCAACGTAAATTTATTAAACAACCTCTTTTGAAAATCAAAGTCCAAGATCGATACAACTGAACTCATGGAAAATTATATTTCTCTCTGAGAAGGATAACACAAGCAAAATAGTCGGAATAAGTGGGAAATATTTCGATGGAAAGTGCTCTGTGTTGGAAACACTTGTTGCTTTTCTGAGAAATTTCACGAGAGCTGGCAACGTATGCTGAAAAATCCTTTTCAGCATCTGCCAAAACGAATTCCAGAATAAAAGAGAAATGTGAATTGTTTCTGATAAATTTGAAATTAGCAAAAAACAGTTGATTTAGACTTCAAAGGGATTGTACTGAAACTCCCAAATACTAAAAGTAACTGACATGAATACACTTTTTTATGAAATGAATAAAAACATTTGAAAAACTTCGAGGTTCTCAGAATTTACTGAGCGCAAAATTATTTTGTCAATGAACTTTATTTGGTACTTTCCACTATGATTTGGACTTCTATTTAAATCAAATATCTTCTTCTTCATCGTGACTTTAATGCTGAGGAACGTGACATACAAATTGTTGAAAATATTCATATTGTTTTCTTGGGAAAATATTGCGATGGTTTCTCATTGCCTTCCGCACCGCAGTAGATATTATGGGAATTGTATACATGTTGTTTATATTATATTATAAACTCTACTACCAACACACAGTATATAGAGGTATAGAATTAAGTCCCAGAGGAAATATACACTTGTGGATGTTAAGTGGAAGCAGGAGTATTGTATAAAGGTTTTGGGATATACTAATATAGATAGGAGTGGGAAGGATTAAAAGAGAGAATAGAAAAAAAAACATACAAACAGGTTGACCAGCCTGTGAGCCTCTCCATCAAATAACTTATATTGGTATAAAAAAACAGATCTTCAGGCACATAGATACAAAGATTTCAAACATAACGATACATTTAAGGTGAATGTGACAACCTATGTTAGTTAGTAAACCGTTTGCCCTCCGGCTCGGTCGTTATTATTCACGTTGGCACCAGTTTAAAAAAAAAGGGTTTCAGTTTAGTTTTCATTAATGGCATCTTAAATATATTTTGGTGGTTGTAAGAGATCGCATATGGCAATAAACTTGCCATAGACAATAAACTTGCATACAGCGAAAGTGTAAAATATACAGACACACTATCACATCAGTTTCCTGCTGGGATAGGCAGAGAGGAAAGAGCACCAGACTTTCTTATCTCGACACACATCTTTAGCCTCTTCCATACCCTTACACCTTCTCATACAACTCCCACGATTTCTCTGATTCTCTACATTTCCGTCTTTCAAAATATGATGGACCGTCCTCTCTCACGCCTTCCACTCATATTTTCACTACATATTTGTATTGTAAGTATTTCTTCATTAAATCGTCCCACATGCCCAAACCATCTCAGAGCGCTTTTCTTCCTCTAACTCAACACACCAGCCTTGAGTTCACATTTATCCCTTATTACTTCATTCCATATTGCAATTTCTCAAGTGTAAAATAATACAATACATATATAATCAATATTTTACACACGGTAAGCATAAAAATTAAAGAAGGTTTTTCTGTGTCATTGCATAGAAATAAACACGTTTGTTAAGCAGTTAAGCGTTTTGAGTACAATTCACGACAACTCCTGAATTATTGAATACTTTCAGGCTTTTTTCCCTTCAATAATTATTATTTTACAAAATGCTCAAGGACACAAACTAACACAAATCCTTACAGAGTTCTAGTAGAAGCGGGGAATTGAAACGGTACTATATCAGTTCTTAGCTGAACCTCGGTGCTAATCGTAGTTGACGCAGTTGCCTGACAGTTGACAAGCATACTTCACAACCAATTGTCCCAGTTTCAATTCTACGTGAGGTCATTTCCGATCTCCTAAAAGTGACAGGTGTTACGAAATGGATGTATACACATCTGTGGGTAAAAAATATCAACGCAATGTACTTTTTTGCTAGTTCGATCCTGTTGGTGAAACTCTTCAGCTCGCCTTCTTTAGCCAGGTCCGGCATAAAAATTTTCAAGAGCCTGCTGAGATACAAATTCAAAAACTTGAAGGTAAGCTTTGATAAATAAACTATATTTTTGTTTTTAATTAGAATTTAATTAAATCACAGAACGACTTTCAAAACACGTTTCACTGTGTTTGTTTTTAACAGAGACGTACTTAAATTTCATTTAATCGTTTCCGCTCCCAAAATGATAAACCGTTTTTATATATCACCAACAATATACCATAAATTAAAATTAACATATGTTAGATGCATTTATTTTAATTTCAAATTAAAAAATGGTTGTTCAACAACCTAGAGCATAATTAAATATTGGAAAATATGTTAAGAAACACTATCTAATGTCATCATGATTTTTGTCAGTTTTTTTATGCATATAACATTTTCAACTCCTGCTTTCAGCTAGATGATATTATTTAATTTCAGACAATAAAATATTATAAAAATAAAATATCAGAGATTGAAAAATCATAAAAATAAATTATTAGAGAATAAAATATTATAAAAATTATTTACTATGAACTAGAGGTAAAATTTTCATTGTATACCACTCCAAATTTAGCGGAATCAAAAAAGGTCTTTCCTTGACAAACGATTCAAATTAATCGCATAACGCAAAATTAACAATATCAAAACTATCATTTAGTCAATATTTCTGATACTGTAGAAAAATATAGTTTAATAATACAATTTAAATTCAAATAAATGCGCCCCTTCGAGTCATGCAACACATCAAACGCAAGCATTCTATTGCAGTAAAACGAGAATCAACTCGTGTGGTAATTCCTCGATAGTCCAGTACTATATCATAAATTGGAAAATAAGTACTAGGCGTATCCAGAAAGTAAGTGTACTGAGGCTCTCACGACCGGATGGATTTTATTTTGGACATGTTGGCTTCCGTACACTTCCGTGTAGCCTGACCTTTCCCCTCCGCAACAAGACCGGTTCGAGGTCAGTACGTTGAGAAGTGTCGACGCGACAACACGTTTCGTGAAAAATGTCAATCCAATTTCCCGCCAAGTGCGAAATAAATAATGCCGGGCAAGAGTTTTTGAGGCGCTGCAAACTCCATGGAGATGAATTTCTCCGCTCCATCGTTACTGGAGATGAAACTTGGGTTGCACACTACATGCCTGAAACCAAAAGGCAGTCTCAACAGTGGCGTTACACCTCTTTACCCTCCGCCAAAAAGTTTAAAACCACAATTTCAGCCAAGAAAATCATGGCATCCGTGTTTTGGGACTGTCAAGGCATAATTTTAATTGAATATATGCCTCAAGGGGAGACCATCAACTCTGCAAGATACTGTGAGACCCTAAAAAAATTGCGGAGGGCGATTCAGAACAAGAGGAGAGGCATGCTGACAAAGGGAGTCTGCCTGCTGCACGACAATGCCAGACCACACACGGCCAACGCCACGAAGGAACTGCTCGCCTCGTTTAAATGGGATGTCCTGAACCATCCCGCGCATTCCCCTGACCTAGCACCTTCAGATTACTATCTCTTTACCTCCCTGAAGCTGCACATGGGTGGAAAAAGGTTTTCAACCGACGAGGAGGTAAAGGAGGAGGTGGAGAAGTGGACGGAGGGGTTGGCGGGAAACTACTTCGAGGAAGGCATCAAAAAGTTGATACCCCGCTTCACCACCTGCATTGAGAAGAATGGCGACTATGTCGAAAAATAGCTTACATATGTACTACGGTAACCACGTAATTTTTTTGTTTATTAAATAAAAATAAATTGTAACCTACAAAAATTCAGTACACTTACTTTCTGGATATGCCTCGTATATTGATTCAATGTATATGTTATATTTAATATTGATGTTACGCGTAACATATTCAATGCAAATTTATTTGACATGTTTTCTTTCTTTAAGTATACAATATTTCTTATGTGGAAATAATTAATCCGACTTAAGCTGGTATATTCAACTTTTATCCAGAGTATTTGTTTTTTACACCTTCAACTTATTTCGATAAAGTTTTTCTTGACTTAAACTGGGCATATAAATAAATTATATTGTACTTTGTGACATTAATTCACAATTCTTTGGTTAAGAATTATTTAATAGAAATTCAGAGATATCGTAGGAATTGTGTGAGGTGTATAAATGGGGAAGAAACTAAAGATATATGTTAAGATAGGAAAATCTGGCGTTCAGTCCTCTCTACCTACACCGACGGAGAGTGGTGTGATTGTATATATGTATGAACTTTGCAAATATTGATAAAAAATTAAAATCAAGTCAATATTATGAATAATTTGTAATAAAATAGTTTCTTACGGGCGTATATATTAAAAGGGAATATAAATATTATATTTGTAAGTTCAGCCCTGTTAAAAGCTTGTCTACCCAATAAAATGGTGAAGATTTCACGTAGAACATTTTCATTGCTAGCTCCATAATCGAAAAAGTTTTCTTCAAGCCGCTTTCATTTCGCTTATAGTAATTTCCTTCCACTTCTTAAAATACCTTTTCGAAAATTTCATTACGAGAAAAAAATCTAAAAGCTGCGATGATTACAAAGTATAATATCTGCAAATGCGTAATATTCTCCATTTCCATATCTTTTTTTTTTAACCTGGCGAGTTTATTACCATGTGGCAATCTCTTCCAACCAACCAGAGTTGTTTTTTTATAGGCTCTAAGTGTTAACCAGACTAGAATTCTATTTAAAAAAATCTAGGTTCCAGCAGGGATCGAATCTAGATTATATGAACCCTTGTAAAAAACTCACAGTATTTAAGGCAAATATATGAATTTTTTGATTGAGGAATGAGACCACTTCGTCACAGGCTGACCTGTGTGCCTACTTCAGCAGGGAAACGGCGAAATGGAATGATAAGACGTTTGATTCCATCCAAGAATTTTGGGTTCGATCCCCGATGATTCATTAAAAAAATAAAAAAGGATCCTAGTCTAGTAAACGAGACTCGTCTTATAATATCCAAGCACTAGACATTGACAAACCTTGTCACTAGTATTAACAACATGTGCACTGCCAAACCAGCGCCTACTCTAATAATTTTAAACCTAAAGGCTCGACTTATAGGTTGGAAGAGATTGCCGCCTGGCAATAATCCCGCCAGATTGCATTTGCAATAAAAGCGTTAAATAAATAAAATAATAGGGTCGAAGACAATGTTGTCTCCCAGTCACGCTTTCAGTACGTTTGAACAACCAATCCGGATTAATTGAAGAGTACCATAAGAATTAATAAATAGAAAAAAAATTGTTGAGGCTCAAGAAACAATTGTCTGAAGGCAAACGGCGAACAGACAATTAAAAAGCTTGTTAAATATTTACAACAAAGCTCATTTTCTGACTTATATCGCTAGCCTCTTAATGGTTCTTCAATATGTCCGCTCAAAATGTTTAAGAATTCAATAAAACTTACTTATGTATGTAAAAAATAAAATCTAAGAAAAGGTATAAATATAATGAAAATAATGTATATTTATACATACATACAAACCATCACGTTGTGTCCCTTGTGAGGTAGACAGAGAGAACAGATCTCCGAACTTTTCTATCCAAGCACACAACTTTCACCTCCTCCACATTCTTAAATTTCATCATGCATAATCTTCTATTATTCATTCTCACTTTACCTTCTTTCGAAATCTGATCCATTTGGTCCAGCCACGTTTTCGCGGTCTACCTCTTCCACGCACACTTTTGACTTGTATACTCCCTTAGTCATTATTTCATTATTCATTCTCTCTACGTGTTAAAACCATCTTAAAGCTCCTTTTTTCATCTTTCTTAAAAATCCTTTGTAATTATGCATTAATTTCTGATGTCTTCGTTCCGCTTTCTTTCAAACATTGAACTCCACAAATTTTCCTAAGTGAACCTATCTCAACAAATTTAATCGTCTTCTAATCTTTCTTCTGTCATGTCCAAGTTTCACTTCCCTACATCAAGGTTGGCACCAACACACTATTATGTATTGTAATTTTTTTACTGTTTATATTGAGTGACATTTTTGTTCCTGTCTTGCATAGCGGTATTCGATATAGTTGTTATCGATCACATAATATATATTTTTTTAAATGCATGAATTAATGAATGCCCATAACCCCTGAAGAATATAATAGAAGGCACTGTACAACGTGTGGATTAGGGTGATTGTAGTTGTTGCTATCGGAGACAACTATGTAAGCCAATTTATGATAGATTTATCCTTTTGCATAAATGGCAAGCCCTCCTTTGACTTACTTAAGACAATACTACATACATTTATTCATACCATCATGTAATTTCCTTGTGATAGTAGGCAGATAGGATAAAACGCCACTCTTTCCTATCTAGACACACACACAAATAGGTCGATACTTTTCACTGATTGTTCATTATTATTTCATTCCTTCGTCAAAAAACCTCATTTATTAATTATACATACGAGTATATACGCCATTTTCCTTTCAGGTTAGACATAGAGGACTAAACACCAGACTTTCTTATCTCGTCACACATAGTTCACCTCTTCCACATTCTCGCTATACAACTTTTACGATTCCCTGACTTTCTACATTCCATTATTTTAAAATATAATTCACTTGATCCAACCATACGTTACATGGTCTTGCTCTACCATGCTTTCCACTCACATTTGCAGCGTAAGTTTGTTTTGTCAATCTTTCATCATTTATTCGTTCTACATGCCCAACCCATCTTGATTATGTGATTTTCATATATCGGCAAACACCCTTCGCCTCTTCCATATTCAAATAGCTCCAAACTTCTTATATTTCCTTTTTTTTCAAAATATCAATCATTTTACGCTAACATACTTTCCTTGATCTTCCTCTGCCAAGCCTTCCACTCACATTTGAACTATTTTTTTTTTTTTTTAGTATTTCTACATCCATTCGTTCTAAGTGTACAAACCATTCGTTATTTATGTCCAAAAGATTTTATTTAAAAAAAACATGCCAATAAGTACATTTTTACTCCCTAAACTAAACAGAAAATTATTCATCCTTTTATAAGGAGAAAATCTCTTGTATAGCTCGTCCAACGTCCACTCGGCAAGTGACTTGTATCATTTTATACAAGTCAAGTGTGTGAACCGCACAATAAAGTGTGTCCAAAAATATTATTATTTCATGAATAGGAGGATATTTATTTTTAATAAAATAAATGAACAATTTTTTATTTCGTACAAAATTAAAAATAAGTGTAGTATGTATTTTATTAAAAAAATATAAACATGACACCACAAAGTGAAACAAACGTTTTTTTTTTTAATTCAAGAAACATGTTTAGTTCCTTTGCACTAAACGAAATCTTATAAGATGAATTGGTTAATATGTTACATGCTGTTTGTTATACCACCTTTTCGAAATTTAAATCTGGTTTCGTGAAATAAAGAAAATGGAGGGTTCACCGAATTGAGATGTAGTCTGTCGCACCGAAAGGTCACACTGACCCGAATATTGTAATCAAACATGTGGTGTGTCAAAATTACTTTCCGAAAAATGTATCTCCCAACAAAAAGTGTTTGACACCTTTTTCTCAATACTGGCGAGTACTAGGAAGGTAGAAAATAGGGTTGGGGAGGTTTTATTTCCACGTATAATATCAAACACGTGCCTTATTAAGTACTTTTTCGAAATTGTATTTGATATTTTCAACAAATATTATTTACGAAATTTAAATATTTGTCACAGAACATTCATATTTATAATAAATAATAAATATTATATAAAACCAAAGAAAGGTTTGAAATATTTACCCATGGTAACAATAAAAAGGTCCTTTTGGCACTGACCTTTAGAATCAGGTAGATTTCGTCAGGGTGTGAAAGAAAATGAATTTCCTGTTTTATGGTACCCCACAAATTTCTCTTGAACAAATTGGATCACTCGATTGGAAACATTTCATTTTACGCCGGTAATAAATATATATATATATATATATATATATATATATATATATATATATATATATATATATATATAGATAAGCTATTAACAGAAGGTTATTTGGCGGGCTTGCCAAGTAGCAATCTCTTCCAGCTAATCAGACAAAAGTTAATAAAGAAAGTTACACGGTGAATAAAAATATTCAAATAATTTATACAAAATTCATAAACAGTTATACCGTCACAAAAAAGTGTAGGTTATACCGTCACAAAAAAGTGGACGTTATACAGTTATACCGTCACAAAAAAGTATGGGTTATACCGTCACAAAAAAGTGAAATAAACAGTGTTTGATAAAAATAAATTACAAATTCATAAACAGTATAAATATTAAAAACAAAAATGAGATACCATCAATCAAAGGGAGAAGTAAGTGATAATGGAAAGGAAAAGAACATTGGGAATGAAACTCGTTATAATAAGAAAAGGGCAATTTATATATCATAGCACTGTTTAGAGAGCTAACTCTCTTCAAGTGCGCTCCAACTAGGGACTCGAACCCATTATTATTAATCAATTAAAAACATAATAAAACTTATATAAGTTGAGTGTTAGGAAATGAAGGAAGCGGCCATTAGATAAGGTAGTTCTGCGCATCTGCATATGTTCAGAAAAATATATTTAATATGAAAATCCCAGTAAACTTGTCAAAGGAAAACGACATTCAAATACACCATTGTAGATTTTCTAATAGGTTAAAGTAATTCGGCCTTATGTGTAGTGTTCATATACACTCACAAATTTTGATAAGGCCTCCCAAAAATAATTGTATTTAAGTTATTCCTAAAACTCACCACAGGGCCAGCAACGACCACAAACCATTTCATAATACCCTACCCCATTGGATTGATTCGAAACTATCAATTTATTTAATGAAGACAAAATTGATCTCAAAATTCTATTCCCCTCAGACACAGATTTAAAAGATACAATGGAGACCTCTCATTAAGGGACATCCCTTAATCCCATTGAAAACCAAGGGACAAATTTTGATATTAATCCGTTCGCGACACTGGGCTAATGTAAACTTATTAGAAGTGGACTAACAGGATAATATTTATGACTATCATATATCCGCCTAGCTGATGCATTAAAACAGACCGTAGTCTAGAAATGGGCGAATTAGGCAAACTAGTATAAATAGAATCGCAATAATCTAGACGCAAACCCAACAAATTTATAAATAACGATTTTAATTTCCCTTGCTGGAAGACAGACGTACAAACTTTAACCCCTAAGACTATAAGTATAATAAAACAACAGAAACACCGTATAATCTATTTGTCTTATGTTACATTACTGACTTGAAATTAAGAGTTTTTCAGTTTATTTTTAAAACCTTCCTAGTTAGTCGAAAGACATTAACCTTTCCCTTCTTGTGCTAAAAAAATCCGCCCATTCCGGTGATGTGTATTCAATACACATCAAAACATATGTCACAATGAGCGATTTAAATTCGGAAAAATAAGAATATTCATAGCCAATCGCTTAAATTTGAAGTCAAAAGTGACAATAATTTAAATTTAATTGCTGAAAACATGAAAAAAACATCGGACGACATTCACAAAACGGACGGAGCGACCACCTCGAACGAAAGCCGGCTGGCTACTAAAAAGAGAGAAGCGAGCAAACTGAGATTCTATTTTTTTTGCAAACCCATATACCGAAGTAGAGTAAGACGTGAATAGCGTCGCTTTCTCACCCATTGAGGTTTTTTAGAATTAATATACTACGTCACACACTGGCACATGTTTGATTGTATTGGTGAATTTATTACCGATTTTCACAAAATATCTCTGATGTGGCCGATAAGTGCTAATTACTATTAATATTATTTTTTCATTCAATGCGTAAATGTATTACGGAGAAATACCTAAAATCTGAACTCAGTATTTATTATATTTATAGAGATATTAAAGTTTTTAGAAGCAATGTGTACTAGTTACACATCACAGGACAGGAATAGTTAATTAACAAAGCAATAAACCCACCAGAGTATGGTCGTACCGTATGCAACAAAATTGTTATAACAAGATATATTTTGATTTTCTTAAATATGTTGGGCTACAACTCGTTAAGCGTAGGGAGGATACTAAAATTCATGCATGAAAAATAACAAAAATGTAATTTTGTCATATTTACCAAGGATACGCTATATTCATAAAAGCTTTCTTGGTTCCAACACACAACAAATGAAACATCAAATAAAATTATCCAAACACCTTAAAATGTCAAATGATTAAGCCGGTTAAATGGGGCATGATCACATTTCGTTTTATATTATTTTTTAACTCCATACAAGTTCGTGTAGGTCAGGCGTGGCCAACCTTTTTTTGCCGCGTGTTAAAACCGGCGATGGGCTAAGGCTCATGGGCCGCTCGTGTATTTTTTTAAATTAATAAATTTAAAAAAAATGACAGAAAAAAGGATGAACTTCTAGGCTTGGATGAACGTGGGATGACAGTGATGGGGCTCTTGGGCCGAATTCACGGGTTCCGCAAATGCTCTTCGTCAAATGACGGGGGATAATACCAGAGAGAACCCTGATCTTAGTTATAAATGTGGGCTTTAGACAGCCTGTAATGATCTTGTAGTTCCCGTTCAACGACATATCGGTGCGTTTTGCGTGTACAGATTAATGGCATACGAGTACAGGACATGCATACTCGACGACTGAGTTGCATAGGGACATGGCCCTAATAGTATAATTGTGCCAGCTTGGTGCTTATGAAAATCAGAATAAAAAAATATTTTGGTAAAATTTTTATTAAATGCTAAGTAACATAGTAATGATATTTATTCTAAATTTTTCAAAAACAACTGACGGCTACTTGCGATCCGCGGACCTCGGATCGGTCATGTTTGGTATAAGGCAATATTGTTTTGCTGTCAAGGAACCTTTATTTATTTATTTGAATTAATCTGACTTGCTTAAAGGATTTTCAATATCCTCTATTTTCAAAATAAATACAAAAAAGCCAAAGAAATATTAACCTAAAAATGATGTCCAAGCAAAATCACATATTAAAGAATTAAACTTGAAATTAATAATTATTTAAAAAGTGTATATTTTTTAAATCAATAAAGAAAATTAGTAGAGTAAAAACATGTTTTGTAATAATTTTCATTTCAATTATTTAAATGGATATTTCAATTATGTAAATTGATATTTCAATGATGTAAATGGATATTTCAATTATGAAAATGGATATTTCAATTATGTAAATAGTTATTTCAATTCTGTAAATGGATATTTAAATTATGTTAATGGATATATCAATTATGTAAATGGATATTTCAATTATGTAAATGGATATTTAAATTATGTTAATGGATATATCAATTATGTAAATTGATATTTCAATGATGTAAATGGATATTTCTTGATGTAAATGGATATTTCAATTATGTAAATGTATATTTCAATTATGTTAATGGATACGTCAATTATATAAATGGATATTTCAATTATGGCAACGGATATTTCAATGATGTAAATGGATATTGCAATTATGTAAATGAATATTTCAATAATGTAAATGGTTATTTCAATTATGTTAATGGATATTTCAATTATGTAAATGGATATTTCAATTATGTTAATGGATATGTCAATTATGAAAATGGATATTTCAATAATGTAAATGGATATTTTAATGATGTAAATGAAAAATAATAGCTTATAATTAAAAATACATTTTTAATAATTTCTTAATTTGTTTCTGGAATCTTCGAAAAGACTAGTTTCACTTTGTGGTGCCATTTTTTACATAAAAGGAAAAATAAGTAAAATGGTTTCAGGATTCTACAATACATATAAACCGAGGGGGATTTCATCTTGACAATTTAGAAATTCTCGAGATCAAAAAATCTATAAAATTAAGTTTAAATATTATTAATAACCAAACCAATTTTCATAAAAGCCCTCTGCTTAGTATGTTTCCAATTTAAAATCCCCCCCTGTCTTCAAGATTCACATTCACTTTCACATATTTTTTTCCCCGCCCCATTCACCATTGTATCACATCTCTCCCCACTTCACTCCCCCTACCTCATCTCTTTTATATTATATTATTTACACTTGTACAGAATATATTTTAACAACTTAGTTTATCTTCACCTGACGATGAAGACGGTGGTCTTCGAAACTAATTGTGAACCTAAAATAAACCTGTGGTGAACACAAAAATATAAAATTAGTTTTTTTTTTATATATTTCTTAATTTGTTTTACATTTTAGCTGTAACGACTTTTTAGATTAATATCTAAAGATAATTATTGATAATGTTAAAGAGAAAAAATAAACGTATGGTCACTGTAAGACTACAAGCATAACCCATGACTCAGAGGCCAAAGCTCCCATTAGCCGAAGAAGATTCCCAAAAGCGTTGAGAGATGAATCATAACTCGTTCACGCTGAAGAAAAAAAAACTAAATTCGTTAAACCTGCAAAAAAAACATGTTGCGATGGAGGCCATATTAATTACCATTGGCCGAATAACTCTGCAAAAAGGATACTATCAATTTATGGGGCAATTTGGATTGACGGCGCCCATATATGGATCACACCAATAATTCATATTAAATATCTCAACTGGAAACATATAAGATGTAAAAAATCTAGTTTCCTGCGTGTTGCTAAATATTTACGTGTTAGAACAGTTGTTACTGTGCCAAGAAATAAGTTCAAACGAGTTTTTCGATTAAATAAAAAAATTGTTTGCAACAAACAGTATATTATTGTTCTTAATATTATTTGTTTGCGAAAAATTACACTTTCTTTCGGAACATGGACGCATTCTTGGATAGGGCGATGAAAGACCACATTGAATTAAAATACACCACACCTCATTTTAGATATATTAATTTACGTTCCACTAGTCGCAACTGTTGAACAAACTTCCGAGAGTTATAAAATGTGGACCATCATTAATTACGTTCAAGAGAGAATCAAAGAGTATTACATTAATCAGGATATTTATTCTAGCCCTAAACCTGTCTTCTTCAGAACCCTATGTTCCACTGGGTGAGGTTTATTGGTTTCTCATCGTGTCATCATCTCTCCATCAAAATTTTGTTCGTTCAATGAATAACTTTGATTCCGGTATCTGATTTATGTTTTGAACACTGTTCGTTGTCTTTTCACTTTACACTTATTCCAAATAATCTCAGTTACCTCAAACGACTTGACTTGATCAATGCTGAAAAAAGACGACAATGTCAATACGTATACGTAGTATAAATATTTAAAACCGATACAAATAAACAGATAATAGGAGACGAAATAACCCTTAATATAAGAAGATAGTGTTTTTTACTTTAAGAATCTTAAACATAAAAATAACTTTACTCAGTAGAAGTATTACTGTTCCACTCACTCCCCTATTTGACACAGGTATTTTTCCGCCTAGTGTTTGGGGGTATACAGATACATATTGCTTCATTCATATACATTCATTTAAAAGAGAAATAAAACATGCCAGTTACATATTACTTCAAAGAGAAATAAAACATACCAGTGAGCTCCGATCGTCTCACTTCGGTGTGCCATCGAATCCAGTACAGCGGTGCGGCCAGTGAGTTTAGGAATGTACAATGGCTCACTGACTTAAAAAAACTCCACGGCACAACATTTTAGAATTTCTAATCAGATGAATATTTGACAGCGATTCAATCTAGAATTAGCTGAAGGAAGCTGGTGGAACATTAAGGTGAAGTTGAACTGAGACTGGACTACGTGGAAACAGAAACGTTGGTCAGAAATCGATATATGATAATAAGAGATCTACGCTGGCAAAGCTGCGACCCCGACCTAAAAGTAGAAGAATATATTTATTATGATAATAACCCAAAGTTCTTTGACTGATAGTTTTCCACGATTCCATCAAGCTACTGTGGAAAACGTAAGAATTAATTAAATGTTTAAATATGTATAAAGAAAACTGTTCAAAGGTTTTATTAAACAACGTTGGAAGAGAATTATATGTTACAGGATCATGCGTGTGGAAAACTTTACAACCCCAAAGCTTATACATAATATATTAAGTAAGAGATGTTCATCGTTTCCAGGATACCGTAATTACTTTGTTAGTTTTTTACTCCCAGGTGTAATAATTTACCGTTTTTTTTTCACTGTTAACTTTCCCATCTCCCCGCTTTGATGGATTGCCACACGGGTAGGGGTGGCTTGTGGGCGGTGGGTGGAATTGCTGGAAATACCCTTATCTTGTTGCCAAGTCTGACTGTTAGAGTATACAAAAGTTTTCCTGGAAAACAAAACCTTAAGAAAACTTGGCGCTGAATTGAATTCTACTAATCAAGTAAGCGGTTTGATTGATATACTCGTCCCGAGAATTAAATTTACTTGTTAAATGTAGTTTTTACTTATTTACTTGTTCAGTGTAGTTTTTATTATTTAATGAGAATAAATAATGGCGCAGTGGCCTAGTGATTAGGATACTTAGCTATCAAACTTTTTGGGTTTAATTCGTATCGGATTATCTTACTGGGTTCTATTTCTATCGGACTTAAAAACTAGATTTTTCATGTGAATGCATTTAGTAACTAACGTTCCCGGGAGATCATTAAGGTGACAGTTGTCACAATCTGTATTTTTTTATTTAAAAATTACACATTGTGACAACTGTCACCTTAATGAGTAGTTAAAATATGTAATTTTATACGTATTCCAAGTGCAACTTTTAATTTTTATTTATTTTATAAAGTAATTTACAATCCAAACATTTACAACAGGGTATACCTATTTACAAATTTCTATTTTAAGAATTAATCTGATTTATATATTATAACTATGAACTAATTAACTTTTAATTTCCTACATTGATTTTTTGTAATCTAAATATTTAATTTCTTAAAAATAGTTAACACTTACGTACTAACATATAACTAGATATCGTTTCTCACAGCAAAGTGTAACCAGTAAAAACTAACTTTTGGAAAATAAACAGGTATTTATTTATTTTTGATCAGCTTACTATTTTGATCAGCTTATACTATTTTGCATTGCCATAAATATTATTTTTAATCTCTTTGTGTCACGATATTTGTTTTTTTTAACACTAATTAAACGTAGGTAGATATTATACAGACACTTCCATTCCTTATACCGCTATAGTAGACACTTCCATTCCTTTTTTAATATCTTTATTAAATTTTACTCTTTATAAAACAATTTTATGCTAAGTTGATACTAAAATATATAAAACCTTCACCACTAACTAAAAACAAGTGTTCTTAAAATACACTCGATGCTTTCTAAACTAGTCCGCGACATAATCTTGTTATATGTATGTCTAATCATCAGCGATGGCATTTCCTGGATGATTTATGAGGAGGATCCCAGCTGCAAGTATGGTTTGGATGAGGAGAGTAGTCTGGATGATAAGTATTTTGTGAAGAGATATCATAACACAGTCTCTCCAAAGGTATAAAGACTATTACCACAATTTTCTATTAGACGCAGGTGACGATTAAAAATTTCCTCTACAACGCATCATAATTGGGGTGGACACCAAGAACAGATCTCCATTTCATTATGTGACAATACACCTCTAGTCATTGCCACATCTACACACTTTGTCTCATATAAAATGTACGCTTTTCACTCTTCCCTCTTTCAGAATTTGATTGATTGGTTTTTCTAATTGTTCTCAAACTTCGTACCTTCTATAATAGTAAAAATAAAAGGAAATTTATATAGCGCCATTTAGAGAGCAGACTCTCCTTAAGGGCCCTCTAACATTGAATTCGAACCCACTCTTCTTCTTCCCAGTGTCATGTCAGGTCCCCCCAACGTTGATGAGAGTAGGCATCTTTGTCCCCGGAAGCCCGAAAAAGATCCCCAACGCTCCTTACACCAGTCCAATCACGTAAATTGCGGAGCCAGGAGATTTGCCTCCTGACAACCCGTATTCCACCCTCTATTTTGCTTTGGTTGATCAGGTGCAGTAATTTGTACTTTGTATTATAAATGTAAACAATTAACTTTTAAATATGAATGTAAAAAATAAATATATATTTATCAAGAATAAAGACAAGAAGATGGAAACTAGGGGGCATTAGATTTGGAATTTCTCCGCATCTGCATATATTTAGTAAAACTTATTTGGTAAGAAAACTTCTGAAAATTTACCAAGGAAAAATTAACTTAAAATAAACCTTGATCGATCTTCTGATACATGATAATAACGTTTTGACTTTTAGATGAAGATTAGTGTATGGGTGAAGTGTTCAAAGAAAATCATAATTTTTATTAAGACTGTACTACATTGTCGACCAGATTTTGCTTTATCTCCCAGTATATGCAAATTTTCAAAATTATTCATTTCACGCTGAATGGTTGACTTGCTTGGCACATGATTTAAATTTTAAAAACACGCAATTTTCTTCGCGTATTCACAATTATTTAAATAAAATATTTTAATTACATCAACACATTGTTGCGGAGTTAGATACTACATAATAAAGTATTATTGACCACTCTCTACGAATGTCAAATATAAACTGACAAATAACAGCCAAATAAAAATGGTGGCCAAACAAAATTAGCCTGGGACATAAAACGCACCCTGTACTTATATGAACTATATTTCTATGGCGTTATGGTAGAAATTGATATGTCCGTTTTTTGTCATTTTGTGTTTATTCTACCAATTTATAGAAAATATTTCTCAGCATGTTGTGGCAAAACTTGGTGTATCAGTCATTATCCAAACAAAAGATATATTGTTTGGAAAAACTTAAAAAATGCTTATTTGTACTGATTTTAACAGCTTATCAAAGTTAATATTGCTTCTCCTGTAAACTAAGGTAAAACAGACATATATGTGGCGTAATGGCAGATCAACTTCTGCCATTACGCCACAGATTTGTAAATCTACTATAATTTATTCCGTCTATATGACCGATTCATCTCAATATTGTTCATCTTAACCTCCACCTTTCTACCCTTCCGTTCAATTTGTTTTCTTTTTTGTAACATTTTTAATCTGTGTATATGTTATATGCGGGGTTCGAATCCCAAGTTAGAGCACCCTTAAGGAAAGTCTAAACGGTAAACATACTTTTTTTATTTATTCTGATTATAACCAATACATTCTTTCAATCTACGTTATTTACTAACGCCCTTATTCCTAAATTTATCTTACAGTGTTTTTTCACACATTCCACTCAACATGATTATTTCTACCATATTTATTTTACTTTACATCACTTTTTTCTTACCTCCAAGTTTTATTTGCAAATCCTAATGTTGGGTTCAAGATTCCATTATGAGTAGCCAGGTTTACTTCTCTTGAAATGTTCTGACCAGTAAACTGTATTATATAAACCACCATTCACGATATTGCCTACTACTTATCTTCCTTCAATATCGCACATAAAAATGTACATAATTATTCAAAGATTAAATATTTTATTGCTTGCAATAATATTCTGTAACGGTCTTTATTAATTATTTATTCAGCCGCCCGATTGCGATATGTAACAGTTAGTGCAGAGCAATCAATTTATTTTGAAAATAAATTAAGGACAGTCCATGGTCAGGAGGCAATATTGGCTTCTTTATTCGTTATTTCGAGTCTGATCAGAGGCAGGAAATCTTTTTCTTGTTTTGCGGAATCAAGTATTTAATTTTAAGATAGTTTGTGTATTATACACGACTGTGTAACGACGTTTTTTTTGGAACGAAGTGGAAGAATAGTCGTGATTCATACTGGATTTTGGATTCGATTTAAATGAATAAAAATATAGATGTGATGTCACCTTGGTTGTTAAATTTATGTAAAGATTCACATGTGCGTGATTTAATAGATGATGGGAGGGGTGTTAGAATAAGTTAAGAGCATTATATGGACTTCTGTATGCAAATTAAATGGGTATGCTTGTTGAAAATGAAAGCGATTTAATTGATAGGATAAGTGAGCTATATAAGAAATGTCTAGTAAAAGGTTTGAAAATGAATATAGCGAAATCAAAGTTTATCACTATAGAAATAAGTGTGGTAAAATTGTGCGATGTATGGGTTAGCTAAGAAAAACAGGAACAGGTTACCACAAAAAAACTACCAGACTGCAGGACACATTTCTATGTGGAAATTATAGAACAAATTATTTTGCAAATTCTCCCATATCTTAACTACGCAGGATCGGAAATGAGTACGCTGTAGACTTGAACGTTTAAAGGGTTAGTTTATTTTCCTGTCAGAAGTGCCTGAAAAGGCAATTCCGAATAGCAGAGCCTTGAAGTGGAATACCGCCTGTCTTTGAAGAACTTTTTCGAACTGCTTTTCGATTGGTTTATCAATTTTTGTGATTTTTCCTATAGCTGTAGAAGATTTGTGATATTGCACCTATCTGATTTCCTCTTTTAAAATTTGTTTTCAATGTGTTTTTCAATTATTTGTCTTTTGTGTGTGATTTTGTTTTGCGCAGTGTAGTCTGTGAGCCTGTGGAGGACCCCGTATTGTGTTAGTAACGTGTGATTTTGTACGATTTGATACCTGATTCTTTCTGATTTGTGTATTTTTTTAAAGATATTTTTTGCATTTTTTTTTAAAGATAATCTAATATATTTTTCGTTAATGTGTTGAACACTTACTAATGGCTCTTTTATTTTTATTTAAAGGTACATTTTACCATTTATTTATATAAATAAATAAAATAAACATACTTATCTATATATATATCCATACATCTTAACATGCAACTCCAACGATTTCTTTAACTAATTACATTTCCTTCTTTCAAAATATTATTCACTTGATCCAACCATAGTTCCCATGTCCAAATCATTTCATATTAACTTAAATATTTTGAGAAATATTACATTATTGAAAAAAAAATGTAATACTTTTCCACATTTGATTACTGAGCCGAAATTTTAGAAAACAATTAATTAGAATACAAAGATTTACACCCATCATAATAAATTTATATTGTATAAATTTATTATGATGGGTGTATATCAAATAGAAAATTAATTAGATCAAGCCTCTATTATTAAAATAAATTATGCTTATAAATCGCCGATTGTCGATGCCAATAAATAGCGCATTTAAAATGCAGAAAAGAAATAAGTATGTTATAAATATTTGTCGAACATATCTGTTGATCTCGAACTATAAATAATAAATAATATTATTAATTGAATACTAGGTATTAATTTTCTACTACCAGAGAAGGCGTCTTTTTTATATCGCCCACAATAGTGGAATATAATTAAATGTTTGTCGAATAATACATTCAAGTTTTCAATTCAATATACTCATAAATAATTACTTGCCATACGGAAACAGCTTCCTTAAAAATGTATACTTAAATATTACAAAGAAAGTGTAAATGATTTTTTTAACGGAACATGTAAAATTTACTAAACATTAATCACAAGTGTAATGCATTGTTTTAAACTTAGTCGTCGTACACATTACAACCTGACGGGTTTACTGTTATTTAGAAATCTCTTCCAACTTATTAGAATTATAAAACAAAAAAATACTTTCTTATTTCACTTATTATATTAATTTATTTATTTTATTTATTTATTTATTATTACACTTGACAAGAAATATACACAATTTGAGAAAAAACAACAGGTAATTTGATTTGGACGTATAATTTTAATGGATCTGGGTTTGTTGCCTTTCATTTGTCGTATCCCCAGTAAACTAGGCTTTTGCCTGTATCTCACTGAGGATATTTAGCATAAAAAAATAAATCGATACTTCTTTCCGATTTTTGATAACACAAAATAAATCAGTGAAACGGGTATTCATATAATTAGTGGAATAATATAATATTTTATTGTTAAAGAAAACTATAAATTCACATGGAACATGATCTAAGAGCAAAGCCAGCCAAGACGTGAATCCTTTAGAAATCGAACCTGGGACGCCCGCCTGCATAGCGCTAAGACCAGGATCACAGACTGTAAAGAATACATTATTACATCGAAAAGTTTCAATAAAAAATGAAATGTGAAATCGTTGTAATAAAAAAGTGTTTATATAAACGAAATTGATAATTTGGTTGAAAAAAAAACTGTCATGATAGTTATAAGAATGTAACATATTTTATTTAAAAAAATATATAAGTTTTCGCAACCCATTTGTATGTAGGATACTTATAAATTATAAATTTGTATGAAGATTCATTATTTTCAAATTGATAAATACACTAATACGTTACTTTACGGAAGATATACGTTGCTTAAAAGTTATCCATAAATTGAAATTCCGTCTATTGAATTAATATTTCCTTATAAATACATATGAAATGTGAATAACGTGTTCCAAGAAGATAATAAATCAATGAAATATGTTAACCAGATAAAACAAATAAATGTTCAATACAAATATAAAGAATTTACTTATAAATAAGAATTAGAAAATTCCATATTAGAATTAGTCGATTTCTTATAAAAAAAATGCTGATATACTTAATATGTTTTCCTCGTCAAACAGCTTCTACGTGTAAAATATGTAACCTCATTAATTTTTAGAGAAATTTTTGAGTTTCTCTCTTCATGCGATCATTTTCAATTAAGAATTTATTTCCCTTTTCAAAATATGAAGAAGCGACGACTTTAGAGTTAATTCCAAAGAAATCTTTGTTTTGTCTTCTGTGTCGCTTAAGGGTGGATCTTGGCCCAATTCGCGCAAATTTTCATTGGAATTCTAATTTTAAAATATTCCATAAATCGTAATTTTTGTCGGGAAAGCAAAGTTGTCGATTGTTTTTCCGATTCCCTTGTAGCGAAATTCCGTTAAAAGAGGATCCATAAAACGAGGTATTACTGTATCCACTAAAGCTTTAAATGCACGTAGAACTACGAAGATTAATTGAGCTTTTTAACAATTTTCGATATTTTTATGTTTAATTAAAACTATTCGCTCCAATTAGATACGAATATCTTTTCAAATAGAAAGTTTTATAATTAATAACATACATAATATATCGTGCTATTTCCCTGTTGGGTAGGTAGATAACAGGGAGCGCCAAACTTTAATATCACGACACATATTTCGCCTCTTATATTGTATATCCATAGACATTCTCATACTCTTTCTTCTATGACTTTTTACATTTCCTTCTTTTAATATTCAATATACATTTCAATATATATCACTTGATCCCTTACCACGCATATTTGTACTGTATATTTGTTTTTTTTTAATACGTCTTTATTCATTTGTTCCACAAGCTCAGTCCATCTCAGAGTGTTCTTTTTGATCTTACTTACATCAGTCTTGTCTCCACATTCATTCCGTATTCTAGCATACATTCTCCCCCATTTATTCTTCTCATTGCACGTATTTCTACGGCTTTTATTCGGATTAATTTATTCATATTGCACATCAACGTTTCAATTATATGTATTGATGTTGATACGAGAATACTGTTGGGAATTATCGTCTTAACAAATTTTAATACCAACAATGTTTATTTATTTACAAAAACTTAATACATAAAACTTTTTGTATCTGTTTTAATGAATACTAAAGAAAGATATTTAAAAAATATAAATAATAACGTAAAGGCCTCTGTCGTCTAGTTGGTTAGGTATTGGTTTCCCACCCAGAGAATTCGGGTTCGATTCGTGATGGCACTAAAAAAAGGATCATAGTCTGGTTAAAAACTTCGTCTGGTAACAATGCTCGTATCGCTAGACGTATACAAATATTGTAGCCATACACGTACGATGACAAACTATGAATTGTTTGCCCAATGCAGTGGTTTTTAATCCGAATGCTCACTGCATTGATTCGCTTATAGTCGAATATCAATTTTTCACCTCTCTACATTATCCAACGTGACATTTCAGCATCATCAATTCACATATGTTAAGGAATACTCGAAAAATGAAACAAAAATAATGTAATTGAATTAAAATGTACCTTTCACATTCCCCGCCACTGGTAACACATAAAGGTAGGCAGTGTACCCGATATATTGTTTTAGCGACCATAACATCGGTCACAATAAATCTGTATGACATTTATATGGGCAAATTTCACCAAGGGCGGGGCGTTTCGGGTCCACACGAAATATTAAAACAAATCGTTATCATTCTTCTCGATACAGGCGATACATCATGTGCAGTAGCGAAATGCTTATTGGTAGATGGAGTAATCGGAATTCCAATGCACACCACAAGTGCAAAACAATATCGGCACAATTGAATTAATTTCATTGTCGATAAAATATTACATAAATTTAATTTCATTTTGAATTGAAGTGTTTTTATATAGAAGGGTATATTATAATTTATATAGCAGGGTATATTATAATTTATTTAGCAGGGTATATTATAAGTTATATAGCAGGGTATATTATAATTTATATAACAGGGTATATTATAATTTATATAGCAGGGTATATTATAATTTATATAGCAGGGTATATTATAATTTATAAAGCAGGGTATATTATAATTTATATAGCAGGGTATATTATAATTTATATAGCAGGGTATATTATAATTTATATAGCTGGGAATATTATAATTTATATTGCAGGGTATATTATAATTTATATAGCAAGGTATATTATAATTTATATAGCAGGGTATATTATAATTTATATAGCAGGGTATATTATAATGTATATAGCAGGGTATATTATAATTTAAATAGCAGGGTATATTATAATTTATAAAGCAGGGTATATTATAATTTATATAGCAGGGTATATTATAATTTGTATTGCAGGGTTTATTATAATTTATATAGCAGGGTATATTATAATTTATATAGCAGGGTATATTATAATTTATATAGCAGGGTATATTATAATTTATATAGCAAGGTATATTATAATTTATATGGCAGGGTATATTATAATTTATATAGCAGGGTATATTATAATTTATATAGTAGGGTATATTATAATTTATATAGCAGGGTATATTATGATTTATATAGCAGGGTATATTATAATTTATATAGCAGGGTATATTATAATTTATATAGCAGGGTATATTATAATTTATATAGCAAGGTATATTATAATTTATATGGCAGGGTATATTATAATTTATATAGCAGGGTATATTATAATTTATATAGTAGGGTATATTATAATTTATATAGCAGGGTATATTATGATTTATATAGCAGGGTATATTATAATTTATATAGCAGGGTATATTATAATTTATATAGCAGGGTATATTATAATTTATATAGCAGGGTATATTATAATTTGTACAAATATTTCCGTGTGAGACTTGACAGTGTTGTTCATTGATTTATAGCTTTTTCTTCATTTATAATTTATTTTTAAACTTTAAGTGGTATATCATGCTTCATTTTTATAAAATATACATAAATTAATAAAATGCAAAAAGGAATGAACTTTATGGTGATGTTTGAAACTTTTTGACGGATTAAATATTTTTCATAAACTGTAAATTGGACATATATATACATATAACAATCGTATTAAACATTTCTAGTATATATAATATAATAATAATAATAATAAACACTCCTCAAAGGAGCTCCAGCTCGGGACTCGAATCCACTATTAAAAACCAGGAAAAAAATACGGATTAAATATATATAAGTGATATGTTGTTTATAGTTACGGCATTAACGTTGTGGAGGTTTAAAGACATTGTAATTTATTTTTATCAAACACTGTTTATTCCACTTTTTTGTGACGGTATAACCCTACCGGTTTCAAGACTTTCACCTCATCTTCAGGCGAGTGCAAACAAGACTTGTTTGCGCTCCCCTGAAGATGAGGTGTTTGCGCTCCCCTGAAGGTGAAAGCCTTGAAACCGGTAGGGTTATACCGTCACAAAAAAGTGGAATAAACAGTGTTTGATAAAATTAAATTACAATATATAAGTGAAGTGTAAGGATAGGAAGGTAGTGGCTGCAGTCATTAAATTGGGTACTTCCCCGCATCTGCATCTGTTTAGAACTGCAGAAAACTTACCACGAGAACAAGAACTACATAGAAACTTTTGTAGGTCTTACTATATGTGACAGTAATACATTCAGCTTTAGGAGTAATATAGTGATGGTATGTAGATTTCATATACAATCATAAATTTTGATAAGACCTCTCAAAAATGAATGTCTTCACATGCTTTCTAAAGCTGCACACGCCACCAATATCCCTAACACTAAGAGGCAGGATAGTCCATGCCACAGGATCAGCAACGGCAAAAGCTCTAATATAATACCTCGCCAACAATCACTTTATTAGATTAAAATAAAATTGACCTCAAAGTCCTCTCCGAAGAAAAAACTGTCATACACAGATTCGAAATATATAATGGAGACGCCCCATTAAGGGACTGTTAAAATTATATCTTAATACGGAGTATATTTAATTAATTTGTGTAATTTTTTTTTAATTAACAAAAATCTTTTCTTCCACGACATAATTATTTACTCTGAACTCAAACATTTAAATAAAAAAACAGAAAAAAAAAGATGGGTAATATCAGCTTTATTTTGGTGTCTCATAGGATAGAAAAACTCTTAAAAGCATACTCGTATATTATGGTGTTCAGGTATAATACAGAATAAGCTAAATCCTGCTTAAAAGATATACATTTTAAGAAAACTCAAAGTCATTATATGATCGTGTAAAAAGAAAGAAATTGTAAGAATGAGTGAATTATGGCGTGTAAAAAGAAAGAAATTGTGAGAATGAGTAAATTATGGATTAATAAGTTCAATTGCCTCGATGTATAAAGACAGCAATGCATGTGGAAGAGTAAATTAAGAACTTAATGAATAGTTTAAAATGACTATAGGTGTAAAGCAAGGGAAAACGGTGTCACTTTAGTTGTTTTAATTATATATAAACTTACGTGTGCTCGATTAAAAAGATGACGGGGCTAGAATTTTGAGTTGATCTGTCAAAAATGTATGCTCGCTGAAATGCAACATCATTCGAGTCGAGGATCCCTTTGCCATTCCAACATCAATTAAGAGCTGCATTTCCACGTTGATCATGTAATATTGTCTGAGAAAATAGCCCTATCCTAACTGCGCAATCCCTCTCATAGATGTCACAGATATGTGAAATCTTTTCTAGCAGTGCTAATGCTTGTTCGCAGCAAGCTGACTGTTTTTTACAGTCCGAGAACAGATGGCTCTCACCTTCCACGGCCCAGAGCTATCTGATCACAGTCCTCAAAGACAGCTACTCTCACAGACTATCCTCATAGCGCTTTCTCTACCCGACATCCTTTCACTTACACATTACTTTCCCGTACAAGACGCGTTTTGGGAGCCTACGATAACCCATACGTATCACATTTCCTTCACAGGTTTACAGTTGGAGCGTCGCAGGACTGAAACATTTGTAACATGAACACTAGGGAATCTGAAGGATACGACGAAGGAAACGCAGGTGGAATATTTCAAGGCTTTGAAGGTGCATTCTATAGGGATTCCAAGTCTCAGGCCCATAGATAAGTGTGGAAGCATAATGCATGGCTTTGTGGTAAGTGTGAGAAGGAAAATTTGTATACTGGGAGATATTGCTGTTGTAGATCATGCACACAATAAACCAATAAACCTACAATAATGGCTAACAATCATACTCGATTAAGAAAAATAATAGAGGCAATGAAAGCCATTAAGATTAACCAGTTAATGTGATCATCTTTATTCTAAAAAGAAACTCATATTGTGTTGAGAAAACATGTCTAATTAGAATTGTGAACACCATTTAAACTGATATAAATTTGTTCATATTTTTTTAACAATGCTATTTATTGCCTACCGATTTCCACAATAAAATTTGATTTATTACCATATTGAACTGGTACGAAGACAAATCGATTGGCTGGAGGAGTAATGGTGGCACACACAAAAAAATCGGCCAGAAATAATTTCGATCATAATATACAGTTATGTATTCATTAAGATTCACTTTCTCCTCCCGCCGCTACACTGTGCGCGGCATTCTGAGGCGATGTCTCAATCAATAGCATGATGAATTGCATTGTTTGGTAAATTACATCATTACTTCTTCTAATGTATGAGAAATTTTATTTAAGCACACGTCAAACGTTCATTTCTATGATACTTTTGCATTTCTTTGGTTACTTTTTATTTTACTTGATGCAATATCTTGATTGTGTAACGAAATATTATTGATTGCATAGATAGTATATTCAAATTCCAATTTATCTTTTTTTTTTAAATAAATGCAACTATTTTTCCACTTCATTTTTAGGCATTCTTATTTAATCAAAAGGCTAAAAAACGTGTTCTTGTTGCTTGGCATCTCCCCACAAGACAAAGTTCCTAATAGATAAATTAGAGTTTGTTACAAAAATAAATGCAACTTTTTTTCCACGTCATTTTTATTTAATCAAAAGGCTATGAAACGTGTGCTTGGTATCTTCCCACCAGACAAAGTTCCTTATTGATAAATTAGAGTTTGTTACAAATTTGTTACATGCAATTATTGTTCTATGATTTTTAAGCATTCTCGAATAATCAAAAGGCTATGAAACTTGTGCTCGTCATCTCCCCACAAGACAAAGTTCCTAATAGATAAATTAGAGTTTGTTACAAAAATAAATGCAACTATTTTTCCACGTCATTTTTATTTAATCAAAAGGCTATGAAACGTGTGCTTGGTATCTTCCCACCAGACAAAGTTCCTTATTGATAAATTAGAGTTTGTTACTAGTTTGTTAAATGCAATTATTGTTCTATGTAATTTAAAGGCATTCTCGTATAATCAAAAGGCTATGAAACTTGTGCTTGTCATCTTCCCACAAGACAAAGTTCCTAATAGATAAATTAGAGTTTATTACATAAATAAATGCAACTATTTTTCCACGTCAGTTTTAGGCATTCTCGTATAATCAAAAGGCTATGAAACGTGTGATGCTCGGTATATCCCAACAAAATCAAGTTTCTGATAAACAAATTAGAGTTTCTTACAAAAATACGAGTAATTTTTGGCATTCTTGTATAATCAAAAGCCAATAAAGAGTACGTGTCTCGGAATCTCCCAACAGTACAGAATATCTATCAGAGAAATTAATAATAACTCAGATCAAGATTTTATCTAATTAATCACCAAGAGCAAATGCCAATGGACGTGTCACATTACCAGAAAACAAAATGGTAGATGGAGTTATAAGGTTCTTCGGAAAAAAATACAAACTGGACGTAAAAGCATTGGAAGGTAGGCAGTGAAGTGTGAAAACGATACAGTTTGAGTTACTGGCTCGTGCTGGATGCTAAGGGTCATCGATAACGATGAAAGAAAGACCATAACTAAGTATTGAGAAGACTAGTTGGTAAAATCCCAGTCTTCTAGCCCGGGGGTTGCGAATTCGATTCCCTTTGAAACTCATTTTTTAAATGGTTTGAGTATGGTTTCACTTACGACCCCTGTAACATATTTCTAATTGGTTGGAATAGATTAGCACAAGACAATAAACCCACCAGGTTGTACTGTATATTACGAAAGCATAATACAATAATAACGTGCTCCATTCTTCATTTTAAGCAATGCATCTTCTTTCAATCCTCTTTTGCGAATTTTATAATTCCTTTTTTATCGTGCATTGTGTTTTCACACATTCTACGTAACTTTCTCGCTCTTACAAACATCAATTTGAAAAAGAAAATAAAAACTAAAATGCATACATACATACGTGTACGTACATACATACCATCAAGCCATTATGATCAGGGTACACAGAGAAGATAGAGCGCTAAACTTTCCTATTTCAATATATATCCTTCGCCTCTTCTACATTCATACACCTTCACCTACAACTCCTAAAATTTATCTGACAACGTTTCCTTCTTACAAAATAAAACTATAATGAATCACTTCAAATGCGATATTTTGAGAATAATTTATTTAGTTTATCAACAGTCATATATATATTTTTTTTATTTCACCTGGCGAGTTTATAGCCATGTGGCAATCTCTTCCAACCAACCAGAAATATGTTTTAATGGGTCCTAAGTGAAAACCAGACTGGAATTCCATTTAAAAAAATCTGGATTTCAACGGGGATCGAGCCCGCAACCTACGGATCGGTAGACAAGCGTCTTACCACCAGGCCACGGAGGTTGTCACAGTAGCATAAAAAAACTACAATAAAAATCAAAAACTTCGAGAAAAGAATGAATCGCTATAAATAATTCACAGAATAGTTCTTGAAATCATAAATTTTGTTTTCAAAATGAAATAATAGTTCTAATTTAAAATCACAATTGGCATTTTTCCACACATACAATAAATTTTATTTTAGATTACATATTAATTGGGTGATTTTCCTTTCTAATACCAGCCACGAACCATCAATAATGCTACGAATTCAGTTTCTCCTCTATTCAGCTCGTTCAGCACTTTCCAATAAGCACTCGTATTATGTTTAGCATATTGTATGTGTGTATTTACTCGTATATTCTTAATTGCATGTGCAACAAATAAAATTGTATTTCTCAAAGTTTTACAAAAACAGAATTTATATATTATAGATTTTGAAACATGAGTCAATCAATGTATTTGTTTCCATGATACCAATTTGTTATCCAAATCGCCAAATAATTTTCCAATGTCACTGATTATTTATACAACATATCTGATTAGTTATCCGAGGGCGTCGATTTATTATCCAAGGGTGGCTTTATTTTATTTTAACATATTCAATAAATCAACTTATGAAGTATTTTGCAGGTTTCAATGTTGTCAGCTTCTTGGCACTCCAAAAAAGTCCCTAAGGCGATCGGATCAACCACTCTGAAAGCACTTTTCATCAAACAACCTGGTTGACACATCCCTAATGAAAAGTTCAGTCATTTAGAACGGAAAAATATCAACATATTTACTAACAAATATATCTTCCAAGCTGCAGAACTTGTAAGAAAAAGTTTTTTCCATTTCAGATAAGTCGTCGTGTCGATTAGATTTATATTCTATCATCCCTAGAAGCAGACCCTCTTTACGTAACACTTATAAATCCGTGCAAAGTGGATAAAAAAATCCATAAAAATACGACTGTGATGGTATTGGGACTTCTTTCGAGCATTTCACGAGGTATAGTAGGCCAAACCTCAGGTGCGAGATTGATTGAATTTCAATGCACACGCATCAGTGGACAACAAAATAAAAAAACAAATAACAAGGTTATCACAGTATTTGGTTGTCTAAGAGATGTGATATGGAAAAACATAAGAATAATAGCATCAGTGGACAACAAAATAAGAAAACAAATAATAAGGTTATCACAATATTTGGTTGTCTAAGAGATGTGATATGGAAAAACAAGAATAAATAGCATCAGTGGACAAAAAAATATGAAAACTAATAATAAGGTTATCACAATATTTGTTTGTCTAAGAGATGTGATATGGAAAAACATAAGAATAAATAGCATCAGTGGACAACAAAATAAGAAAACAAATAATAAGGTTATCACAATATTTGGTTGTCTAAGAGATGTGATATGGAAAAACATAAGAATAAATAGCATCAGTGGACAACAAAATAAGTAAACAAATAATAAGGTTATAACAATATTTGGTTGTCTAAGAGATGTGATATGGAAAAACATAAGAATAAATAGCATCAGTGGACAACAAAATAAGAAAACAAATAATAAGGTTATAACAATATTTGGTTGTCTAAGAGATGTGATATGGAAAAACATAAGAATAAATAGCATCAGTGGACAACAAAATAAGTAAACAAATAATAAGGTTATAACAATATTTGGTTGTCTAAGAGATGTGATATGGAAAAACATAAGAATAAATAGCATCAGTGGACAACAAAATAAGAAAACAAATAATAAGGTTATAACAATATTTGGTTGTCTAAGAGATGTGATATGGAAAAACATAAGAATAAATAGCATCAGTGGACAACAAAATAAGAAAACAAATAATAAGGTTATCACAATATTTGGTTGTCTAAGAGATGTGATATGGAAAAACATAAGAATAAATAGCATCAGTGGACAACAAAATAAGTAAACAAATAATAAGGTTATAACAATATTTGGTTGTCTAAGAGATGTGATATGGAAAAACATAAGAATAAATAGCAAAGTCAGACCGGTCATAACTTATAATGTCAAAGCCAGAATCGATACCAATACAACAACAAGCCTTCTCCAAGATGAGAATATTACAAATCATCAAAGGAAAATATCTTATAGATATTGTCATAAACTCTCACATTCGACAGGCCTGCAACATTGAGGATAACATCAGATGTACCAGAAATTGACGGAGGACTTGTACTACGCTCAAACAGAGATTGTTTATTGGCCGTCCGCTCTTCCTTTTTTTACGTCGTCCTTTGCTGTCCATGCTGTGAGACTCTGGAACCAGTTACAAACCAATGTCAGACTCGCACGTTCTTGACATGCTTTAAAAAGCAACTTTAAAAACTTCTTTATTTATAGTCAGTAAGTTTTACAACGTGTTTTTTTCTGATTTTCGTTTGATTGATGTATATGTTAATAAATTTCATAAAGATGAATAATTATCTGAATATATTTTACGACCATCTAACTTCCTTTATATACCTTTGTCTGATTGGCTGGAAGAGATTGCCATCTGGCAATATGCCCGCCAAATTGCTTATACAATGAAGTGTTTAATATATAAATAAAGAGAAGACTATACTGGCGTGACCATATACTATATATATGTGGATTGGATGAGCAAAGAAACGAAATCTCCCCAGGACATCGCTTACTACGAAGGCCTCAATAAAGGTGAAGAGACTGCTGTTGCTCTTCCTCCCAAAAAGGATTTTCGCATCAACATATCCAAGATCTACATCAAGAAAGACACATCAGAAGGTCCTCTGCATTTACGAGTATAATCCATTTGAGCATATTCTCATTTGATCTGACCACAAGGGTGCGTAGGTGATTAAGTGACCTCCATGAGACCCATGGTAGGAAGAGTCATATGGCAGGTGCTTCGACGACTGCATCTATATTCCAAAGCTTTTAATTCAAGCTCTCTATGACATATAATAGGTTAGTCAAAAAGTTTTGAAAGCGACATCTATGGAGCAGTAGAAACACCAAAATTTCTACGCCATTTTAATATTTCATCTTTCATAAGAACGTACTCAAAATTTCATTTCGATCTGTCAATTCATTCTTTGTTTACAAGCCATTTGAAGTTGACGTGTCAGTGTATTTTTTAACAATGGAAAAATCTGAATATCGTGCAGTGATTAAATTCTTTGTTTTGGAAGGTTTATCGGCTACTGAGATCCGTGCAAAGATGGTGAAAGTATTAAAAAAGTCTTCTCCTTCATTTTCAACCGTTCACCGATGGGTTTTGGAGTTTAAGCGTGGCCGTACAAGAGTTGAAGACGATCCACGCTCAGGACGTCCAAAAAGTGCATCAACACCAGAAATCATAGCGAAAATACAGGATATGGTTTTGGAAGATTATCGATCGACTATGGATGTGATAGCTGACACCATAGGCATCTCACATGAAACAACATGGCATATTTTGGCTGAAGTTTTGGGTTTCAAAAAACTGTGTGCACAATGGGTGCCGCATTTGCTAACAATGCAACAAAAACACGTTCGAATGCGACTTTCTGAGCAACATTTGGAGCAATTTCGAAAGGATAAAAAGGATTTTATGCGTCGATTCATCACTATGGATGAGACTTGGGTCTACCACCATGATCTTGAATCAAAACAAGAGGCTAAGGAGTGGTGTGAACCAGGCACTTTGGCTCCGAAGCGAGTTCGTGTCCAGAAATCGGCCAAGAAGGTGTTAGCGTCAGTTTTTTGGGATGCAAAAGGAATTTTATTGATAGATTATCTCCAAACTGGTAAGACAATCAACTCTGATTATTATTGTGACCTTTTGGACCAGTTGGATGAAAAAAATTGTGAAAAAAGACCCGGTTTGCAGAAGAAAAAAATCATTTTTCATCAAGACAATGCACCTGCTCACACAGCTCAAAAAACCATCGCGAAAATCAGTGAATTGGGGTACGAATTGTTGCAGCATCCACCCTATTCGCCAGATTTAGCTCCCTCTGACTTCTGGCTGTTCTCACACCTCAAAAAATTCCTTCGTGGAAAGCATTTTTCATCAAACGAAGAGGTTATAGCCGTCGTAGAGGAGTATTTTGCAGGCCTTCCAGAAAGTCACTTCCGTGATGGGACAACACAGTTGGAAAATCGTTGGACCAAGTGTATTGATCTTATGGGAGACTATACTGAGCAATAAAAGTGATTTCCCTCCAAAAAAAATGTATTTTCATTTCCGCTTTCAAAATTTTTTGACTAACCAGTATTGTATGACAACGTGGGCGAAGTTGAAAATTTTAAAGTGGAAATAATGTACGAGTATACCATAGTACGAGAGTTCACATATTTATTATTATTTATTAGGTGTTTTATTGTAAAATATACAAATTGCGAGTTCAATGCAAAACGGCAATTTCTTCACGAGAACTAGATAAGAGTTACTCAGATTCCTGTGAATTGCTGGGTGAGAGATTATATTACAATATTTAAAAATAGTTGAAACGTACTTAAGTTTAAAAAGACCAAAAAATAAAACGTAACAAAATATTTGCTTAAGGAAATGGGAAAGGATCAGAAAAAGGAGTTACTGAGAACCTCATTTTGTCATCGGAGTATTTCTCAGCTCTCATGGGAAAACTTCTGACGGCTGTCGTCCAGTAAGACGTTCAGATCGTTAGATTCATATTTGTAAGTTAACATTTCAACACAAGCATTCCTGACAAAACAGACTTCTTTTAGACTTTAAAAAAAATATCAAGTTACATACGAATTTACTGTATAGTTTATAAACTGAACTATAGGGAAATCCATTATTAATCTCCTGAAACTGAAAGTCTAGAACGTTTATTAAATACAGTGTCAAAATAACAAGACACAAGTTTTACAAGAATAAATATTGGATATTAAAGAATTAGTAGTAATTTGTCAATTACTTAACCAATTCTTACCACTTGACAAAAATCTTTGTCGATGCCGGTGGGGATGATTGGCTGAATCGATTTACATTAACGACTAGTTTTCGATTCCCAGTGGATTATGAACTAATTCACTTTACGATATTTGTTTTTTGCATTTGCGATAAGTAATTAAGTAACATTTATTATTCGAGGAATGAACTCGGAATGATTTTGAAATTGACTAAAAGTATGTAATTATTTATTAAATTTATTATTAAGCATGTTCGCATGACTTATTTTACAACTAACAACGGTTCTTATTTAAATATGTTCGAATATTTTCATGGTTTTTCGACATCGTCATGAGAACGAAGGCTGCAACGCCTTCGAAACATTGGGCGTCATTTAAATCAACTCAAAGTGACACTGTTCTGGCATACATTTTAAACAAGCGGTTCATATTATTAAAATCAATCAATATTTGTATTCATGCATTAACAAATATACTGAATGAACTATATCATTATTTTGTACTTAATAAGAACTTTCTTATTCCCGTTTAGAGAATTTTGACAATAAACCAGTTACGTTAAATGTTAAAATATCTTAATGTGTAACAAAACAGTCTGGAACATTTTTAATTGACTAGCGATGCAAACAATCCTGCATATTGAGATTTAAGATTCGATTACCTCCTGGGCATTATTTGTAAGACTCCTGTCTTCCAGCTAAGGGGTTGAAAGATCGATTCCCGTTGCTACCCATTATTTTAAAAAGTATTCCAGATTGGTTTTAACTTTAACATTTATCTGGTTGGTTGGTAGAAATCGCTTTATCTAACGATAAACCATCCAGGTTGTACTTAATTCGACGCTCAAAATATAAATATATCCTTAATATATAAAAGACATCAGAAACAATAGTTCCTGATGCTTTCGACTTCATGAATACTTTTAACATTTCGTTAAAAATTTAAATCCTTGTAGCGTAAGTTATTTTAATTTTTAGGATTTTGGAAACCTAAATATATCGTAACCTTTTATGAGGTAATTACAGATTCGGTATTGAGCATCACAACTTTTATGAGGTAATTACAGATTCGGTATCGAGCATCTCAACTTTTATGAGGTAATTACAGATTCGATATTGAGCATCACAACTTTTATGAGGTAATTACAGATTCGGTATTGAGCATCACAACTTTTATGAGGTAATTACAGATTCGATATTGAGCATCTCAACTTTTTTGAGGTAATTACAGATTCGGTATTGAGCATCACAACTTTTTAAGGGTCAAAGGCTTTATATTGTGTTTTATTATGTTATATACCATCACGCAATTGCCATGTCAGGATAGGCAGAATGGCAGAGCACCAAATGACCAGTAAATATGTTATCCAAACGTTCTATACAATATATCAACAAAAATATTTAGAAAATTATCTAAATTTCGTTTAGAGATGTCAACAAGGTTACGATTAACTATTTGCTTACGGTAGTATTATAATCACCTATAACAACGAGGAACAAGTTACATGTTTGCCGAAAGCTTAAATAATGGTAAAAATACAAGATTAAATATTAACACTACAATTCGCGGTTTTTTTAATTTCAAAAATAAAAATATATTTATGCATTAAATATGTACTGGAGCATGAAAAATGCAATAAAACATTTTTTTTTGTTTTTATATATTTATGTTTAAAAAAAAGAGTATGGTTCATATACGAATCACTGCGCATTTGTAAGTTAATTATATGATATAATGATATAAATGAAATTATATATTTTACTTCACTTATTTTACAAATATGTACTAAAAAATAAAAGAAAAAGAAATAAGATTACCTTGATCACCAATAATAAAGTAATTTGATTTAAAACTGGAACAAATCACAAAAGTCATCTACGCGCAACAAGTCAAACTTCAACTGCCAAATGGACCGGTAAAACAGTTTTCTTTTAAACCTATGTGGTTTTAAAGCATGGAGATTATTCTATCATATTAGTAACAGCGCGTGAGTCATTGTTTATACCACTCAACAAAAAAATATTTATAAAAACTTTGGTTGATTCATATGTGCATAATTAAGAGTTAAAAACGATATTGACAAATATTTCTAAATGTCCTCTTCACTAATGCGGAGGATCACCATACAAACGGATGGAAAATTTATCACGAACATCATTTGTAAAGCTTTGCTGATAAAGTTTGAGAAACAGCAAATAACACTAAACGTTGAATAAGATCACTGACGGTGTGAAATTTATGTTGCATCCGATGAGAAAACTAGATAATTAGCCCCAACACAGTGCAGCCAACACAACACCTGAACACGTTAATCGTTAAATGAATTTAATGACAGACCGGCTCGCCGCACTGCACCGATCTCTTGCAGTTTGCAGATCTCTTTGTCGGTCCGGCTGGTTGTGACATTTAGATCGAAAGCTAAATGCCGTAATATATTTCACCTCGGGTGATTTTTCATAGAAATTATGTACAGTTTACGTAACCAGAATTGTTATTTAATACAAATATATTTATAATGAAAATCTATAAAATAAATAATACTTAGTATTTGAATGTAATTTTACAATAATAACTTTTTGTGTGATGAAACTGTAGAACATATATTTTTTTCGGTTGCCCTTTGCGAGACAGATTTGTTATACTTAGCCACATCTTGACCGCATCGAATGAATGTTGCGTTTCTTCTTTCTTCGTGAAACTTTTTCGCTTGAAGCTTAATCACTTGAAACTTTAAATTGTTTAGAATTGTCATTTTTTTTAATTAGTTTTATTTTAATAACTCATAATACATAATGACTTAAATTTAGTGGCACAAATCATCCTAGTTTGGGTGGATTACCTGTTATAAAAATACTTTATTTTAACCCTGAAGTATCCGTTTTTTTTAAGAAAGCAAATAAACCTTTTTTATTGATGAGAGATAAGAAATTCTTGGATGAAGCTGCAACAATTTGTGCTGTCAACAAAAGACAGCGTTTAAGCATTCTACGTAATTATTAAAATGTACTTTAGCGTGTGTCCTAGTAGGACGTGCTGATGATGATGTTGTTGACATCTCTGTATTCGCTTTAGTCGAATTCTGTGTTCCTTTTCGTTCGAGGTCATCAATTTAGCGGAATTGCTTTATTTGATACGTCGTGATGATTTTGATTTGTTTTGTATTTAAAATAAAATACGTCGATTCAGGAATGCGAAAAAGTGAGAGTGAATAATCGATAAATAGTAAACAGCGATGAATGGTCAAGTGAATAATAACAAGTGCTCTTTATTTGTCGATAAGTAGGTATATATACAATTTCAGAACGGGGCGCGTGAATGCGTCCGCGGTATATCTTGATCTCACTCCTGTGCGTTCCGAGGTGGTCGCAGACGTTGCCAATGATATAGTGGGTAGAGTATTTATTGCCGAAACGGTGAGACACGCGATGCGTTCTCTTTCTACCGTGGAATGCGATGTAAATATTATTTGCGTGTAAACAGTATTGACGTTCTGGTATGTGATCTTTGTACATATTCAAAGGTTGATTCATCGGTCGTTGACCGTGCATGTTGACAATATTTAGGGATGTCGGTATTCCCTACAGTACTAATAATATTAAATGCCGTTGGGGTCTTCAGTGACGACATCCATGGCCTAATTGATAAAATGGCTATCCTCCATTCCGGGATTTGTGGGTTCAAATCTTGTTTTTTTTTTAATGGATTCCATTCTGGTTTTCACTTAAGACCTAACATCTCTCTGTTTGTTTAGAAAAATCTGTCAGATTGTAATGTATGCAACGAAAGTTTAATACAATACAGTAGACTGTCGCAGATTGAAATTTAATTCATTTTACCAGTAACAAAATTGTTTTTTTTTTACCTTTTTGATTGATATCGAATTATTCTAAAAAATCGAAATGTTTTCACTTTCTGGTTAATTCAAAACCCGGTTGATGGGACCCCGGGTAATTAAGAGTATATTCTATAATACAATAATATAAATACCTGTAAAAACTTCGGAGTCTTGATCTGATAAAAGAAAGAGTTGTTTTAAATGTTCAACATCTTTTATTTTATCGCAGTTTGAAACCTCGATCCAACTGAAATTAGTTCAGTGTTTATAAAGTTTTCGTAAATTCGTGAATAAACCGCTATTTTAGTCTCCTATTTACTATTGTTATAAGGACATATACCTACTAGGTTGTCCAGTCAATGATAAAGAAAAAGTGTCTTACGACGATTATAAATTATTAATAAAGCGGGGTGGGTAATTAAGGAAAAATAAGAAAATTTTATAAAATTACAAAGATCATATAAGTTCTCACTAACGAGTATTATTAAGAAGAAAGAAAATGTTTACCATGAAAAATATGAATATATGTGTATACAAAAAAAATCTAGTCATTTTGTTTTTGCAAAGCCATGAACGTGTACTTAAAATATGTATACAAAAAACAAATATTCGACATATTCGATATTACATAAAAAATGTTTAAATTTTCAACAACGTATATTTATGTTAAAGGTCAGACTACATTTAATGTGAGTGAAATCACGACATATAAACACATTATGTATATGCTCCCTGTGATTCTCAATATACAAATTAAATGTGCATTAAACTGACTTGTGTTATATGACATGTATGTATTCAGCTAAATGCTAGAAAATTCACTAATTTGAGGAATACTCTCAACAACAAAAATATAAGCAAAGACGATTGAATTCAAATGTATTTGCAATCTTAAAACTGTGCTTATGAATCACACCAAGAAAATTAAAAAGGGATAGTAATAAAAATATTTAAAAGACATTTGGCTTTAGATGGAGTATAATATATGTGTGTAGTGTTCATTTATAAACATTATTTTGGATTCGACTTACTAAAAAGGAATGCCTTTGAGTGCTTCGTTAAGTTGTACTCACCAGCCATACCTTAATACTCTGAAGAAGCTATAAATCGATCGTATTCCAATATTAAGTAAGAAAACGAAAATTCACCAAAAATAAATATAATTAATTCTATAAATATTTCGGAATAATAATGTGAATGATACAATAGGAAAAGAGAACGTAAAAATAACGAAAAATAGACAATTATCAACTTAAAAAAACTCAAGTAATGGACTATGTACTCGTATATAATATAATATTAGGTCCTTACATATGAAATTGGCGTTTTGTTTGGGAGGAACATAAAGTTGATTTTTTTTTAATATAATATATTTATTTAATCAAAGTATGTACCATTGCTATCTATGCACTTTTGCCATCTCATAGGTAGTTCATCGATCCCTTTACTAAAAAAACCATTCGGACGGGAATCAATAAAATCTTTGAAGTCGGTTTGGACTGCCCCATCGGAGTTGAATTTTTTCCCTTGCAAGAAGTTATCCAAATTTCGAAAAAAATAGTAATCTGTTGGGGCAAGGTCCGGAGAGTACGGTGGATGTCTTAGACATTCCAATTGAAGCTCTTCTAATTTGGTAGCCGTCTGTTGTGCTGTGTGTGGTCTAGCGTTATCATGAAGCAGCAGTGGCCTAGAGCGATTAACCAGCCTCGGTTGTTTAGCAGCTAGCTTTTCCATCATGGTTTGCAGTTGCTGACAATAGACATGTGCCGTAATCGTCTGGCCAGATTTAAGAAAGCTGTAGTGAACGACACCAGCACTAGTCCACCAAACGCTCACAAGTAACTTTTTTGGAGTCAATTTTCGCTTGGGGCATGGTTTGGCTGGTTCGGCAGGGTTCAGCCATTGCGATGAGCGCTTCCGATTATCATACAGGATCCACTTTTCATCACAGGTAATGATTCGATTCAAAATCCCTTCATTATTGTGCCGGTTGAGTAATGCAACGCAGCAGTCAACGCGCGTTTGTTGATTTGCTTCACTCAATTCGTGAGGTACCCACCTTTCAAGCTTTTTCACCTTCCCAATTTGCTTCAAGTGGATTAAAACAGTTTTATCACTAACACCGCAGCCTGCAGCTAACTCGGACGTGGTTTGCGATGGATCCGCTTCCACAATAGCCTTCAATTCTTCATTATCAACTTTGGTCTCCGGCCGTCCACGGGGCTTTTTCTGCAGGTCGAAATTTCCAGAACGAAAACGTTGGAACCAAAAACGCACTGTGTTTTCTTTTGCGGCACCGTCACCATACACATCATTAATCCTTCGAGCCGTTTCTGCAGCACTGGTGCCACGGTGGAACTCGTACTCGTAAATAACGCGATATTTCAAGTTTTCCATTTTGTAAACTGAGTGACGCAAAGAAAAAAAACAATTGAGGAAAAAACAAATGAATTATAATTTTCGAAACACAAATACTTGAGTAAATAGCTGTATAAATTTTAATTTGGAATTCCTAACCAAAGAGAAGATATTTGAGATCAAAGTTGCCAGTACGGCAAAACGCCAATTTCATATGTAAGGACCTAATATAATGGAACATATTTAGCTTTAGGAATACCCAAATAGTAACAAATCTATAAAGTAGTCTGACGATGTGTGCTGAAAATTGGTTATCAAGGTATTTACTGACGGTAAAGAAGTGAAACCGATTAATTTTCAAATTGATCAAGTGAATGATATTTTGTAAGAAGTAAATGTAATAAGTAAGAAAAATCGTAGGAACTTTATGAAAAGGAGTATGGATGTGGAAGAGGCGAAATATGTATATCGAGATAGGGAAATCTGGCACTCTGTCCACATTGTCTTGCCCAGCAGGGAAACAGCGAGATGGTGTGTATGTATGTATAAATATTTACCACCCTTAAGTGCTAAATTTCCTGCTTCAGATTTCAATAGAGAACTCTCAGTAATATCAAATGACTGTGGTGGCAGTTTCACCTAAACATTTAATTAAAATTTCTTCTGCGTAGTTTTTAAGGTTGGCAAGGACGTAATAATCCAAAAAAGTTTTTTTTTATTTAATAGCTGTATTGCTTTAAATAACTTATTAATGCCCTCTTTCAATATTTTCCAAATGCTGGAGGAAATTTGTCTTAATAAAAGACTAAACAAAGGGGTAGTTTATCAGTTATTTTTTTAGTAACCTATGCAATTAACTTTTTCAATGGAATTGTGTGAATTAAAAAGGGGTAAACGAGCAAAAACGGTTTGGAAACACTTGCGGCGTGAAGCATCAGTTCATAATAATTTCTCAATTCAGTAATCACGAGGTCGGGCTAGTGACCGTGATCACTCGCGGTATTGTTGTATATTGTTGAACGGATGGGCAATGCCTATTGCCTAGTACCTAGGTAGTCATATTAGAGATACATAGCCAATAGACAACGATGACAACCTTCGTTGCATAGTTGATAGAATTTGTTAACAATGACAACCTTAGTTGCATAGTTACTTTTAAAATCGGGAGAGTCGAGTTCAACTCTCGATAGAACCCAAAACAAAATATTCTAGTCTGGTTTTACACACAGTCTTGAAACATCATTTCTGTTTGGCAGGATATAACAGATGATAGGCAATATCTCGTAATCGAGTATGATTGTCAGTCATCAAATACATTAAAGATGCCTGGGCTTGTATTGGTTTATTATGTGAAAGCTGTTGCACATTATCAAACTAATAGTCTTGACTCAAAGAACCGATAGCAAGGAGACCTAAAATTTTTTGATAAACAGTATATAAGTTTAAAAAAATATAAGTTCAGATGTAAAACGGTCTAAGAATAAAACCAGTCCGGAAGTGAATTTATCAGACAAGAAGGTTAAACAAGAAGGAAGAAATTACTATTTAGCACTACATCAACCAGGTCGTATTTTATAAGTACACATAGGGGTGCAATACCTTAAAATAACCTATTCCTATTTTTTTCAGTTTATTCATTTGATTGTATTATATTTATAGTACTGCGCTTCATTTTCCTTCTCCCGTGATGTTGGACCTTAAGTCCGTCGTCGCTATTATTCATCTCACACTCAGGTGTATAACTGCCGGAGAAGGAGTGTCTTTGGGCAATACCTTCTTCGTCATTAGCATCGCGTTTATAACAAATAAAGAAGGTTTCATTCTTCTAGTAATGATCGCACTGTATGGAAAGATATTTTGTCCCCCATAAAAGCGGGGGTGGTGGTGGCATGAACTGAACTGAAATGTAGTACAAGGAAACATGTCTTAAGGAATTCGGCCTCCACTCTTGTGAGGGTTTTGAATGAGAGTGAATGCAAGGATATAAAAACATTTAAAAGGATATATACAAACGTACGTGGAAAAACGTGGGCATGGAGAAATACTGAATAGATCCGAATAAATGCTGTAGAAGTTCGTGAACTGAGAATAATACATGGGGTGACAATGTATAACTGAATACGGAATGAAGTGCATAGAGACGAATGTGAACTTAAGGGTGATTTGTTGATTAAGATGAAGAAAAGCCATCTGAGATGGTTTAGGCACGTGAAACAAATGAATGATGAAAAACAAAACAAATATACAGGGCATAAGTGAGTGAAAAGCGTGGAAGACCAAGAAAAATATGGTAGGATCAATTAAATTATATTTTAAGAAGGAAGTGTAATAAGTATGAGAAATTGTAGATATATGAGAAGTTGGATGGATGTGAGAGATGCGAAATATGTGTGTCGAGATAGGAAAAGTCTGGTGACGTGTCCTCGATGCCTACCCGAGCAAGGAAATGGCGTAATCGTATGTATGGTATATGTACAATAATAAATGCTGGGATATGCAACTATTTCAAAGGGTCTTTACAAAACGAAAATTATAAATTCGAATAGATGTTGTAGAAGGGAGTGCATTTAGAAGAATGCATGGAGGGGGGGAATGTATGACAGAATACGCACTACCCGAATAAGGTAACGATGTGATCGTATGTACATATAAAATAGTAAATGTTGTATGTAACGACCTATTTTGTCTAATGTTGAACATTTACTATACCACTAAGTTTTGGATTGCATTTCCACTGCTGACAAAAAATGTGTGTGTTCGTTTTTTTTTCAGATGCAGAACGAGATATATTTTTCCGAAAGTAATAATTCCTTGTATTACATTATACTCTAATATATGTTATATCATCATCATTGTCAACCAAGGTCGATCCACTGCTGGATGAAGGTCTCCCCAAATAGACTCCATATAGTTCGGTTTTCTGCACGTTGATGCCATGTGATGCTGTCATGCTTCCTGGTTACATCTATCCCGCTTACCTTTGGTCTTCTTCTGGGCCTCTTTATGCCTCTTGGGTATCATTGAATTATTTCGGATGTCCATCGGGAGTCTGACATTCTGGCTACGTGTCCTGCTCATTGCCACTTCATTATTTTGCCCCCCTTTATAACGTCTTCTACCTTTGTTATATTGCGAATCCAGGTGTTTCGTTTACGGTCTCTTTTAGTATATCCCAACATGCATCTCTCCATGCCCCTTTGGTCGGGTTTGGAGCTTTTGTATGTTCTTTACTGTGCTATATACTATAATAAAATAAAGCGAGAAATGAATTTGGTTTAAACTAAGGAATTTTAACATTGTCACTCATTCAGAAGGACAGAAGCAATGTTAGAAAAAAATTAGACGAACAAAAAATATTAAGAGATGGTAGGGAAGTAGAAAATATTCCGAAAATCAGTAAAATTGTAACAGGATAAAAAGCCTTGAAGAAAGGAAAGATAAGAATTAAAAAAATATAATTGCATGAACTCTATTATTTATGGAAAGTCAGCCACACATTTGCATGGTTCCCTTTAAAATACCTTAATATTATATAAGCAAATATATTTAAGAACGTGGCCAGAAGACAACATTCTCTTCGATCTCGTAACTAACAGATCGCTATCGAACGTATCGTTACATCCAGGTGTTGCAGGTTTCAAATCTTGTTAGTACCATTTGTTTCATTGTTTTTATCTTGTTTTACTTAGGCATCTATCTTAACGTTCTGGTTGGTTACAAGAGTTTGTCACAATGCAATAAAACCACTGGTTTCACTGTAAACAACGATAGTATTATACAATTATTGTTGTCATTGTCATCAAATAATTGTCCTCAGTGAGATACAGGCAAAAGCCTAGTTTACTGAGGACACGACAAATTAAGGGCAACAGACCCAGATCCATTAAAATTGTGCATACAAATTAAATTACCTGTTGTTTTTTCGCTAATTATGTATATTTCTTGTCATGTGTAAAATAAATAAATTGGAAAAAATTATACACAATATTTTACTAGGTTTTGCTGAATTATTATATAATACATTATTTTTCTTTATTTTTTTTTTTAATTTTTAATATTTGAAAATAAGCAAATATTCTTTTTTATTTTAATTTTTGTTAGATACGTTGTACCTCTGATGGAGAAAATAGAAAAAATAAATAATGTGGAAACCTTCATGGCCTAATTGCTAAGGCGCCTGGATTCAAATCTAGGTTTGCAGGAGCATTTACCATTTTTTTTAAATAATTAAAGATTTTTATTCACTTAAAGCCTTTTTAATCCTTCCCTTTGATGTGTAACTAGTACAGATCGCTTCTAAAAACTGTAATGTCTCTATAGGTTCAGATTTAAGGTATTCCTCCGTAATACATTTACGCATTGAATGAAAACATAATAATATTAATAATAATAAGCACTTATCGGCCACATCAGAGACATTTTGTGAAAATCGGGAATAAATTCATCAAACGTGTGCCAGTGTGGGACGTAGGTATATTCATTCTAAAACCCGCTATGGGTGAGGAAGCGACGCTATTCACGTCTCACTCTCACTCTACTTAGGTATATGGGAACGCAAGAAATAGAGTCTCAGTTCACTCGCTTCTCTCACTTCAGTAGCTCTCGGTCATCCATTTGAGGTGGTTTCTTCGCCCGTTTTGTGAACGTCGGCCAATGTTTTTGCATGTTTTCAGCAATTAAATTTCAATTATTATCACTTTTGACTTCAAATTTAATTAATTTGAGCAATTGGCTATGACCTAGACCCAGAAACCGATGTCAAGTGCAGAATTGAATCATCTCGTGCGGCTTTTAATAAAATGATAAGCGTATTCTGCGATGATAATCTATACTTGAAACTTCGACAACGCTTAATCAAATGCTACGTTTGGTCAGTGTTATTGCATGGAGTGGAATCATGGACCCTCAAAGTTGGTAGTATGAACCGACTGGAAGCATTCGAAATGTAGATGCACCGGAGAATGCTACAGATACCCTGCACGGATATGGTCAGCAACACAAGGGTTCTTCAAAGACCCAAAGTTGACAGAGAGTTGCTGACTAATATTAAAATCACAAGGTGTCCTACTTGGGTCATGTACTTAGAGGAGCAAAGTATAAATTACTGCACCTGATCATCCAAGGCAAAATACAAGGCCGAAGAGGTGTTGGTAGGAGGCAAATCTCCTGGCTCCGCAATATACGTGGTTGGACTGGCATAAGGGGCGTTGGAGATCTTTTTCGGGCTGCTGGGGACAAAGATGTCTACTCTCAGGTGATATTCAACGATGGGGGGACCTGACATGACACTGGGAAGAAGAAGATTGGCTATGAATATTCTAATTTTACCGATTTTAAATCGCTCATTTTTACATGTGTATTGAATACACAGTACCGGAACGCGCGGATTTTTTTCAGCACAGGAAGGAAAAGGTTAATGTATTTTTTATTGGTTGTGTTAGCACATTTTTTAGCACAGGAAGGAAAAGGTTAAAAGGTGGCCACATGACAATAAACCCATCAGGTAATACTGTATCTAAAGAAAGCAGATTTACGACTTGGTTTTTTGCGCCTTCGGTGAATGCGTTTGATTAAAACTTAAAATTCGGAACTGAAACAGTACCGATGGCACCCTCGAATAAACATTGCCAAATGCAACTGCTCAAATTCCAATGCCACGCTACGCTACCGAACGAAAGTGTAATACAATACAATATGGCTGTATGCGTGATAATAATAACTAGATATAATTGTAAAATTATACTCACTTGTCAATATCATTATGCCTATTATAATAACAATATGCCACGAACCAAAACCCCTGCACGTGCTGCTGTGAGGAAAAATATATGGCATTATCAACATACAAGTATTCATTTTAAATAGAATACCTATTGTTGAAAAAAATACTGGTATGCATTAATAATACACAGTTTAGTAACGTGGCAAGAAAATTAAATAATAACAGTCTTTTTTTGTAAGAATTTTTTTATTTAATTTTATCCAGAGTACTAAATTTACTTGAGTGAAAGGCGAATTTAAATGCCCAAGAACACAATACAATGACAAATCTAACATATTGTCGCTATAGAGAATCAATTCATAAAGAAATAACTGCGATGAAGTATTCATTATTTTTTTATTTAATTTTATCCAGAATACTAAATTTACTTGAGTGAAAGGCGAATTGAAATGCCCAAGAACACAATACAATGACAAATCTATCATATTGTCGATATAGAGAATCAATTCATAAAGAAATAACTGCGATGAAGTATTCATTATTTTTTATTTAATTTTATCCAGAATACTAAATTTACTTGAGTGAAAAGCGAATTGAAATGCCCAAGAACACAATACAATGACAACTCTATCATATTGTCGATATAGAGAATCAATTCATAAAGAAATAACTGCGACGAAGTAATCATTATTTTTTTTTCCTTTAGTACTTAATTTGTATTTCTGACTGTAGAAATCCATTTCAAACTAAAATTTATAAAAAATCTACACAATACATATGAGTTTAAGTGACAGACCTGTTTCGCTTTAGAAAAGTTTTGTCAAACTGTCAGACGTACGTATTATTTTTTAAAACGAAACAGACCTATCACTTTGATTTAAGTTTATCGTGTTGTATTTTTTCTAGTGATTGAGAGTTATGGTTAGCCATCCTTGAAGCCCTAGTTTACTGTGTACAAGCTGTTGCACTTCACCAAGCGTATAGTCTTGACATACTTACCCAAATATCCTATGGCAAGGATATTAAACTGGCATGGCGATCGGCTAGCTTAATCTTTTACAGTTTTACGTAAAGTTGAGTTTTTTTATAACGCAATTTAACATCACCCAATAAAATTATATAATAAGCATCATACAAGTTTCCTGCATCAACAAGTTAGAATGTATGGACAGATACCACTCCGGCCAAGGCCACCACATGGTCATGCGATGCTACAGTATAAATTTGATACCTCTTCCTTCTGCAGTACATCAACAAGGGCCGATATACGACATGTTGTTTCATGATATCATGTTGTTTCGTTAAATTTAATGCTGATGTCAGCATCGAAACATCGTTTAATTTCTGTCGGACTTAGCCCATATTCTGTAAGAAACTTGATAATCACGAAGTATTCAGTTTTTGACATCTAATTCAATTTATGACCTTAGTGGTAACATGTGGAGTTACCGCTAAAGAACAAAAAAGCTAGACTTAAAACTTCGTTTCTTGATGAATGTCTGCGTTCCATCTTATTTGTAGGAAGTTGCGATACACGTCTACTATATGTTGGACAACACTCCTTGCTTCTGTTAGACTTCTGCTCTGTTGACAGGAAGACAGCGTGATAGTATATATGTATATTTATTAAATTATGACCATGTATTTAATTTTTTTTTTGTGACAAATAAAACTTCTTTATAAATAATAAAATGCTTCACGAGTTCAAACAAAAAAAATAATGGACTTTTCTACAAATAAAACTAAGGAAAACTGAGTCAAAAATTATATTTGATGCAAAAACGAAACGTTTACATTTATTTTTTTATACTGGATAAGGTTAACTGAGAATAACAGTTTTTTTCTAAATTATTCAGAAGCCTAAGTTTTAGGTACACGAAAATTTAAAAAGGCAGTTTTGGAACGAGTCTAATGTACATCTTCCAACTACTCTTTTATAACACAGGACGAGGAAGTTTTGGCACGAGTCTAATGTACATCTTCCAACTACTCTTTTATAACACAGGACGAGGAAGTTTTGGAACGAGTCCAACATACATCTTCCAACTACTCTTTTATAACACAGGACGAGGAAGTTTTGGAACGAGTCTAACGTACATATTCCAACTACTCTTTTATAACACAGGACGAGGAAGTTTTGGAACGAGTCTAACGTACATCTTCCAACTACTCTTTTATAACATAGGACGAGGAAGTTTTAGAACGAGTCTAACGTACATCTTCCAACTACTCTTTTATAACACAGGACGAGGAAGTTTTGGAACGAGTCTAACGTACATCTTCCAACTACTCTTTTATAACACAGGACGAGGAAGTTTTGGAACGAGTCTAACGTACATATTCCAACTACTCTTTTATAACACAGGACGAGGAAGTTTTGGAACGAGCTAACGTACATCTTCCAACTACTCTTTTATAACACAGGACGAGGAAGGTCAACAAAGTATTAGCGGACACTGGTAGGTACAATTTTGATATAAGAATGGACCTTCCAACTACTATTTTATAACACAGGACGAGGAAGGTCGACAAAATATTAGCAGACACTGGTACAATTTTGATATAAGAATGGACCTTCCAACTACTCTTTTATAACACAGGACGAGGAAGGTTGACAAAGTATTAGCAGACACTGGTACAATAAACCTCCGAGTCCTATTTGGTAAGACGCTTGTCTCCCGAGATTCCGGGTTCGATTCCCGTTGGAACCCAGATTAAAAAAAAAAGATTCCAGACTGGTTTTCACTTAAGGCCTCTTAAAAATTTTTCTGGTTGGTTGGAAGATATTGCTATATGGCAATAATTCCGCCAGGTTAAGCTGTATACAACGAAAGTATAATACAGTACAATTATACAATAGCTGAGAAAAATGACAAACTTAAAAGCATAACTGAAACGATGTTAAAAAATATTTTTGGAGTTGTTGCCCTGTTGAATGAAATCCGACGTCTTCAACCCCTAAAAATACACTTTTAAACTTAAGATAACATCCGTATAAATCTTCGAATATTTCTGATACGATGTATTTATAACATTACAGAGACCATTTCCGCTTGCCTATCGTAAAATATGTTGAAGAGTGGTAAAATAACTGAAAATTTTCTTAAGTTTATATTTTATTAACTTTTTATTCCGTTAGAAATATAACGTCATGCCAAGGATGATCCATAAATAAATCCAGCAGTTGCAAAGCTATTCCAGAGTAGCTCGACTAAATAGCGAAATTAAAGTCTATCACCAAAATAGTGTCGCCACAACATCATCTACCAAAATAGAGAGCGGCATCCACTTCCTGAGAATAGAGATGAGAGAGGGGCATACGAGGAGTGGACCAGGGAAGAGGGGAGATGGACAGATGCTGTGCATCATCGCCTAAGTGACATCAATTTCCACGTCTCCACTCCACTGGTGATATTTCAATGTCTCGAGAATACTGTCAACAATATTGTTTTATTAAGTGATCTAACTATCAGATTAAGATGATGATTATGATTAAAATTTAATGAGTGTACTTTACACAATAATTCTTGGATATAAATTTATTTGCAATGCAGATTTATTTTTAACCTGAGAAAGTACGATCATATCATTTCATACCAGAAGGCGTTGAACGTGAGAAATAGCCGCTTAATTCACATACTATCTCTATTATAAAATATCCCTACCTGTCCCGCCACCCCATCTTATCTCACCGAAAATATTCAGCGTCTTTCCGATCATGGACTTACGCTATGCTCAGACAAAGATTGTTTATTGGCCAGTTCACCGCTCTTCTTTTTTTACGTCCTCCTTTACTGTCCATGCTGTGAGACTCCAGAAACAGCTATAAACCAATGTTAGACTTACTCCGTCCGTGGCATGAAGCGACTGAAAAACAGTTTAAGTCGGTAATATAACGCGCTTCATTCCTGATTTTTATTTCCTCTCCACCATCCCATCCATTTCCTTTGATTGATGATACGTCACTTTTACTTTAATATGCATATGGGCATAAATTTCATAAATATGAATAAAAATTTGAATATTTTTCGCAACCATGTAGCTTGCTTCATTAACTTTTGTCTGACATGTTAGAAGAAATTACCACTAGGCAATAAGTCCCCCAGATTGTATTTGCAATGAATTGTTAAATAAATAAACAAATAAAACCTTAGATTTACTCATGAATTATGTTCCTAAAGCTACTGTAAAATAAAATTACATTTATTAAACGCCACATCTTGACCGCGTCCAATGAATGTTGCGTTTCTTCTTTCTTTGAGGAACTTTTTCACTTATAGAACGATTGTTAAATTTTTGAAGCCTTATCAGTTGAAACTTTGAATTGTCTAGAATTAGAATTTTTTTCAATCAGTTTTATTATTTTGACTTATATAATTGCATAGTGGCATAAATTTGATTGCATAATTTATCCTAGTTTGGGTGGATTACCTAAAAAATAGTATATGTGTTATGTCTATACGTACACATGATTAACTCGCATGAAAAATACTAAATACAAACATGTACATAGCATAACACTGTGTCTTATACGAAGTAGGTAGAGAGAACAGATCTCTATATTTTTCTTTCCTAGTGTACAATTCTTGCCTTCTCCATATTCATTCATCTAGTCATCCATAATAGTTTATTATTCATACTTCTTACTTTACCTTCTTTCCTTATTATATAAAAGCTTACAGATTTTTTGCGAGACTTTCGTTCTTAATGTATCAAACTGAAAATGCTGTTAAGTAAAACAAAAAAAAAATGTAACAAAAAATGTTATGAGGAAAAAATGTTTTAGCAAAGAAATTTTGTAACTAAAAAATGTTATAGCAAAAAAATGTTTTAGCAAAAACATCGCTATTTTTCCATTAGCTCTTGAAAAAATGCTTTAACAAAGAAATTGCTATTTTTCCAGTAATTCTGTTTTTAATGAAAATATATATTTTTTTAATATTTTTAACGTCTACTCTCATATTATTATCTGTGTCGGCATTAATTTTAACCCCTATTACTTAAAAATAACCTTGTAAAAACAGGCTTTTTAGCACATGCGTAATATCATATTATCGGTTTTGTTTTTAGGTTACGTTCCACTTTTTACAAGTAACACTTTAACCGCGTGATATTTAACAATTTGGAGCATTGAAATACTCGTACTTCGGCTGTTTAGAAATAATACATACATTCATACATACCATCACGGCATCTTCCTGTCGGGGTACACGGAGAGGACAGATCGTCACACTTTCATAGCTCGACACATCCGTGCACCTTCTCATACAACTTCCCGATTTCTATGACTTAGAGCATAAGTCATGAAAAATCTACAAAAATTATCTATACGAGTAGTAATGTCGAACAATAAAATTCTAAAAGACATAAAGTGAAAATACTCTGTTATAGGAGAATATGCGGGACGTGGTAGTACCTAAAGATGTGTATAAAATTAAGTAGATATCTGATCTCTCTCCCTATATCCCAAATGAAGTAGGGCGTGATAATGATGATGGTGACGATGAAATGAATTGACGACCTCTGTAGGTTAGCGGTGAGATTTTTGATTTCCACCCGGATGTTTCGGGTTCGATTCCCAATGGTACCCGAGTGTTTTATGCGAAATCGCGAGTTCCGTGGACTAGAGGTTCTAAACTCGAAGATTCGATCCCTAGGACCGAAGACGATATAGTCTCCCAGCCACGCTCTTCAATGTATTCGAATCACTAATTCGTATATATTGAAAAATATCCTATTTAAAAAAAAACATATTCAAGTTTTAATAAAAAGTAGGCAATAATGTCTTAATTTACTCCATTAGTCTGTCAACTTGGAAAAGTACTATTGTATATACGAGTAGATCTACATTTATGATACAAACATATTTGAAATATCGAAAATCCATAGTCTTGTTAGTAGAAAAATATCGAGCAGGATACATGGATGTTATGGTTACACTCATAATATCAAGCAAGATACATGGATGTTATGGTAACACTCATAATATCGAGCAAGATACATGGATGTTATGGTAACACTCATAATTAAAGTAGGCGGCTATATTCAAACGGTCAGCATTCATGGTAATCAAGCTGGCGTCCCTGGTTCGATTCCTTGTAAATTCACTTAGTTTTACTACTAAGCCATTTTACATTTGAATTTTAGTTAACAATATTGGTGTCCCTCAACCTACCTTATCCAATGTTGAGCTAATTAAATTATAAAACGCTCTTGATGTGATCATAATGATCGATTAACAGCGATCGATATACTAAAATAGCTACAAAAAATCTTGTCTTTAACTCCATTTATTATTAATTTAACTTCATTTATGAATTGATTTTTTTAGGTCCTTTGCACATTATATCATAGATTTCCCTAATTTTGATATTACTTTCCAAAAAAGACTGTCTTCAAGTGCTTCCTAAAGCTGCGAACACCACCCATATATCTACCACTTTTAGGCAGACCAAGATAGATCAACTATATTTTTGTATTGTACACAAAATTCGTATAATCATGAACATAATTTGCTTAAGATATATTTATACTCCCATTTGCATCATTGTGACAATGCACAGAAAGCCTCAAGTCGCAATTTGGCTTGCACACCTTGATTCGATCCTGAGGGCTACCCACGCACCTTCACTGATCCGCACCGTACATGGACATGCGAGCAGAAACGCATTACACCCGAATTTAGATCTTCAACCCATCATTTGCACCAACTGTCAAGACACGCCAAGTATAACATATCCAGAATGAGATCCGGTATTCCTTAAGCCCTATCTCTCTACCCACGTCAATGTCACATCCATCTTTAAACCCCATAAACCTCCTGTATTTATAGAAGACGACACGGCATCAAGGTGACGTTGGACGTTGCCAAATACTATCTGGACGTTGCCAAAATCTTTCATTATTTATTTAAAAGATTAAAATTATATTTTTTATACAAAAGATAAAGTAAAAAACACTATACAAAAGGAAAAAAAAGTAAAATTAACATCGACATGTAAGAGTATTTTATAATCGAGAAAATCAATTTAAAACGAACTCAACAGAGACGGGCTAATTTTTAAAAGAATGAAAACTTTAAATAACCGATATACGAGTATGCTATACATACAATGAAGTAAATGGATTTAGAATGGTTCTGAGTTCCTCGGTGTTCCTTCTTTATATCTGAAAGCAGCATTAACCTCTTGGATCCTGCCTTCTGTTACTTGGAGACAACGTCTCTTGAAAATTTGGGCATATTCATTTTCTGATTGATTAAGAAGTCATTTCCTAGAGATTGTCACAATTTTTAAAAGTTTTTTTTTTTAAATATTGGGACTATGACTTCACTATGATATTATCTGGACGTTTGACAATTGAGTGACCAACGCAGTCCTTGCTCATAAAGTGAATTATGCCTTGGAACTATGGGCTTAAGGCACCTTATCTTTATTAAGTATTAAGTAACAATGAAGTACTTACTTCATTGTTACTTTAATTTTAAATATCACCTTCTCGAAAATAATGAGCACAGCGTGCGATGGGTTATGGGTGGGTAATGCAAAATTAGGGCAAGTAGGTCACTAAAATCTACACGTATTTACTTTAACCGGACATTTACTAAGATGATATTCCACAACAATTTTTTAGTACTAACTTTGATGTATAGGAGGGAAAAGTGGACGTGAAAAAAGGTTGAAAATGGCCAAATGACGTATGTGATTAGGAGAAGAAGACCATCCTGAGGTGATTTGAACATGTGGAATGAATGAATAAAGAAAGACTACCAAAACAAACATAAAGTACAAATTTGAGTGGAAAGCTTGGTAGAGGAAGACCAATTAAAATCAAGTGAATGGTATTTTGAAAGATGAGATGTAAAAAGTATAAGAAATCGTAGGAGCTGTGGTTTGGCGTTAGCCAAACCGGAAAGAATAGGATTTAAAGGGATTCTACTCACGGTTGTGGTGTAGGTTCGATGGTGGCGTGGATAGCAGGATTCAGAGATCTCGGCTAACATCAGGTAACCCGTCGTGCACTTTCTCGTGGTGGTCGCGGTTGGTCACGGGTAACTCGGCCCAGGTTTCGGCGATGAAGAGCGTGCCGGCGACGTGGCTAGCCCGGATTTGAGGTCTTCTCCTGGCGATGGTCTACGAACAAGTGCACGAGACCGGGCGGAATGGTCGTCGAGGTAATGGTAGCCGACGACACGCAACAATACTCTCCAACTCAACTTGTGATAATACGCTTGGCGGGGCCGGGAGCGAAGACGATGCGGCCCGCGCGCGACAGGGCCGGGATGATGACGATGCGGCCGCGATAAAAGAGCGCCCCCACATTCCGCGTCACGTTATGGCGTGATCATCCTGGGGCGCCGGGAGGACCTCCCACGGGCCGCCGTGTTGAGGTCCACCACAAGTGTCACTCCATCGCTGCCCGGTATGGTGCGGGTGATGCGTCCGAGTCGCCACTTCAGTGCCGGCAGGTTGTCCTCCTTGATCAGGACGAGCTCTCCGATTTGAGGAGAGGAGGATGATGAAAGCCATTTGGAGCGGGTTGGAAGGGTGTGGAGGTAGGAGTTAGGGACAGCCTCGATTCGTGTTAAGAGTGTGGTAAATTCCTCAAAGGTCAAGTGCCGATCACCTACGATTCCATAAAGTAACTGTTTTGTGGATTTTTTCTTCATTGACTGAAAGAAAGTTTGGGCTGAGTCGCTTTTGAGTTGAAGCGCATGGGTTGAGTTTGGGCTGAGTCGCTTTAGAGTTGAAGCGCATGGGTTGAGTTTGGGTTGAGTCGCTTTTGAGTTGAAGCGCATGGGCTGAGTTTGGGTTGAGTCGCTTTTGAGTTGAAGCGCATGGGCTGAGTTTGGGTTGAGTCGCTTTTGAGTTGAAGCGCATGAGTTGGGAGAGCCGCAATTAAGGGCTGAGTTTGGGTTGGATTGCTTTTGAGTTGAAGCGCATGAGTTGGGAGAGCCGCAATTAAGGGCTGAGTTTGGGTTGGATTGCTTTTGAGTTGAAGCGCATGAGTTGGGAGAGCCGCAATTAAGGGCTGAGTTTGGGTTGGATTGCTTTTGAGTTGAAGCGCATGAGTTGGGAGAGCCGCAAGTACGGGCTGAGTTTGGGTTGGATTGCTTTTGAGTTGAAGCGCATGAGTTGGGAGAGCCGCAAGTACGGGCTGAGTTTGGGTTGGATTGCTTTTGAGTTGAAGCGCATGAGTTGGGAGAGCCGCAATTAAGGGCTGAGTTTGGGTTGGATTGCTTTTGAGTTGAAGCGCATGAGTTGGGAGAGCCGCAAGTACGGGCTGAGTTTGGGTTGGATTGCTTTTGAGTTGAAGCGCATGAGTTGGGAGAGCCGCAATTAAGGGCTGAGTTTGGGTTGGATTGCTTTTGAGTTGAAGCGCATGAGTTGGGAGAGCCGCAATTAAGGGCTGAGTTTGGGTTGGATTGCTTTTGAGAATGGGCTGAGTTTGGGTTGACAACAAGTCCCAGTAATGCACAGTCAAAGGTCGTGCCGAAGGCTATAGGCCTGCCGGGCCCCAAAGAGACCTCAGCACCATCCAAAAGTCATAATTGTGGGTCTTGTTGATTATTTTTTCGGGTTGGCGGCGGAGACCTATATCCTGTTTGTGACGAGCGCTGTGGAGATTCACGGGCCGATCGCCGCCGAGGCTGCTCTCGGGGTGACAATGGCCGAAAGTGGGCTGATGATTGCGTCGAAGATGACGTACCGGGGTGGTGAAGGGAAGTGTGATGCCTGTCACTCTTGCACTCCCAGCACGACCCCGTAGTTTCGCAATCATTTGCATTATGAGGTCCGAGGCAGCGTCGACAATGACCGCTCGCCGCGATAAAATCCCAACGACCTTGAACGGGCTGATTTTGATAATTTGGGCACGCCATTAGTCTGTGGCCCCTGGTGTTGCACCAAGGGCAGAAAGTACGGTCGGTTGTTGGGGTTGTGGTGGATGTTTGGTTCAAGTAAGCTGGTTGAGGAGACCGAATGGACCGAAATTGCTGTCTTTGTGGAGTACGAGCACGCTGCAGGGTGGATGACCGTCCGCCTGAGCCATAAAAGAGTGGTGAGGGCTGGTGAATGGGCTGATTAGATGTGTTGGCTCTTTCTGTTTCAACACAGCGTGCATGTTCTTCAAGAAACGTGATTAAATGTTGAAGGGTAGGCAGACGTTCATCCGACCCGTGCCTACGTTCGAACAAAGAGCGGAGTTCACCTTTCAGTTTTCGTACCAGTATGGATACGAAAACGTAATCACACTCTTTAATGGGCAGATTTAAATTTTGTAGTGCTGATTGAGCTGAAACGAGGGGGTTTAAGAACAGCTGACGGATATCTGAGCGGGATGTGATAGTGGGAAGCTCCAACATGACATCCACAAACCGGTCGATGAGCACCCTGCGGTTTTCATAGCGCTTAGTCAGAATGGCTAAGGCCACCGCATAGCCCTCATTGGTGATCTTTAAGTGAGATATCATGCTAAGAGCCTCTCCACTAAGACTCGAAAAAAGGTAATGGAGCTTCACTGCATCGGTAAGATTGCCGATTTGGTCCGTCAAGCTCTTAAAAATGGCAATGAATGACGGCCAATCTTCCAATTTTGAAGAAAATTTAGGAAGCTCAATTTTGGGCAGAACGGAAGCGGGTATAGAAGATGTTGAGGGCTGAGAAGCCGATGCAGTCGGTTGTGAAGTGAAACTTGCTTTGGCGACAAGCATATCTGTGTAAGCATCGCATGCTGCACGATAGTTGTCGGTATATTGGGTCTCCGTCTTATCATCGAGATCGGCGGAATCCAATATCTGGTAATACACGTCATCCAGCCTACTTTTGACCTCATCTGATTTAGAGAAGCGCCCCTCAAAGTCAGCAACGGAATACTTCGAAAAGTCACCTGAATTTATGGCAGATGCAATGTCTCTTAGTTGCGTTATTGCTCTGTGGCACGAAATTTTGCGGCTTGTGACTTTGACGGCATTTTTGTTTTTTGTAATAAAATAGAAAAACAAGCACAGAGAAGACACAAAAGAAGAAGAAGAAAAGGCAGATAATTATGGGCAATCTGAGAAAGGATGGCAATAGCTGAGATTTAAAATTAATAGCAATTTGAAAAAGAATACTAATGTTGTAATAAAGACGAAACTAGCAAAGATCAAAATCTAAGAAGAAGAAGAAAAGGCATATAAAATTATTATCAAGCTGAGAAAGAACCTGGTTAGAGGTTGAGATTTTAAAATTTGAATTTGAAAAAAAAAATAAAGTATTTTGTAATAAAGAAAAAAAGGTAGCAAAGATAAAAATGTAAGAAGAAAAGGCAGATAATTATGGGCAATCTGAGAAAGGATGGCAATAGCTGAGATTTAAAATTAATAGCAATTTGAAAAAGAATACTAATGTTGTAATAAAGACGAAACTAGCAAAGCTCAAAATCTAAGAAGAAGAAGAAAAGGCATATAAAATTATTAGCAAGCTGAGAAAGAACGTGGTTAGAGGTTGAGATTTTAAGATTTGAATTTGAAAAAAAATAAAGTATCTTGTAATAAAGAAAAAAGTAGTAAAGATAAAAATGTAAGAAGAAAAGGCAGATAATTATGGGCAATCTGAGAAAGGATGGCAATAGCTGAGATTTAAAATTAATAGCAGTTTGAAAAAGAATACTAATGTTGTAATAAAGACGAAACTAGCAAAGATCAAAATCTAAGAAGAAGAAGAAAAGGCATATAAAATTATTAGCAAGCTGAGAAAGAACGTGGTTAGAGGTTTAGATTTTAAGATTTGAATTTGAAAAAAAATAAAGTATCTTGTAATAAAGAAAAAAAGTACTAAAGATAAAAGTGTAAGAAGAAAAGGCAGATAATTATGGGCAATCTGAGAAAGGATGGCAATAGCTGAGATTTAAAATTAATAGCAATTTGAAAAGAATACTAATGTTGTAATAAAGACGAAACTAGCAAAGATCAAAATCTAAGAAGAAGAAGCAAAGGCATATAAAATTATTAGCAAGCTGAGAAAGAACGTGGTTAGAGGTTGAGTTTTTAAAATTTGAATTTGAAAAAAAATAAAGTATTTTGTAGTAAAGAAAAAAAGTAGCAAAGATAAAAATGTAAGAAGAAAAGGCAGATAATTATGGGCAATCTGAGAAAGGATGGCAATAGCTGAGATTTAAAATTAATAGCAATTTGAAAAAGAATACTAATGTTGTAATAAATTTGAGAGTTTAAAATATGAAGCACAATGTATAAACGACGAAATAGTGAATGAGGAGCAGAAGTTTAGCAGCAACTTGAAAAGTGAATAATACTGGAAAAAATTTAAAAACTTAATATTTTATAATTTACTATAATAAATAGTTCGTGTTCAAAACTGGGATGCTTCCCCCAAAGATATTTAGAACAAATTGTTATTTGCTCGCGTTATCAAAGAGAACATCGTTAGTAATTTAATAAATGCAATCACAATTCGATAAAGTCAAATTGCAACAACAATTGTTTCCTGTTAATTTTTAAAATATACCGATGGTAATTCGGTCTAAAAATAGACAAAACATGTTACTTATTTGAATATAACTCGGTGATTTAAATATTCTTTGAATTGAATAAAATTAATATGTACCCGCAATAATTTATTTAGTTTGAAATGAATAATGGATTATTAGAATTTACAAACATGATACACGAATTCAACACCTGTATATTCGCTTTGTGATGACACAAACTTTGAGGAATTTTTTTTCTTTGAAGGGAGAAATGTTTTTGACTTTGAAATGATTTTGAATCGGATTATTAAAAGGCGGCTGTAATTGATTTAGCTTGAGATAGTGGTTCAGTGGACTGTTTTTTCATGGCTATGGTAACGGATTCGAAGGACCATATGGTTTGGCGTTAGCCAAACCGGAAAGAATAGGATTTAAAGGGATTCTACTCACGGTTGTGGTGTAGGTTCGATGGTGGCGTGGATAGCAGGATTCAGAGATCTCGGCTAACATCAGGTAACCCGTCGTGCACTTTCTCGTGGTGGTCGCGGTTGGTCACGGGTAACTCGGCCCAGGTTTCGGCGATGAAGAGCGTGCCGGCGACGTGGCTAGCCCGGATTTGAGGTCTTCTCCTGGCGATGGTCTACGAACAAGTGCACGAGACCGGGCGGAATGGTCGTCGAGGTAATGGTAGCCGACGACACGCAACAATACTCTCCAACTCAACTTGTGATAATACGATTGGCGGGGCCGGGAGCGAAGACGATGCGGCCCGCGCGCGACAGGGCCGGGATGATGACGATGCGGCCGCGATAAAAGAGCGCCCCCACATTCCGCGTCACGTTATGGCGTGATCAAGCTGTATGAGAAGATGTATGGGTGTGGTATAAGCGAAATATGCGTCTCAATAAGAAATTTCTGACGCTCTGTCTTCTCTGTTTGCTCCAACAAGTGTCCTAAAGTAACCAGTTTTTCTCTTCTTATTCTACATGTTCAAGGGTGTGCGCTGAAAAACATCTGGTGTCCCCGTGGCTGGGCTCGCTCTATATTGGTGGGGTGTATCTTGGCCGGGGGGATGTTATTAGATGAGTCCAAACCTTTTCATAGCTTCTGTTTTTTAATGTATTCTCTTTTTAATATGTTCTTGAAATATATCTAAATGTATTATGTACATACTATGTTGCTATCAATAAACCTGTATTTATTTATTTATATATTTATATTCAGTTAATTCAAGTATAGTGTACATATTTCAATAGTTTGATTATAATTTGTACGACTTTAAAATGAATCGATTGCGTATGCACTATGCACGCAATCGCCCAAACATCCAGTTTTGATATACTGCAAGCACAAGTTCATAATCACAATGAAAAGTAAGCCATGCCACCAGACTCAGGTGACATCATTTTAACAATTTTAACGAGGGACAAAGTTTCCATTTATACAAATTTAAACTGAGCGTTAAAGGAAATATATCTTCGTCGTGATCTCAATACTGGGAAACGTGACCCACAAATTATTTTACATATTTATAGAAAATAAACCAAAGTAGCGTTTCTATCAAGTCTAACGATACATTTTTTTAAAAAAAGAGTTGATTAAAAGATATTAAAATAACCTGAAATCAAAAAACTTGACAAGGGACAACAGCAAGTATAAACTTCCTAATAATAATATGTATTTGTTTAAACAATTTTTTTTTCAGTTTATTTGATATTTTTTGTATTAATTAACCCCCTTTCAAATTGTTTTGGAATAAGCATTCTAAATCGCTAAGTACATAAATAATTGCTACTATATATTGATTTAATTTAATAATCGTATTTAGTTTTATGAAATGGCCTATAAATTGATATTTTTAAATATATACGAGTACTTACTGTATTACTAACGAATGTACATAAATACTATAAAATACTACTTCCATTTATAAAGGGGCGCGCATCGCTAATACGGGGTGGGTCTGCAAAGGTCCAAGGGTGGAGCTCGTAGTGGTAGCTTTGAAATAATTACAGTCATTGAACAGTACTAGAGAAAACGAAACATATTTTCACATGAATATAACTTGAATCGAAGATCAGAATAGTTCCGGTGGAAGGGGCAAATCTGGTCACCATCCGCCAGTATGACATGCCCATTTTTGGAGCGACAGCATCCATAAATAATATTGTCAACGTTAAGTCACACAGCGCCAGCGCCTCGCCTGATTACCGACATAAATACTAATTCAGTTGCTAAACACTGGTCCAAATAGCTGGGCAAATTTCTATATGCACAATAACCCGTCTAACCTCATTCCATACGATAAGCTACCACTTCACACTTGCACCAAGCTCGCAGGCCGTGGTCATGTGGTATTCAAGTGTATTACTAAGCTTATGTGCTAAAAAATAAAATTGCAAATTAATAATACCTCATCAAATACGGGGTTACATTTTTGACAATCGTCGCGATTTCCAAAACCGATGAGCAGTCAGTTTTGCCTCTTCGAATACATTGTTCACTCTATCCACCATTCATTGAATTGCCTGCCGCTTCTCTTCTTTATATATCCAATGTGAACATCATTCCAAGATGCAAAATTTCTTCTTTTTAACTTACTCCAATGTTTCGTTTTACCTTACACACATCCATAACTTTCTACTATATAATATTTATACTAAACCCATTTGATTAACATTTTCCATAGAAGGGTTTGTAAATAGTCCTCGTTTTCTACTAGTACTAACACATCACCTGTGTACAACCTTTCACATACATTTTAATCTGACAATGTTATTCCGAAAATCAGCATATTTTAATACATTTCCACATAACATGTGGAATGTCTTATAGATTGAACAACCGTGTAAAATGATGAAATAATGCGTAAATTTAATATATTTGTCAATATATGTCCTTGAATGTTATTGTTGAGAGGTTGTCAATAATAAGCTTCCGTTTGATCCTCAATTGATTTGACCACTATGCCAACGATGAGACTGTGGAGTTTGGGAAAGCTTATGGTAAAAAGAGAAAGACCTCCGACACGTTGAAAAAGCCATGCGAGGATCTCAATACGATAACCATTTTCTATTACACTCAGATCTACGAAGTATAGAGATTGATCGAGAGGATGTAGAGAAATTAAACATGACATGAAATCAGTGCATGTTGTAAACAGTGGAACAGGGAATTCTGAATATAAAGCCGAGTTATTTCAGAGAGTTAGCAATTATATTTACAATATAAGAAAATAAATAATGGATTATTTCTCTTTAAGCGCTGTCAAGGACTGGGAAAGATGGAGACAAGACATATCGGAGGACCACAAAGTTAAGCATTGGACACGCGATGAAGAAGAAAGAAGGAACAAAGGTGATGTGTAATCAGTCTTAGCTGTGATTTAAAAGTGTCAGCGCTTCGCTCATTGTATCGGTTAGTGTTCAAATCGCTAACATGCTCGCGCGCTGCTTCGCCGGCATGCGCACATTGCATACATACATTACATATGCCTTTTTTATGACAATAACAATGTTTCCGGTGTTTTTTGTTTACAGAAACGCGTGTCAAAATCCGCACTAAAGGAGGTATTGCAATATTGACGCCCAAGACAACGATCTATAATTAGTTTCAGCATTGTAAAGCTGACCTCAACTTATTTTGTAGGCCGGACTGTACATAATGTGAAATATTTTTTTTTTTTAATTTATTTTAAGAAGTAATCTATTGTATAATACAAACATTTGCCAAAGGCTGTACCTATATATAAGTTTATATCTTAAGAACTAATCTAATTTATATGTTACGACTGTAAACTAACTTAATTTTAATTTCTTACGTGTAATTTTTATTTTAATAATCTTAATATTAAATTTTTAAGAAAAAAGTTAACACCTACATACTAATTTATAACTAGATAACAATTCTTGCAACTAATTATTTAATACTAATATTTTAACATGTTCACTTGTTCAGGCTACTTGCATTTCACCACATTCACTCAGACCTTGGTCCTTCCTGCTAATACTGCAGGTGGACTAGTCAGGCAACAGATGATGTGGAAGAATGGTGTATGTGATAAGTTGAAAATAAAGTATGTGAAGTGATCTTATGTATTTAAGTATTATCTTATGTGTTCTTTTTGCATTGTTACGTACATATTATATATTTTTTTTATGTACACATGAAAAGAAATATACATAATTTGCGAAAAAACAACAGCTTATTTAATTTGGACATACAATTTTAATAGATCTGGGTTTGTGGCCTATTATTTGAGGTGTCCCCAGTAAACTAGGCTTTTGCCTGTATCTCACTGACGATAATATATTTGCACTTTAATTATGGTTAGTCTCCTCATTAAAATGGTGTAAATTGCAAATTTTGAGTTGTGGATAGTAAAACACAAAAAAAGTGTTTAGATTTTCACGATTTGTATTTATGTATTTTGTTATTTGATATACAAAATGAAGTTCCTCAAAAAATAATTAACTTATATGCAAATTAATACTTTTTCCATCGAATTTTATGATATTAATTTTTCGCAATAAAATTATGCAATTATTTTAAGATTGAATCTAGAATAAACGGTACTGGGGACAAAAACAATTATTTATTTATTCTTGAAACTCAAATCTGCGCCCCTTTTAAAAAAGCGCCTTTGGCATGTTCACAATTTGCTCCACCCTAGATCCATTTCTTACTAAACCCATGTATTATGCATCACTAAGACGGCATTGCCTGTAAAAGGTTATATTTTCAAATACGAAATTATATGTTTTCTTGTTCTGCACAATCAAAAATGACTAAATAATACATGGCACGTATTAAAGGAACCTTTAATATCGATGCTAATTACAATTTAGCCAAGAAATGAAACACCACAATATAATATTATGCAAAATACTATTTAAATAAATTAGCATTTACCAATAATGGGTTTGTTTGCATACGATCTTGAACATAGCAATAAAGAAACAATAAAACAGATAGATTTACATAAAACAATGAACGTGGAATATTGGATAGTAAAAAAACCAAACTGTCGTTTAATACACCTTGAAGTTTTATAAACTTGCCTCGTTGGACTTATCAAACAACGTCATTATCAGGTTATATTCATTTAGATATCTGTCCAAAGATCAGTAATAGACGACCTCCGTGGTCAAGTTGGTAAGACGCCTGTCTCCCAGCCCGGAGGTTGCGAATTCAAATCCCGCTAGAACCCATATTCAAAAAAGAAAAAGAAAGATTCCTGTCTGGTTTTCACTGGAACTCAGTTTTTTTTTAATAAAGGATTCCAGTGTAGTTTTCCCTTTAGGTATTTTTAACATCTTTCTGGTTGATTGGAAGAGATTGTCACATGGCAATAAACCCACCAGGTTATACCGTATACAACAAAATTGTCATACAATGCAAAAGTATTAGCGTTCTCAGTAGTCTAGTGGATGACAAAATTGATGTTAATTATTGATAGCTTAGTTTTTATCCTACTTGCAAATCTCATTCCAGCTGCTTTATTTAGGAGATCTTATACGCTGCCTTTTTTATGGTAAATATAGGCCAAATGAGATAATAATTATTTACTTCTTTCGTTTGTTATTTTTCAACTTATCCGTAGTGGTGATTCAGCCATATTTGAGAGCGTGTATGGGAGACAACTTTATCTCCTGTCTGATTAATCATTCGTTTCGGTTTTTAGAACCTCAGTAATAGACAAAGAACTTGCGATTCGTGATTGCATGTGTTTGTAACACTATCAAATGTAAAGAGGCTACAATACTCGCACACGTCTAGCTTGTATTGTTATCGAATCGAACCTGAAACCTTCATGTGCAAATCAAATGACTTACCAACTAGGCACCATGGCCTCCAAAGATCATTGATATATTTTTTAAGAAACAACACTCTTCAAAACATCCGTACATTTCCCATTCATTTTAGGGGTCATCGCGACGATTCCCCTCTATTCAACGTGCTGAATCCAAAGTCTTCTCCGGAGCCACCACCTTCCTATCCTGACACTACTTTTATATATTTATTTTGTAATACGTTAAATTTATCAATAATAGTGGATTCCGATCGTAAAAGCGCCCTTGAGGAGAGTTACCTCTCTAAACGGCGCTATATAAATAGTCCTTTTATTATTATTAACAACCTCATAATCTATTTTAAACAACTTTTATTCTATACATTTGTTATTTTTCTACATATTTCTTTATTTATCTCCATAAACCGGGACTTTTTCTTAATTTCTGCAAGAGGAACTACTTTCAGAGAATGTTTCACTTACCTATTCCTCAAATACTTCAGAAATCTTCGCCGAGTGTGCATTTCACTAAAATGTTATATCTACTCTTGGGATTGAGTTGTTGTCCAGGTTCGTACAAGACATAGGTGTGTTTTTACTATTTATCGAATATATTGTCCCACCTGGATGGGGGGTGTTTTATTGTATCCCTTTGTTACTGACGGAACCTGTAAAATGTTGACGACAATAATATAATATTTTTAAAAAATCGTGTTTTACGTTTTTCAAATTGTCTTTGTGTTCTTTTTCTAAATAAGTGTGATGTAGGTGAATGTAAATGCAAAAGCCTTACCAGTATTGTTTGCTAAAATTCGGAAAATTTTAACTATGTGTGAAAAGACAGAATATTTCCCGTTTTATAATACCTTTTAGATACTCGACCATTTATCTCAAACAAATTGCATCCACCCATTGGAAACATTTTATTATTCACCGGTTTTAAATATATGAATAAACTTTTTAACGGAGGGTAGTTTCGGCGTCTCTTGATCAAATTCTGAAGTCGTTACCAGCCTTACTTTGACTTGTAGATCTTGGAGGGTTGACTTTTATCTTAATTTATTTCCTCGTGCTGAAGGAGATACGTGAAGTTGCACCTGTCGAATTCCATCTTTCGTCTTATATATTTTGTTTTTCAATTATATTGTCTTTTGTGTTTATACTTTTGCACGGGATGTGCACCTGTGAACAGCCCTGTATTGTTTTGGCAACATGTGATTTTGTACGATTTGATACCTGTTTCTTTCTGATTATTTTTATCGTAATTATTTAGAATTATTTTTCAGTTTTTTTATATATTATGTCCTTCTTAGTGTGTTGAGCATTTATTACTAGCTCTTTTAATTTTATTATTTTCGTTCTAAGGTACATTGTACCGTTTATTTATATATCATAAATAAATAAATGTATGTGAACCGCACTGCATAAGTAAATATATACCTAAAAAAATAAAGTTCAAATAAGTAGTCTGATGGTAAGCGTACTAACTAGGTTTTATAGTTTGATTCGCAGTAGATATCGGTTATTTTTTTCAGGCAGTTTTTCAAATAAACATATCAGGCATTGAAACTACAAATATATAACGTCAATTTGAAATACATAACTTAAAAAGTTTAAAAAGAATCGCAAAATTACACGTGTTTGAAGTGAATATCAAAATCCATAGTGGTAAATATTTATTTGATGGTTTGGTGCTCACAACATATCCTAAATGGTAATAATATTGTATTCGAACCCAATAATCGAGCCTTCGTGTTAATAACTACTGGAGTCGGCCTGTAACAGTTTAGCACCGTAGGTGATTGAAATACTGCCGTACTTATACTCGTATAGGCAACGACACTCGCACACGTCTAACGTGTGCAAATGTTGCTAACAGACGAACCCTTGGTAGATAACATAGCTTGCCGAAACAGAACATCGTTTTAATCTGGTGATATATTTGTGCCAAACCGCTTTTTTTTTGTTTAACGATAAATCATCGTATTTTTGTCTTCACCTTTGTTCGTCTCCACGTTGGAGGTTAGCTGATCATGATGACTATTTTAACTTTGTTCATAGCTGTTCTGAACAATCTGTTCGTGCTACAGTGGAACCATTCTCTTAGGTTCCTCAGCTAGGAGCCCCTTTACTTCGCATACTTCATTTTTCTTGTATCTTCCCCAGCAATATAACTTGGATGATAACAAATTCATTTCCTCTAATGAAGTAACCCTCTTATGAAGTACCCTATATATATTTAACATTCTCCTGTTGCACCACATTTCGAATGCTTCTATTAATTTGAATGCTTCTATTAATTTTGTGATCGTAAGGGTGAGTGTCTAAATCTCTACGTATTTGCGTAAGAATATATTTTAACACAACAAGGCTTATGGTCAATGTTTTAATATAGTAAAAGAGAGAATAATAAACACTATGGAAGTTATTGAAGAAAAACATGAAAGAAAGACGGGACTCTTTTTTTATATGTTTTGTTTTATCGGGCATCAAACCCGAAACCTCACTGTGGAAGACAATCTACTTAACAATTAAGCTATGAAGGTTGTCCTTAATAGTGAGTAGACGACATCAAAATGAAATCTAAAGGTGACTAGTAGGTTTCAAAAAAAGATTTCGTAAACAATAATTAACCTTTGCAACCAAAATCCAATAAATGATTTCTTTTAGCTTTTTAATATGGTCGTGATGAAATAGAGCGAGACGAATTTTGAATAAATCAATAAAATAAACAGCAGACATGTGTCAAACAGATAAAGTAGTACAGTTTTTCATTTCTGTCACGTTATGCAAAACCTTGAACCTCGACAAATCGACAAGACGAAATGAAATGGAAACACGAAATGTTAAGAAACCGTTGTTATTTCACCATTGCACTTCGCTGGTCCAAGGAGATGGAGCCCGAGTGGGCTGCCCACATTCAGACAGACCCGCGAATAGTCATCTTGGCACGATACGTGGGCTAGTCATAGGGACCGCGATCCCGTGACAATAATTTAATTCCCGGGATAACGTTTTCCGAGAATTCAATTACTGTCTCGGGATCCTGATTCTTAAGACTAGCCCACATTCAGACAGATCCGAGAATTAGACATGGGATAGTCTTAGGTTCCGCAACTTCCGAGAATCACGGTTCCGAAGACTAGCCTACATTCAAAAGGACCCACGAGACATAGTTATGTCTTAGAGATCGCGATTCCGACACAATCTTTTAATTTCCGGAAACCGTATTCCCGGGATACAGGTGCATTTTAGAAATCTCGATTGAGAAAGGACTTTGAGTGTCGACTTTTATAAATTTACTTAACATTTATATATCTTTTTAGATAACGAAGTAGTGGATTAAGATAATAAATGTAAGCAAATAAAGTATTTTTTTTTATTTAGAACACCCTTTCATCCTAATTTTCCTTTGCTTTCCTTTATTATCCTTAAAAAAAATCCTTTCCTCTAGTTCTACAATTGTTAATATTTTTTACTTGAATTTAAATAAATTTTTATTTATAAAATTTATCACACACAAAAATATATTTACGTATCCAAGGCAAACCGTTTGGTTCGAATAAATTGATGTGTAGCAATAAATCCGCCAAGTGTAAAATGTATAACCCACAAGAGATGTATAACCCACAAGAGATGTATAACCCACAAGAGATGTATAACCCACAAGAGATGTATAACCCACAAGAGATGTATAACCCACAAGAGATGTATAACCCACAAGAGATGTATATATAACCCACAAATAAAATAAAGTGCGGACATATCCTTAGCCAAATTGTAAAGAGTCTAAAAATACTTGATTCCATATTTACACGAATGAAAAAATATATCATGTAAAAACGAGGCAGTGGGACATTATTCCTGTAATACGAGTATGTGCTCAAACGGAAAAGGCCACTTGACAGACCAAAATAAGTATTTATTATATAAACAACGTTTAATAACATCTAAGAAATTAATTCATAATAGAAAATTACAAATGACCTTTCGGCTTGGAGATAAAAACCGTTCAGAAGGCTAAAACAAATCATTAATTTACAAAAATGAAAAACATGTATTTTATACCTCGTAAATAAAAAAGTTTATTCTCAAGACAACCTTCATACGGCTGAGAAACCATATCTTCTGATCTTATCTTATAGCATATATTTAAACATTTTCTCCTCTTCGGAAGTGAGCGATCATCATAGTTATCCTGACACAGCAGCACTAAATAAAGATATGACACTACAATTAAATAAATATGACACTACAAATAAATTCATTTCTGGAAGGTCTACAAACAGAATTTTTCTGCCCTGAATATTTCCTTGGAATATCAGCTGAAAGATCTCATATTATTCTCCTCGAATTATCTGTCAAAATAACTCGAACTTTATTTTCTTGATGGTGGATAATACTTCTATATCTGTATTCATTCGTTTCAAGATATCATAATTACGGAGTTTTTGTTTCTATATATACATGTGGTTTTCAGCATTTTTCAATAACACCACATTTCAAAAGTTTCTAGTTTCATCGTGATGACCTGAGTAAGAGTCAATGCTTCAATGCCATAAGTTTATAAAATAACATTATTTTTCAGGCTACAGATAATTATTTTCTTAATGTTTTTAATACATGGCTTAAACGTCTGTGTTCCAACTCAGGTGTTACGGGTTCAATTATCATTGGTACTCACATTTAAAAAAAGTTTCTATCTGGCCTTAACTTTGGGTGTTTATAACCCATCTCTGGTTAGTTGGAAAATATTGTCAATATTGGTTAAGTATAAATCCTCCGGATTATATTGTAACTAACGAAAGTGGAATACAATACGAAACAATTTATATAAAAAAATTCTCCGAGTTTGATCTCAAAATGTATAAAAAAATTAGGACTTAGCTCTACCAGCATTAAAATAAAATAATAACATTTTAGAGATGTTCTGTATCTCACATAGATATTTATTATAGATATTTCAAAATTATCTCATATTTGAATTTAAGATCCCGAGGTGTTCAGCCCTTGTCTAAATCAAGGAGAAGAAGTAAGCAGGCTGCGACTGGTTTCCGTGGCAAGTTGCGCAAATATTATTCGCCATTGTGCAATTTGCTCGACTCAAGGAACTGAAGAAAATCAGCCGATTCAATTATTAGACATCCATCTTGTTAGTTGTAGGCTCCCATATATGGTGTGTTTAGCATCAATTATGCTAATATTTGTATGTTTAGTATTCACGTGGCATATTTAATGAATATTTTGAATGATAGCTTGACACAAATGCATTGCTAATATTTTTTTTGTGAATTTAAGGAGATACTCCTTAGTATCCACGTTGTTTGAATTATTTTTATAGTATTAAGGCGACTATTAAAGAATACGAGTATAATACAACTAAATATAACAAATAAATGAGAATTTTCGACTAAGGAATAAAATAATAATCAACAATCATATGCTTTCATCAAGATACATGCAAGCGCCTAGTTTACTAGGGTCTTGGTCGCATAAATCATTCAAATAACTATCCATCCCACGAAGTCCATAAACACATACTATACGTGAGCATATATATGCCCACAACCCCTACAAAGACGGAAAATCCCCCGAATATTCTTTTTCATATAAAGTGAGATATCATCAATCAAAAGGAAAGGAAGGGATGGTGGAGAGGAAAGGAAAAATCAGGAATGAAACACGTTATTTTACTGACTAGAAATTAAGAGTTTTTTCAATCGCTTCTTAAAGCATGCCAAGGACGGAGCGAGTCTTATATTGGTGTGTAACTGATTCCAGAGTCTCGCTGTATGGATAGTAAAAGACGACGTAAAAAAGAGGAGCGGGGAACTGGAAAGGCCAATAAACAATCTCTGTTTGAACGTAGGGTTAATCCATGATTGGAAAGACGCTGAAAATTTTCGGCGTGATAAGAAGGGGCGGCGAGACAGTTAAGACAGAGTACTAAAAATAACTGATTAATGGAGTCGTTAAGTTTTGTATGCGAAACCTTACGAATTGTGTCGGCTTCAGTTATGAAATTTTATTTAAATTCAAATATACACTTGAAATGATTTGTGTTTTTTTTTCTGCCCTATTTCTTTTTTCATGTATTATGTATACGTATTATAAATGAAAAATAAAAATAGCTGATCAATGGACTCATCAAGTATTTGCAAACGAAACGTTACAAATTGTGTCAACTTCAATGGTGAAATTTTATTCAAATATGGTTTAATGAAAACTATTACAAAGGTAAAATCTCTTTACTATATACTCGTATGTACTACCTTGATCAAAAAGTTTTAGGACCGGCCATCGTGTGGCGCTGTCGGTGACCCGATTGGAATTATTTTTTTTTGTTAGGTTACCACATCTATCATTGATACTTCCCTCCAAATTTCAGCGTCATAGCTTGACATTTGTAAAAGTTACGCTGTACTGAGTACATCTACCTTTGTGCGTGTTTTCGATTTTACAAGTTTGAAAATGGCATCATCTGTGCATCAACGAGTTTGCATTAAATTTTGTGTGAAAAACGGATTTAACGGTCCGGAAATGTTTTTCGATGGCACGAACGCTTAAGAAGTGGTCGTGAGTCGGTCGAGGATGACGACCGCAGTGGCAGTCGAAAACCGATGAAAACATCGATAAAATCAAAGAAATGTTGGCCGAAAACCGCAAATTGACCATCAGAGAGCTGGCAGAGGACTTGAACATTGCTTATGGATCCACTCAAAACATTTTGGTTAGTGATTTGGGCCTCAGACGTGTCGCTGCAAAACTGGTGCCGAAACACCTCAATTTCATGCAAAAAAAGGACCGCGTTGAAATCGCGAAAGACATGATTTCCATGAGTTTTTGACCAAAAACAACACGAATACTATCCAGCAGCCTTAGAATTCATGTGATCTGGCTCCCTGTGACTTTTCCTGTTCAATCGACTTTAAAAACCGCTTCGCGGAACGCGTTACAGCACCCGAGAGGATGTCATGAAAAAATCGAAGACGGCTCTGATGGACATACCGAAAATTAAGTACCAGCGGTGTTTCGAAGATTGGATCAAGCGCTGGCGTAAGTGCGTTGCAGTCGATGGGGAGTACTTTGAAGGGGACCATATCGATTTTGATTAATAAACTTGTATTTTCGATTTTATGAGTAAAGTCCTAAAACTTTTTGATCAAGGTAGTATGTATATCTTACTATAGATTTAAGAAGTTTTTATAGAAAATTACATACACGTATGATAAATTGGGAAATGAAGACGGGAAAAGATCAAAACTGTAATAAAAATCGAGATGTACGAGTAAATAAAATGGAAGAATATTTTACAATAGAATTGAGAGGGAAATTAAATATTAAGATTATTGAAATTAAAAATAATATATATATATATATATATATATATATATATATATATATATATATATATATATATATATATATATATATATATATATATATATATATATATATATATATATATATATATATATATATATATATATATATATATATATATATATATATATATATATATATATATATATATAGGAAATCAAAATTGAGTAAGTTCATAGATATAAATTAGATAAATTCGTAAGATTTCAGTTTTAATAGAGGTATTTGTAAATTTGTACATAGCTAAAGGATGGAGGAAAAATCAAAAGAAGGCAGAAAAAACAAAAAATTAAATTTAAAAACAGGAAACATTTTCAAGTAAACGGAGTGTATCCAAGTAAATTAAATTGTGATAAAATGCTCATATAATTTGAAATCTCTAATATGATTGTTTGCTAGCTCAGCGTTCTCGAGAATTCACTTTTTATCATGTCGGCGGTGTGGCCCAATGATTAACTGAATTCCTAGCAATCAGCAGTTTATCTTTATGGTTGATTGAAAAAGATTACCACATTACAATAAGACGGCCAGGTTGTACTATATAAAACGAATGTGTAATACATTGGAGAACATTCTGAGAGAGTATGAGCATGTGAAACGAATGAATAAAGAAAAATAGTTACAAAAACAAATATACAGTCGAAATGTGAGTGGAAGACGTGGTAGAGAAAGAAATGAAATTATGTAAGAGAAATCGTAGAAGCTGTAGGAGGTTAAAGATATGTGTGATAGGAAAATCTGATGCTCTCTACTCTTTGCCAACCTCGACAGGGATATAAAGTAATAGCATTTATGTATGTTACAAAAAAAATGGCGATGGTGAATAATTTATTCAAAATAATACGTAATTTATCTATGTTTTTTTTTGTATGTTTTTATCGATATAATCTTAACTTTAATATCATGCTCATGTAAATATAAAAGACCCACTTTAAGTTAGTCGAATTGCTATTTGATGATATCATGCTACAGAAAACTCATGGAACGTCTCCAAAACTAATCATTATGTAACAACATTTGAGAAACATAACTCACTGCTAATGTGAACGTGAACGTTCCGAATGCAAATCACAAAAATATAATTTATACACTGTTTGTATCTAAAGTGGACTTGGTCCGAAGTTTGGAGACAGAATCTATTAAATATTCTTCCTTAACCGGAGGAATAAAATAAAATAATAAAAATCACCAATATCAATCCGGAACGCTCTGAAGTTCATCTGAAGTGGGGAAAAAATGCAAAAACTGAAAACAAATAGCGTTCAAAAGCACATAATTGTCGATAAAATTTAGATATTTCTAATTTGTAATTACTTTTGTAAATGAAATATGGCACGCGTCGTAATAATTCAATAATGAAATTGAAACAATTGAGTTTTATCCACGTCCTGATGAAGTGTTGAATATATAATAGTCGCGAGAGAAGATTTTATAGCTTTGACATTCAGCCGCCGGGTGCTGTGTCGGAGCCGTATTGTTGTGTTTAATACAGTATTTTATTTGGGAATTTTGTATAAAACATGTTTATAGGAAATAATATTATTGTAGTTAACGACCGTCAGAAATTAAATTAAGTATGGACGCTGGCGTCATTTAATTTCTACTGTGATTTTCCATTCTTTTGAAAGAAAATTTATAACTGCTTATATCGATAAAAGACGTAGATTTATCAAATTTAACAGAAATTTCGCCTAACCATGCATTGGACGTGGCCGGTGTGGTATTTACTCATATGCGTTCAAATCGGAAAGTTTTGGACCTTAGTGATACTCGTATATTACTGACTGATATTTGCGAAACAATATATAATAACGTAATTAACTGATATTTGCACGACAATTTATTATTGACTGATATTTGCGCGACGATATATAATATAATTATACAATCGACTGATATTTGAACGACAATTTATTATTTGCGCGACAATATATAATTTAATTATATAATTGGCTGATATTTGCACGACAATTTATTATTGATTGATATTTGTGCGACAATATAACATATGTATTTTTTCTATCATCCGAGATCACCATAAAACTTTCGACAATATGCAGAAAAAGAATCCTCGTACTTTGAGCATGTTGCTCGAAAGAATTATGCAAGTCTGGAGAATTTGGTGATCTCGGGAACAGTTAAAGAAAAGCTAGCAAGAGGAAAGAGTCATATGAGATGGACTGATTAAATAAAAGAGTTACAGGATGCTCTTGAAGCACTGCAGCACATTCAACACGGTCCAGGACCGGGAGGGGTAGAAACAGGTAGTGTGTCGAGTTCGATATATAGCGGGGCACCACGACGCTTAGCATTGAGAACACAATGAAGAAGGAGGTATAATTACATTATTGACTGATATTTGCGCGACAGAAAAAAATATTTTTTTGACTGATGTTTGCACTATAATGTATAATTATTACATTATTAACTGACATTCGTATTAAACAGCCTTGTGCTATATAAAAGTAATGTGCAATATACACTTTTACAAAAGTTTTATACAATAAGAACCACGTTTCGAAACAAATACCATTGAAAGAAAGCAACATGTGCTAAAATTATATTGTGTTCATCATTCGCTGTATCTACAGTTAGATAGAGCGGGAGAGTGAAGCACGGGAGTGTCGAAGAGTGGTCTAAATCGAGAGAAGACAGTGACTGTGACCTCGATGTATGCGCTATTTTGGCGACATCACACACTGTGCCTTGTTGTACTGCGAGTTGTGGAGTGCCCGCCAAGAGCGGATCCGCTAGTCCGTCTGACGCCAGCTACAGTGGCGTGAATGAACTGTCGATTTTTAGGTCTTGGCATGCCGTTTTTTAGATGCTCTAGAATCCACCAAAATAACAACTCATTTGTCTATTTCTATTACAACATAGAAAAACAGTTCATGAATTATTCCTCATTCTTTATTAAATCGAGAAATGTTGTAGGTATCCGTTATTATAAAATCTGAGTTTAATAATAAAGATTTTCTAATATACATTTCTAATTTTCTAGCATGCATACGGTATGATGGTATGATGATACCATCAACATGCTGGTATCGTCATACCGTTTCTTAGTTGGAATAAACTGAAAGAACAGAACGCTAGTATCTACCAACCCCAACACGCATCCTTCATCTCATCTACGTCTAAATCCAGCCTTTTTTAATTTTTTTCTTTCAAAATAACATCAACTTGATCCAATCATACTTTTTTTATCTCTGTCAGTATGAGTTATTCCTCATTCAAGATATATTGTAGGTATCCGTTTCATAAAACTTGAGTCTAAAATTGAAGATAACACATACATACCATTAAGCCGTTTCCCTGCCGTTAGTGGAAGGGTACAGAGATCACAGAGCTTCAGACCTTCATATCGCGATTTATATCTTGAGCATCTTCTACATCCATACACCTTCTCTTACAACTCCTTCGATTTTTTTGACTTTTAACATTTCCCTCTTTCAAAATATCATTCATTTGATCCAACCATGCTTTCCTTAGTCTTTCTTTACCTCGCCTTCCACTCATACGTGCACTGCCGATTTTGTAAGGCTTTCTTCATCCATTCGTTATACGTCCTCAAATAATATTAGAGTGTTCTTCTTCATCCTACTTCATACATATGAGCATATAGCATAACATCCTACTTAATACATATTTAATACATCCTACTTAATACATATGAGCATGTAACATAGCATCCTACTTAATACATACTTAATACATCCTACTTAATACATATGAGCATATAGCATGGCATCCTACTTAATACATCCTACTTAGTACATATTTGCATATAGCTTAGCATCCTGCTTAATACATACTTAATACATCTTACTTAATGAGCATATAGCAAAGCATCCTACTTAATACATACTTAACATAGGGTGTAGGCTGAAAAATATCTGGTGTCCCCGTGGCTGGGTTCGCCTTATATTGGTGGGGTGTACCTTGGCCGAAGGGATGCTATTAGATGAGCCCAGACCTTTTGATAGCTTCTGTATTTAATGTATTATCTGCAATTTATGTGTTTTAGAAGTGTTATTTAAATATAATCTGTACATACTACGAGGCATATCCAGAAAGTAAGTGTACTGAATTTTTGTAGGATACAATTTTTTTTATTTAAACAAAAAAATTACGTGGTTACCGTAGTACATATGTAAGTTATTTTTCGACATAGTCGCCATTCCTCTCAATGCAGGTGGTAAAGCGGGGTATCAACTTTTTGATGCCTTTCTCGAAGTAGTTTCCCGCCAACCCCTCCGTCCACTTCTCCACCTCCTCCTTTACTTCCTCGTCGGTTGAAAACCTTTTTCCACCCATGTGCAGCTTCAGGAAGGTAAAAAGATAGTAATCTGAAGGTGCTAGGTCAGGGGAATGCGCGGGATGGTTCAGGACATTCCATTTAAACGAGGCGAGCAGTTCCTTTGTGGCGTTGGCCGTGTGTGGTCTGGCATTGTCGTGCAGCAGGCCTCTCCTCTTGTTCTGAATCGCCCTCCGCAATTTTTTTAGGGTCTCACAGTATCTTGCAGAGTTCATGGTCTCCCCTTGAGGCATATATTCAATTAAAATTATGCCTTGACAGTCCCAAAACACGGATGCCATGATTTTCTTGGCTGAAATTGTGGTTTTGAACTTTTTGGCGGAGGGGGAAGAGGTGTGATGCCACTGTTGAGACTGCCTTTTGGTTTCAGGCGTGTAGTGTGCAACCCAAGTTTCATCTCCAGTAACGATGGAGTGGAGAAATTCATCTCCATGGAGTTTGCAGCCCCTCAAAAACTCTTGCCCGGCCTCCACTCGATTCAACTTGGCGGGGGATTTGATTGACATTTTTCACGAAACGTGTTGTCGCGTCGACACTTCTCAACGTACTGACCTCGAACCGGTCTCGTTGCGGAGGGGAAGGGTCAGGCTACACGGAAGTGTAGCCAACATGTCGAAAATAAAATCCATCCGGTTGTGAGAGCCTCAGTACACTTACTTTCTGGATACGCCTCGTATGTAGTTATCAATAAACCCATTATTTATTTATTTATTTATTTAATACATCCTACTTAATACATATGAGCATAAAGCATAGCATCCTACTTAATACATCCTACTTAATACATATGAACATATAGCTTAGCATCCTACTTAATACATACTTAATACATCCTACTTAATATATATGAGCATATAGCAAAGCATCCCACTGAATACATACTTAATACATCCTACTTAATACATATGAGCATATAGCATGGCATCCTACTTAATACATCCTACTTAATACATATTTGCATATAGCTTAGCATCCTGCTTAATACATACTTAATACATCCTACTTAATACATATGAGCATATAGCAAAGAATACTACTGAATACATACTTAATACATCCTACTTAATACATATGAGCATATAGCATGGCATCCTACTTAATACATATTTGCATATAGCTTAGCATCCTGCTTAATACATACTTAATACATCCTACTTAATACATATGAGCATATAGCAAAGAATACTACTGAATACATACTTAATACATCCTACTTAATACATATGAGCATATAGCAAAGCATCCTACTTAATACATCCTACTTAATACATATGAGCATATAGCATGGCATCCTACTGAATACATCCTACTTAATACATATTTGCATATAGCTTAGCATCCTGCTTAATACATACTTAATACATATGAGCATATAGCAAAGAATACTACTGAATACATACTTAATACATCCTACTTAATACATATGAGCATATAGCAAAGCATCCTACTTAATACATCCTACTTAATACATATGTACATATGAGCCTTAAGATCACATTGATCCCTAATCACTTTATTCCTTATTATGTCATACATAATGGCATACATACTCATCGTATTATTTTCAGCACACACATTTCTACAGTATTTGTTGGACTTTTTTCAGTATTTTTCTTCGACCATGATTAACTACCATACTACAAAGTTAATATAAAAAAACTGTTGTATAATATCACCTGATATTTTTGATATCACATATTACGTATATAATTTTCTTAGCAAATAAAAACGTAATAGAGACGATTTTTTTCAAACAGCTCCGCAAGATGAATGAACTACGATGATCAGTCATGACCTGAAAAAAGTAATATCATATGGTCATGCAAAGCACAAACTACAAAAACTCTTTTTTTGCCGCAAGAGTTTTATTTTGTGGTAATAAATACAAGAAGTCTTTTATATATAACTACAAAACAAACTCTTAATTCACGTAAAGTAAAAGTCATTAAAAGACATTCAAAAGAGAATTCATAAAAAATGCAAACTACGACGCCATATATAGTATGTGTACTATAAAAAAAATCTAATAAATAGTTTATTAAAGCTCAAATAGATTTAAAAAATATTCACCAAAATGTGTATTTTTATAATTTATCAAAGGCAAATGCTTTGACTTTCGAAAACGTCACATTTGATTATTTAACCAGAAATTACTTTATAATTCTATTGTTTACATTTATCACCACGAAATGTGTGTCTACCTCTTATTCAGAGACTCTCTTCATACCTGAATATAGATTCGCAAGAGAAAGTTGAAATACGTTTGGTAAATGTATTTAGTGGAATAACGAAGTATTTTCTTATTGAATGTATGATAAGTGTATTCAAGATGTGCTGTTGGAGGCAGAGGCGTATGCCTTGTACCACAAAGATCAACAAAGTCTCTATCATTCAAGATTTAGGGATTACCGAAATAATTTTGGCAACATGTTGGATAAGGATTCTAACATACTTTGGGTAGAAAAACAGAAAACGTATCGAACATCTTGAGACGTTGGTGATCACGGGGACAGTTAGGAATCGCAAGCAAGAGGAAGTTATCCTACAAGATGAACGGACCAAATAAAGGAGATCACAGAATCCTCTTGAAACCCTGCATTCAACATAACCCGGGACTGAGAAAAATGAAGATGGTGTAAGACGATGATGAAGGTGGTGTCCAAAGTTGCAGGCTTAGAGGAGGACCAAAACTCTTAACATTGAGTACGTGGTGAAGAAGAAGAGATGTTTAATTTACAGACAATCTTTTAGAAGATCATTTGAAAATTAATATAAAATAAGTTATAATAATTTGCGCTATTCAAAACAGTATGAAACTGAATAATAATACAATAAACGACTTGAATTTATAAAAGATCTTTTCAAAAATAATATAAATTAAGTTATAATAATTTGCGCTATTCAAAACTGTATGACACAGAATAATAATACAATAAACTATTTGAATTTATAAAAGATCTTTTGAAAATTAATATAAATTAAGTTATAATAATTTGCGCTTTTCAAAACAGTTTGAAACTGAATAATAATACAATAAACGACTTGAATTTATAAAAGATCTTTTCAAAATTAATATAAAATAATTTATAATAATTTGCGCTATTCCAAACTGTATGACACAGAATAATAATACAATAAACGATTTGAATTTATAGAAGATCTTTAAAAATTAATATAAAATAAGTTACAATAATTTGCGCTTTTCAAAACAGTATGAAACTTGAATTTATAAAAGATCTTTTCAAAATTAATATAAATTAAGTTATTATAATTTGCGCTATTCAAAACTGCATGATACAGAATAATAATATAATAAACGACTTGAATTTATAAAAGATCTTTTGAAAATTAATATAAAATAAGTAATAATAATTTGCGCTATTGAAAACAGTATGAAACTGAATAATAATACAAGAAACAACTTGAATTCATAAAAGGCGCAATTAAACAAAGTCACGAAATTCATTCCAATGGACAATGGTCTTCAAGTGGAGATACAGCCGAGATAGTAAGTAATACGAGTATTCTATCAACTGGAAAATTGAGGCCGATAATTCTTCTAAAAATGTTTAATATAGTTGAAATCCATAATAAACATACCTTTACGATATGTCCCATTTGGGGTAGATAGAGAGAACAAATCCCCACACTTTTCTATACTTGCACACATCTTGCCTTGTCCACGTTTATAAATCTCTTTATACATTATCTTATGTTGCTCTTAATTCTTAATTTTCCATCAAATCAAATTTCTCTCACTATATCGTACATGTTTACCTCTTCTTTACTTTCCATATATTTCAGACGTATTCACTCTTTCGCAACATCACAACCCTCTATGTGGTCAAACCATCTCGAGATTCGTTGTGTACAGTACAGCCTGGTTATTAACTAGGTCAAAGAAGCGTCTTATTAACTAGGTCAAAGAAGCGTCTTATTAACTAAGTTAAATAAGTTGGGAGGATTCCTTAATTGCACTGATAGTATTTATTTAATCCTGGATATATTACACGGTTATAATCAATAGTATGTTGAAAAATCCTAATTTAATATTTATTATAAATGTCAAATACTTAAACGTCGACATGACCAGCCACAATAATCTCTACAACGAAGTAAGGGAACAAAAAAATAAGGCAGCCTTAATATCTGGTTATCTAAGAGATGTGATCAAGAAACACAAAACATGCGATTCTCGAATATGGAGCAAAGTGCGAATATATAAGACCTGTGTTAGGTCGATCATTACTTCTTATTTTGAAATGTGAGTTGACACTACTAGAACAAGGAGCCTTCTTTGAACATCTGAAATGAGAGTATTACGAACCATCACAGGAAAATCTATCAGATATAGGATCGAATACTCTCATATTCGACTGACTAGCAACACAGAGAATGTCGTCAGATGTAACAAAAAGGAAATGGGAGTACTGGTGTGTCCATGTATATAAGATGGGCAGAGACAGAATCCCATACTTAGTAATACACAAGATGCCCGCAGGACATCGGATGCCAGGAAAGTCACATAAAATGTTGAGAGACAGCTCGCTCTCTGCTCTCCCAAAAATGATTTTCGCAACAACAGATCCAAGATCTACATCAAAAAGAAGAAAACACAACAGGTGGCCCTCGACTTTCACACATTCTACTTTCGCACAATTCGCTATTTCGAACATTTTAAAAAATTCAATTTTTTAAAGATTTTAGTCGATAATGCAAAAATTGTTCGCTTCCATCATGCAGTCGCTCCCACGGAGCGCGGTAGATCGCGCTCGATGGTATTGAACTATAAAAATGAGTTATATTATCAGTACTAATCTCCATCTACAATACGAAAATTATTGTAGATGGAGAATATTTTCCTAGACAAACATTCAATGTAGACGAGAAGAGCTTATTTTGGAAAAAAAATGCCTAATCGTACATTCTTATCGAAGGAAGAATAAGTTTCACCTGGACATAAGCCTTCTAAAAACCTATTGACATTGCTTCGTGGTGGAAACTTAGCTTAAAATTGAAGCTAATGTTAGTTTATCAAGCAGAAACCCCCCCGAGCATTGAAAGGGAAAGATAAAGAATTGCTTCCACCATTACTTTGGAAATGAAATTTAAAAAACCTGGGTTGCTGCGTTAATATTTCAAGATTGGTTCACTTTTCATTTCGTGCCGACAGTCAAGTAATATTGTTAAGATGAAAATTTACAATTTAAAGCATTATTAATCTTAGACAATGCTCCAGGACACCCAAAATCTCTGCAGAATTTGTACCCGGAAATCAATGTTGTGTTTCTTCCTCCCAATATTACCTGCCTCATACAGCCCATGGACCAAACAGTGATAGCTGCGTAACGATATTATATGAGGACAATAATGAATCAGGCCACCAAGGAACTGGCAGGGAAGGTGGACCTACATTAAGAGATTTTCAGAAGATTATAATATATGGAATGCAATAAACAATATTGGAGACTCGTGGGCTGAAATAAAAGTGTCAACGATAAAAGGTTCCTGGAAACAATTATGCCCACAAATGATGAGTGATTTTATAAATTCTGAAGAAACTCCGGAAACTATCGCAGATGAAATAGTTAGCCTAATGAATAAACTAAACTTGGATGTCAACAACGAAGATGTTAATGAGTTGATTTAATCTCACTCAGTACCTCTGTCAAATGAATACTTAATTGAGCAACAAGAGTTAAATGAAATACACAATGAAAGTGAAAAAGAAGAAGCTGATAAAATCGTCAAGACTTTGACAATCAAAATATGAATGAAGCCTTCATGCATCTTGACAAATTTGTGACTATCATGGAAGAATGTGATCCCAATGGAGAACGTATATCTCAAGTACGTAGGGCGATTGAGAAAGACACAGCATGTCATAGAACTCTTTATCAAGAAAAGAAAAAAAAGGGTGGTATTCAATTAACTCTTGACAAGTTTATAAAGAAAACACCTGAAAGCACTTAAACACGCCTCGTTAACTTAATTATGTATGTCATGTTGATAAATAAATATTTTTAATATATTATTGATAAATAAATATTTTGATGTTTTTGTTTACATCCCTCTACTTTCGAACATTCAACATTCGCACACATGTTTAGCAAACAATTATGTGCAAAAGTCGAGGTCCAGCTGTAGTAACATATAATTTTTTTTAAAGGATATGAAGACGACAAAAGGAACAAGTTAACCGAATTGACCGCAAACTGTCGTCATATCCGTGACGAGAATTAACCGAATTCTCAGCAGACTACTGACTGCTAGATCCGCATGTCTGCTGAGACAACGAAACCAAAATTGCAGACAATTTCCTATTATTCCAAACCATTACTAAGCAAATTAATCCAACTTAAGAACAGGTTTTAAATTTATAATCCAACTTAAGAACTGATCTTAAATAATTCAGCTTGAGAATTTAGCTCTTTTAAATTGTCAATGTTCAAATTTATTCTAACATACTCGTACATATACAATAGGTAATCCTTCGGCATCGAGTATAATTGTCAGCCAGCCTGTGAATGGAACACATCTATGGTATTGGTTTTTGTGTGCAAGCTGTTGGACTTCATCAAGAACGCTGTCTTGACAACCCAAATTCCAATGGAAGGAGATTAAAGTTCTAAGATGATCGGCACAATTAAACTGCTGCAGACTTAACATACGTTAGGCAGTTTTTTTTACTAAGTACTATTTCTACGTTGCTTAAAGCGCTATAAAAATTTATAATCAGCTTATAAACAAAGATAAACATCAATCCAGACGGAAAACATTCTAAGAATAAAACGCTTGGAATTAAACCAGCCCTCTTGCTTAGTGTGAATATAAACCATTCGATCATTACTGCCAACCCACACGTTTACTTATAATCCTGCCGTATTCCTTGCAAGATAGGCAGAAAGAACATATCTTTAAACTTTTCTATCCATACACACAACTTTCATCTCATCATGCATAACTTTCGTCTCATCATTCTATTATTGATACTTCGCACTTTAACATACAGTTCCCTTATCATATCCCTTAAATCACCTTAATTTTCAACAAACATAACCATATTTACTGCATACATTTATTTAACTGTAACTTGAATCTTTATACATTTATTTAACTCATTCTTTCACCTCTCCCATAATATTTTGAACCGCGCACACGTGAATATATTATAAGCAACCAAGTTGACATCACACATCCTTATTTTACACCTTAAATTTATATTTCGAGTACATACTGTTTTCAGTAAATAATTGAGCTTGTCGTGAGCCAGCCGACCTACCATACATACTTATTATTTCTACATAAGAGAATAACAAACATTACGCTTTACTTCAAAGTAGCTAAAATTACCAAAAAAACAATAGTGTATGTGTATGTAAGAACCCTTAATGAATAGAAGTGATGCTTGGACTCGAATAGAAGTGATGATTGTATTTGTGAATTTATTCCCGATTTTCACAAAATATATCTGATGTGGCCGATAAGTGCTAATTACTATTAATGTTATTTTTTTCATTCAATGCGTAATTGTATTACGGAGGAATACCTAAAATCTGAACCCAGTATTTATTATATTTATAGAGATATTTAAGTTTTTAGAAGCAATGTGTACTAGTTACACATCACAGGGAAGGAAGGGTTAAGGACTATCGCAAAAAAGTTTTTGTTAGCTTTTCCATTTCATACCTCGTGGAAAGAGGTTTTAGCGCGGTTGACAATCTTCTGACGAAAGATATTCAAGTTTTTAGAAGCAATGTGTACTAGTTACACATCACAGGGAAGGAAGGGGTAAGCACTTCTTCGCTTTAGAAAAGTTTCATTTTTTTTCATAGTGTTTGATAAATATAATTTCTATAATCAATATTTTGATTAACCATTTCTAATCGGTAAGAGGTTACAAAACACAAAGCGAATTATGGTATAAGAAAAAGCGATCACATATAATTTAGCTTTTTTGTCCTGGGGCGAGTCCGATCGGGTCAAACGCAACTAAACATTTTATGCTGTATTGCTACAGTGTGATTTATGCTTTCACTTTTTTCTTTTCATTTGGTAGACCTCTGCCATTTGGATATCATCATCTCCTAGAACTAGGGTTGCCATTTTATTGCAATTGATCCTCTATAAATCTTATTCATATATTCAAATTATTATTTTCAAACAATGCTGATTTACTGAGACGCACTACAAAGAACCCTTTCATTATTTTAAAAAAATGAACGGTTTAAATAAATTAGTTAATAAATATAGGTTTATGGATAGCCACATAGTATGTATAGTACATATTTAAACAAAACCCAAAATCACATATATCTTCAAGATAAATAACAGAAAATACATTGAAAATAGAAGCTAACTAAAGGCCTGGGCTCATCTCATAACATCCCCCTGGCCGAGATACACCCCACCAATACAGGGCGAGGACACCAGCTGTTTTTCAGCCAACACCCTCTGTAGTTTGTCATGTTTTGGTAAGTTTCTGCAGTTTTCTTACGAAATATGTTTTTTGAACATATGAATGTGCGGGGGAAGTACTTTATCTAATAGCCGCAGTCACTATCTTCTTATACTAACACTCAACTATTATATATGCTTTTTTATATTTTTTCTGTTAATAATGGTGGGTTCAAGTTCCGAGTCGGAGCACCCTTGAAGAAAGTTTGCTCTCTGAACGGCGCTATATAAGTTGACATATTATTATTATTATTACTTTACGTGATTTTTAACTATCCAAAATACAACAATTTACATCGTTTTAATAAAAAAAACTAACCCTAGAGTTCAAATCAATACATTTTGTTTATATGAAGAACCACTTAACCGTAAAAGGTTTTTATATCGTTCCTCAATTCAAATGGTATTCCTCAAACATTCGAACAGGCGTTGCATACATATTGAAGAGCGTGGCTGGGATACAACATTGCATATTGCTCCATTAATCGAGCCTTCGTGTAATAGAACCACTAGAGTAATCATGGAACTCATACGAGTAGATCGTCATTGCACATGTTAGCAAAAAAATCGCATGTGAATATGTAACACTCGTTCATATGTAGCGTACGCAAGTATTGTTACCACACAACCTTTGCTATATGAAAACATTCTTTAAAAAGATCGGATACCATCACGATTTCAAACCAAAACCCCTGAGTGGAAAACAAAACTTTTACCTTCCAGGCCACCAAGGTTGTCTTATGATAAAGTGATCTCATTCTTTAATAATAATTTTCATACATTTCTTCTAACTATTAATCTAAAACATTCATACATCAGTCATTTATTCAAATACTTTTCAACAAAATATGATTCTAAGAGTATAAATTAATTAATTAAGAAAAACATATTTAGTAAGAACACGAATGACGAAGAAATGCTAAGAAACCTTTATAGATATTCCGATACGTGATAGTAGCACATTTGTCTTTAAGTGTAGTGTAGTCTATGTGTGTAGTATTTATATATTATTTTTTTTTTTTCATTCCATTAAAGGACTTAAATACAAAGAAAAAAGTTTGAAATCATTCCTTTAGCGATACTTGAGTCAGTGTAGATTTTTTAAATGGATTCATGTGACAATATTTATGACTACCATATATCGGCTTAGCAGCTGCATTCACAAAAAAATAAAATAAAAAAATAAAATATTTTAATAGTTCAACAAAAGCATTACCAACATAACCATCAAGCCGTGTTACTTTTAAAGCAGGCAGTGAGAACAGATTTGCACTTCATTCTATCCTGGATCTCATATTTTGCTTCTACCACATCCATACACCTCTTCATGCATGATATCTTAAGGTTTTTCCCTATTCTCTCCTTCAGAATCTTTTTTATTTGGTCATGCCACATTTTTAAATATTATAAACGATTTCTATTAAGATGAAAAATAAAAAGAAAACAAGAATAACCAAAAGAATATTTAATAAAAACACAGCTTTTATATGTCAAATTTTGAATAAAAAATATCCAGGTCAATTATATCGAGTTGGCAGCCCCGTGATCTTCTCTCGTTCTTTCAAAGGGGCTTGGCTAAATTATAGCCTAGGATATGTAGACAAATACCATTTCCTAGTTGTTGGTCAAATATTTAAACACGACCGATGTACGTGCAGTCGTCAGGGGACCAGATCACCAGAGCATGCGATCTCTTGACACGAGATCATAATTTAAGAAGACCTCACGTTTCGACTATTCATTGGAGCCCCGTCGTGAAACGGACTTACGAAATTGATTTATTTATGTGAAAATGTGTTCATTTAAGCTGCTATATATCGTCATCAATGTTGTCAGTTTGTCTTATGAGATAATGATGGTGTAGCGAGGAAATATGTGTGAATTTAATATTGTCAGCTATATCGTCATCAATGTAGTGAGTTTGCCTAATGAGATAATGAAGGTGTAGCGAGGAAAAATGTGTGCATTTAATATTGTCAGCTTTATCGTCATCAATGTAGTGAGTTTGCCTGATGATAAAAATGTGTGCATTTAATATTTTCAGCTATATCGTCATCAATGTAGTGAGTTTGCCTGATTAGATAATAATGGTGTAGCGAGGGAAAATGTGTGCATTTAATACTGTCAGCTATATCGTCACCAAAGTAGTGAGTTTGACTGATCAGATAATAATGGTGTAGTGACGGAAAATGTGTGCATTTAATATTGTCAGCTTTATCGTCATCAATGTAGTGAGTTTGCCTGATTAGATAATAATGGTGTAGCGAGGGAAAATGTGTGCATTTAATACTGTCAGCTATATCGTCATCAAAGTAGTGAAGTTGCCTGGTGGAATAATGATGGTGTAGCGATGGAAAATGTTCGATGGTTCTTTTTTCTGGAAATGATAGAGATAACGTCGTGGCTGAATCCTATACCTTATCTGCGTCGATATTTCTTCTACATCACGTGTTCAATGTTGAAGGTCGTGGTCCTCTACTATGTCTGGAATTCGACGCACCATCTGTCTCTATTCCTCCCGGTGTTGGATCATGTTGAATTTAGAACTTAAAAGGATACTGTTAACTTATTTATTTAATCCGCCCATCTCATAGGATACTTTCCTCAACTGTCCCATTTCTCGCCTTTCCTCAATTATCCTCTTGATCATCAGCTTCTCCAGACTTGCATCATTATTTCTAACAACATGCCCAAGTACCTTGGATCTTATTTTTACATATTGTAAAAAAAACATTCGGTAATCTCCAATCTTTGGATGATTGAGACGCTGGTCAATGGAAAACAGTGCATCTGCCTTCAACACCACATCTAGAAGGCATCTATTATGTTTATGTCCTTCTTTCTTATCGTCCATGTTTCCTCTATATACAGTGCCGTGGATAATAGTAGAAACTTAACTAGATGGAAAAAAAATGCACAAATGATAAATTATTATATTTCCCTGACGTATTACTTGTAACGCTGATCATAGCAACCGTATCAACAAATCCTCTCTTTTATTTTCCTTACTCCGCAATTCGAAGAGCAGTAGTTAAAGGTAGTCAAGTTGTGACGAATGAGAAATCGTTTATAGGTGTAACGAATCAGTCTTTTCAATTGGGTTTCTTTGGCGTCTAAAGAATTTTTATTAACAATCTGTCAGTGTCATTCATGTAATCAAAATAATTGGATATTTATTAAATAAGTTATTGAAAAACTCTTATTCGTAATTTAGCCCTTGATTTAATCACCAGATGTCACTTATCATAAATCCCTTTCCTAAAGCTGTTCTTGATATTTGATGTTCGTGATCTAATTGGTAAGTAAGACACCGGTCTACTACGCGAGAATTCCGAACTCGACTTCCGATGATACCAAAAAAAGTCTGGTAAAAATAGTCCACTTGGTAACAATACTAGCTAACGCTAGACGCATGTGGGATTTGTTGCATCTTCACGTATTGCAATACAAGTATTTATCACCAAGTGCGATGATGAACTTCGAGTCCAGTGGTTGAAGACAAATTGTTTAGCAACCAAGCTCTTCAATTTGTCCAACGCTAATTTGGATATGTTGAGGAGGGCCCCACTTTATTCAACAATTGATATCAAAGGTCAAATCTTTGATTTGAAGATCTGTCGTGTTACTGGATCGTTTTATAAATTTAAAAAAAATATTTTCGGATTTTTACTAACCATCCCCAATGAATGTATAGGATTTAATCTTCATTACGTTGTTATTATGTAAATATCCGAAAAAAATCAATTGCAGCATTAACTAGTGCATATAGTAAAGTGAATAAAATACATATTTAAAGTGAATATTTTGCCTCGTACATAAATATTGATACCACGCAGTATTTAAAACATTAGTTACGGGAGTAGAGGGAATTAAAGGGAACATTAGTTACGGGAGTAAAAAACAGCAAAAATTAAAAGGAGAGAACAACAATATATTTTGAAAATGTGTTTGTGATATAATTTAACTGTAAGATAGAGTTCGACACTTTGAAAACGTTGTACGACAACAGGAAATAATTATAATATAAAAACCATTCAAATTTCCTGCGAAACTTTCTCAAGCCACCGACACGGCACTCTCGCCTGGTTACGTATAAATTTATGATTTCTTTTTAAATTAAACTTTACTTATCAGATAGTTAACAAGTGGGACTCTTAGTTAGAACAGTATTTTAGTACTTTAATAAAAGTTTTTTAACGTTACGTTACAATAAAATGAAATTTAGGTTATATGTATTATAAATTAAATATTTTTTTGGCATGTTCTCTGATATCCAAAGAAAAGTATCTGAATACGATAAAGTAAATGTGTTAACAGATCTGAGCATTTCAAGTGGCGAATTTGACTGCTCATGATAGAATATTGAGCTTGAAGGTATGCAAACGCATGGGAAAAATAGAGTGATAAAAGTAAAATTGTTATACAGACACTAAATTTTAGTTTTTTTGGGGCATTTCATAAGTAGTAAACCTAGCCAACATTACGGTATGCAAGCGAAACTTAGACGTAACAAAAAAGTGATGAAAGTAAGATAAATACGGTGGAAATAAGAGTGTTGCGTAGAATTTGTTGAAAAACTATGTATGATGGAACAAGTAATGGAGAAATTAAGTAAGAATCTTGATGATTAGGAAAGAAAGGTGATTTGGCCACGTAGAAAGATTGAATGATGATAGACATGAATATGTACGGAAAAAAAATACGAGAAGCTACCAAAGACATAAAAATATCGTGGAATGATAAAATAAATCAAATTCTGAAAGAGAAAGATTCGAAAGCTCTTATAATAGTAGAGTATGCTTGATGAGGTATATAAATGTGGAATAACCGAATTAATCAAATTTTATAAAAGAAAAAGTCTTTTATGTAGTAGGCACACGTTGTAAATTGTAATCATGGAACTAAAGGATACAAGACGTACATTGTAAATTGTAACTATAGAACTAAACAATATAAGACATACGTTGTAAATTGTATACATGGAACTAAAGGAATATATACATAATATATTGTAACCATGCAACTTAAAGGTATAAAATATACACTATGAATATTAACCATGGAACTATAATAAATTATATTTATTATACATACATTGTAAATTGTGATCGTGGAACTTAGAGATATAAGACACACACTGTAAATATTTACCATGGAACTAAATGAGACAAGGCATACATTGTAACATTACAAAACACAACCGATTCATTAAGATGAATCACGAGCGTCTAGTCCAGCATCCACAAACACAACAGTTGCCCACGATCCAGATGCAGCGCACCATACATTGTCGTGGAGCCGCCCAATTCGTGCAGCCAATTGTGTCCAGGCCATTTCTGATTGAATAATTGGCCCGCAGAACTCAAAAACCGGTCTCCGAGTGGTAATTGATGGCTCCTACTAACCGTAAGCCCGTCTGGTGTCTGTGTACACCGTTCATCCCGAACTATCCGTGATTCATAATACCCAGATCAAACGATAAGTTGTAATATAACAGCAGTTTAAAAAATTATATTTACAAGATATAACTGTTTGATAAAAGTTTCTGTAAAAGACAGATGAATAAATGTATTCGTGCTTTGGTATAATACCTTGATCAAAAAGTTTTAGGACCAGCCACCGTGTGGCACTGTCAGTCCCCCGATTGGAATTCTTTTTTGTTAGGTTACCATATCTATCATTGACACTTCCCTCCACTTGTGTAAAAAACTTTTGATATTTGTGTAAAAAACGGATTTAACGGTCCGCAGACCTTGGAAATGTTAGAAAAGTGTTGACCATTAGAGAGCTGGCAGAGAAAAGCAAATTGACCATTAGACAGCTGGCAGAGGACTTGAACATCGCTCATGGATCCACTCAAGACATTTTGGTTAGTGATTTGGGCCTCAGACGTGTCGCTGCAAAACTGGTGCCAAAACACCTCAATTTCATGCAAAAAAAAGGACCGCGTTGAAATCGCGAAAGACATGATTTCCATGAGTTTTTGACCAAAAACAACACGAATACTATCCAGCAGCCTTAGAATTCACCTGATCAAAACCTTAACTTTCCTTGACTTTTTCCTGTTCAACCGACTTAAAAAACCGCTTCGCGGAACGCGTTATAGCACTCGAGAGGATGTCATGAAAAAATCGAAGACGGCTCTGATGGACATACCGAAAATTGAGTACCAGCGGTGTTTCGAGGATTGGATCAAGCGCTGGCGTAAGTGCGTTGCAGTCGATGGGGAGTACTTTGAAGGGGGCCATATCGATTTTGATGAATAAACTTGTATTTTCGATTTTATGAATAAAGCCCTAAAACTTTTTGATCATGGTAGTATTGTTCTAATATGGGCGCCAGCAGGGATAACGTATTCACACATGCTATAAAGAATTTCTCCGCAGTCTCTACGTGACAGAGTATGAATATTATCCCTGGCTTTATCCAAGTGTCTTCTTACTGGGGATGCTTAGTTACATATCATTGTGGACGATCTCTTCGATTGGGTATCCACTTTTTTTGTTTGTTCAGGGGTAATTTTGTTGATCCATCCGTCCTGAACAGTCATTGTTTGTTATGTTTGGTTTTAACGAATTAGGAAAAACTGTAACGTGCAAAAAGGATATGCAAAAAATAAAAAATAAATTAATAAATACATCAAGGATCACAAATTAATAAATACTTCTTCTCAGATGATGGAAGGTTACGAGGGATATCGAACAGCGTGTAGCGATAGGAAACAAAGTCAATGGGGCACCAATCACATATGCTTGAACCGGACATTATCAAAATCTAAGATAATAGGCAGCATAAACTTTAATGTACGTGAGTGAATCGTGGACGTGTAAAAATATTGAAAAAACCTAATAAACGCTGTAGAAATGCATACACTGAGAGGAATATATGGAATGACTATGTATGACAGAATACCGAATGATGTGATAAGGTATGAATGTGAACTAAAGGGTAATGTATTGGGTAAGATGAAAAAGAGCAATCTTAGATGGTTTGAGCATATTGAACGAATGAATTAAAAAATATTATATATGTTACAGTGTAAACATGACTGAAAGACCCGATAAAAGAAAAGCAAAGAAAGTGTGTTAGATTAAGTGTACGATATTTTGAATGAAATAAATGTAAAAAGTCAGAGAAATCGTAGCAGCTGTATGAAAAGTGTTTATATTATATGTAGAAGAGGCAGAATATGTGTATCGCTTCTTCAAAGTTCTTCAAAGATAAAGTAAAGTCCAATAATGATAATTTATACTTATTATAAAAACGGTTGTTTTTCTTCAAAGCTACTTTTTTTTCTTCTTATCCCAAATTTTGAGCTATACTACACATATTGGAGTCGGTTCTTCTTTTCTGTAATGTGTAGCTTCATAAAGTTTTTTTTACTACATTAAAAATGTTTTATTTTGCTCAAATATTATATTCTTTCTTTTATGTTTTCTTTCTTTTATGTTGCCTTTCAATTGTACAATCGTTTAACGCATTTTAGTTTTCCTTTTCTGTTGTAACAAAAAAAAAACGCTAACGAGAGTAATTATTGATATCCCTTTTCCCTTTCAGGGATGTTTGTCTCCCATGTTTCTGCCAAATCTAGCATTCGCGGTCATTTCAAAGGATATAATATTTTTATAAGGATGAGAAAGATATTTTGTTGCATACATACATAAATAACGTCCCGCCGTCTCCTTATCGAGGTAGGCAGAAGAAATAGAGCGTCAAACTTTCCTATCGCCACACACGGTAATACAGATGAAAGATCTCATATAAAGAAAGAATAGAATATTCGATCTAAGTAAAACTTTTTTAATGTAATAAAAAATACTTTATGAAGCTACCTACACCTTACAAAAAAGAAGAACCGACTTCAAAAGAATGTAACTCAACATTTGGCATAGGAAGAAGAAAAAAAACCGTGTTCATAAATTATATGTTATTGAGTATAAATTATATGTTAACATTTTTTTCAAAGGCCTTGACTTTATCTTTGAAGAACTGCACACAAAAATATTTTAAAAGAAATATAAATACAACTATCACGCTATTTTCCTGTCGAGGTAGACAAAAATGATATAACGCCAGATTTTCACATCATTCGCCTCTTCTACTATGCGTATCCAGAAAGTAAGTGTACTGAGGCTCTCACGACCGGATGGATTTTATTTTCGACATGTTGGCTACACTTCCGTGTAGCCTGACCCTTTCCCTCCACAACGAGACCGGTTCGAGGTCAGTACGTTGAGAAGTGTCGACGCGACAACACGTTTCGTGAAAAATGTCAATCCAATCTCCCGCCAAGTGCGAAATACGCGGCGTCATCCGTTATCTCGTTTGGAAGGGTAAACCTCCGGTTGAGGTTTATAATGAGGTGAAAACTGCATATGGTGATAAAGCTATGAATCGTACGAGTGTGTACAAGTGGTATCGCGAGTTTAAAAACGGTCACGTCACACCTCTTCACCCTCCGCCAAAAAGTTCAAAACCACAATTTCAACCAAGAAAATCATGGCATCCGTGTTTTGGGACTGTCAAGGCATAATTTTAATTGAATATATGCCTCAAGGGGAGACCATCAACTCTGCAAGATACTGTGAGACCCTAAAAAAATTGCGGAGGGCGATTCTGAACAAGAGGAGAGGCATGCTGACAAAGGGAGTCTGCCTGCTGCACGACAATGCCAGACCACACACGGCCAACGCCACGAAGGAACTGCTCGCATCGTTTAAATGGGATGTCCTGAACCATCCCGCGCATTCCCCTGACCTAGCACCTTCAGATTATTATATCTTTACCTCCCTGAAGCTGCACATGGGTGGAAAAAGGTTTTCAACCGACGAGGAGGTAAAGGAGGAGGTGGAGAAGTGGACGGAGGGGTTGGCGGGAAACTACTTCGAGGAAGGCATCAAAAAGTTGATACCCCGCTTCACCACCTGCATTGAGAGGAATGGCGACTATGTCTTCCTTCTTTTAAAATATAACATCATTCACTTGATTCAATCATACAGTCCTTGGTCCTCCTCTACCACGTCTTCCTCTCACATTTGCCCTACACGTTTGTTTTATTAGTCTTGCTTCATTCATTCGTTCCACATGCATCAACCATCTCAGAGTGCTCTTCTTCATCTTACTCAACTCATGAACCTTTAGTTCACATTCATGCCTAATCATTTCATTCTATATTCTGTGATACATTGTAACCCCATGTACTCTTCTCAGTGGGCGTATTTGTGTCGATGCTTACTTTAGGGGAAATTTATAGAATAACAAAGTAATTTCTTATTAATTTTTTTTAATAAGAAATTATTAAACGAAATCTTTGAAAATTAATTAAAAACCAATAATACTCCCCAGATTTATCATAAATGATCAAGACATTAAATCATTTTTACGAGGGTGAATTGTCTAAATCAGACATTTTAATCTATACAAAAGCTATTTGAGTGAAACATTTGAAATATAGTATATAAATGTATTCCGAGGCTTTCATTCTGCGATATGGTGTCGGTTTGTTACGAGAGAAATGTTTAAATTCAACTGGTTTAATGTTCATCAGAACTGAGTGTGATCTTTCGATCCAAAGGAAATATTTAAATGAGAGGTGATTCTTTATGGATTCATTGATCTGTTTGTATTGTTTCTAAATTAGTCGATTTTGTACAATATATTAGGTCCTTACATATGAAATTGGCGTTTTGTTTGGGAGGAACATAAAGTTGATTTTTTTTTAATATAATATATTTATTTAATCAAAGTATGTACCATTGCTATCTATGCACTTTTGCCATCTCATAGGTAGTTCATCGATCCCTTTACTAAAAAAACCATTCGGACGGGAATCAATAAAATCTTTGAAGTCGGTTTGGACTGCCCCATCGGAGTTGAATTTTTTCAATTGCAAGAAGTTATCCAAATTTCGAAAAAAATAGTAATCTGTTGGGGCAAGGTCCGGAGAGCACGGTGGATGTCTTAGACATTCCAATTGAAGCTCTTCTAATTTGGTAGCCGTCTGTTGTGCAGTGTGTGGTCTAGCGTTATCATGAAGCAGCAGTGGCCTAGAGCGATTAACCAGCCTCGGTTGTTTAGCAGCTAGCTTTTCCATCATGGTTTGCAGTTGCTGACAATAGACATCTGCCGTAATCGTCTGGCCAGATTTAAGAAAGCTGTAGTGAACGACACCAGCACTAGTCCACCAAACGCTCACAAGTAACTTTTTTGGAGTCAATTTTCGCTTGGGGCATGGTTTGGCTGGTTCGGCAAGGTTCAGCCATTGCGATGAGCGCTTCCGATTATCATACAGGATCCACTTTTCATCACAGGTAATGATTCGATTCAAAATCCCTTAATTATTGTGCCGGTTGAGTAATGCAACGCAGCAGTCAACGCGCGTTTGTTGATTTGCTTCACTCAATTCGTGAGGTACCCACCTTTCAAGCTTTTTCAGCTTCCCAATTTGCTTCAAGTGGATTAAAACAGTTTTATCACTAACACCGCAGCCTGCAGCTAACTCGGACGTGGTTTGCGATGGATCCGCTTCCACAATAGCCTTCAATTCTTCATTATCAACTTTGGTCTCCGCCCGTCCACGGGGCTTGTTGTGCAGGTCGAAATTTCCAGAACGAAAACGTTGGAACCAAAAACGCACTGTGTTTTCTTTTGCGGCACCGTCGCCATACACATCATTAATCCTTCGAGCCGTTTCTGCAGCACTGGTGCCACGGTGGAACTCGTACTCGTAAATAACGCGATATTTCAAGTTTTCCATTTTGTAAACTGAGTGACGCAAAGAAAAAAAACAATTGAGGAAAAAACAAATGAATTATAATTTTCGAAACACAAATACTTGAGTAAATAGCTGTATAAATTTTAATTTGGAATTGCTAACCAAAGAGAAGATATTTGAGATCAAAGTTGCCAGTACGGCAAAACGCCAATTTCATATGTAAGGACCTAATATTTATAAACAGCTGATGATTTTTTTTAAATATTTTTATAATTAAACAAATAAAACGTAACAATAAAACGAATACAAACTAACAGTCATGAATATTTTTCATGTTTTATTCTCAATTTGTTTTTTTTTTCGGGAATACGTATGTATTTTTTTTTGTTTATTTCAGAATATTATAAATCTTAAATAAAGTCGATAAACTTTTAAAATATCTTCCCCGATTTTCTACCACTTCTCCCTCGTTCCCCTCATTACATTTTGATTCCATAAATTTCTGTCACCTGAAGATCGTGGTTTAATAAATATTTAACAATTCAGTTTTTACAGTTTCAATTTTCCTGCAAAAATAACCTAAGACGGAAAAGCTCAGAAAACTAAACTTTCAGCTTTTTGCGATTTGCTGAGAGAAATGTACATTATTTAAACATTTGACCAGATAATCGACAATCGAATAATATATTTATTGAATTGGAAATAAAATTGCACAACCTTTTCTTTTTGGTTTAGGCAATTCACACTGGTGAGAGTGTTTTGTTCCTTTTGTATTTTTTTTTGTCCGTACATCGTAGTCTTTGAATCGTTATTGTGTAAAATAAGTCATTTTTACCAAAAAAAACTTTCATAGTGTTATGGTTAGCATTCACACTTAGCATGCGGGTGCCACAAGTTCAATTCCTAACTGATTAACTTCCTCATTATCATAACCGTACTGCCATATCCCTATTGGATTAAGCAGACAGAACAGATCTCAAATTCATTCTATTCTGACACAAACCCTTCGCTTCCGCCACGCTCATACACTTCGCGCCTGCCACGCCACTAAAGGCCTTTTAGTCTTCCTTCTGTCAGCATTTGATTCATTTGGTCTTGCCACGTTTTTTCAGGTCTTCCCAAACATACTACTCGTACCTTCTATACTACTTGTTTAGCTTCTCAACTAGTTTTATCATCGGAAAATATTTTTTTTAAAGAATAGATATGACCGAAGTCATAGGTATCCTTGTACCCCCGAATACTAAACGGAAAAAATGCCTGTGTAATTCGAGAGAAATAGCACAGCGTGGACTTGGCGACCTTTCGCACGTCCTTTAAATCTCAACATATATTTTTAAGTAGCGTATAAAAGACATCATGAATTCTTATAATAATAAAAAGACAAATTATTTAGCGCCGTTTAGAGAACAAATTCTCTTCAAGGGCTTATAGCATTTATTGAGAAACACAAATATTGAGCTTTACTGAAAAGACTGCCTACCAAAATGTTGCAGCAGATTAAACCTTCCGATCATCTTCTACATCTTTCGGAACTTTCGGAATTTGCCACCGGATATTTTATCCATCAGAACTTCAAGTTCTATATGTCAAGACTGTGCTTTCTGAAGTACACGTATATAAACCTGCACACTTACAGGCTTTCTCCATCCAACAGGATGCCTGCAGTAAAAAAAAGTCACGAGACATTGCCTATTAATATTATCACTTACAAAAAAAGAGTAAATGAATAATCTGCTTTGTTTTACCAAAGGAGTTTTCAAAAGTTTTTTATTCTCTAAAATTTTATTTTTAAAGAATAGTTGGACATTTTGGTGAAAATCACTGACGATGAAATATCGACGAAAACTTTCAAGGGATATATGTGTACTAATTGTGTTGCCTCTTAACATGTGGGATAGTATTGCCAATGCGTGTGATGATGAATCGCGTGTTCCGTCCCTACTCAAGTGGTTTCAAGCCTGAAAACTCGATTAATTTTGCCAAAGACAATGTTATCTCTCGACCCCACATTTCAGTGTGTCCGCATCCCTAATTCAAATATATTGAAGAACATAATACGAATAAACAAAAAGCAACAAAAAGTATCGTTTTCAGGAAATAGCCTCTGAATCTGAATCCGTTAGATTTATCTCAACTTTTGACCCTGGCTTCGGTGGCAAGGGTTGCAGACCAGACGATGCAACCCTTGTAACTATTTTGGCAAGGGTTGCATCGTCTGGTCTACTGCACAAAATGTACGGGCCAAAACCAGACTGTGGTCTCGTGGAAAGAACTTTCACACGTTGTTGGCATTCGTCCATAATCGATAGCTTTTCTCTGCTATATTTTCTACAGAGTTTCAGAGGGCAAGGTCAGCAAATATTTGCCATAGACAATTATTTATTGCACTTTCACTATGCAAAATGCAACCTGGCAATTTGTTTACTAACAATATTTTCAACCAAAGATCTGTAGCGTGTCTTTCTGATCTAGCGTGATCTGTAGCGTGTCTCTAGTGCGTCATAGGGTAGTTTGCAACATTCGAAATTTTCAACGAAAGTACTGGCAACTTCCTTAACTGTTTAATCTCAATGCCTTAAACCGCTTCATAGATATATTTTCAGCGCTTGCAGTCAGTTTCCTTCTCCCGTGACATCAGACTTTAAGTATATTGTTTCTAATATTATTTAAACACTCTGTTGTTGTTGCTGAAGTTGAAGAATTCCGTTGTATGATAGTGTGATGATAATCGAGTCAGTAAAAATATATCTCCATTCAGCCATACATCGGTTCATCTTCGGACTGATTGGTAACTCCTATCTAGTGGCATCAATGGATAGTTTTGTTGTATTCGAATTAAACCACTTTATAAGAATATTTACTGCGATGCTATTTAATTTTTCTTATCCCATGTATGTTGAAGCTGAAGAAGTCCATTGTATGATAGTGTGATGATAATCGAGTCAGTAAAAAAATATCTCCATTCAGCCATACATCGGTTCATCTTCGAACTGATTGGTAACTCCTATCTAGTGGCATCAAAGGATAGTTTTGCTGTATTCGAATTAAACCACTTTATAAGAATATTTACTGCGATGCTATTTAATTTTTCTTATTCAATGTATGTTGAAGCTGAAGAATTCCATTGTATGATAGTGTGATGATAATCGAGTCAGTAAAAAGATATCTCCATTCAGCCATACATCGGTTCATCTTCTGACTGATTGGTAACTCCTATCTAGTGGCATCAAAGGATAGTTTTGCTGTATTCGAATTAAACCACTTTATAAGAATATTTACTGCGATGCTATTTAATTTTTCTTATTCAATGTATGTTGAAGCTGAAGAATTCCATTGTATGATAGTGTGATGATAATCGAGTCAGTAAAAAGATATCTCCATTCAGCCATACATCGGTTCATCTTCTGACTGATTGGTAACTCCTATCTAGTGGCATCAAAGGATAGTTTTGCTGTATTCGAATTAAACCACTTTATAAGAATATTTACTGCGATGCTATTACATTTTTCTCATCCCATGTATATTGAAGCTGAAGAATTCCATTGTTTGATAGTGTGATGATAATCGAGTCAGTAAAAAGATATCTCCATTCAGCCATACATCGGTTTATCTTCGGACTGATTGGTAACTCCTATCTAGTGGCATCAAAGGATAGTTTTGCTGTATTCGAATTAAACCACTTTATAAAAATATTTACTGCGACGCTATATCATTTTTCTTCTCCCATGATCGTTGGACCTTAGTCTGTCATCGCTAATATTATTTTCTTTCTCAGGTGTGTTTTCGCTTAAGAATCAGTTCATTATTCATGAGTAATTATCGTCAATACCAAAATAAATAATTATTTTGATCTTCTAGTGTAGATCGCGCTGAATTGAGGTTTATTTGGCACTCTATAAAAACGAGGGTTGTGGTTGGATCAAACTGAACTGATTTGTTTTTGAAAAGGGTGATTTACAAAAATTCGTTTATTCATTTTTATTGTATTCTTCAATGTGGTTTGATGTGGTTAAATAATAAGCAGTAAATATTTGCAGACAACCATTAGAGTTGGCGATTCACTTGCAGGTCTTCCTCCCGCGTGTCTAACGCTCTGTCCTCTATTCCCACCCCAACATGGATATATAGTGACGTATGTATTTATTTTTAAAATATATTTGTTTTTTGTTTGGGAATAATTTAAACAACAGTAGGGATTAATTAGGCAAGAGCAAGTATTAAACTCATGTACAATTTCAATTAAACTGGAACACTTTTTTTTATTTCGTCGGTCAAGAGACCTTTTCGACATGAAATACTAAAAAGGCAACAACAAATAAAATTCAACGTTGACTGAAATGAAAGCAGTGTTATATAATATCGTACAATACGCAAGAACAAAGCAAATCTATACAATTCAATCAATTTATCCCGGCAAGTATAATTTCTTCACTTTACTCTTGTAAGTAGTCAGAGTAAAATCCATACAATATCCATATTGATTCCTCAATCTACGAAGCCTAGTTACGCAAGAGTTGTACAAAATAATTTATCTTATTTATATTTGATACAATTGATTGCGTTTACATTAACAAAGGAAATTATGTTATCATGATTTAAATTTTAAATAGTTAACAAATAATTAAATACCCAAATTACACCAGTATTACGGCAAATTCAATCGTTTAGGAACCCAAACCTATAATTATTTTTAAAACCACACCGTGTGAAACCAAAGCTTATTCATTTATGCGTGAGAAATTAATGATCAATTAATACATACGAGTACATATATACTACAAAACGTCATATTACAAAACGTCACGCCGTTTCTCTATCGGTTTAGACAGAGAGGAGAGAATGCTATAATTTCCTATCGCGACACACATCATTCGCTTACGCTACATTCATACATTTTCTCATGCAACTCATACGATTTCTCAAACTTTTTACATTTTCCTATTTTAAAATATCATTACACCAATAAACGTGTGTCGATGTATGAAAGTGTGTGCTGCTCTTTCCCCTATGCCTGCTCCACCAGTAAAACGCTGTGTTGGTATGAATCGAGAAAAAATAGCGAAAAATAGTAAACACTTGATTTCTTCCTCTTCTTGTTCTTCTAGATCTTGCGATCTGTTTAAACAAGATTTCAGTTTTGGTCCTGTGACGAAGATGTCCAACTTTCTCTCCATCTCTTTGGTGGACGTCCCGGTGGTCGACGAACCTCTGGAATCTAGTGCATTACAATCTTAGGTATTCTCGGGGGGTCCATCCTCTCAACGTGGTCCCTCCAGAATCGTCTTCTCTGCCTACTCCATCTCACGATGTCCTCAATGTTACAGCTTCTGCGGATTTCCTCATTAGTTATCTAAGGGTTATACCTACGATAGGCCGCAGTGTTTTCATTTCTGTTGTTCTGAGGAGGTGTTTCGTTCTTACAGAGTCTTCTCTTGCTTCGATTCCGTAAGTCATAACAGGTCTTATGCATGTTTTGTATATTATGACTTTGCTCTGACTTGATTTCAGTCATACAAATAAAATTCGCTTTTCGACCGGGTATAATGACCGAGCCAACAGAGGTGTATTTTTTCCTTATACCATGTGTGTGTATGTAGTGAAACTGGATAAAACATGTCCCTCGGGTAAAAGCCAAATGGATAGTATACAGGCTGACTTCCCTGAAACTGGTGGGAAAAGAAAGGACGGGAGTAGAAGACCATTCAAGGTAGATACGCAACGGATACGTTCGTTCGTATGCAATAGATACTTTCTCACGGTGTGTAACTATAGAAGCCTCGAAACAAGAAGGCAAAAATTTCTTGCGATATTCATATTAAAGGTTTTTAAAGGTTGCTTTAACTGTCCCGCGATTCTAGAAGCACTAAGTTTATATGTACCCAATAAATATAGCCGTGCAAGGAATCACCCTCTGTTCTACATACCAACTTACAGGACAAATATCATGGCTAAACACTCAGTCACGCGTGGTATAGAGATATTGAACCAACTGAATGACACTGTTGATATATTCTCGTTACCGTCTAGCAGTATGAGAAGAATCCTGGCTGATATTCTTCCTAACGAATAAGCTAACGCTAGAAGCAGACCCTCTTTGTGTAACAGGAGAAATCCGTGCAAAGTGGATAAAAAATAATCTGGAGACGTAAGCTGTACAGTTTTTGTACGATCATTTGAAGGAAGAAAGTCTTTCAAACGAATAACTTCTTTGGAAATAAGACAAGTTGAGAAGTGTGAGAAACCGATGCAATAACGATAGTTTACTTACAAGACTGTTTGAACTCCAGACCTTAAGTCGCTTAATAAGTATGTTTACTGCGCTGCGAGTAATGTTCCTTCTCCCGTAACGTCGGACCATAAATCCAACGTCGGTACTATTATTTTCGTACTCAGGTGAGTGTCGATCGGAGGAGGAGTCCCTTTGTGCAGTATCTTCCTCTTGATGTCGCGCTCATAAAAAATATAGAAATTTCAATCTTCAAACGTCGATCGAACTTGTTGGAGATTTATTTTGTAGTCCATAACAGCGGGGGTGGTGGAGGGATCTGAACTTAACTGAAAGATGATGAGGATAAAAATATATGTAGTTATAGGGTAGTTAAATTAACATAAAGATATGAACACTACACACATACACTACATTACCACTAAAGTGAAATGTGTTACTATCACATATCGTGAAATCTACAAAGACTTCTTTATAATTCGTTGTCTTGCAGTTTTCATACCAAATATGTTTTTTTTAACATATTCAGATGCTGCGGGATATCACCTTATCTAATGGCCGCAGTCACCCCCTTCCTATCCTTACAATCAACTTGTTTTTTTTTTGTAATATTTTTTATTTTTCAATTACAGTGGACTTGAATTATGAGTTAGATTGCCCTTGGGAGAGTCTTACATCTAAGCGGTGTTGTATTAATTGTATTTTTATTATTTGAAACTTAGTAATTTATGCCTACCGTGACAGGTAAATAGTGTGAAAATGTGTGTTCAAAAAAATAAAAACGACAAAAAAATAAGCAAGCTTAAAAATCTCCATCATTAAATAAACAATTGATAATGCATACATAATGCTAAATGCATAAAACTTTATCAAATATTGAAAAATAGAATTGATACGAGTAGCAATCAATAACAAAAATGTCAGTTGAAAGAATAAAGATAAAAGAAACAACCGACACAAAGCATCAAGGATATGTTTAATCAATCAATAGACAAAAACAACAAACAAGATAAAGGAACACATATGTATATAATATATACAATATGGAAAAACCTCGCAACTAGCAACCTTCAAAGATATTTTTGGCTTTACATTGTTATATTATCTTCTCGAGGTTTGCGCCGAAACAGGCTTATCTCATATACAGTTCGGAACGCCTAATTTAAAGGCGGCACCCTGTTCAAGTCACTGAAACCACAAGAGGACAGATTGTGACATCCTGTGTTGATTACCTTATCATGAGTCCTCGTGGACCACTCTTCCCGATTGTCAAATTTAAACCGGGACCTTACCTTGTGCTTGTACGCGAGTGTAAACAATGAAATCTCAACTATCCCGTTTCTTTCTGAAGGTTAGTTTTAGAAATACTCCAAAAATGTGTAAGCGCCTTGAATGATTATAAATTCAATATTTATTAAGTTTTTAATTATGATTATAAATTCAGTGTTTATTAAGTTTTTAATTAATATTATAAATTCAGTATTTATTAAGTTTTTAATTATGATTATAAATTTAGTATTTATTCTTCTTCTAGATCTTGCGATCTGTTTAAACAGGATTTCAGTTTTGGTCATGTGACGAAGATGTCCAACTTTCTCTCCAACTCTTCGGTGGACGTCCCGGTGGTCGACGACCCTCTGGAATCTCGTGCATTACAATCTTAGGTATTCTCGCGGGGTCCATCCTCTCAACGTGGTCCCTCCAGAATCGTCTTCTCTGCCTACTCCTACTATTTCCTCATTAGGTATCATATCTCTAAGGGTTCTACCTACGATAAGCCGCAGTGTTTTCATTTCAGTATTTATTGACTTTTCTAATTAATTGCTATTCTGATCCATGTATTGTTGATAACATGTAATCTTTAACATCACGAATAATTTGTTTGGTACGAGGGCACATTATCATTCAATGACTGCTCTCAACCCATAAACTGTTGCCGGTGTTGCGCCATTAACCTTATTTTTGATGAGTTCTCATAAAAAAGACCATGAGCGTGAGGTCTGAGGGACGCGGAGGGTATTTAACGCTACCTATACGACCAATCCATCTGTTTGACAAATTTTCATCAAGATAGGTTTTTACATTACGATAGTCGTTGGAAGGTGCACCATTTTTCTGAAAATAAGTCTCCTTTATTCTTAAACTCCTCACTACTATGTGGCAAGACAAATAAATTCTTACAGCAAACTCAAGTAAACGGCACGATGAAAAAGTGTGTATACATTTTTTGGGAAACCTGTATACGGAGAATAGAAGTAATGGAGAAGGCTATATGATATGTCGGTGGTCTATAAACATGGATATGAACCATTTATTACCTATATCTTTTAAGAGATTCTGGATGCTTACAGGGAAATAGTGGTAATTATAGGGATAGATTACAGGAGATCATTGATGGACAGCATATGAAACTGTTCCTCTTAGTCGTTCATTCAATTTTAAGAGTGATGGTCACCTATCTAGGCTATCAAACATTCTTTAACAGCACATCGATCTCTTGCTTTTTTTTCTGCTTGGTCTGTGTCTCTTTTACCATTCACATTTCCCGCCAAAATTGACTGCTCAAGACTGAGGTCATCCCCCCGCGATATGTATCTAAAGTAAAGGAAGATTCTTCTTGCACATATTGCAGAGAAATGCGTTTTAACCACGAGCTGTTCCATAATGGATCGATTGGTTCTCCTGGTAGTCCATGGAATGCATCAAAAGCACCTCTAAGACCACATTTTATTTTTTTGCGTATTGCGTGCGTTGAGTGCCCGGGTCTACACATAATATAAAAAATGGATAAAACAAGGCTTTTGACAAATCAAATCATGGTTTATCTCAGAATTCCTCGATCCCTCAAGTTGACTCATCACCCAAGTGAATGCGTACTCAGCCAAGAATCTCTTACTTTCGGGAAATTTCTGAATAAAAAGATATTGTAACGTGGTGACGGCAACAAATAATGTAATGGCATTCACATGCATGAGGTAAATACCTCATATATGTAAATTCCATTATATTCCCTTTTTATCTACACGGAAAGTCTCCGGAAAAATAGAAGAACAGTTGAGTCAACGTCTCAAAAAATGTGCAGATGTGTTTAGGAACTGGCTAAAATATTAAGATGTATGTCGGAACTGTCTAAAGTATTAAGATGTATGTAGGAACTGGCTAAAATTTTAAGATGTATGTAAGAACTGGCTAAAATGTTAAGATGTATGTCGGAGCTGACTAAAATGTTAAGATATATGTAGGAACTGGCTAAAATGTTAATATGTATGTGGGAACTGGCTAAAATGTTAAGATGTATGTGGGAACTGGCTAAAATGTTAAGATGTATGTGGGAACTGGCTAAAATGTTAAGATGTATGTAGGAACTGACTAAAATGTTAAGATGTATGTGGGAACCGACTAAAATGTTAAGATGTATGTAGGAACTGGCTAAAATGTTAAGATGTATGTAGGAACTGACTAAAATGTTAAGATGTATGTAGAAACTGGCTAAAATGTTAAGATGTATGTAGGAACTGGCTAAAATGTTAAGATGTATGTAGGAACTGACTAAAATGTTAAGATGTATGTAGGAACTGGCTAAAATGTTAAGATGTATGTAGGAACTGACTAAAATGTTAAGATGTATGTAGGAACTGGCTAAAATGTTAAGATGTATCTAGGAACTAACTAAAATATTAAGATGTATGTAGGAACTGGCTAAAATGTTAAGATGCATGTAGGAACTGACTAAAATGTTAAGATGTATGTAGGAACTGGCTAAAATGTTAAGATGTATGTAGGAACTGACTAAAATGTTAAGATGTATGTAGAAACTGGCTAAAATGTTAAGATGTATGTAGGAACTGACTAAAATGTTAAGATGTATGTAGGAACTGGCTAAAATGTTAAGATGTATGTAGGAACTGGCTAAAATGTTAAGATGTATGTAGGAACTGGCAAAAATGTTAAGATGTATGTAGGAACTGGCAAAAATGTTAAGATGTATGTAGGAACTGGTTAAAAAAACAAAAAAAAAGAGAACCAGAATATGAATATAAAGATTAAAAAGTATACAGAGCAATAGGCACTGTATCCTTTTACTTATCGAAATTGCTTGATTATTTATGTATTTCTTAATTTAGTTTGAAAAATAATTAAAAATTGGTTTTAACATAATTAAATGACATAAGAAATTATATTTATATTTTTTTTTCACTTCAGCACTTCTAAAGTCTATCCTTTGCATATAATATACATAGACAATGAAAAGTCCGTTTTTAGTGATTTTGGCATTTTTAGTGATTTTGACATATCATTAAAAAAATTAAACCTTTGTGGAATAATTTATTTTCATATTTTGACTTTTGGAAGGCGAAGTCATCTCGAATTCTTTTAAGGACATCTATGGGTCTCCGTAATATTATGTACATCACACCTTTTTAAATATACTTTGGCAACAAATTATAATGTAACCTAAAATACAGACTATGACATTAACATTAAGATTGTTTTATCATGGAAATATCTGATAAACAATGTTTTATCATGGAAATATCTGATTAACAATGTTTTATTGTGGAAATATCTGATTAACAATGTTTTATCGTAAAAATATAGTGGAAATTTCTGATTAATAAATAACCTTTATGCTAGTGCATTTATATAATTTTAAAATCATTCTCATCTCTTTATCCTGTACAATTTGAAGATTCCTCAAATGAGGTTCATTGCTTAGAAAGAGGCCAGTTGAATTATAATTTAGAAGTGGTTCAATTTGTAAGAATTTTCAATTCGTAAGATTTTTACTATCAACGACAAAAGTCTAAATCATTTGTACAGGAATGAATGCTTCATCAATGAAAGCAATAAAACATGACTCATTGTAAAAATAAAGAAAGCTGGAAACAGTGTATTGAACATTGCTCTTAATTGCATAATTGAGTTAAATATATTCGTTTATTGACTTTTATTAGCATTTACTTTTATATATTCGTTTATTGACTTTTATTAGCATTTACTTTTAAGTGTGGTTACTATCTTAAAATAAATAGGTAATTTTGCAAACTCCGATAAAATACATAAATATATTTTATTAAAAATATACCCGTGCTTTTAAGGACGACACATTTTCAATATCTAAAGAAACCACATACAAAATGCTTTGCCTCAAAAAGATAATGAAAATACATGATCTTTCTGCAGATGATATTCGAATTGACCACATTTTTTTTATTATAATACTTTAGCAAAGTAAGCAATTACAACTATAATACTTTAACAAACTAAGGAATTACAGCTTTTTACAGTTATATCAACTTTTCGGGTATAATAAGGATGTAGGTTTGAATCTTGCTGGCACAATAATCTTAAATAAAAAAAATTTACCTAAATGTTTGTGTGTAACGTTTTTATATAAACGAGTACACACATACTACGAGTAATACGCCATTTCCCTGTCAGGGTAGGCAGAAAAGACTGGCGGCCTTTCCTATCTCGACACATCTTTACACTCCTACATAAAAGGTATTTCACCTATATTGTCGTTATACGCCTTTTATTTTCCCTTCCATGTTGTCACAAAAATGATAACGAGAGTAATTATTGATATCCGTTTTCCCTCTGAGTGGTGTTTGTTTGTCTCCCACGTTTCTGCCAAATCTAGCAATATGTGGTCATTTCAAAAGTGTATTTTTTTTAAGGATGAGAAAGATAATCGTATTAGGTTGCAAAACATATATACATACCATCCCACCGTCTCCCTATCGGGGTAGGCAGAAATATGAGAAAGCCAGACTTTCCTATCGCAACTCACATCTTTCATCTCTTCTTCATCTACATGTATACACCTTCTCATACAGCTCCTACGATTTCTCAGACTTTAACATTTCATTCATTCAAAATATCACACTTTATTACTTTTTCTATAATTACATTATGTAATTAGTGTAATAACAAAGTGATTTATTGTTAAATATTCTAATATGAATTTTCACAAAGTTGAAGCTTAAACCATTGATAGATTGACATTAAACGTTTAGTTTTAATACGCTTTTATGGATTATTATTATATGTTTTATACAGATTTTTTTCATACATATAAACATACCACGTCATTACCCTGTCGGGGTAGTCAGTGAGGACACATGGCCAGATTATCAAATCTCGACACACATCCTTCGCTTATTCTATATCCTTACACTTTTTCATACAATTCCTGCGACTCTTTTTGGTCTTGTTTGCACTATCATGATATAATATAATCATAATATCAAAATATTTATTCACTCTACTTATGTACCAGTAATATCGACGACGTTGATTATGCTAAATGGTCACCCCAACTATTTATTCATGGGCATTAACAATCAACTGTTTCCTAAAATATCCATCCCAAAACAAGCTATTCTGCTAGCATTTGTAAAACAGTGCGACAATTATTTCTGTCACCTGTCCAGTGAGTACAGAGGGCTCACCACAGCAGCTGCCTCATCATCCTGCCTCCACCCTGCGCGATACACGGCACCCCCCTCGGCCCATACTCAAAAGTGCTTAGCTCGGCGTTCATTCCGATGACCGTTAAATTTTACAACTCTACACAAATACTACCAAAATAACACGGTTTGTTTCGAAGATATTGGTAAGACGCCTGTCTTCCAGCCTGGAAGTTGTGGTTCCGATTTCCGTTGGTCCATGATTTACATTAAAATAATTTTTCAATCTGTTTTTATTTACGAACTCATATAACAACAAGTGTTTCAATATGGTTTTCACTTACGAACTTTTTTACAGTTAAATATTTCAAACTGATTTTCAATTGTGATATCAGTAACAGTAAATTGTTTCAATCTGATTTTCACTTACAACCTCAGTGACAATAAAACGTTTTAATCTGGTCTTCACTTTTGACCCCAGTAACAGTAAAGTGTTTCAATTTGATTTTCACTTACAACTTCTGTAATAGTAAAGTGTTGCAATCTGGTTTCCAGTTATGACAGCTGGTACAGTCAAGTATTTAAATCTGATTTTCACTGTCTGGTTCGATAAAAAGATTACCTTTTGACAATAAACCTGCCAGGTTGCACTGTTGACAACGATATTTCGACCTCGATTGTGAAAACGATATTTCGACCACTTTGTGAAAAGTGTGTCTCCCAGACCGGGAGTGTGGGTTCGATTCCTGTTATACCCATTTTTAAAGGGTTTTACATATCTGGTTAAGAAAAGATTTTCGTATTGCAATAAATGAAGTTTTACTATATACAACAAAAATCTAATACAATATAATCTTCGTTTTTAAATAATCGGTCTATTATCCGAACGCTTTGTTTTCTTTGAAATTCTCATTAATAAATTAAATATATGTTTAAAAAATGTTTCTGTCATGTATAATTAATGATTACCGTGAAATGTCTAATTTCAAACACTATTTTATACTTTGAAATTACACAATTCGTAAATAAAACATTTTATAAAAGTGAGCAGAATTTACCGATGTAGAATTTCGTTGCATTCATAAATTTCAAAATATCTCTTTTTAACGATCTGTAAAATATTTCACTCGACGTCGATATAAATTTATTTCCTCAAAATTTAAAAATACCACCGCGCGCGATCATCCTAAATCTCGGTAAACTTGTTTATAATCGTAAATTAAAATAACGACGAGAAAACTTTTCGATTTACGCGGTTTCATCAAAACGAACGCATGTATAAGTCGAATCGTTTATATTAAACAACTGCCGAGCATACCGTCGTGCAAAACACAAAACGTTTTGTCTCAGTTTTGGGCGAAAATGATTTTTTTTATTATTTATTTTTAATGGCCGTAGCCTATACAAAAATGAAATATATATAACAAAAATAAAAAAAACGAAACAGTTATTCAAATAAAGACACTAATTAATCAAACCTCAAAACACGTCATTTAAAAAAATCTATAAAAAAGTGAAAAACATCAATATATGAGCACAATCAAAAAAGAAAAACATTTATGAACATACAAAAACGTTGTTATTATTTTCGAAATTATAGTACTCGTAATTGAGTTTATATTGTCACAAAAATAAATATTTCAAATCATATTACGAGTACATCTACATTTATGAATTTCAAAATTGTCTGTGCCTTTTTACGTGTAATGTCACAACTATGTTATATTGTCTCATTTTTTTCAATAAAGAAGTTTGTCAATGAAGTTGTAGTGTATTACAATTTCATTGTACAAACTGGACGCTTTATTGCAATGTGGCAATTTAAACAACCCTTAAGGGAAAACTAAACTAGAATACTTTAAATTGAACTCGTATTCCCCGGGTTTGAAGACACGCATGATTCCAGTTTGATCAGGGAGGTCGTCTTCATGACTGAAAAAGAAAAATATGTATTTTATATATCATACATATAGACACAAATTTATATTTTCTGAGAATTTCATAAAAACATTCTTTGGGTTAAATCGCTTATAATGAAATGAATTTAACAACAACAAAAACACCTGAGCGTCTAAATGTGATTTGGTTGAAGTTTTCTCTACCAAAATTTATTACAAAAGTAAATAATGTGTTTGATGAGTCGGATGTTCATTTTTTCTTCAAACTTTTCAATAGTTTGGTGGATAGTCCAAATTTGCTTTGCTATTCCGTCTCTTTTCTAGGGTTGCACTTTGCTTAATTTGTCTCTTTTTTTTTTTTTTTTTGTTATCCACTTTGCACGGATTTCTCCTGTTACACAAAGAGGGTCTGCTTCTAGCGTTAGGAATAATATCAGCCAGGATTCTTCTCATACTGCTAGTCGGTACCGAGAATATATCAAACGTGTCATTCAGTTGGTTCAATATCTCTACACCACGCGTGACTGATTGTTTAGCCATGATATTCGTCCTGTTAGTTGGTATGTAAAACAGAGGGTGATTCCTTGCACGGCTATATTTATTGGGTACATATAAACTTAGTGCTTCTAGAATCGCGGGTCAGTTAAAGGAACCTTGGAAAACCTTTATTAGGAATATCGCAATGGATTCTTCCCTTCTTGTTTCGAGGCTTCTATAGTTACACACCGTGAGAAGTTCGGCATGGTGAGCATATTTTGAGTAATCGCCTTTTGTTATGTACCATAGATATCTGAGGATTTTTTTTTGTATTTGTTCTACGAGTATATTGTTTTCATATTTGAGCTGATAAGGAACCCCAACCGTAGATACATATTCTAATTTTGTTCTAATTAGATAATTATATAAGTTTCGAAGGATATCGGTGCTGTTAAATTCTCTTGATATTCTCATTATAAAACCGTCTCATTCCTAAATTAATTATTTTCCCACCTTTCGAAAATGTCTTGCTTTTTTGATCGGTGTAATTATTTCAAAATTTCCTTCGTAGTAATTGTATTATATAGAAATTATATAATAAGAAATTGAGTAACTATGTTAAGAAAAATTACTAATTTGAGTAAAATTTAAATCTAGGAGAGGAAAATGGAGTAATTTTATCGAGAACCTAAAACAGAACACTAGGTGAACATGCATTATGGTTAAAAAACCTCAGTAACGATCCAACTATGAAGGTACCTATCCACCCTGTAACGCCAAATCAGTGTGCACATGAACTGCTGCTTGAATGAAAGTCAAATGAAAAACCCTCAAAGAAAAATGTAGTAAATAGATTTTGGAAGAAGATAAAGGGAGAACTGTGGATAATAGAAGATTGTGCATGCGAAAGAGGTGAAAGTTGTGTCCTTCGATAGAAAAATTTGGAGATATGTTATATTTGCCTACCCGCAAGGAACACGGCCTGATGATACTTAAGTATGTATAAAAATATGATATGTAATATAGATAATAATAATTATAAAAAAAAACAATTAGAGCTATGTCTCTATGTAGAGACAGACTCTTCTCAATGGAGCTAAAGGTAAGATGAACGAATTAACTTATTAGATGTAGCATTGTCTTATTATCTTATCAGATGTAGCAATTCTTAGATGTAGCATTGTCTCAATTAGATGTCATTATTTTAGAAATCACGGTGGGAAACTCCACACTACTCCTGCAGATGAGTTGAGGGATTCCATAGTCTAGTAGGGAAGACGTTTGACTTTAACCCGAGAGTGTCGGATTTGATTCCCTGTAGTACTGGTAAAGTGGTCTAATATATTGTAATATATTTAGTGGGGCAAAATAATGGCGTGCATGAAACGCGTGTGACTTGCGTTGCGTCTTCAGGTGTGATAGTATTATTAACTATTACACCTGAAATATATTCCAGTAGTGAACATGAATGCTGGACTAATGTAGCCAAAAATAATGTTGTGTCCCGGACATACTTTTCAATATGTCAGCATCGTCAATTCGTATATGTTGAAGGGTACCATAAGAACGAATGAAGAGGAGTTAAGAAGGAACAGAGAAATACGTTAAACAATTTATTCAAAAGATGTTTAATGGAATTAATCCTTCAATATTTTACATTTAAATCTTTGAAAATCCAAACTGAGAATGCTTTTTTTTTCGCCTTAACGTTCTGAATCGTTTAAATCGAGGGTATTCTTTTTAAACGTGATTACACATATAATTGAGTTTTTATAAATTTCTTCCTTAAACAAAAAATAATTAATCTATCGAATTGACTTAATACTGAAAACTTGCAAAATAACCGATTTGGTTTACAATAAATTTCGCCATTGCGTAGGAATTTAACGAACATATTTTATTATTTGACTCTTTTTTTGTTATTGGCCAATTATCATTCCAGAGCTTCTTCAAATCAAGGGTTCCAGTATTCCTTTTTATGGTATCAGCCCACAGCATGCGTGGATGATCAACCAGCATATTGGTGGAGTTCCAGTTCACTCTTAATTATTCGCGAATCACTACGTGACAAGCCTACTTCATTCTTCTTGGTTTTATAATTGTCACAATGTTTTGAAAATAGAGATCTGAGATCTGCATTAGATACGCTGGTGTTATGTTCCTTAAATACTCTGATGGTATCCTGATTATGAATTAAATATTTATAACTCGATCCATTAGCGTCAACCCCTTCATTCATAGGGATGAATGAAGGGGTTGACGCTATCCCTTAAAGGGCATACGGTGTAACGTTTATGGGTGGTTTCAGTTACGTTTCCTTGTATAACAAGAAAACAAAAGTCAATCAACAATAGTTAATAAAATTATCAAGTTCAACACTACAACCTTAAAACTATAAAGGATCTATAAACTATTATTTCATTAAAATAACATTTTTTAGCAGCGTAATAGAGAGAGAGAACAGCGTCTCCTTATACACAGTCCTTAAGATATGATTGGATTTGAATATTTTGTAAATATGACAGGTTTTTAACCCTTCCTTCCCTGTGATGTGTAACTAGTACACATTGCTTCTAAAAACTTTAATATCTCTATAAACATAATAAATACTGGGTTCAGATTTTAGGTATTCCTCCGTAATACATTTATGCATTGAATGAAAAAAATAATATTAATTATAATTAGCACTTATCGGCCACAGAGATATTTTGTGAAAATCGGAAAAAAAATCACCAATACAATCAAACGTGTGCCAGTGTATGATGTAGGTATATTCATTCTAAAAAATCGCGATGGGTGAGGAAGCGACGCTATTCACGTCTCCCTCTCACTCTACTTCGGTATATGGGAACGCAAGAAATAGAATCTCAGTTCGCAGTTGTTTCTTCCTTCGAGGTATAACATACCCAGTGTTAGTGTTCTGAGTCCCGCCTTAGTAGCTCGCGGGCTTTCGTTTGAGGTGGTCGCTTCGCCCGGTTTGTGAACGTCAGCCGATGTTTTTTCATGTTTTCGGCAATTAAATTTAAATAATTATCACTTTTGACTTCCAATTTTAGTAATTTAAGCGATTGGCTACGAATGTTATTATTTTTCCGATTTTAAATCGCTCATTTTTACATGTGTATTGATGTGTATTGAATACACAGCACCGGAACGCGCGATTTTTTTAGCACCGGAAGGGAAAGGTTAACACGCTTGATGATGTCAATTGTGTCAATTTCAACTACTGGTCCATTTCAACAAACAATTAGAAAGAAACAAAAGTATAAATATCTTTAAAGATAATAATTAATGGTTGTTTTTTTAATGCGAATATTCGTATCTTAAATTGTTTTTGATTAAAAATGTTTCCCTTTCAATTATGATTAAAGAGAATTTTACATTATTCAAAGTGGATTAATAAATTCGCATAGAAAATACTCACATTAATTAACATTGGTAAAACATATGCTAAGAATTTCATTTTTGCCTTTCCCGTTAAATAAGAGTTTCCGGAGATTAAAATTAGTGTAAAAAGCTGGTTTTATGTGACTTGGATTTTTTTTTTTGGTTATTTAGTATTTAATGACGATGGGATTTTTTTTTAGAGTTTAAGAGACATCTACTGTAAAAAGGTTAAGAGTCACTGTTATACAGGTAAATGTTACAGTAACAGCTAACGTGTACCCGTAGAGCAGTGGAGTGATGCAATGATGAATGAGATTCCGCAGGAAGCACCTGACGGAATGTAAAAACGTCGCGCGAGTCGTGCAAGACTCAATCTGCCGGTCACTGGACTGATTTTGCCCGAGTACCAACTGCCCACACAATGCGAAATAAATATTATGTATAAACCTAAAAGAAATCAAGTGTAAATTAAAAGTATCTAGCCTATGAACTTCTCTAAGGGTAGTAAATATTGACGTAATGGTACGCGTGCAGGTATAATTTATTTATTAATTAAATGTTCAAATAGTTCTACATATGACTTATCATATTAATCTTCTCAATATGCTATTTTCCCCGGAGACAGCTGTCTTACACCCACGGAATTCCACATAAATAAATGAAAACCCCTAGCTGCAGCCCCTCATGAAATTTGACAACTCTCAACGATAATAATTTCACGATTTCGTTTACGTCCCAAATGCTGGGGCATCCAACGCCAATCGGACAAAATATGTTATCAATTATGTCCCTACGTTGCGTCAATCAAGTCAAATAACTCATCTGTCATACACATTTTAAATTATCATTCACAGTGGCAAGTATTTACATAGTTTACAGTAATAAACTAAAATAATTTCACAAAACAAATTATCAATCAAAACAAAAAAAAGTTAAACGATCACTGTCACCAAAAAAATCGCATATTTTCTATTGTTGATACCGAATTCTTGCAAATTAAAAAATTAGAAATTCCAAATTAAATTAGACATATTAGAGGCCCTAAAAATATCAATGACAGTGCACAAAGATGGTAAACAAATACACATACGAGTAGGTTCCCAAGGTCTCACTGCTGCTTGCTGAAGTCATCTCCTGTAATTCCATCATATTTTTCTCCATTAATGAGGCAAATACCTTGAAATCGGTAGGGTCATGCTATTATCATAATAGATAAAAAACAGTGTTTTAGAAAACAAATAACAAAAGTTAAACCATATTTTTTTAACGAAAATCTTTTAAATACCTTAACAATGCTGGTTCATAAGGCGTTCGTCCTTTATTTCCACAGCTTCACATTGATCGTCGTTGATGGGCCTCGTAGTCGAGGATCCCCTCGACATTCCAATGTCAAGTTAAAAAGCGATACTGTACCTTGAAGTTTTTTTTATTTCTTAAGTGAGTGAGTTGTTGCGCACAAAGAAACTGCCGGCCACACCACCGTACTGGATCCAATGGCACACCGAAGTGAGACGATCGAAGCACACCGGCATATTTTTTTTTGTCTTTTTGAAAGAATAGATACGACCGAAGTCATAAGTATCCTTATACCCCAGAATACTAGTCGGAATAAATGACTATGTCATTCGAGGGGAGTAGGACAGCGCTGGGTTCAAACCGACGACCTTCCGCACGGTAGTCCAATACATTACCATGCACCTTCATTGCAACATACGTGATCATTTTTTTGAGTAAAATCATACAGCTGTAATTCAAAGCATCGAAAGTGGTATATCATATTTTTTAAATATAATTCCTTATTGTAACGTTGGAATAATTTTGACTCATTTCACCCAATCACAAATCGTGGAGCAATGGAGGAAGAAGGATGGTCACAAGGCACGTGCGTCAGCCACAGAGAACTGACTTGGCATCCCAATGAGCTGTCAAACACTTGTCTGGTCTGGCCATAGCTTCGTGGTAAAATTAGCGACTCGGTTGGAGCATGGATCTACGTGCCATAGTTACAGATGTGGTGCTCACAGAAGGTAGAGAGGAATCTGGAAGTTGATATAATAGATCTCAGAATGTGATCTTTGAAATACTTAAGAAGATGTATTTTTTACATACTTACATGTATAACATCACGCCATTTCCCATAATTGAGTCACTTCATGGAGAGGTATAGGTAATATTGCTCATTTTGGCATTATGCTATATTTAGACTTATTGTTTATATTTTTTCTTGTTATTTGATGTAATTGGATTAAACCTGTACCTTTTGCCACGTCTTACCTTTCTGATCAGAGCGTTTCGTCTATGGCAGCATTGAAAATTAAATACAGTAATCATCTGTTATCAGTTGAAGATAATTGCTTTTGCGTATTTCTATTGTAGATCCATAACGAAAAACAAACGCAACCATCTCATTGATTAATTTCCTTTTTTCTAAAAAAAATATCAATCAATAGAACCTACTTAGTTACTTTTTATTACTAAGGTTGATTATGATTACATCATTTACGCTACCTACTACACAGTATCACTTCTTCTTCTTTAACCGTCTCTCCACTGCCTCTTCTAAAACCTTCCACGCTTCCCTGTTTTCTCGTCCATTTTCTACCGGCGACAGGAATAATGTCGTAAGCCCACCTCTTCTGGGGCCGTCCCATCGGTCTTCTCGTATCCCACGGCCTCCATTTCAGGACTCTGGGTGTCCATCTTTCATCATTTCGTTGTCTTGCAACGTGACCCGCCCATTGCCATTTCATGCCAGCAACACGGTCCATTATGTCGACAACCCTAGTCCGTCGCCTGATTTCTTCATTTCTGACTTTGTCTATCAGACTTATGCCCAACATTCGTCGTTCCATGGACCGCTGTGCGCATTTTATTATGTGAATGGTATTGGCAATTAATGTCATCGTTTCCAAGCCATACGTTAGCATAGTATTACTAGCTTTATAAAATAATAGATATGCGGAAGTAACCATTGTAGTAAACAATTTATAACAATTACCTTTTGTGCACGTAAGTTGGTTTTAGTTTTACGACACCCTCTCCCTCCCCTCCCCCTTCTGGAAGGTCACGACCCACAGATTGAGAAATGATGGTGTAGACTATGACTTTTGCTATAAATATTATATGATTAAACCCTTAACCTAAATTATTATCATATTTCACTGTTAATGATGTTTTCGTCATCGTTTTGTTACAAAATATAAAACTTTCGACAAAGACTTATCTTCTGTTACACTATTGTTATTTGTACAAAGTGCTAAACCGTTCTGAAAACTTCTTTGTTTTCTGGGAATTTTGACCCGATAAGGAACAAATGCGATTCCGTTCGGAAGGAACACATAATATGTGCTGATAACAGCGTCATTGTCCATTGTCCAGTACAGACGGCAACATTGGGGGTCCAAATAGCTCGGGCAACTTAAATAGTCTTATCAGGAGACTACGAGATGTAAAGGGTATATGGTCAAGACTTAAACTAACCATTTTTGAATAGACTCTGCTTTAGGGTTGTCTTTATCAGGACACCAAAGCAGACTAAAGCTTGTAAGACAAGATCAAAACAAAATAATATCAATTGCCGAAATAAAATATATTTTAGACCACGCTCAAATTTCATCCTTTTTTTAACGACATCACCCAATGAAATAAAAACTGACAAAAAATCTGGGTTTTTATTAGTTTGAATTTCAAACGCGAGTTTGTTTACTTCTTCTGTTTTTAGAAAAATGGCAATTAAATTAACATTTCAACAGCCGGAGGAAACGGTCTTTAAAAATTGCCACATAAGTTTTTATTATTAAACCCGTTGAATCGATGATCATTCGTAATTTATTATGTTTTTATTTTATTACATTTACTTCTGGCATATGCCAGATCAATTCATTTCGATCACACTAACACCCACGCTGTTATGGAGGAAAAAATAAGTCACAATCTAGCTCGATCCCAAAAGATCAAAATCATCTTTATTTGTTTATGAGTGCGACGTCACAGTGGCGAAAAAATAACTGTCCAAAGGTGTAAGAGTTGGCGACTCACCTGGGTAATAAGAATAGAAGTGACGACAGACTCAAGATTCGACATCATGGAAGAAAAAATATGACTCTCACCGCAGTAAAAATTTTCTTGCAAAGTGAAGGCTTAAGGCCTGGAGTTCAAACTCTCCAGTATGTTGCCAGTACTGGAACTAATGCAACAAAACTATCATTTGAACACACTAGATCGGAATAGCCAATCGGTTCGAAGATGAACCAATGTATCCTATGTGGAGTTCCCTTCGGATATTACTAACTCGATAATCATCATAGTGCCATAGAATGTGCTCTGCGGATTGATCCAGATGGTCTCAAAAATTGCAACAGAGCGAATGGACCATATTGAAGCTAAAGAGTTTGCTGTTAAAGCTTCCATGGCCATAGAGAAAGAAAATGTCTCGCAGTGCAGTAACTATACTTATAAGTCATACACCCAAAAGACTATTAAAAATATTAACATATACAACAAATGAGTATTAAAAAATACGCAATATATACAAAGATTGATGGTTGCACAATTAAGGAAGACATGCTTTATACAAAAAATATACAAACACGACAACAATACGTTAGATAATTTCATTTAAAAAATCCATTGTTAACATCGTTACATAAAAATAAACAACACCAAAAAAAAAATAGTAGAAATAAGCAATTTTAATAAAATAAAAATTACAACTAAAAGAACAATTAAAATTACTATTCTAAGAAACAATAAGGTTAAAATTAAATCACAAATAATAATCAATATTAGTTTACGTAATGTATGTAACATATAACAGAAAACATATAACAGTTGATTATGTTAGTAAATAGTGTAATTGATATGTAAAAGAATATTAATATACATGTTAAACCTTTCCCTTCCTGTACTAAAAAAATCCGCTCGTTCCGGTGCTGTGTATTCAATACACATGTAAAAATGAGCGATTTAAAATCGGAAAAATAGGAACATTCATAGCCAATCGCTTAAATTAATTAAATTTGAAGTCAAAAGTGATTAATAATTTAATAATAATTGAAATTTAGATATTCACAAAACGGGCGAGCAACTGAAACGAGAGAAGCGAGTGAACTAAGATTATATTTCTTGCGTTCCCATATACCGAAGGAGAGTGAGAGTGAGATGTGAATAGCGCCGCTTCCTCACCCATAGCGGTTTTTTTAGAATGAAAATACCTACATCACACACTGGCACACGTTTGATTGTATTGGTGAATTTATTCCCGATTTTCACAAAATATCTCTGATGGGGCCGATAAGTACTAATTATTAATAATATTATTTTTTTCATTCAATGCGTAAATGTATTACGGAGGAATTCCTAAAATTTGAACCCAGTATTTATTATAATTATAGAGATATTAAAGTTTTTAGAAGCAATGTGTACTAGTTACACGTCACATGGCAGGAAGGGTTAAAGAATAGTTTAATAATGTAGATAAATATTCCTTCCACCCACGGGTTTTATTATTGAACCTGATTTTTTTAAAGGAATCTAATCTAGTAACATAAGACGTAATAAAGTATTGCCAACACGTGCATTGACGAACCACGACAAATGGTTTGTAAAATTGAAGGCTTTATTAAAAGGAGAACAATATCTTGTTCCATCCACATCCTTCAATATGTCCGAATCGCCTATTCAGTTATGTATTACACTATACGAAAAATATATGGAGTGATAAATGACAGAATATGGAATGAAGTGGTAGGAGATGATTGGGATTTTAAGGCTGATGTGTTACTAATAAATTTAATAAATCCTTATTGCAGAGTTTTCCGAGGTGATTATTTCAAACAAGCATTTAAATAATATTATATATTTTTAAAGGATTGATATAACAGAAGTTTTTATAGAAGCATTTTACGGCCCATATTAACCTTTAAGCGATTTCGTACGAATGGGTGAGGTTTTTTTTCCATTTTAAAAACAACTTGAACTCTTGTTTTTCCACCAAGTACGAGTATGCTGGTTTTCTAATAAATGTTTTTCGCAAACAAAGAAAGTTATCTCTTTCGCAAAATAAGAACGGCCGCCATACACAGAATAGTAAAATAGATAAAATAAATTTAGCCAGGTGCTGGAAACTATTGATACTAGTATTCACTTACCAAGAAAAAATATATACGATTATATATATGCGAAATGATTATTTTCCTCTCCAACATAACCAAATGTTCGTGAACTTATGAATAGATGTTCTTATTACTTAAAAATAAAGTTAAATTGTATAAAATGTATCCTACGTACATGCCATCGCATGATTTCCCTGTCGAGTCAGGCAGAGAGACCTGAAACCCAGATTTTCCTTTTCGACACACACCCTTCACCTCTTACATGTCCAAAGACCTCTTACAAATTGTACGATATCTCGTATTTTTTAGGTTTCATTATTTAAAAATACTATTCACTTGATCCAAGTAAAATTCCCTTGGTTTTACTCTACCACACCTTCCACTCAAATATGCGTTGTATCTTTCTTCATTTATTCGTTCTACATACCCAAACCATCTCACAGTTTATTTAATTTATCTATTTATTTTATACATGACAAGAAATATACATCATTTGCGAAAAAACAACAGGTAATTTAATTTGGACACAATTTTAATGGATCTGGATTTGTTACCTTTCATTTCCCGTATCCCCAGTAAACTAGGCTTTTCCCTGTATCTCACTGAGGACATATAGCATGAAAAAGTAAATCGTTACTTCTTTCCGATTTTTGATTATATAAAACCCCGTTACACATTCTCATCAATCTGACAAACAGTGACACTCAATTACATATGTATACATCACGCGAAATCAAACTCCTCACACTACATCACTCCAAACAGACCAAAACATCCAACCCACAATATACCGCACACAATCATAATAAATATAAAACAAAAAAAAAAACACCACACCCAAGAGCTCACACAAACCTTTTCACAAGTCATTCCTCTTGCAATCCCAAGTATTCAAAAAATGCTCTTATTAATCTTACTCAACATATCTGATTTGTGTTAAAATTCATCCCTAATCATTTAATTTCGTACTTTTTCATCAATTATCACCTCATGTGTTTTTCACGGTGCATACATTTCTACATAATTTATTCTACTCCTTTTTGCCTATTTCCCCGTTGACATTTCACTCAAATATATCAAAATTTATTCTTATATACTGTTTTGAACTATCTTAGGAACTTTTGATAGTTTCCTGTTTGATTATTTATGTTTTAGTACCGCATTGACTTTATTCTTATCACTACATGCCGTTCGATATATTTCGTAACATTCCATCATATGAGAAAATACTACTCAAATAACAGAATTCCTCAACTTGCCCCTACATGGGTGAACAATATCCTAATTACACTAAAAATGTCACAAAATTAATAAGTGAACATTATTTTACCTAATATTTGTTTGTATAATATAATAGTCTTCCAAATACGAAAATAAACACAAACAAATTTCAAATCACGTCCATATATTTAGTGTCTAATTGTTTCGGCCGTATTGTTATATAGAACTGACCATGTATAGCCGAAGATATACCATGTACTGCCATACTCTTATGAAGGGAAGTTCGCTCGGCGTATACCGTACGTCCATGCTCCTTTGATTGTTAAGAAACATAGCGGGCCGAGATTTGATTATCACTGATGTAGTTGATCGTAATTAATGTGGACGTTTTCAGCTGAAAACAGAAAACTAACAACGCGGCATCGCGAATTTCGCATCATTGAAACAAGCGTAATACCCACAGAAATAATTTCATGGAAGTGATCTCATTTCCCAGGTATTTTTAACGGATAGTGTGAGTAGAATACAAGAATTCATGTTCATAATAATCATTGAAGGATTTTTCTCGGAAATAGGAAATGAATTCTTAGAATAAGCGACATAAAAATTTATAAATCAACTTGAATTATTTTATAGCTATATGTTATATATTATGTTGTTTATAGTTAAGGCATTGACGTTGTGGAGGTTTAAAGACATTTTAATTTATTTTTATCAAACACTGTGATAATTTCTATATAGGAAAGACAGGAAGATCTTTTGAAAAGAGATTTCGTGAACACAAATTCGCCTTAACAAATCCTCTAATTTATTCTGAAATGGCTAATCATTGTCACCGTGAAAACCATACTTTTTCTATCGATGATGCCAAATTCTTACATATCAGTAGTAACGGAAATAAATTTGACAGATTAGATTATAGTGTTAAGCAATGCATTTAGCATAACTACATGCCCATCACACCGTTTCCCCATGGGGGTAGATAGAGACGATAGACCTCCAGACTAACCTATCGTGACACACATATTTGGCCTCTTGACATCCGTACACCTTCTTATACGACTTCTAGGATTCCTCAGATTTTAAAAATATATTTAATTCACTACTAAAATACTGTTGTGGACTAGCATCTTTGGAGATTTTGATATTGTTTAATTCTAGTATATATGTTTAAGTGCCTATAAACTAGCAAAGCATGTTGTATACTATTATTGTTTATAATTTCTGTGTTATTTGCCCAATTTCTGTTGAAAATTACATCTAAAAATACTAAAAGTTTGTATAATTATTGCATAATAATACGAAATATACATGAAGAGAGTAATAATTTTTACCCTTTAATAAATCCGAATTGGTGATTTAGCGTTAGAGGAATATTGAAGAGCGTGGCAGGGAGACAATGTTATTTTTTACCCTAGTAATCGAGGCTTCGGGTTACCCTTGCGGATTAGTAAAAATAATCGATCTCCAAACTTTTCTATCCAAGCACACAACTTTCGCCTCCTCCACATTCATACATCTCGTCATGCACACTCTTCTATTATTCATACTTTCGACTTAACCTTCTTTCTAAATCGGACCCATTTGGTCCAGCCACATTATCCTCGGTCTACCTCTTCCACGCTTACCTTACACTTATAACTTGTGTATTCGCATAGTCATTCTTTCATTATATTTACATATCTAAACTATCTTAATGCTCCTTTCTTCGTCTTACTTTAAACATCCATTTTATTCATGCATTAATTTCTGATATCTTCATCATATCTTATACTTAATTACGTGGCGTTTTTAACCTATTACAATTGTTAGAAATAATATCTAAGGAGATTCCTCTACATAATATATACAATTTATACTAGATGGCATATAGTTCATAATTTTACAATACAATTTGCCCTGAGGGCTTACGAGAGTAACATAAGTCCAACCTACCTTTTCGTTACAAACACAGGCTTCCGAAACATCATCTACTGCCTGACTAGTCCACCTACAGTATTATTCGTAGGGAGAACCAAGGTCTAAGTGAATGTGATGAAATGCAAATAGCCTGAACGAGTAGACATGTACGTGTTAAATAATTAGTATTAAAATAATAAGTTGTAAGAATTGTTATTCTATTTACAATATAAGAAATTAAATATAAACGTTATTTAAATCTATAATATGTGTAGGAAATTAAGCTTTTAGTTATAGACATAATATTATATTAAGATTAGTCCTTTAGTTCTAAAAAATATGTAATTTATGTAGCCGATAAGTCTTAATAAAAATGAAATCTAAGTCGATTTAGAATAGATGGTCTTCTACCTTTATTCCGACTCCACGGCTCTGACTCCTAACTCCAACTCTACAGCCCTGAAAAAACAATCAACATTATAAAACTCGCCATCCTTTTATCGCAATTACTTATCCGCATATCTAAGATGGGCACTTATCTACAATACATGGTAATAGTCAGCTGCCGTATAATAAATAACATGTCCATATATAGATTAATGAAAGCTGATGTATTCAGAGAGAATCAATTGCAAAGCCATTCTTATACCATATCAATCATAACCATATTCCATCCAGGCTAGTGCCGGCTGCCGACTCTGATTGATGGCAGGAAGAGGAGTACGCTCAATAGCAGGAAGTGACTCGCAGGTCCATATTCTACGGATCCTAGGTGGCTGGGTCTGACAGCCTTTCTTGGTCAGCGACGTCATGAGAATTGGAAAACAGCGTGAGAAAAGTCACTATCCATCGTCTGATACTAAGTATAATATAAATCATCGTTTCTCAAATTATGGATTGTGACCCTAAGGAGAGTTGTGGGGAAATATCAGAGGGGTCATAAAAATAAAAATAACTAATATTATTCATAGTTAATGTATTAACACTTTGGAGGTTTCAACACATTGTAATTTGTTTAATAAAATACTGTTTATTCCATTGTAATTTATTTTTATCAAACACTGTTTATTCCACAAAAAAAAGTGGAATAAACAGTGTTTGATAAAAATAAATTACAATGTCTTTAAACCTCCACAATGTTAATGCCTTAACTATAAACAACATATGTTTATTCCATTATCATAACGATATAACCCTGCCAGTTTCACGGTTTTTACCTCATCATCAGAAGAGCACAAACAAGACTTATTTGTACTCGTCTGATGATGAGGTGAAAGCTTTGAAACCGGTACTGTTATGTCATGAGGAATAAAGCGTGTTTTACTAAATAGATTACAAAAAATAAATTACGAGTACCAAAGGAAAATCACGCATTTTCAGGGAGGGGGTCGCAAAGCTAAAAAGATTAAGAATCCCTGATCCAAATTATAAGCTGTCTGGAAAGTAATTTCGTACAATAATACAAAATTGTGTATTCTCAATAAATTTTAAGTCAAATTCAAATGCAAAATTGCACCGAATGCTCGTGGATGATGATTTTCGATATTTTATGTATGTCATCAATCTCTCGTGCTGTAGACCGCTGATTATTCTCGATCAATGCCTTGATTTGATCATTATCAATTATAAACGACCTTCTATTGTGGACACCATTTTCGAAGGTCATATCACCATTACGGATTGTTTACAACCACATATGACACACACGATATCTCACTTTGTAGTCACTATACACTATGGATATCTTTTTAGGTTTGCGTCGCATGTTTTCTTTTACGATTTTAAAAAAGCAGAAAAAATTACTTATTTTCTTCCATTTTAAATATATGCCAAAAAAGTCATGTGAGTAAACAATGACCGAAAAATGCGCTCCATCTTTGATAAAAATATACATTCAACATGTTACGAGTAAAAAGTTAGCAACGAAAACTCGTCAATCATAATCCAATATATTATTCATAACTCTCATTTTAATTTTTTCAAATCAAGTCTACTTGAGTTTCACTTGTCTACCTCTTCCACGCATATATTACATTTATGACTTGTACATTCGCTTACTTATTCTTTTGTCATTCATTCATTCTCTCCACATGTCCAAACACCTTAAAGCTTATTTATTCGTCTTACTCAAAACACTCATTTTACCCATGTATTAATTTCGGATATCTTTATTCTACCTTCTTTCATATATTGACAATACACAACTTTGTCTTAATGTTCATATTTCCAGAAATAATATTACTTTTATTCAACATCTGCCAATTCCAAATTTTACTTCCATGCGTTGAGATCAGCAATAACACACACTTTTATATACAATATTATAATTTGTACAATACCCGGCGGTAAGTAATACACATCGGGCTTAAGAAAGAGACTATCGGCCATAATCGGCTTTGTAGAGCGTCGTCTCTGTCATCCATACACATGTTCCATCGCGATTTATCAGTCGTATAGCTCTTTCTAAATACCGGACTGTTAGCGCATAGTGTACACATTGTGGCCGACAGTCTCTTTCTTAAGCCTGATGTGTATTAAGTACCACCCGGAACTGTACTACTTTTTATAAACTGTATTACTTTCGTTATATACTTTACAGCCTGGTGGGTTTAATACTACATGACAATCTCGTTTAACGTATTATAAAAGTTTCAAACAATCCTTAAATAAAAACTTGACGTGAAACATTTTTGACGGGTACCTTGGTATCATTGAGAATCGAATTCGCTTTCCCTGGGCCGGAAGACAGACGTCTTTCCATCAGCGAATCAAAGAAATGAAATACTGAATGACGTTGAATGAAAAACTGACGATTTAATGACGTAGGCTCCTGAGATAGCGATTTAATAAAGAAATTTTGCTCAGAAGGATTTTAATAACTGCGAACCGAGCACAAATGAAATGTCATAAATAAATTAATGAATTACCGCTAATATAATCAATAAAAATGACTTCAACGCACAAACAAAAATAAAAACGTTATAAATATGAACATAAAAATTCATATAACCTTGTCACAGTTGTGCCTTCCGGATATTGGCATCTCTTCCGCAAGTCCAGTCAACAGCTGACGGCGTGATAGAGGAAGGACCAGTGATATCTGCCGCGTGACGAGCTGGCGAGGTTGCATTTCCTCTAACAGCTGAGGAATTCACCAACAATATTTAATTTACAAATCGTGTTGTTTTTTTCTACGAAGGTGAAAATCTAAACCATTTCAACAATGGGAAAGTGATTGAATTGAATTAAATATTGTAAAAACTATATTTATTTATTCAACAAAGGCAAAGGAAGGAAAACAATTTAGGCAGTCAAACGGAGCGTGGTTGTTATTGCGACAGGAGTTGAGTACTTGGGCTTGCAAGAGGAATGACTTATGGAAAAGGTTTGTGTGAACTCTTGAGTGTGGTGTTTTTTTATTATTTTATACTTACATTTTTGTTTTTTTTTTACTTTTATGATTATGTGCGGTACATCGTGGGGTGAATGTTTTTGGTGTGTCTGGAGTGATGAAGTGTGAGGTGTTTGATTTTACGTGATGTATACATATGTAATTGAGTGTCACTGTTTGTCAGGTTCATGAGTATGTGCAACGAGATTTTATAAATTCAAAAATCGGAAAAAAGTATCAATTTATTTTTTCCTGCTATATAGTATGTCCTCGGTGAGAGACAGGCAAAAACCTAGTTTACTGGGGGCACGACAAATGAAAGGCAACAAACCCAGATTCATTAAAAGTGTGTGTCCAAATTAAATTGCCTGTTGTTTTTTTTTCACAAATGATATATATTTCATGTATATTTCTTGTCATGTGTAAAATAAATAAATAAATTTAACACATTAATAAGACAAGACTGAAAAGAATCGAAAAAATACAGAAGAAATGCGTGCACTCAGAATAATACATGGGGTGACAATAAATGACCGAATACGGAATGAAGTGATTAAAGATGAATTAGAACTGTGAGGAGTTTGATTTCGCGTGATGTATACATATGTAATTGCTGTTTGTCAGGTAGATGAGATGTGTAGATATGTGCAACGGGGCTTTATATAATTAAAAATCGGAAAGAAGTAACGATTTATTTTTTCATGCTATTTGTATATGTCCTCAGTGAGATACAGACAAAAACCTAGTTTACTGGGGACACGACAAATGAAAGGCAACAAACCCAGATCCATTCAAATTGTGTGTCCAAATTAAATTACCGATTGTTTTTTCGCAAATTATGTATATTTCTTGTTATGTGTAAAATAAAGAAAAAAATTAAATAAAAATTAATACATACACACCATCATCCCAGCGTTAGACTTTCCTATCTTGAGACACATTATTCGCCTCTTCCATACAGTTATTCCACCTTCTCATACAACTCCGACGATTTCTCGGACTTTTTAAATTTACTTTTTTCAAAATATCAGTAACTTGATCCAACCATACATTTTTCCCCTCACATATCATACATCAAAGTTGGCACTACAATAAAACACTGTATGGATAATAATGATCGTGATATATGGATATGTAAATCATAAAGGATAACTCTCTAAACAAACTGATCTTATTTCACTTGTCGTGTCCACTTTATGAGGATTGGGCACCCGAAGCTAAAGAAAGTCGGAAAGGAATTAAGACATTAAGATAGAATGAGGACTGAAAGTAGACGCAGTGCTTAAGATGAAGAAAAGAGAATTGAAATGGTTGGCTACACGGAAAGAATAAATTAATGATCTACAAAAATAATATATACAAGTGGTATAAAAAGTATCAGAAGTTTCGAAAGACTTATGGGACGACCAAATTAATCAAATTATGAAACAGGGAAGAACAAATTAATCAAATTATGAAACAGGGAAGAACAAATTAATCAAATTATGAAACAGGGAAGAACAAATTAATCAAATTATGAAACAGGGAAGAACAAATTAATCAAATTATGAAACAGGGAAGACCAAATTAATCAAATTAATGATACGATTTTATAATAGGAGAGTATGCATGACGAGGTTTATGAACGTTGCGGAAACGAAAGATGTGTGTCGAAATTAAAAAGAGATAGTCCCCATCTACCTACCCAAATAGAGACTTGGCTCGATGGTGATGATGCCGAACAGAATATTTTATTTAAACAGTATTGATCTTTTTACAGTACAAAGCCAGCAATTCGAACAGATCGCCATATTTCGGATTATTTGATAGTCTGGTTATTTATTGTAATAATGTCACATATCCTGAAAATGAAAAATGCTTTTTCCCTTCGTTCATGCAGATTTTTTGAAAAGCTTAAGACACGATCAAAAATATATATACACATTTAAGAACATGCTCTCGTATTCATTTATTTTATTCACGACCGATTCTCACAAGAAATTAATATCATTTAATATTTATATGTATTCAGTTAATAAAATTCAATATTGCATTTTTAGTCGTTTAATAGTTGGTCGACTATTAGGGAATTTCAATTAAAAGTGTATTCATTTGGATTTCACAAGAACGACTACTCGACTTCAGAGTACATAAATAATAAGCATTTTTATTAAATAGTAGAGCACATGAATTTTGTTATTTTTTCAATTATTATTATTTGCTAATTTCAGTTACTTTAACCCTTCCTTCCCTGTGATATGTAACTAGTACACATTGCTTCTAAAAACTTTAATATCTCTATAAATATAATTAATACTGGGTTTAGATTTTAGGTATTCCTCCGTAATACATTTGCGCATTGAGTGAAAAAATAATATTAATAATAATTAGCACTTATCGGCCACATCAGAGATATTTTGTCAAAATCGGGAATAAATTCACCAATATAATCAAACGTGTGACGTGGGTACATTCATTCGAAAAAACCGCTATAGGTGAAGAAGCGATGCTATTCACGTCTCACTCTCACTCTATTTCGGTATATGGGAACGCAAGAAATAGAATCTCAGTTCGCAGTTGTTTCTTCCTTCGAGGTATAACATACAGTATTAGTGTTACGAGTCCCGTCTCAGTAGCTCTGGGGCATCCATTTGAGGTGGTCTCTTCGCCCGTTTTGTGAACGTCAGCCGATGTTTTTTTACATGTTTTCAGCAATTAAATTCAAATTATTATCACTTTTGACTTAAATTTAATTAATTTAAGCCATTGACTATAAATATATTTACGAGTATTTCTCATTTTTACATGTGTATTGAATACACAGCACCGGAACGCGCGGGTTTTTTTTAGCACAGGAATGGAAAGAATAAATCAATGCGTATAAGTTCAATAGAAAGACTATTATTGTGTTTAGTTAGACGCTCGTTCTTAAAATTCCTGCATAATTTATTATTTTGACAGATTAAACATATATCAAATGAAATGAAATGTTCGGATTACATGTATTTTACTGCATTTCCTGAAAATATATTATTGATCGCCTTATTCTTTAATAAGCTATAAAATATTTATATACATAATACATAATGTATCCGTGGATGTAATGTGTTTCTAAAGACGGCAAAGCAAAGTGTGCCGTGAGCGGTAAAAGCCTTCGGAATTCAGATTTGGTATTTCCTGCGTGTCATGGTGGCACATGCTTCCTGTCACCACCATCACACCGAGACTAAACGGCAGTCCACAATCATCATTTTACTTATCATTCATTTATTGGTTGACCTAAAACATTGTCATAAAATCGAGGATATTAACCTGGGTTGGGTTAGAAATATTTGAGTGTCAAAGAAAAAGTAATTAAGATATATGAGTGAACAATAAAAGATTTGCGCCAGTTGAGGAGTTCTACTATTTGGTTAGTATTTTCTCAGATGGTGGAAGAGTTACGAGAGATATTGAACAGTATTTAGCGAGAGGAAACAAAGTCAATGGGGCTATTAAACATATATACTCGAGTATCAAAATCTGCTAAGATAATATTTAAAACAAGACTCTGATATTTAATACAAGAGGTATGCGAGTATTTTAGGACAAATTACAATTTAAAAATATATTATGATTAAAAAACAGTAGAATTAGTAGATGAATAATAACAGCTAGCCTAATTTCCCAGTTTTTAACTATTAGTACTATGTTATTGCATTTTAACACTTTTCAAATGCAATGAAATGCAATTTAGGAATAATGATTGCTAAATAAGAGTCTCTTATGTTCACAAAGTTGATGTTTTTTTACAAATTTCGGTTTGCATATTATTTTTCATATTAACTTAACTCAGATAACTACAATGAAAAATATTGAAAAAAATACCTGTTTAAGTGACTCGACCGTGTAGAAAAATATATGGATTATGTAAGAATGACTTTAAAATGTGACGAATCAGGAAAACAACATACACATAGTTATATGGTTTTGTGGAGAAAAAACTTTGAAAAAAAAAAAACAAACAACAATAAATAAGGTGTTTTTAATAGAATCACATATATTTTTACGGTATTTTAGAAACAAATTTGATGTAGGAAAGGGAAACGTAGACGACGGAAAAAACCGAAAAGAGCCAAATAAATGTTGTAAAAATGCGTGTACTTAGAAGAATACGTGGGGTGACAATGTATCATTAAATATGGAAAGCATTGATAAGAGATGAATGTGAACTTAAGGCTGATGTGTTGAGGAAGATAAAGAAGAACACGTGGTAAAGTAAGACCATACAAAGTATGGTTAGATCAAGTGAATGATATTTGAAATTCTGTGTGAAAATGTTAATGGGTGTAAATGAGATGAAATTGTATGTTTGTTAAGATAGGAAAGTCCGTCGCTGTATCCTCTCTACCTAACCCCACAGGGAAGCAGCGTGATGTTTATATATATTTTAAACGCCGTAAATTGCGACAAATCAATTTCGCTGTCTATTAACAACTCTCTGGAATGCTGTTGACACATAAAAACCATAAACTTGAATTTGAGTCATTAGAGTGTTACAAAACTAAGTAGCCGATGGTATCAATGACGTGTAGCTGTGCCGTGCCATTGGAATATACTTTTTACGTAGAAATGGAGAGATTTGTTCCGTTTCCAAAACGATGACACATCCCTGAATTGGACAAACGTTGGGCAGGGGCTTTCAACTCATCAAAAATGTTGTAATGTATTTATTGAAACAAGAATCGATAAAATAAGATATTATGTATTTTTTTATTTATTTTGAATTATTTTGACCCAGTGGAGAGAAAAGACCCAGACAAACTACAAGTAATGAAACTCTTTGCCCTATGTGCAACTGAAAGTGTCTTTCATTCATTAGATAACATAGTCATCTTCGGTGGCACCAAATCAAGTACCCTGATCACTCACTTTGTATTGTGCCTTTTATTACACTTGTCACGGGTAATGGGCAGTAATCCATGCATAATTATTTATAGGTTTTCTCCTCCAATTTTTGCCATAAGCTTATTCTACTTCTACTTGCCGTAAGAGCCCGAGGCCTACTCAACAATCTTGCGGTACTCATGGATGAAGTCTTGATGATGATTAAGTTTTTGAAACCATTTAGTAATGTTGAACATCTTGTAGCGATGCTCGTTACCAATTTAGCGTGTGTCCTAGTAGGACGTGCTGATGATGTTGATGTTGACATCGCTATATTCGTTTTAGTCGAATTCTGTGTTCCTCTTCGTTCGGGGTCATCAATTTAGCGTGGTGCTTACTTCGATACGTCGTATGATGATTTCGATTTGTTTGTATTTAAAATGAAATACAAATATTCAGGATTGCGAACGAAAGTGAGAGTGAATAGCGGGTAAATAATAACAAGTCTTGACAGTTGAATGAATAATAATGTTTATTTGTCTACCAGTAGGTATTTTATAGTAGTGAGTGAATGTGCTCGCGATATATACTTTGTCTCACTCCTGCGCGTGCACTAGTGTAGCGGGTAGGATATTTATTTGCCGAGACGGCGAGACAAAACGTAAATACTATTTGTGAGTACACATTGTTGACGTTTCTAGTATGTGACAATTGTAGATAGTTCAGAGTTTGATTCATCGGTCGTTGACCCTGTATGTTTACAATTTATTTTAACAACAAATTATGTTTGACAATTATTTATTTATTTAGGGGACGTAGGTACGCTACAATCTCTAAGGAAGCCCTGATGAATTTACATGTAATGAAATATCTTGAACTTTTATTTCAAAGTCTCTCGATTATACACACTTCGTGCGTAGCTTGATTGCTAGAGAATGCTTACAAATGCCAATTAGCAGTCAACTATGAAACTAGACTTCACGAAGTCATGAGACTAACCGGTCTATACTCAGAAGAATCAAAATCCACCTAGTTTAGTCTTAAATATTCTCCATAACACTGTAAGGAGTGGAAACATGGACAATGAGAAAGAAAAAATAAACAAGATAGATACCTTCGAGATGTGATGTTGGAAGAAGATGATTCGCATCCCATGGACCACAAGACACACTAACGTCTCTATTATCCAAGAATTGGAGATTGCCAGAAGACTTTCGACAAAAACAATAATCCTTATTTACTTAGGACATGTTGCTAGAAAGAATTATGAACACGGGAAGGCGAGCAAAAGAAAAATGTCCTACGAGATAGACAAATCAAATGAAGGAGTAAAAAAGATCTTTTTTAAGTCTGCATTCAACATGCCCCAGAAGCGGGAAGAATGAAGACATATGAAGCGCGGAGTTCGAGACATGCGAGTAACAAAAGACCACGACACTCAGCATTGAGCATATAATGAGGAAGAAGACTTCATGAGGAAATGTACAATTTATTTCAAGTTATTTATTATAATTTTATCGCTTGCATTGAATTCACTAATGATGTTAATATTTCTAGATTGATAATCCCTGTCAGATACCAGCTTCAGGCAGTCATAATGAATATTAAGCAGTTGTCTCATCGCCTCAGCACCTCGGAGCTCCGTGCCGTGATTCACCTGCTCTGTCATGCCAATAGTATGATGTTGCGGTGTCTGCTAGAAGTATGGGTGGATACACCGGCCCGTGCCACTTCCAAACGGTTACGTGTCATTCGTTACGCCGAATGTCATCATCGATTATGGTCTTTGTTTACTATTGGGGACATGCCGATACAAGACTACTTGGACAATCCACCTTGCGGACTTTCTTTTATTATCCAATTTCTTTTTTTTCTTTGTTTGTCACTAACGAAAATGAATTGATGTTTTTCTTATAATCTCTACAATACACGATACAAGCTAATTTGATCAACGCTACTTTTAACATAACCTTATTTATTTTTTAGATGTGTTATTTTTATTTATTTTAATATTTTAATGTACAGTGTACAATTTGGCAGGTAATTTATTGCGAAAGGGTAATCTCTTCCAACCAATAAAAATAGTTGTTTAAGAATTTTGCTACCAGTGTTGGGTGAAAGATTTACATTTGTACTTTATACAGTGAACTTTAAATGGTTAAAGAAAGAATTGCAAGATAAAAAGAGGACAGGAATCATTTGATAATTAAAATATCACAATTTCATCTGGGACTGGTAGGTAGATCGGAGCAGATATTGGAAGAAGGGTAATGGGGAAATCAGGAAACATGCTAAGTCAGTATAAAAAGAAATATAATGTTTATATAAAGTCGCTAATTAAAACGTTTTTATGCCTGAAAGCAGGGGTTTTCAAACTTTTTCGTTTCGGCACCCTAAAAAACCTACCCATTAGTGGAATGGATGGGCCTGCTATTTATTCACCACACTGTTTCTCAAATCTTGGAATTAATCTAGACAAAGGCCCTTATTTCCTGTTCCACGTTGAGTTTTAAGCGATATTTAATTTTTATTACAGCTGCTACTGAAAACCCAGCTCGTAGATGTAAATCATCGCAAATGTAACTAGAATTCACTGAGATTTAAAGCACGTAGACATTCAACATGTGTTGATATTTGCAACACAACCAGTTCCATATTGACAAATTGTTTTTCATGTGCCAATGTCTTCTGATTTTTTTTAAATTATCGTGTAACTCATGTAATGTTCCTATTAGAGTAGGCAGAGAGGACAGAACTCCATTTGATAATGAAATGCATATTTCACTTAAGTTATTGCTATACACTCTGGCATGCATACCTTTAAGACTGAAACTTCAAAATTTGATTCAATTGATAATTACACATTTTCAGTCATTCTAAACTTTATCAATATTTAACATTTTTTTTGCATAAATCTTTCATTAAAAGTGTTCAAACCATATCATCACTCATTTGTAGCACAACATATTATTTTGGTTCGTATTCTTTCCTGATTTTATCGTGCATTATGAAATCATAGATTATTTTCACATATTCTATGCAACGCTCGTATTTCTACCATATTTATATTGTTTTAAACGCATCTTGCACACGTTCAGGCTTGTTTTGCATTTCCTAAAGTTAAGTTAAGTTTAAAAAAACATGCAGGTATGCTCCGATCGTCTCACTTCAGGTGTGCCATTGGATCCAGTATAACGGTGTAGTCGGTGAGTTTACTGGTGTGCAACGACTCACTCACTTAAAAAAAAAACTTCACGACACAGCATCACTTTCCAACTAAATATATGTTGGAATGGCGATGCGATCCTCGAGTACGAGGTCCAACAACAACGATTAATCACAATCATAATTTGATATAGATTTTGTAACAGGATACGCAATTTTATTAACAGAATACGCAATTTCTGTTATGGCTTTTAATATTTCGTTTTAAAAATGTGAATTTATTGATGATTACATTAAACTGACTCATTAATTACCTCATCCATTCATTAATTTGTAAGAAAATTTGGATCTGACGCCACGAAATACAAAAGAGCATAATTTATATTATTTAAGTCTAAATAAATTAAATATGAAGACATTTAAGTTTTATATCTTAAAAAAGCTGTCGGCAACCTACAGCACGCGTGCCATTAGGGGGCATAAAATATGACAAGTAATGAAATTCTTCAGAACATTAATAACAATAATTTATTAAAAAAATCTAATGAATATAAAATTTCGCCTCATTTTCTTACACGAAAATATAAGTTCTGTGAAAACATAAAAAAAAACCTCTCAAATACAAAAGTAAGCAGCGAAGCTAGACTTCTTCGTGTCTGTTAACAGAGATCTGTATAAAAGTATACCCATATAAGACAACATCTATACCAAAAATGGCACCAAACATCGATATAAGAAACCCTTTAAAGCGGATAATTGGACGCAGTGCAATTTTGCCTGCATCTTGTTAGTAGATAAAGCAAAACTTTTGTAGATAATTATATTCGTTCTTAATTCGCATTTCTTAATATTAATGGTAATCAGACAAATTCTGCCCTTGAAATCTTCAACGATTGAAATAGTAAAACGATTAAAATAGTAAAAGGTGGAGGGTTCAATTCCCTCGATACCCATAAAAATTGATTGTTTATTGACCTTCCTAGTTCACCACTCTCATTTTTTTACGTTGTCCTTTACTGTCCAAGCAGTAAGACTCTGATACCAGTTAGAAATCAATGTTAGACTCGGTCCGTCCTTGGTATACTTTAAGAAACTACTGAAAAAACAATTAATTTCTAGTAAGTCATATAACGAATTTCATTCATGATTTTTCTGTCCTCTCCACCATCCCTTCCTTTCCATTAATTGATGATATCTCTCTTTTATTTTTACTATGTATATGTTCATAAATTTCATAGAGGTGATTTATAATTTGAATATTTTTTGCGACCTTGTAACTTTATTTACTTTTGTCTGGTTGACTGGAAGAGATTGCCACCTAGCAATAAGATATTGTTAATAAAAAATGAAAAAAATCGTTTCAGTCTGGTTTTCACATAAGGTTTGTGAATAACTAACTTTAATGAGTTCCGTGGTTTAGTTGATAAGACACCTGTCGTCTAACTCGGTGGTTGTGATCTCGATTCCCTTCATACCAAGTCTTTACTTTCAGGATTTCACTTAAGGTTTGTTTAATACCTCCCTGGCTGATCGGAAGGATTACCATATCGCAATAAACTCACCAGGATATACTGAATGCAACGAAACTGTTACACAATACATCACAGATGACCTCAGTGGCCCAGTTGGTAAGACACCTGTCTTCCAGCCCGGATATTGCGGGTTTAAACCCTGCTGGAACTCAGATTTTTTAAATAAGGATTCCTGCTTGGTTTTCACTTAAATCCTCTATCATATTTCTGGTTGGTTAGAAGTGAGTGCCACATAGCAATAACCTCGCCAGGTTATACTGTATACAACGAAAGTGTTATACAATACAATTAATATCTGTTATTTTTCATACCGATGGCAAATTTTACATTTTTCATTCATCACTCTCATTTTTTACATTAGATGTTCGATAAATTACTTTATGTTTCTCTAGTCGTAAATGCTACTTTCATATCTTAGTCAGTGTTGTCTTTCCTCATCGACGTTGACGCCTCATAATAAAATACTTACAAGAAGGAAGAACTTGCAAATGAATAATAAAGAACTGTCTCATCTATATTTATTGCAACAAACAACACCTTGTGAACTTGCCTATTTTCAAATGACATCACTGAATCATTTAAATTGTGTACATGTTACAATTAATTATGTTCGCATGTAAACTAGAACACGAATACAATGTAACCAATTATATAAAATTTAACTAAAATGAGTCAAACAATAATGAGATATTGACAAAATGAGTCAAACAATAATGAAATATTGACAAAATGAGTCAAACAATAATGAAATATTGAAAAAATGAGTCAAACAATAATGAGATATTGGCGAAAAGGTTTAAACAATAATGAGATATTGGCGAAAAGGGTTAAACAATAATGAGCTATTGGTATAATTCCAATAATAATTACCTAATGGTTACACATCTTACGCTCCATTTGGTTGCCCCGAGGGAAATGCGTAACATAGTTGCAACATTAGTCCGCAATCTCGGCCAACCGATACCGGTAGTGTGACATAAACTGGCGGACAATTTGTGAAATACCACAACGTCAGTGCCAAACACTGTACCTGCATGTTCCGGATCAGGGGCGGCTCGTCTTCAACATCTCTCGTGCTTCTGAATATTAATACTTAATCAAGCATGCATCAAATATGGAGAATAATCAGTGCCAATAACAATTTAAAGAAAATAAGTAGTGTAAGAAAGAATATCTGAGAAACTACTGTAGCACTAAGTATATAAGGAGTTTTGAACAGTAAATTCAGATATGTAACTGTAAATTTATTGATAATTAGAAGGTGGGAAATATTGAACGAACTGGGGACATTTATGATCGAGTATAAGCGGCGTGTCGAGCACACTCAATTAAAACATGTTCCAGGGTTTCCTCATCCATCTCACACGTACATGAAGGGCTTTCTTTAATGTAGATTTCATAAAAGGGGCTTCATATCAGACAGTGACCACGTCTTCTTTTATGATAGATATATTTCCAAACACAAAGTTACAATCTCTTTTCTGGTCTACCTAAAGTCAAATTGGACTAGGTATGAGAAGAAAATCACAAATATTTTTTAACTGTAATCTCAGAACAACAAAGAGCAGTCTTCGAATATATCCTGTAGCGACTACTAACGACACTTTAGTGAGATAGTTGGTAGAAAATTTGACCTAATTCTGGAATTTTGGTTTTGATTATCGATGGAACTCACAAAAAAGTCCCAGTCTGATTTTTCATGTATGGTCTTTAGCTTTTTTCTGGTTACATACCCTCACACCATTTCCTTGTGGGGGTAGGCAGGGAGTGCAGAACGCCAGCCTCGTTTTAGCCTTTTCTACACCCATTGAGCTGCTTATACAACTTTACGATTTCTCTGACTTTTTACGTTTCCTTCTTTCAAAATATAATTCACTTGATCCAATGGTACTTTCCTTGGTTTTCATATACCACGCCTTTTAAATATATTAACATTTGCACAATGTATTGTTTTATTAGTCGTTGATAGGTTCCACATTCCCAAACCATCTCAAAGTCTTTTCTTCATATTATTTAACATTGCCACCCTATGATGGATAGTGAGTGACCAGGACTTACATAATAAAATAATTTTATAGCTAATTACAAAAAATAACCTAGCAGATTTTCCATAATTTTAATTTAAAACATACATTTTTCACTGGATGCGGGGCGTCCAGCATAGTGGCTGGCGGAATTGTTTAGCACAGTAAGGCAAGTGTTAAACTCATCATCCTAAAGTTCACATTTAGCGTCAACACTAACCATTAGACAACGCCGCCGTATATAACAAAAGTATGAAACTATTTAAAATAAGGTAGAAAAATAACTGTAGATTATCATTTTGCGTTAGAAACTAAGAATTTTCCACGGCACCTGCCGCTACCGTTCCGGTTTCTCGGACTGTCACAGGAGTTCAATAGATCGATTTAAAAAAATAAACGTTTCATTGGCTAATTTAAATATTGCATATCATTATATATTACAGGGAGATATATCAAGAGACTACACACAAACAGGGTTTAAAAACAAGGGAAGAAAAACCAGAGTGTCGGCCATCCCGACTGAATTTACTGCGATTCGTCAGTCATAAGGCAGATGCCGGGGTGGAACCAAAGAAAGTCGTGCGAAGACACATTCCTATCACACACATCCTTAACATTAATAACAGGATATGCACAAAACTAGAACACCGCAAACAGGGATCACCATAAAGGGAAAAATCCATAACGAGACAGTTCACTACGGATAAACCAAAACCAAAATTAAAAAAACTTGAATTTTCTACGGCACCTGCCGCTACCGTTCCGGTTTCTCGGACTATCACAAAAGTTCAATAGATCGATTTAAAAAAATAAAAGTTTCATTGGCTAATTTAAATATTGCATATCATTATATATTACAGGGAGGTATATCAAGAGACTACACACAAACAGGGTTTAATAACAAGGGAAGAAAAACCAGAGTGTCGGCCATCCCGACTGAATTTACTGCGATTCGTCAGTCATAAGGCAGATGCCGAGGTGGAACCAAAGAAAGTCGTGCGAAGACACATTCCTATCACACACACTAACATTAATAACAGGATACACACAAAACTAGAACACCATAAAGGGAAAAATCCATAACGAGACAGTTCGCTACGGATAAACCAAAACCAAAATTAAAAAACTATGAATTTTCTACGGCACCTGCCGCTACTGTTCCGGATTCTCGGACCATCAGACGAGTTCAATAGATCGAGTGTTTGCGCTCATTTGAGAAATAACATTAAGTAAACATTGTTGTGGGTGTCACATTTCGCAATCACTTGAAATCGTGAAGTGGCTTGCTGTACGTGATTGAAAATATTATAATATTCTTGTGTTGAAATAATGCATGACCGTGCAGATCTATTCATATTTGGGCAACGATTAATATATTAACCGGATATGTTTGAGTTGTAAGGGCATTAAATGAATAAAGTAATTAGGCGATAGCATTTTGTTTTTTTTTATACAAGAGAAAATGTTGCATTGTACCTGTGACAGTTCACAAATTTGCCCTAATACAACCTAGTAACGACGTTAGGTAATTTTAATTGTTTTATCAACTTTAATATAAATGTAATTAGTATTAATTCATAATGGATCTTGACCTATTTAAAGATAGATACAAATCATACAATACATTAGAAAGTCAGTATAATGAAAATTAGGAATTAAAACAATTTGTCGATTTATAAAACAACGATTCGATTTGTAAAAAAAAACGATTTCACCCCATCCCTTTGAGACGTGACATTTCAAACGTCACAGGGACCTTCCTACATTTTCTCTAGTATGATAATTAAAATTTTCGTACGATTTGGGATTTATTGACAGGCTCTGGAACCAATTCCCAACTTGCGTAAGATTCGCTTAGTCGTTCGAGTGTTACTAACAGCCCCTCAAAAAACTTCATACTATATTTCTATATTATTTATAGTTAAGGCATCGTTTCTCAAGTTGTGGGTTGTGGTCCCAAGGAGAGTTGCGGTGAAAAATCAGAGGGGTAAAAATAACTGATATTATTTATATTTAAAGCGTTAACACTTTAGAGGTTTAAACACATTGTAATTTGTTTAGTCTAACACCATTTATTCCACTTTATATAACAGTATAACCCTAACAGTTTCAAGGTTTTCACCACATTATCAGGAAAGCACAAACCAGACTCGTTTGTGCTCCCCTGATGATGATGTGAAAATCTTGAAACCGGTAGGGTTGTACCGTTATATGAAGTGAAATAAACAGTGTTTGACCAAACGAATAACATCATATTTCTCATCAATTACGTAGCGTGGTTCTTGGTTCTGATTCTTTCCAAAACCTCCTTCCCATTTGCTAACCGCTGATGAAATTCTATGGTGTTTTGGTAAAGAGGTACAAATCTTCAATGACTTATTTGTCAGTTTGAAGTTTTGCAACACTTGTATTCCTGAAATACAGACCTCAGGTAAATTTTAAAGGTAAACTTTGAATACATAAATTATTTACGTATTCAAAGTTTACCTTTAAAATTTACCTGAGGTCTGTATTTCAGGAATACAAGTGTTGCAAAACTTCAAACTGACAAATAAGTAATTGATGACTTGTACCTCTTTACCAAAACGCCATAGAATTGTCATATTTGTTTTATTTAAATAGTCAAATGTCTTATTTCAAACTTGATATATTATTTATTTTTTCATTTTATTTTCATTATGTAAAGCTCGTACATGTACTTGTACATATGGTATATACATAGGTACAATCAGGACATTTGGAATAAGACAAAATAGCATTTTCGAGATATTGTCTTGATATGAAAGTCTACCCCTATCAGGGTAGACTTTTATATCTCGACACAGATTCTTCGCCTCGTCTATGTTAATAATCCCAATGGTGATACAAAAATGTCAGCGGCCGTGGTCCAACGGTTAGCATTCAAACTGAGCCGGCGTATTCCCCAAATTCGATTCCTAGCGGATTCACTTCCGGACTGGTTTTACTCTTTAACTATTTTACATCCCAATTTAAATTTTCTGCAGCTTTTTTATTGCCTATCAAAAATTCGTATAGGGACTTTAAGCAACGTACTCGTAAGTAAAAAAAAGAAAAAAAGTGCTTTATAAAATTGCCTTACAAAAAGCTGCAACATATTAAACCTACTGATCGCCTTGGAAATTTAATCTCCTGGCCATCGGAACTTTGAGTTTAATATCTCAGGAATTTCCGATTGCTGAAGTGCAACTGTAAGCACACAATAGACTAATACATACACAGGCATCTTCTATCTACAGGGTGACTGATAATCATACTCGGTCATGAGGGATAGACAGACTATCGATCGATCGATAAAAAGGGCAAGCCTTATTCCTTATCAGGTTTGCAAATTATTATATTACAATGCAATTTTAAGTACCATATACACTCTTGAAACTACTGCCGAAGAGAGTACGTGTGACATGTTTTAAAATTATTTTATTTTCTTATACTCGTAAAGCAAAAATGTTTAATCTTCGTTACACGTCATATTACCTTGTCGTGTTTAAATTTAACTTTTACATTTGTGTATAGTATTACAATTCCATTGTACTCAATAAAACCAGGCAGACTTAATGTCATTAGGAAAGGTATTTTCAGCAAACTAGGTACACGTTTGAATGGCCCAAAGGTTGCGGATTTGATTCCCGCTGGGACCCAAATTTAAAAAAATGTTTTCTGTTTGATTTTAACTTAAGATCTCATAAACATAATTCCGGTTGGTTGGAGAAGTTTGTCGCATTGCAGTAATCCCACAAGGTTGTACTATATATAAAGAAAGTGATACATGATTCGCCCGGGCACCGCTATAGCTACCAGGCGTGATTTATTTATTGTAATATTAGTGGGTTCAAGTCCCGAGTTAGAGCGCCATTGAGAAGAGTCAGCTCTCTAAACAGCGTTTCATAAAATTATCATTTGAATTGAATAGAATTAAAAGGTCTTAAATGAAGAATTCATATTAGGAGCCCTTTTTTCTCGGAGGCCGTGCATAATCGAACCTTAACTTCCGAGTGAAATACAAGCGTTTTACCAACTAGGTTACGTAAATTGTAATATTAATTGTCAAAACTCAACAAGTTAAATTTAACAGCTTCCTGTGGATTTTTTTTGTTAAACGAGTTAGACACCATCGCCCACAATATAACAGCATTATAATTTCCGTCGCTACATTCCATACACACGCAAATACCCTATCTATCATGCAAAACCCCATAAATATTCATATATAACAAGTGGAGTTTTGTTGAAAAATGCTATTAGTGAGCACGAGCCTCGTAGTATTCAGCGACTTTTCAAAACGCCATAAATTCATGGTGGCTGTCTCCCATAAATATCAACATGGAACCTGCACCGTACTATTTTGATATACGAGGTAATATTATTATACGTACTTATGGCGTACGTAAGTACTGATTAGCGAGAGAAATCTTTCCCATTTCATTGTGTGATTTCCGGCAGTAAAATGTTGTCAAAAGTATAGTAATTTATTAACACAATAAGACATTTTCTCGGATTTACGGGTTGGATTTGTCTCATTGGAACCCAAATTATTTAAAAAAATGTTCATCCTGATATTCACTTACTGAACATATCCTATTACCGAACATAGGACTGCTGAACATATCCACTTACCGAACATAGGACTGCTGAACATATCCTAATTGTAATTAATTTTTATCAAACACTGTTTATTCCACTTTTTTGCTCGAACTGGTACCGATATACACGCTTCAACGGCTGGGGACTGAGGGGTGAGGAAGGCATGGGACGATTTCAGCCAAGAGCGGAGAGATTTTTGGAATATAACTGTTCACCAGATGTTCGCATCGATGTACTGACTTAGAAATTTCTAGGGCCTCTAATCTGTCCAATTTATCTCCGTTACTACTAATATGTAAGAATTTGACATCATCTATAGAAAAGTATGGTTTTCACGGTGACAATGATTAGCCGTTTCAGAATAAATTAGAGGATTTGTTAAGGCGGATTTGTGTTCACGAAATCTCTTTTCAAAAGATTTTCCTGTCTTTCCTATATAGAAATTATCACAGTGTTTGATAAAAATAAATTACAATGTCTTTAAACCTCCACAACGTTAATGCCTTAACTATAAACAACATATCCTAATTGCTTGGAATTTATTGCCACGTAGCAACAAACTCTCTGGATTGCACTGTGTACAATAAAAGTCTAATACGCTGCAATACAAGTTGGTATTAATAATGTTTAGTTACAACCAACCAGAAATATGTTCAAGAGAACATATTTCTGGTTGGTTAGAAAAGATTTCCACAAATCAATAAACCCACCCACAAATCGATAGGTGATAGCGAAAAAGCGCACTACAAGTCATATATTGGTATTATACTACACTTTCGTTATATACAGTGCAATCTGACTATCTCTTTCAACTTTCCAGAAAGTTGTTCAAAAGACTGCAAGCGAAAATCGGAATATCACCATAGAATGACGACATCCGTGATCTAGTTGGTAAGACGTTTGACTTCTATCTGAAGGGATCGGGTTCAATGGTCCCAACCTGGTAAAAGAGTTCGTATGGAAGCAATACTCACAGACGCTAGACTGGAACGAGTGTTATTGCCTCTTTAACACATGTGATGACGAACCGCAAGTTGTGTGCCTACTCAATTAGTTATTAACTCGAAGGCTCGTTTAAGAACGCTGAAGACAATATTGCCGCCCGTCCACACTTTTAATATGCCCGAATCACCAATTCGGATTTGTTTAAGGGTACAATACGAATAAATTGACTAAATAGTGGATCTGATCTAGTAGTGTGACATGGGCAACGAAAATCAATTTTGAGTAAGCAAGGGGATCCCACCATGTTACTGATAAGCCTGAATAGATAGCATACATCCTGCATTGGCACAGGTAATGTTGTTGACACATCATTGGCACCGGCAACATGACTTCTAATGTTAGGACCGATATCAATACTATTATTTATTTTTATTTATAATAGTTATTTAATTTACGGCACAACAGTGTCTTTTACAAACAAATGTACAAATGACAAATAAATACAAATGTTGTAATTTGTTTTATCAAACACTGTTTATTCCACTTTTATAACGGTATAATCCTACCGGTTTCAAGGCTTTCCCCTTTTCATCAGGGAGCACAAACAAGACTTCAAAAAAAGGTAAAAATATATAAAAAGTTCACTATAAATAGTTTTATCAAACATTGTTTATTCTATTGTTATTCGTTTTATCAAACACTGTTTATTACACTTTTTGTAACGATATAACCCTACCGGTTTCAAAGCCTTCTACCTCATAATCAGGCTAGCACACACAAGACTCTCCCCTGATGATGAGGCCTTGAAACCGGTAGGGTTATACCGTTACAAAAAGTGGAATAAACAGTGTTTAATAAAAACAAATTACAAGATTTATAAAACAAATTACTATGTCTTGACTTTAAACCTCCACAATGTTAATGCCTTAACTATAAACAATATATGATACAAATTCTTAAAATTATTAACCAAAATACAAAACTTTATCTTAAACTAACATAACATGTAGATACAATAAAACAGTAATAATAATAACAAAGTTCAACATTAATATGTATATTTAAATTCAATATATGCATGTATAGTATGTTATGTCAGGATTATATGTTAGAGTTATACCGCCAATATCGGTCGCCATTGCCTCATCAGTTAAACAGTAGGGTAAACCAGATGATAGATGGTAGTCATCGTGCATGCAGGTGAGGTTGTCATTTGAGCTGGTAGTTGTTGGTTCAGTTCTTTGCACCCCCTCATCGATCCAGAACATAGAACATCTCCAACAATATATATATATTTAGGACAAAGTATTCCATTTGAGGATTGTACTAACAATGTAATAAATAGAAGAGCGAAACTAGCGTGGAGTTCCTTTAACCGGTGGGCCAAACTCGTCGCCCTAACAATGGACCATCGTTGGAATAGTCCAGTGGAACCCGATAGGCAGAACTGGGCCTGTTAGAAGATCAAAGGTAAGTTGAGTGGACGAAATATGTTAGCAAGAATCGATTAAGTAGCGGCAATGTGCAAAGGACAGGAGGAGAGGCTTGTATCCTGCAGTGGATGAAATGGTATAAGTTTCAAAGGAAGCACTATATAACTTGAATCTGAGGGTCAAAGTAATGGTGTATGCGTCAATAACATCAGGTACGCAGATGACATGGTTATTCTGGCAGATAGTATTGACGACCTTCAAACGCTTATAGATAGAATTAATGAAGCCGGTGTGAGGCTACGGCTGAACATGAACGTGAGTAAAACTAAGTTCATGGTGTTTGGCTGGCAGGATCACGCAAGAGCACGGCTTACATTGAACGGTGCTGATATAGAGAGAGAGTGAAAAAAATGAAATACCTCGGAAATATCCTAGTGGAAGACCTCGACCCAGAAACCGAAGTCAAGTGCAGAATTGAATCATCTCGTGCGGCTTTTAATAAAATGAGAAGCGTATTCTGCGATGATAATCTAAACTTTAAACTTCGACAACGGTTAGTCAAATGCTACGTTTGGTCAGTGTTATTGCATGGAGTAGAATCATGGACCCTCAAAGTTGGTAGTATGAACCGACTGGAAGCATTCGAAATGTAATAATGCTACGGATACCCTGGACGGATATGGTCAGCAACGCAAGGGTTTTCAAAGAGCCAAAGTTGATAGAGAGTTGCTGACTAATATTAAAATCCGAAATGTGTCCTGTTTGGGTCATGTACATAGAGGAGCAAAGTACAAATTACTGCACCTGATCATCCAAGGCAAAATAGAAGGCCGAAGAGGTGTTGGCAGGAGGCAAATCTCCCGGCTCCGCAATATATGCGATTGGACTGGCATAAACGGCGTTGGAGATCCTTCTCGGGTTGCCGGGGACAAAGATGTCTACTCTCAGGTGATATTCAACATTAGAGGGACCTGACATAACACTGGGAAGAAGAAGAAGGATGAAATTAGGCTGATGATGGTGATATGCATGTATATTACAAAATATTACCAAATTAGCCAAGTAGACTTACGTAACTGTAGAACACATATTTTATAATGGTAAAAAACCTAATAAGAACACTGAATGATACGCATTCATAAATTATGATTATACCAAACCAAAATTTAATGTTCTTACCAAGATTATAGATTCTGTAGCCATATTCTATTCCATTGACTATATAATACAAACGATGACTGAGTACATATTTGTTGAGATAAATTGGTATTTGTTTAAGGTCGTGATAACTGAATACCTCAATTTGGTGAGTTCATCGTATTGCCATCAAAAAAGCACAAACACTATCCTGGGAGCGATCAACGTGCCATTATACCAACTTTATTGCACACGAAGACTGGTCGAGCATCCATCTTCTTTACCTTAATTATAGTTATCATTGATGAGGCAGTTATCAGATGTTTATGAAACGTTAAGATCGAATAGAATTTGTAGCAAACATTAGCATTGACCATTTCCGGATCTATGGATCTAGCACGGTGGCTCACAATGGCGTAACTGAATGATATATTGAGAAATTTATCATTCTTATTTGATATTACAATTGTAAGGGGCCACAGAGAGTGGATATTGTATTTAAATTCTGAAAAATCTATGAAGGGACTACATTTTTTGGATAATATACGAATATAGTAAAATATGAAAATTGTTTTGAAGATAGCATCAAAATTATTGTGTACTTTACTAGTGCTTAGTCACATTGACTATAATCCCACTGATTGGTACACTAGCTACGATTTTTATAGCAATGCGATTGAAGGAATACAGCATATTTTTTTGAGAATTATTAACTTGAATTGAAAGTATTGAACGAATATGGTGTTAAATGTAAATTAATACGAGGTATTACGTCATTGCCGAAAATAAAGCATGTATAGTAAAAGAGTGGACGGTGCGTTAACTGAGGGCGTTTAATATTTAAAAAGGGGTACTTCAAGGGTGTTTTATGTTACCTTGGTGTTTAATTATTACATGAACTCACGTGTGAAGGAAATACAGGGTGGCAGATAAATATCAAATGGGAATTTATGATTGCTGTATGCTGATAATATAGCACTATTGCCATAAAATGAAGATGAATCACAGAGTTAGATAAGTAAATTGTTTCAGAAAAGCGGTAACGCACTGGACTTCCGTATGAAAGGTCGTCGGTTCGAACCCCGCGCTGTACTACTTCCCTCGAACGACACAGGCACTTTTTCCGCCTAGTGTTCGAAGTTATAAGAATACCTATAAATTCGGTCATATCTATTCTTTAATGAAAAGAAAAAAAGATATATGGGTGAGTAGTGAAAGATAGAACAAGTTAAAGAATGTTGATATTTAGCGAGTATTTTCTCAGACAATGGAAAAATTGCGAGAGATATCGAACGGAATGTAGCGATAGGAAACAATTTCAATGGGGTACTAAAACACATATACTCGAACAGGGCATCATTCAAAACTGCTTACATAATAGTCCAACACGGTATTTTTTACCGACTTTAATGTTTGGAAAGAAAACGTGAACGTAGAAAAAGACTGAAAGGAGGGGAATGAATGCTGTAGAAATGCGTGCACTGAGAAGAATATATTCGGTGAAATGTATGACAGAATACGGAATGAAATGAAAAGGGAGGAATGTAAAATTAAGACTGATGTATTGAGGGAGATGAAGAAGAGCACGCTAAGATGGTTTGGGCACATAGAACGAATGAATGAAAAAAGACAAAGGAAACAAATATAAAGTACAAATGTGAGTAGAGGCTTGGTAGAGGAATACACACCTAAGAAAGTATCATTGGATCGAGTGAATAATATTTTGAAAGAAGGAAACGTAAAAAGTCAGAGAAGTCGTAAGAGTTGTATGAGAAAGTGTATGGATGTAGAAAAGGCGAAGGATGTATGTCGAGATAGGAAAGTCTGGCACTCTTCTATCTCTGCCTACCCTGACAGAGAAATGGTGAGATAGTATATATGTTACTTTAAATCGAGCATTTCAATAATTGACATGAACCTCTTCAGACCAAAATTAATTCTAAGGTTTTAAAAAAATATTCTCCTTAGTGAGTGTGGAATCAGTTACGAGTACAAACCAATGCTAGACTCGCTCCGTCCTTGGTATGCTTAAAGAAGCGACTGAAAAAAACTCTTCATTTCTAGTTACTATGATAATAATATAACGTGTTTCATTCCTGATTTTTATCCCTTCCTTTTCCTTGGATTGATGATATCTCATTTTATATGAAAAGGAATGTTCGGGTGATTGTCTGTATTTGTGGAGTTTGTGAGCATTTGCTCACGTATGTGTTCATGGATTTCGTGGGGATGGATAGTCATTTGAATGTTTTTGCGACCATGGGACTTGCTTTATTTATTTTTGTCTAGTTGGTTGGAAGAGATTGCCGCCTGGCAATAATCTCGCCAGATTGTATTGGCAAGAAAAGTGTTAAGTAAATATTATTTACACTAAATGCAACAGTAAGTCATACTGGTTTAGATAGGCGGCGCCAAAACCGTTCAAAAAGTCGATAATACAGTATCTTACACTGTATTTGTAATCATTGGATACATAAATATACAAATACCACCAAGTTGTTGCAAGTATTACTACTTAATAAAGAACAAATATACAAGTACCACCAAGCTGTTGCAAGTATTACTACTTAATAAAGAAGAATACTGAAGTATTTACTATTTTCCATAAAATCAGTTCTCTCATAACTTGTCCTGGATTGCTTACTTTTTTACAAAGTTCTCTCGGTACATACTCGACATAAGGTAATTTTCGTTTACAAAGTGCCTGTAATTATCAACAGAATTCCCCGATAAAACAGAATAATACATAATTTTAAAATCGATTTGCTGAAATTTCCGATATATTTTTCCACAGTCTAAGTTATAAAAGAAGGCTGATTTATGAAATATGGAAGTCATTGTGAATGGAGTATTTTTGATTTTTTACTTAAATCCTTAATTATGTCTTTGTGATATATAAATATATTTTTTTAAGTCTATAGCGATTTATTGATTGACGTTACGAAATTCCTTAACCGTTTGTCAATTCACATTAACACTTATTAAAGATGATGCTGGATATATCATAGCATTCATCACATGTCATTTGTTTCTCCCTTTGCCGTGTTTCTCTCTCGCTTTAACTTTTTTTTATTTGTGCTTCTTGTGACGTTAAATATTGTGTTGTCGATATTGACATGAGATTGCGCTTAAAATATGAATATGTCGATTTTCATTCATATTTTGTTTATTTGACAATATATTTTTCTTTCCACATGAATGTCAAGAGTGACACCCGGTTCGGTACGGTGCGGGTTACCCACCTTAAAATGATCCGGTGTTGTATTAATAACAGTGTATTTTTTTTTTTTGTGATTTTTCGACGTGTGTACTTACGTACTTATAGCTGTGTTACTGTTCAATCCTTCTTAAGCAGCTATGTACTTAAGGTGGAGTGCGTGGTTATTGTTATTAGATATCTGATGATTAGAGGAACAATAAATAAATCAATCAAAATTAAAATATTTAAAATTACTATTGAAAAACATTTAACATTTTGTATCCCGAATCCGTGTTTTAACGTGATAAACTAAATTTATATTGAGTTCCGGTCCCATGTCGATACTCTTCCTAAAAATGACATTTTAATATCTTCAAGATCTGACATAAGTGTCTGTCATATATAGCTACAGTTTCCGGGTCCAAGTAGAAAAATATCCTGAATAATTTGCAGGGTCCTCCAAACAGATTATTAAAGAATGTGGCAAAACATGTGCTGGTATGTATTCTATCAACCGACAAAAAAGGAAAACCCTGCAGAACTTACAATTAATGTGATAAGCACAAGAAAAAAAATAAGACCGGGTACATGTGTAAGGAGTGTGATGTAACTCTCTATAAATGAGATCGTTGTCAGAATTATCATAAATATTATAAACTAACATAAAATTCCATTGCAATATTCCTAATATTTACTGAGATAAAGCAATTTAATAAATCCATCACAAAAATCTGAATTCCACAAAAAGTTTTCAGGCACTGGGAAAGGTTGTCAAGATTTCGATCAGGTCTTAAAGTGTTAACTGAATCTTCAACATAGATGTTATAGTAGACCACGTGCTTTATAAATTGAAAGGCAAACCCAACAGACAGATACATAATCATCTTGTCGCTATTTAACGTTTAAATTATTACTTTAGCCCGAGGAAAAACGCAGCGTACCTGAAACCGGCGACAGGGGAAGGGACAGGAGGCAGAAGAAGGAGCTGGGTATTGCCGATATCATGAAAAGGCTTACAATTCTACTTGCAATGGCTAAACAATATGTAAGAATATACACTGACGCAATAAGTTGCATCCTGGTTGAGAATAACAATGTTAACTGTCTGCATAATAAAACATTGAGTATCAACGTACTTGTGAAAGGTCACGTAAGTTGATTTTGTTGAAACTAAACTTATATGGGACCCTTTACATATTTATCATTTCAAAGATATTGGACTGGTGATAAAATCAGAATTAATTTATTCAAATAGTACCCCTCAACATATCCAGTTTGGGGATGTGTATATATTGAAGAATGGGATTTTTTTAAATATTGAAATCAATCTATTTTGAGAAAAATTGCATGATGACCTCCGTGGCCTAGTTGGTAAAATATCTGTAACAAAACCTTTCCTGCGTGCTGTATGAGTGCCCAAGCTAGTGAACTTTTTATAACTTTTACTACGCTGGCTTCGAAGAACTGGATGTAGAGCTTGTCTTTATACAGTCAAATCTCATTATAACGAATACTGAAAAAACAAATTTTTCAGTATAACGAATTATTTTCGCAGTTCGGAACAAAATTACTTAAAAACGGTGTTAAAAGAATCTCGTATTAACGAAATATATATTCCAGTACAACGATTTTAAAAAAAATCATACGTGCACAGGCACGAACTTCATAATTATTTGGAGATTAGCATCCCATGTAACATCGCAACTTTACTTCGGTTTAGCATCCCATGTAACATTGCAACTTAACTTCGGTTTAGCATCCCATGTAACATTGCAACTTAACTTGGGTTTAGCATCCCATGTATGTTAATATCGCAACTTTACTTCGGTTTAGCATCCCATTTAACATCGCAACTTTACTTCTGTATAGCATCCCATGTAATATCGCAACCTTACTTCGGTTTAGCATCCCATGTAACATCGCAACTTTACTTCGGTTTAGCATCCCATGTAACATCGCAACTTAACTTCAGTTTAGCATCCTATGTATAGTATGTTAATATCGCAACTTTACTTCGGTTTAGCATTCCATTCAACATCGCAACTTTACTTCTGTATAGCATCCCATGTAACATCGCAACCTTACTTCGGTTTAGCATCCCATGTAACATCGCAACTTTACTTCGGTTTAGCATCCCATGTAACATCGCAACTTTACTTCGGTTTAGCATCCCATGTAACATCGCAACTTTACTTCGGTTTAGCATCCCATGTAACATCGAAACTTTACTTCGGTTTAGGTCGTCTTATTTCGGTATCTATAGGAATATCGCAATGGTGTTTATAGCCGCCAGAGCGAATCTTCATGAGAGTAAGTCGTTCTAAGTGAGTCAATAGTATTTAATTAATCGTTACGGGGATCTTTTTGACACATGCTTTCGTGATTATATATTTTTTTAAATTTCTTCGCCCTTCAAAATGGATAAAAATAGCGGAAAACATCTTGAAAGAAAATATAGAAGTTTGAGAAAAGTATTTATTTTTTATTTATTTAACATTTTTATTACAAACACAATCTGGCGGGATTGTTGCCAGGCGGCAATCTCTACCAACCAACCATACAAAAGTAAATGAAGCAACTTACGTGGTCGCATAAATCATTCAAATGACTATCCATCCCCACGAAATCCATAAACACATACGTGAGCATATATCCACGGACCCCACAAAGACGGACAATCACCTGAACATTATTTTTAAAGTGAGATATCATCAATCAAAAGAAAAGGGAGGAATGGTGGAGAGGAAAAGTGAAGAAAAATCAGGAATGAAACATGTTATTTTACTGACTAGAAATTAAGAGTTTTTTTCAGTCGCTTCTTAAAGCATGCCAAGGACGGAGCGAGTCTTATATTGGTTTATAACTGATTCTAGAATCTCACTGCATGGACAGTAAAGGACGACGTAAAAAAAGAGGAGCGGTGAACTGTAAAGTCCAACAGACAATCTCTGTCAATTGGCCTTTCCAGTTTACAGAGACCTAAAAGTAAGCACGGGGTAAAAGAAAAATATTGTTGCGACCTAATAAAAACGAACGATTTTATTACAAACTTTTTTTCGACTACTTTATATACATACTATTTATGTATGCAGTTGTATACACAAATATGTTATTATGTATTGCCGTTAATTGATAAAATATAGTATATGCGAATTAAAATGCTTTTTCCCCAGTTTCGTTATAATGAATTTTGTTATATTTCGTTCGAATTTAGTATAAGAAACAACGCGTTATTATCATAAATTGAGCTATATATTCTGAGGAGAATCTTTCTCTCAAAGGTATTGAGAAATCTATATGACCAAATAATTTACAGTACTTGTCGCAAATAAAACGTGGGCAGCTTGCTCTGATACACAAGTTATTAAATGGTAAATAAATTGATTAGCGACGTTATCCTAGGTTGAGGATACCTTGGATAACGTGGCTATCGTGCATCGCCAGCACCACGTCTCGAATATGTCAAACATTTATTTCATTATAGCCCTTAGTGTCCACACCTCCGGACCGTATAAGAAAACGGAGAATATTAGGGAATGCATTTTTTTTTGGTTCGTATTTTATCTTAAATCGCTATATCTAAAAAAATTACAAAAAAAGACTCAATGATGTACAAAAAGTTAGAAAGTAAAACCTTGTGTAGGCAACACAAGAGATGTGCAATGTTCAACGTACATCTTGGTACACGGAGTCCCTTAGTTTAGCGTGGGTCCCTAATAGGGTGTTTAATTATGGGCGAACCGCAGCAAAAGAGACCCGCGGGGCATGGCAGACCAATGGGCGGCAGGTTGAGCCTACACGGGCCTAGTAAGACAACTGTAGGTACATGCCGTACTGGGAAATAACGCGCATTAAAGCTTAATGTTTTCTCTATGTTATTAAACAATGTCATAAGATCGTAAATATATGGATGCCAACATTCACTGCAAGAATGCAGAATAGGAAATTATACTATATTATACATTTGATATGAACTGTCCGCATAGATAGAGTTGCCAATGTATCAATGTCACTGTGTTGCGAGTAAATTACCAAGATTTGTAAATTTTTATAATGGCAACTTTTTTTAATGCCATTTTTAATGAATGAGAAATCACGTCGCAATATACTCGTAAATAGATGCTTGTTGATCTGCGAAGCATACTGTAATTATGAGTGATAGATAGACAATCTTTCATAGCGACTTCCGTAATCTAGTCGGTAAAAAGCTTAAAATTCACCTACGATTTACGGGTTCGATTCTCGTTGGTACATATATGACATCATGCTATTCTATGTCGGAGAAAGCACAGAGGACAAACAACCTATTCTAGGCATAGATCCGAATTCATATTTCGACCTTAACATTTACAGAAGAAATCAGTACTTTAAGTTTAGGCTTCCTTAAGAAGAGATCACTTACTTTTATTATCTTTGTTTAAAGTTAAGGGCGCATAAGATTCCATTCTGAATATAAATCACGAAATTTTAAAGTTTGAAATTACTATTTAAGCCGAACTATGAATTCGGGTCATTCACTATGGAATTATTGTTTTGGCGTTTTATTTTTTCAAATAAAACGGTGATGAAAACGAGTACTGCGAAATACTTATTCTGGTCATAAAGGAATTACGACGCTACGTCGAAGGAAAGTTGAGTACAATTAAGGGGCGATCATGGCCACTCCTGTCAATTGACTACATTGGAACTGTGAAATAATAACTGCTGGTAGGTGTTTATTCCCAAACCACCTCTGAAAGTGTTACCCCTCATTTGGCCACACCTTTGTTCAGCGTTGAATATAGGAGTTCGTCTAACGACTGAGGGTTCGTTTCAAAACTCCATTTCCATATGAAACTTCATATCTGACATTCCCCAATTATTCCATCCCGCTTCGTAGAGTTGGGGAGTTCGAATCGTTGACGCATATTCGTATCCAAACACGCGTTAAGCAGTCGAAAATCCCCCCTTCTCAATTCATTGTCCCCCACTCCTAAACATAAATTTGCAGACTTCAAACAGTGTTAGCACAAGACGTAAAATATTTTTTTCAAAGAAAAAAATCCCACAATGAAAAAAAAGAGGTCAAATAATCAAAAGTCTCAGACTCAACTCTTATAATTTATTTATTTAACACTTTTATTGCAATAAAATTTGACGGGCTTATTGCCAGGCGGCAATCTCTTCCAACCAACCAGACAAAAGTAAATGAAGCAAGTTACATGGTCGCATAAATCATTCAAATGACTATCCATCAGCACGAAATTCATAAACAAATACGTGAGCACATGCCCACGAAACCCACAAAGACGAACAATCACCCGAACATTATTTTTCATATAAAGTGAGATATCATCAATCAAAAGGAAAGGACGGGATGGTGGAGAGGAAAGGAAAAGAAAAATCAGGAATGGAACATATTATTTTACTGACTAGAAATTAAGAGTTTTTTCAGTCGCTTCTTATAAGTCAAATTAAAAATTAAAAAAAAAGACGGGTGCCAGTCTGGTTAAAGAGTTAATCCAATTTCAGTACTTGCACATGCTAGATGTGTGTGAGTATTGTTACTTCTCCGTTATGTGCCTACTAAAATAGATCCAAACTCGAATATTTGATAACTGGGGCAGAAGTCTCCCTGCCAAGCGATTTAACTTGTTCGCATTATCAATACGGATATACTTAGATGTACGAATGAATTGGAAAATTAAAATATGACCAATGAGCAATTTCCATTTACTCAACCCAACTAGCAGTAACGGTCAAAACATGCTTCATCTATAATACAAGTTTAATTATGTAGATATTTGAAACACGTTCGGACAAGTCTTTTTTTGGTCCTCCATATACTCAGTTCGATGGCCCTGTTTAATAAATGCACTCCCCCGCAACGTGTTCTCCTAATTATTCCTTCCTCCCACCTCACTACAGCCCCCACCGGCAATCTTCTTCCCAAAAGGGTATAATAATAGACTGGTTGTGTACCAACATCTGTTCCTATACCCGCTGACTGAAGTGAATGTTAGTCGCATTGATCCATATATTTCATATTTCGCCTTATGGATGTAAAATATTCACGTACCAAATAAAACGACTAATATTTTACATAAAATTTATAAGATTATTATATTTCCCATCAACTAGGGCAGTGCTCCGCAACCGGTGTGCCGTGGCACACTGGTGTTCCGTGAGCCGGATACAAGTGTGCCGCGGTCAAATTCAATGTATTTGACATTTTACAATTTTTCAATTTGTATTTAATACACAATGACAAATTATTTTTCATAATATTGTCTGTTTTCCAAAATGTACGAGTAGTATAGAATAATTATTATAACTAAATAATTTTTCAATGGTCCCCCAGCGCCTGGTACCAACTGTTGAAAACTGCGTAGTGTGCTTTGTACACACCATGGCCGCACCAAATTAGTCATAGACAAAGAAAAATGACCCTTATGCGCGTCGCCGAAGACTCATGCGCATGCGTTATACTGCATTTGCACGCGTACATCACGTTCATTGCGTAAAAATAAATATGTTATAGTTTTATGTATGTATTTGTATACTTTTCAAATAAAAAATAAAAAAAGTAAAATTTGTGTATCAATTTAGCTTTTGGTGTGCCGCGGAATTCTAGGAAGAATTTTGGTGTGTCGTAGGTGAGAAAAGGTTGCGGAGCACTGAACTAGGGCACAATTGGCCTTAAAATGAATGCTGCCAAAACAAAAATAATAAGCAATACGACAAATAATCTCCCCGTCTTGGTAGGTGGAAGAAATATAGAGAGAGAGTTACAAGTTGTGTGTACCTATATTAGGACACACTGTAAAGCTGGGAAAAGAGAATCAAGAGGACGAGATAGAGCGTAGACGTGGTCTTGCCTGGGCGGCGTTTGGTAAACTCTCTTACACCCTGAAATCTCCAAAATACCCCAATCATTTAAAAAAGAGAGTATTTGATTCATGCATCTTACCGATCCTCACATATGGAATCGAAACATCTGTCCTAACAAAGCGAATAACGCAAAAACTATTAATGACACGGATAGCCATGTAGAGGAGGATGCTGGGAGTTTCACTACGAGATAGAAAGACCAACAAATGGATAAGAGAGAGAACCAAAGTCACGGGCGTAGTTGAGAGAGCAGTTGCCTTAAAATGGAGCTGGGAAGGACATATTGCCAGATGCTCTGACTCTCGATGGACGAAAAAGGTCCTGGAATGGCAGCCTAGAACGGGCAGGAGAGGTGTGGGGAGATCACAGGATACATGGTCGGACGATATAAGACGGGCCGCAGGGGTGAAGTGAATGCAATGTGCCCGAGATAGGGAGTTGTGAAAGACCGAAGGGGAGGCCTATATCCAGGGATGGATCCAGAACGGCTGAAGAGGAAGAAGAAGGACACAACTTCTGTAGTCTAGTTGGTATAACGCCTGTTTCCCAACCCATTGATTGTATGTTCAATTCTCATAAGGACCCATAAAAAAGGATTCCAGTCAGGTTTTCACTTAAAATATATTTTAACATCTTTCTAGTTGATACACAGATATTGTCAAATGGCCATAAGCCCGCCAAGTTGTTCTGCACTCGTGTTCAACGAAAATTTAATACAATACATTTCTTACATACTTCTCCGATGACTGAAGAGTTACAAGGGATATGGAACGACGTGTAGCGGTGGAAAACAAAGTCAAACGGGCCCTTCAACATATTTACTCGAAACGGACAGTAAGAAACCTAAAATTAACAGCATTTTAATACCAACTTTGATGTATGTGAGGGAAACGTGAGCACAGAAAAACCTGAAAGAAGCCCAATAAATTCTGTAGAAATATGTGTATTGAGAAGAATATTTAGGGAGATAATGTATGACCGAATACGGAATGAACTCCATTTTAACTCCATTTATTGATTTATTTTTTCAGGTTCTTTGCACATTGTAGGTTTCCCTAATTCGTACAAGAACCACACATAACAAGTGCAAAAAAAACATGTATTAAACAATTCAAAATTTTAAGACTTATTTGATAAAGACAATAGTAAAAATACATAAGTGATCAGGGAGGAATCTGAAGTTAATGCAAATATATTGAGTATGATGAAAAAAAAACTCTCTAAGATGGTTTGGGCACGTAGAATCAATGAATGAAGAAAGTGTGAGTGGTAGAACCAAAGAATATATACTGCAAATGTGAGTGGGAAGTTAGGTAGATAAGATAAGTGAGTGATATTTTGAAAGACAACAGAATAAAGGTTATGGCTAACAATTTATGATAAAAATTTAAGGAAAATTTATGTAGCGTCGTTTAAAGAGCAGACTTTTCTCAAGGGCGCTTTTACTCACTTTTAATGACAAATTGAAAATTTTACGAAATAAATATTTATTATTTATCATTTTTATTGCAAATACAATCTGGCGGGCTTATTGCCAGTCGGCCATGTCTTCTAGCCAATCGGAAAAATTATGAAACAAGTTATATGGCTGCATAAATCATTCAGAAGACTATTCATTCCCCACGAAACACATACGTGAGCGGATGCCCACGAACCCCACAAAGAGGGGCAATCACCCGAACATCATTTTTCATATAAAGTGAGATATCGTCAATCAAAAGGAAAGGAAGAGATGGTGGAGAGGAAAGGAAAAGAAAAATCGGGAATGAAACACGTTATTTTACTGACTAGAAATTAAGAGTTTTTTCGGTCGCTTCTTAAAGCATGCCAATTTATTACGATAGGAAGGTGGTGGCTGAGAACCATTAGATTCGGAACGTTCCCGCATCTCCATACTCGTATGTTTTTGAATACATATTTAATAAGAAAACCGCTGAAAACTTACCAATGGAATTTTCCTGAAGATGAAGATTTTCCGATATGTGATGAAAACACATTCGGCTTTAAGTGCAGTATAGCGTTTAGAAAACATCCTTCTCAATGGGGCTCTAGCATGGGATTCGAACCTACTGTTAATAAACGATTAAATTTTTTACAAAAATAAAACAAGTTGAGCGTAAATGTAGGAAGGTGGTGGCTGCAGTCATTAGATAAGGTACTTCCTCGCATCTGCAGTCGTTTATAAAAATATATTCAGTGAGAAAATCGCAAAACTTACCAAAGTAAGACGAACTACAAAAACCTCTGTAGATCTTCCAATGTGTGATAGTAACACATTCGGCGTTACGTGTAGTGTAGTGTATGTGTGTAGTGTTCATATTTAATCATAAATTATGATAAAACTTCCAAAAAGTTGTCTTCAAGTGTTCCTTAAGCTGCAGATGCCATGACAATCTCGAACACTAAGAGGCAGACCATTCCACGTCACAGGACGAGCAACGGCAAAACCCCTTTCCAATATCCGGCCTTGTTGGATGGATTCGGAATGATCAATTAATTCAATGAAGATGATTTTGATCTCAGAATTCTTCTCCTCTCCAAAATAAGAAAAATGCAATAGTGACAAATTATAAAGCTTTTGTCTACTAAAGTATAATTTGTAAATTTAGGGCTTGAACTCTAGAAGAGAAATCTCATTAATGGGTCATCCTGATTAGGTCACTATTTTTAACGATTTTCGCGAATTATGTCACGAGGTTTCTTTATCAAATATGTGCAAACAGACAAATAGACGCCAAATCAAAATATCAGTTTCAATTTCATCGAGTCTATATCGTGTCTACTTCGTATAATATATTTATTAACTCGCCGATACAAAAATGTCTATTGGCCGAGAACAAGAGATGCTGTCGAGTCTGCCATCTGCTGGACCGACATCTCGACACCTCCACACCTCACAGTCCACACGGGACCCAAGGAAATCTAGTGTGAGAGATGAGAGTGCGGACTGAGGTACCTTTAATACCATGTCCATTTTGCTTAATTTTATAGAGAATATACCATATAAGATTTAAATCCCTTCTTTCTTCTAGAAGACATTAAGGCGATCTTGTTCGACGTCACTAACCGAAAAATAAGGTACCATCGTCAAAATAGCTGGAAAAAAGTATGAAGTCATGAAGTTAGAGAAACGGAAGAAGCTGTACTTATGATAAGGCTTTTGAGTATCGAAATAGGAAGGTTTGGCAAAACGTCATAACTATCAATTTGATAGCGGAAATTGCGTGGAATAACTGTGAATTTATGTAGTATTATAATTCGAACATTTGATGATATTGAAAATAAGGAAAAAATAACGATTATAATAAACATATTATTTTTAATAACATATAATAAAAGAAGGAACAGTTTTGCGAATACATACAAAAAAGGATCCAATATACAAAATTTTTAGTTAAAAAATTTGTAACATGATAATCCAGTGGATTCGAAGAATCCAAAGAATACGAAACGTTGGCAGAACATTTCAAGGCTTGGAATGTGTTTTCTGTAGGGAACCCAAGTCTCCGACCCATAGAGAAGTATGGAGAGGACAATGTCCTTGTAGACTGATATCTTTGAAGACTGAGAGATGTGTCTGCTGTATAATACTCTGTCATTCAGTTTAGCAACAGGTGCTGACGCGCTCCTGATGCGACTCTTCAATTAATCATCAAGAGAAGAGTTCGATGCCAGGACGCTACCCAGATATGTGAAGTTAGGTACGTTCTCCAGTTGCTCACCATTCCCTCAAATGTCGGGTGATTGGGGCACCTCATTATCTGCAGAAAAAGCTTAGCATTTGAGTTTTCTTCCCATTAAAAATATTACAAAAAATATATAAGTTCTGAGGAAATTGGATGTCAGAATTTTTGGTCGACTAGCTTAAACAGAGATAAATTCAAAATAAATTCCGCATACTCGTATAAGCAATGTATAAATATTTTTTTGATAAAAATCGGACATGTTATATGATGGCTTTTATCCCGCTGTGTCTGCCAGCCAGTATATGCCAATAAATTGCCGGCACAAGAATGCATTAGTCTCGAAGACAAATTGAATAGATATAAGCCGTGATATGCCCAATCCTATAAGTTATATGGCTGGCTGAAATAAGAAATAGAAACCACCACGCGTTGTTTAGAAAACATAAAAAATGTGTTTTCACATTGACGTAACTGCGTGTAAAGTTAGATGATTTAGTGGTCAGGGTATCCAATGATGTAATGAGCGAGGTTCAAATTAAATTATTATGAGGATTTGGCTTTGGGAGGCTGTACCTTATATGAGTATATTGCTTTGCCATGTCCGTATTCAGTTAAAATTTTGAAGATAGACTTTTATAGTGGGAGAGGCGACGATTAAGAAAAGACAAATAATAATGCATTATTTTTTAATCACTTTATTAATTGATTTAAATAAATATACTTTCTTTTATCGACTTTTAAAAATAGTTACAATAATAAAATAAAAAAAGATTTTGGAGTGCTCATGAATACAAAAAAAACGTGTAACTAAAAGTATAAACATTTACACGAATCATACACAAAAATATAAAAAAAATTACGTAGATGCTAACTACTTACCAAACACAAAATACAAGCCTATGGCAGACCAAGGCTCAGGAGGTCCAAGACCGTAACAAATAAAAAAATGTGTTTGTTTAGCTTTTGAACAAAATACAACATGTCAAAACAAGGAATCTTACGTAATGGATCGATTCTCTATATCTGCGGTGAGGAGCAGCCCATGCGACAGTTGCTGTAATGCCCGAGGAGCCCAGTGTTTTGCATCGAAGATAACTTGACTCGTGGACACCCAGTGCTATCCTCAAAATCCTAAAAAAAAATACGAAAATCTTTCAGGACGAACAATTTATAAATTTGGGTACTAGGAAAACTGACAAATAAACGAAAAATAGCAGACGTTCTTTAAAATTTCACATCACTGACATTTGTAAGGTTTTGACAACTAAACAATCTATTTGCCCTAACAAATATTTCACGCATTTAATAGGCGCTTTATTTTGAATAAATATTAATTATAATAAGTAATGGTCTTACACTGACTTCTGTCCCTTGTCAAATATCTATATTTAATTTTTTTTTAAATCTCTACCAACCAACCAGACAATAGTAAATAAAGGAAGTTACATGGTCACAAATATATCCAAATGATTATTTAACTTTACAAAATTTATAATCAATATATTATACATAGTAAAAGTGAAATATCATCTATCAAAGGAGGAGAGGAAAGAAAAATCTGGAATGAAACACTTTATATTACTGACTTGAAATTAAGAGTTTTTCAGTCGCTTCTTAAAGCATGCCAATGACGGAGCGAATCTAACATTGGTTTGTAACTTCCAGAGTCTCACTGCATGGACAGTAAAGGACGACGTAGTATAGTGTGGATATATAAAATACTCCATCAACAGGCAAGGTCTGTGACGAAGTGATCTCATTCAGCCCAAGTGATGAATATCTCTCGTTCGCAGTCTCGGTCCAAGGGTATGAGGCCTTACTCCTTCATCGGATAAGTACTGACTGTTATGATATTTGGTTGGATATTTTGGTTCTTTTTTAGGAGACGAGGAAGGATAGTTTATTTGAATTTTTGATGAATGATTATGAGAAATAATAAGAACGTTAAATACGTGTATAAATGAGATGATATATAAATAATATTACATACAAGTATACATAGATTTGTGGATGTGCGATGTCACACACGGTTATATATATTAAATGGGTGTGAGTGAAAAATAATGGTATATATGGGGAGACGTGTGTGACTTTTTAAAAATATTAATACATATATATGGTAAATATGGGAGATACACGATTGCCTATGGAGAAAGGCTGTCGTCTGCCTGTGGAGGTGTCGGTGTCGGTGTAGAGTACAAGGGGGGGGGGGGGGGGGGCGTTCAGAGTGACGGGGTCATTTGCAGTTGGGGGGGCATTCAGAGTGGCGGGGACGTAATCTCATTCAGCTGTATCATTCACATTTATACATTTATTGAAATCTCAAGCTTTCATATACCATATAGGTATATAATTCAAACTACATATTATAGTACTTTCCCTCTGCCAGAGTAGGTTAAGAGTGAATACTTTCGATCTCGACACACATCTACATTCGATTTTACGAATTACCTACTTCATTATATACCAGTAACCCTGGACAAATTAGGGTTTATGATACTGGAGTAAAAATTATCCAAACAATTTGGACACTTATAAAGTTAAATGTATTGCCTTTGTGGCTTTTCTTGACAAAAACTACCCAACTAACAGGTGGCGCGCCATATAATAGACTTATTAATCTTCGCCATCCATTACAAACCATTTTTGCAGTTTGAAATTTTAGCGGTTTCGATTATTGTTGATACCTCGATTATAAAAAGTTTTTCAGTCCATTTTTCACTTAAAAGTTGATTATCCTTTCTGGTTGGTTGAAAAACATACCAATATGTCAATATACCTGTCAAGAAATATGTATTGCACACGATGAAAGTTAAATACAAATTAAGAAATATTTTTAGGAATTTTATGTCGAGTGCTTTTCGATACTCCAGAAGGTATATAGCGTATATGTGATCAACCCCTGAAAGACGAATCCACGTTATTGTTTATTTTTTTGTTCTTTTTCTTTTATTAAACAAGGTAAAATATTGTACAAGCATTTGTCAAGGCTATACCTATATACAAATTTAAGACGTACCTAATCATAATTACGAGTATATGCTATAGTTTATGAACTTACTTAATATTATTTTCCTACATGTCATTTTATTTCATTTTTTACAATCTTAATACATGATTTCTTAGAAAAAATTAACACCTACATACTACTTATAACTAGATAACAATTATTACACTAATTATTTAGCAAAAACAAGTCCACTCGTTCAGGCTACTTGTATTCCATCACATTCTCTCAGACCTTGGTCGTCCCAGCTAATACTGTAGGTGGACTAGTCAGGCAACAGATAATGCTTCGGGAGCTTGTGCTTATAAAGGAAGGGTAGGTCGAATTTACTCTCGTAAGCCCCAGGGCAGCGACTAAGGGATTGGTGTGATTTTGTTGACTTTTATAGAATTTCAAGGTCCAAGCGAGGATGTGGTATTGTAGGGTTTCTTCTCGCTGTTCGGCGTGAAGTCGGGTAAGGTTTGTTCTGGGATGGGTGTTAAAAGATATCTTGAATGCCTTGTTCTGCACTCTCTGGAGTTTCAGGTGATCCGTGTTGCTCACACTACCCCAAACGGGTGCAGCATAGGTCAAGATAGGACGAATAAGGGTTTTATAGAGGAGGAGCTTATTTTTGGGTGAAAGGAAGCTGCGTCGATGAAATATCGAACTGATAGCCCCTATGCCCTTGTGACCTTTCTATCTGATGGTACATTATATTTGCCAATCCGCCGAAAGATTGATTTTTTTGTATGCAGCACAACCTGACTTGTTACCATATGGAAATCTCTTCCAACCAACCAGAAATCAGCTTAAGATGCCTAAAAAGAATACCAGAATGGAATTATTTTGTTGAAAAATCTGGGTTCTGATGGGAATCAAATCCTTAACCTCCGGGTCGGAAGTCAGGTGCCTTACCAACTAGGTCACGGAGGTGGTTTAGATAAATGGAATATATGATCTAGACAAATTACTTGGCACATATGTCAACTCTCCGAAAAAATGATCGAGATAACTGATTATACTCGTATATACAGGTATGTTAGCTATCCGAAAGACTGATCTAGAAAACAGTTAAATATTATATATACACCGGGTACATATATTAGCCCTCTTAAGGACTAATTAAGGTAACTGATATATATATGTTTGCTTACCTAAACACTAATCTAGATAACTGATATATATGTCAGCCCTTCGAAAGACAATTCCAAATAACTGGTATATATAATACACGTATGTTATCATTCCGAAAGGCTGATCTAGATAACTGGGCATGTATGTCAACTCTCCGAAAAACTTATCTTAATAACTGGTACACTCGTATATGTCAGTCATCCAAAAGCCTGATCTAGAAAACTGTTATATATGTCAGCCCTCCAATGGACTAATTATGATAACTGGTATATAATATATGTTGGCTTTCCTAAGGACTGGTCTAAATGAGTAATTAGAAAGACTGATATATTGCAGCTATGCACGTCACCCCCTTCGTAGTATTGGTTTAGATAAATGGGTGCAGCCTTTTAAATTAGTAATTTAGAGCTTGGATATCAGCCTAACAAATGTATAATATTTACTTCTGTCCTTAATATTGATCTTTATGTCAGCCCTTCGATAATCTGATTTATTATAAATTATTTTTGTCATCCCTTCAAAATCCTGACCCAAATACTTACAATGACTGAAGAAATGGCAAGCCTCAAAAGAAGAGTTAAAACTAAAAAATATTATGAGATTATTTTTCAAATTTATTAATGTTGGGTTAAACTCATTAAATGTTGTAAAATTTTGAAAATATATTTTGGTACGTGCACCACGAGTAGTCCACATCAGATAAAAGCAATCTTCATTGAGTATCGAAGAGGGTCAGGGCTCTGCCAAGAGCGAACGGTGCTGGCCAGTACTTAGTCCGCCGACCACAGAATGGAGAGCAGAGCCCTCCGTTCAGAAGTGGCAATGATTGGACTTGCTAATGCAGCGGCCGCCGCACCGGAAGTCCTTGCAAAACTCGGTCACAGCCAACATGGTTCTACGTCATAATTGTACCATCTGATTTGCTACTTCGGCCTGATAGAGAATTGTCAAATGTAACATTTTTTCTACAACTACTAAAATAGTAAAAACCAATTTATATATTAGTCATACGAGTATTAATATGTAATTGTGATATTAAATTAATTTAAAAATTACCAATATACCACTTAAGTCCAAAATTATCCGACCTGAACAAGTTTAAGCATATTTAGACCGATACCACGCCCACCACACCTCACATGGTCGGGCTATTTTACAGTAAAAATTAAATACAGCTACCCATACAAGTATGCCAACTTGAGACGTGTTGTTTTATTATTATATATTATTAAGAAATAAAGAAAGTTTATTATGCAAAATTGTTTGTGAAATTATTAACGTATATTGTTATATTGCAATTTATCATTAGTAATGCACCATTGCTTGTGACTATTTACCCGTACATATTGTAATACATAGATGATCGGACACCCCCTTTGCGCGGAAAGCGCGTGGTATGCGTGGCGTTTGCAAGCCGTGACGGCATACTTAAATCAAGGGACTGACGATAAGCGATGGCCTGAACTTAAAGAATGAAAAACGGAAAAAAAATATATTCTCATCTATTGGAACGTCTACTGTGTTTTTATTTCGACAAACTTCTACCTGCCAATGACGAATCTCTTCATCCTGCTCTTCACCGAAAACGCAAGAAGCAAACCGGAATCTCCGAGGACTGAACGTCAGCCATCCACCTATTTTACAATCTTTGAACCGGTGCTGTACAGATACTGTCTATGGAAATTTATTTCTTTTAGGCAGAGAATTAATTGAAGATGACCCTTATCAAGGCAGACCAGTAAAAGAACTCACCCCAGAAACAAGTGCACTAGTGAAAGAGCAAGTGTTACAAGATAGAAGATTGAAATAAAAATAAAATAGCAAGAAAGTATGGGCATTCTAAAATAGCAGGACTGTGTGGGCTTTCTAAAATAGCAGGAAGGTATGGGCTTTCTAAAATAGCAGGAAGGTATGGGCTTTCTAAAACCACAGTGCTTCGAATTACTTCAGATTGTTTACCGTTGTTAACATTTTTTTTTTATAAAAAGGTACCAAGTCCTGGAAATAATTTCATATGGCAATAAACCCACCAAGTTGTACGACACACAACAAAATACATAAATTAACATTTCTTCCTATTTTGAACATGGTCTATTGATGAAACTCTTCCGACGATTTGGATTTCGAAAATCAACGATATACAAACAAAACGAAATTAAGAGGGATATCGAACGGCGTGAAGCGATAGGAAACAAAATCAATGGGGCACTTGAACATATATATTTCACCTCTTCTGCGTCAATACACCTTCTCATACAACTCCTACGATTTCTCTGACTTTCTACATTTATTAACTAGCTCTAATCTTTCATCGTTCACCCACATATCGCATTCACTTTCCCATTCACACTTTTCTTACTACTATGACTAGATAGAGGACCCCCTTGCTATTCCAACGTCAATTCAGTTGGAAGGTGAAGCTTCGCCGTGGAGTTTGTTTTCTTTAAGTGAATGAGCAGTTGCACACCAGCATACTCACCGGCCGCACCGCTGTACTGTGAAGAGAGACGATCGAAGCACACCAGCATGTTTTTATTCCTCTTTTTGAAATAATATATTTATTTATTTATTTAATTAACGACACAACAGTGTCTTTTATACATAAATGAACATGTGACAGGTTATATAAGTACTTAAAATTATTGACAAAAAATACAAAACTTTATCTTAAACTAACATGAAGATACAAAAAGTAGTAGTTATAACAAATAACATTCATTGTTTAAAATTATTTAAAAATTATATGTATATTTAAGTTCAATATATGTATGTATCATATATCACAAAGTATTACCAAACTTCACCAAGCAGACTTACGTAATTGTCGAAGACTTATTTTATAGTGGTAAAGAACTTAGATTTTTTTGGTGGAACAACGCTTACATAGAACAAGAATAGGATTTTTTGAGAATTTTATGGATAGATCTTGAGATATAGAAACACATGGGCTCACTTGTAGAAGGAGATGCAAGTTGCTTTGCTGAATCGAGACCTTCCACATGTTGATGCAGGGTTACTTAACTCCAGAGGCAAAGTATTGTCCTTAATGTTTCGTTTAAACTAGGTTATTTATATTAATAAAGGAGAGCACAAAGTTAGTAGCTATTTCCAAATATTGTTGTGATATTCTGGCGACTACTATATATATACTTATATTAAAAATATCTAAATTGTTGCAAAACTTATTTCCAAGTCTTTGCATACGAATTATAGAGGAGTTGATTTTATAATTAGTATAGCAATTTTCGGTATAAAAGGGATTGAGCTGTATTGTGGATCTAGTGGGAATACGAAATGAAATGCTTGCGAGTAAGTGAGGTGCATCAATCACTGAGTGAATGATTTTGTAAAGCAGATTGATATCATATGTATCCTTATTTCTTTGAATACATGGTGGAAAAAAATCCCGCGTTATTCTAGGGGAGTAGCACAGTGTGGGGTTCGAACCTACGACCTTCCGCAAGGAAGTCCAATGCATTATCACGCGGCCATGCACCTATCTCTAATCTGTACAATAATAATCAATATATTCCGATTTGACGACCCAATTTTTCAATCTAAAATAATGTTATCTTTCCTCTAGTCCCAGTTATTCACCTCTATCAGATCGATAGTTTTTCAACACACGCACAATTTAACTTCCCCACAAATCTAATAATGGAGGCTCTAACTGTTGTATTGATAAACGATTTATCTACTAGTATTAAAGGTAGGCTTACAAACATGGCTTATTCACAGGGCTACATCCATGCTTTATCAAATAACGCAAGTGCCAGAGGCCTCTTTGGCCTAGTTGATGGGACACCTATCTAACAACCCGGCGATTATATACATTTTAACCTTTTTTTCATTACATCAGGTTTATATATTTTTTATTGTTTCTTCATCACTTGCTCAATTCTGAGCGTTGTGGTCCTCTGGTATGTTTCTTCATCACTTGCTCAATGCTGAGCGTTGTGGTCTCCATCCCTTCCACTACTGGGTCATGTTGATTGCAGAGCTTAAATATGATCCTGTTAACTCTGTTATTTGGTCTGTTTATTTAATTATTTGTATTACTTAGATGATCTTTTTGACTTGCTTGGACAATATCAGTAATTCATGATGACGTTAATAATGACCTAGTAAGTCGAATGAATCATTTAAGTTGGTGAAATAAATATGTACAACTTAACATCAGTGTTTATTTTTTTTATGTAGTATGAAATCATTAGTATAATTTGCCATGCAGGAATCAGTTACAAACCAATGTAAGACTCGCTCCATCCTTGGCATGCTTTAAGAAGCGACTGAAAAAAACTCTTAATTTCTAGTCAGTAAAATAACGTGTTTCATTCCTGATTTTTCTTTTCCTTTGCTTTCCACCATCCCTTCCTTTTCTTTTGATTGATATCTCACTTTATATGAAAAAGAATGTTCGGGTGATTGTCCGTCTTTGTGGGGCTCATGAGCATATGATCACGTATGTGTTTATGGATTTCATGGGGATGGATAATCATTTGAATGATTAATGCAACCATGTAACTTCATTTACTATTGTCTGGTTGGTGGAAAGAGATTGACGCCTGGCAATTAGCCCGCCAGATTGTATTTGCAATAAAAGTGTTAAATAAATAAGTCGTAACACCGTTTCGTTAAATAAAATTTTTAAAAACACTTTTTTAATCATATTCAAATACAACTTTAATAATCGTTAAAAGTTATGTTTTTTTATACAGTGAAAGCGTTCTTCACAAAAATTTACTCTCAAAAATCCTTCAATTATGGTTATGGAAATGGAACGCTTTTGAGATTCCAATAAAAAATAACATCCTTAAGAGATGTACGTTAAGTGGTCAGTAAGGGTTGAAACAGGTAACCTTCTGCATAGAAATACCAGTATAGCGCGTTAACTGCATATCCATGCACTTTTTTTAAGGAAGATACCTAAAGCCAATTTGTATTCGGCGTGTAAAATACCTTAATCCGGCACTGCATACCATATATATCTACTACATACGAGTATGTATGTAATAGGTTGATGAGAAAATCAATATGTTTTATAATCTATTATCTAATATGCATGGGTAGAACTTAATCGGAAATAAGATTCAATCAATATTCAATTATCCAACCGATAGGCATAGCCCGTTAAGTATAATGTAACGGGAAGACAATTAGAATAAGAAGACGATTTTTTGTTATTTTTATTTGATCATTAGATATTGCATTTACTAGCATGACTGTGGCGATTGTAAAATGTTTTTGCTTGTATTAATAATGAGTTAGACTGGAATTAATTTTTATGATCTCTTTAGTGTATGAAAGAAGTGTGTATGAAAATAAAGTTGTATGTACATACATACAAACACACCATCACGCCATTTCCCAGTCGCGATAGACAGAGAGAAAAAGAGCCAGACTTTCCTATCTCGACACGCATTCTTCGCCTTTTCTACATCCATACACCTTCTCATACAACTCCTACGATTTCTCTGACTTTTTACGTTTCCTTCTTTGAAAATATCATTCACTTGGTCTTTCTTTACCACACCTTCCACTCACATTTGCAATATTTATATGTTTATTTTGTCAGTCTTTCTTCATTCATTCATTCTACATGCCCAAACCATTTCAGAGTGCTCTCCGTTTCACTTCCATACATTAAAGTTGGTAACATTGTATTGTATTACACTTTCATTGTAAACATTACAACTTTTCAATTTATTACCAAGTGACAATCTCTTCCAACCAATCAGAACTATTTTAAAGACGCTTTAAATAAAAACCAGAAAATCTTTTTTTGAAATCACGGTACCAACGGAAATCAAACCCACAACCCCCGAGTTGGAAGACAGGCGTTTCACCAACTAGGTCACGGATGTCTATTCTTTCGTTCGTCTCCCTCTGTAACGCTTTTTATTAATTTCAAACATATCGATTTGTTTTCTAAATATTTCGTAACTGATTCTATCAATGTTGTCAAACCTTCTTATTTTTACTTACTTTCATACGCCGTTTCCCTGTCAGAGTAGGCAGAGAGGAGAGACCATCAGATTTTCATATCACGTCACTCATAATTAGCCTCTTTTACATTCATACATTTTCTCATACAACTCTAACTGTTTCTCTGACTTTTGATATATTCGTATACTCGTAACATCCGTCTAACCTTAATTATAAAACGTAGTAAATACCAAAGCATCAATCACAAAATAATTTGATTATCCATCGTCAAAAGAAACCTCCTATGTACTTATGTTAATATCTATACACGCTCGATTACTTTCTTTTCTCTAATTTAGAGTTTCCAAACATTAAGTCTGAAAAAAAACCTTTTTGTTTCGTGAATTAGCGTTTTCACTAATTCTATACTTTTCCTTTGATGTTTATAACAGTTCCACTTAATGATGGTATCATCATTTTTTTCAAACGAATTTAATGACGGAACATAATGTGATGGTATTAAGATGTTTGTATATCATATGCTATATTAAGAAAAAGTTAGTTTCGTTGTTTTAACCTAACGTTAGTAGAGGTTAACGTTTTAATGCGTTAATGTAACACATCGATCAATAAGTCCCGGGACTAACAACTAAAACAACATTTGTTCGTCAAAATTCTTCTTTATTCATCAAGACAGTCTCCTGCAAGAGCGATATATTCATTCCAACGCTTTCTTAACTTTTATATGTCAGCCGTTTCGTAATCTTTGGTTTCAAAATAGGCGTTAGTTTCGGCAATCACTTCTTCATTGGAGCCAAATCTCTTTCCCTGGAGCATTTTTATGTTAGACAAATGGTTGTTTTCGACGGAGCATAGCCCGGAAAACACTTTTCAAGCCATCGCTAAGTTTAAACGGTATTTTTTCTCATTAAAAAGCAATGTTTTATCAACACGAAGTTTGGTTATTTCCATTGTTTTGAAAATAGCAAAAGTAGCGTCACTAAAACCACTGTAACTCAATGACACAATGTCGGAATGTCATGAAAATTTGACACGTAACTTCTAAAGGTTGGATCTAACTGACAATGGTATGGATTTGTTATTAGATACGCCATTTGTTGGTTAGTCCCGGGACTTATTGATCGACGTGTTAAGGAATCAGTTTTTCATGTCTAAATTTTGCGTTATACACATATATAGTTAGTCCCGGGACTTATTGATCGATGTGATCTTTAAATTTTGTGTTATACACATATATATAAATTGTATTATAAGTTTTTGAGAAGCAAACGGAGATAAACTAAAACAATGGTCCGCAAACTACAGTCATAATACTTAAGTTCCATAAAACTTAACCATAACTTAAAGCATGTTAAGCCTGGCTTGCAACAACGATACTTATCAATGTAATTTAGGGTTACCAAGGTAAAAGGATAAAATGCATTGCAGTACAAAAATATGCTTCGCTAACCCAGGTTTAGATTTATATTTTTAACTTGTCAACTTGGTCAGGTTAACGCGGTGGCTAACGGGTTAAACAACACCCATCTGTCAATTACGCAGTTATTAAAGAGGGTAGGTATAGGTACCTATGTTATGAAAATATCTTATGATAGCGGAGTAGGGGGCTGAGAGGGATATTGGCGAACACCACCCTTTGTAACTTTTATAAGGGGACACAGTTAAAAAAAGACTGCGAACGCCTGGACGTAATTTTTGCTATAATAGACGAAGACATCCGGATAAATAGAATCCTGAAATGTTCGCTATTTAGTCACTGGCGAGGAGAATTCCAGAAATTTCACCGCAGAAATGGGAGAATACCATAAAAAAGCAGACGGGTGAATTGTAGTAACTCCGTCATTAGCATATTTTAAAAATAAATTAAACACTCTTCATTTCAAGTTAGTGTTACGTGTCTTATTTACAATTTTTCTTTCCTCTCCTCCATCCCCTCCCTTTTCCTTTGATGTAGGGCATATCACTTTTTTTAATGAATTTTGTATAAACTTATAATAATTTGCATATGTTTGTAACTTCCTTAATTTGATTTTGTCTGGTTGGTTTGAAGAGATTACCACATGGCAATACGTTAATTGTAAATATTATTCAACAACTCGTGCTCGGCTGCGCGGAGCCGAAATGGAACATGTGTAGATACTCGTATTATTCATAATACGAAATCATAACAGATATCTTGGAATCCGGAGCCCCGGCCGGTGTGTGGTGTTTGGCCGGCATTAGCAAGTTCGCGACAATATTTACACTGAGCAAGTGTAAACTTGTTGCATTATTCGCGAGTCACGACCGGCGCACAGTGCTTGGAAATTCAAGATCAACAATTCCAATTAAGTAAGATAAATACGTTGCTTATAATGTGTGGAAAAAATATATGACAGGAATGACAATAGGAAAGAATGTGGATAGAAAGAAGTTAAAGTGCTTAAGATGAGATTAGGAGCATTAAGATGGATTGGCCACGTAGAAAGAATGATAAAAATTCTATAAAAATGATATATACTATACAACCAGATATTCGAGGTTGAAGAAGTTTAGGAATACCTTGAAAATATTGTATCAAATTATAAAGAAAATAGAGTGAAAAGTTTTTATTGTAGAAGAGTATGCATGACATGGTGTATGGAGATGGCAGAAGCGAAAGATGTGTGCTATGATAGAATGAAGTTAGGATATGTTCTCTCTGCTTATCCCTAGATGGGCATGGCGTGATGGTGATGATAATGATAATGAAGGATTTTCATTAAGACCGTTAAAAAAGGAACAATTTTAGTATTATTTATTTTACTCAATATATGAATATAAATAACAAAACTGTAACAATTAAATAATTTATTCTTAACGTATCATATGGTATAATACCAATAAGTATGTATCATATGGTATAATATCAATAAGTACCTGTCATGTGGTATAATATCTATAAGTACGTATCATATGGTATAATATCAAGAAGTACGTATCATATGGTATAATATCAATAAGTAAATACTACATATCATATGGTATAATATCAATAAGTACCTGTCATATGGTATAATATCTATAAGTACGTATCATATGTATAATATCAATAAGTACGTATCATATGGTATAATATCAATAAGTAAATACTACATATCATATGGTATAATATCAATAAGTACGTATCACATGGTATAATATCAATAAGTACGAATTATATGGCATAATATCAATAAGTACGAGTATTTCTCTATGTTAAAATTTCTCTAACTAACTGTTTCAAGTCTTTCCTTTGTCTACTTCTTCCTCGCTCTACATTTATTTCATAGATACTTTGTTATTTTCTGTAATTCGTTATTTCAAAGTGGCCAAACAATTTCAGAATTATTTTCTTAATTCTACTTATAACACCTGGCTCAAACAGTTATCTAATGTTTTCTCTAACATGCACTGTTATTCTTCACAAAGCACACATTATTTTTTTCATATATCTCTAATATTGCCCTTTCATTATTGCCTCAAGTGGCAATAATCCTTGTGATTTAGTGCGCTCGAAGGTTTACACAAATATAAGAAGAAGCTGATGCGATCTTTAAATAAACTCTATTTTTATTTATGCACTAAGGATCTAAGGCGGAAATTCAGAGAGGCGTGCATCATGGATGTATCCTTTCACCACTTATATTTAACTTCTATTCGAAGAAATATAATTGAAAATGAATCAAAGGGTATAAAATCAAAAAGAAAGTTGATCTACATAATAAAATATGTTGATGATACAATGATCCTGGTGCATAACCTAGATGTCCTTTAGTTTTTACTGCATATTATAAACACAACAAGTACTGAACATTAATGTTCAATGCACTAAGTTTATATTCCTAAGTCAACGTGTATCTCTGCAGCTGACCGGGCAATCTATAATATAAAGCAAGTCGACTGTTTAAAATATCAAGGAAGTATAAGTATTCATGATCTTGACACATATAATGAAGGTAAATGCCGAATTGATTTGATGCACAGAATTTCTCATAGTGAGACAAGTTTTCTACAATGATAAATTTAAACTAAAACTTGAGCAATGCGTGATTTAGCGCTATATATGGCATATTGTATTTTATGATGTTGATACATGGACCGTGAAGAACAGAATACTAAATTACCTAGAAGCATTCGAAATGTAGATTCATCCGGAGAATGTTTAGAATGTCTGGGTTTTATCGTATCTCAATCACCGAAGTGCTGCATCTAGCAGGTGTAAATCAAGAGCTATTGAATACCATAAAATTTCGATTGCTTGTCTGGATCATACTTCTCCCTGGCTCCATCCCAACTCATTGTCTGCGAAGACTGTTGGGGTCAGCTCTCCTCGTCCTCAGGTTGTATGCTCTTCTGTCCCGGACTACGTCCCCCAGGCCGTGCCTCTGCATCAGGTTATCTTTTTGCACCACCCATGAATTCTTTGGTCTTCCTCTGGTTGTTATTCGAGGAAGATTCATGGAGATTGCCTGGTTCACAATGTGATCGGGTGCTCTGCGTCCAACGTGACCATACAATCTCAATCGCCTCTCCTCCATCTTACTGTTGATGTCTGTAACACCTAGGCTTCCACGAATGCGTGAGCTTTTTATTTTGTCTCTTAGGGACACACCAGCTGACCATCTTAGCATGCGCATTTCAGCAGTTTCTAGTTGCCTAAAGTAAGAATTATACATCGTCCAGCATTCGGAGCCATAGAGGAGTGCGGGTCTGACAATCGTTTGGTATACTTTTCCTTTTAACTTTACTGGCATTTTCGGATCACATAGAACTCCCGTCATTGATCTAAACTTCATCCATTCCACACTAATTCTATGTGTTACATCTGCTGCACATCCTCCATTGCTATGGATGAGTGACCCAAGATACTTAAAGGAGTCACAATTTGGTAATGTTTCCCCATCCATTTGCATTACGGGAGGGACAGCATTTGTGTTCTCGAATGGTAGGTACAGATACTCTGTTTTCTTTCTGCTCAGTCTCAATCCATTGTCTGGATCATATATTGCTTGTCTGGATCATATATTGAGTAAAGAAAAATACCAAACAGACAGGTATCTAGATAGTTGAGGAGCTCTTCCGTGCTGCCAAAGACAGATATATTATCTTAAGAATGATCATTGACGTCAGGGGAGCCGGACACGATACATGAAAAAAAAATCTTTATCGTTCGTGTATCATACTTTGTTATATCAAATATTCTTAAAAAAATACATGTTTTTTATACATTTCTTCAGCTCTAATCGGTTATTTTAAATACCCAAGAATCGGTTACATAAATAAAATTGAACACTAGCACATTATTTTGCGCAATAACTTTTGAAGATTTTACGATTTATTATTTGATAAAAACTATACTTTGTCCGCCGTTGACGTTGTTTCCTACAGCAACACGCTTTTCAATATTTTTCTCTATCTAACCATATCTTAAAAACATGTTTCCTAAATAGCAAAGTTCCTCAACTTGATCTCATAATTGTGCGCATTGTAATGCGCACAATTATGTAATGTCTGTAGACAATCGTTGAATTATCATTTCAAACAAAAATAACTGAACATATTTACTCGAAAACGGATGTTAATTTGTCGTAAATTTTTGAAAAGTAGCAACTGAGCAATGAAAAATATAAAATATATGAAATACGTCATTTTTACGACTTCATTGCAGACTCTGCATTATGCAAAATCAATATTATCAACAATATGGTGGATTTCGTAAATAATCAATAAATAAATAAAACTATGAACGAGATATAACATACTTTTACTTATCACTTCACGTTTTGATTAAAAAAGAATTTGATTATTAAATGCAGTCTTAATGTATACAAATTCGATCGATTATCAACAGTATTTCTTTTTTATTCAATAAGCAATCCACCCACACTAGGATGATGTGTGGCAATAAATTAAAACCAAAAATGCTGTCATGAGATTTACTACAATAAATTAAATTTAAAAAAAAAACAACTCTGATATGTATCAACTGAACTTCAAATATTTAACAATCGATTTATAAATGGATAAGATCTTCGAAGAAAGAAGACACATACCATTCATTGGACATAGCAAAGGCATTCAATTTTAAGTAAATCAAATTTGCCACATAAAGGACAATTGAAAATACCTATGAAATATAGTCTCATTACCCAGGCCATAGTCGCAGCCGGGACTTTCCACAATACTCATTATATAAAGGTGACCAACCATCATGCAATGTTCCATCCACAAGTGTCACATGATTGATGAATTCATACATATATGGTCAGTAATTAAAGAAATTAAAATACAGAGCAGGTTACTCTGCGTAATTTAGATAAAATAAATAAATAATGAAAAAGGTTTTTCTAAAGACGTTCTTTAAACGATTTTATGACCCAAATTCGAAGAGAAACGTGACTATCGCGTGATGTTTCCTTATGAGACAGTGAACACACATATTTATGATGTAAAAACTATTTTAATAAATCAATAATTTATGTCCAGTTGACATATTTCTGTACACAACTTTTTGTACAATACTTGGAGTTGAATATTGGTCATAAATTATAATAAATACTATACGGTTACCCATTGGCATGCACAGTTTCAGAGTTTTTTTATAACGTTTCTAAACTGTTAGTTAACGGTACTTGTTTATAAAATATTCACGGGGTTAACAACTTACTACTCCTTTAAATAAATTTAATATAAATAAAATAAAATACCACATTTAACACAACAATGCCACCCAGACACATCAACTGATATCTCAATGTTTAAACAATAAAATATTCACTTGTATTTATTATTTATTCAACGCTATATCAGGATGTAGATGAAAATAAATGATATCAATTTCTTCTTCTTCTTCATCTTATTTTAGGCTTGTTGGCCTGTTATGGTCCTGTATCATTGTTTGCCTCTTGCGACGTCGACTGCCAGCTGTCTTTCCATCTTTTGGGAGGTCGTCCTGGAGGTCTGCTTGCTTGGGGGATACTGTCCCTGGCCATTCTTACGGCTCATGGTTCCGCCATTCCGGACTCGTTCCAGAACCCTCCTCTCCGTCGTCCCCATCTGACAACATCTTCAACTTCGCACGTTCTTCGGATTTCTGTGTTACGTACTCTATCACGAAGGGTTTTGCCAGCGATATTCCTGAGCACCTTCACTTCGCCGGCTCGAAGGAGATATATCAATTTAATAATTGAATTATTACAGCAAGTGTCTCGTTTTATTTATAAAAATCAAAATTATGCGAGATATATTGTAATAAAGTAGAATTATATAAATATTATGCTATTTGGGTGATGTCTGTTTTTAGATTTGATTTTTTTTTTCATTTTGGACAAACGTCAGAACGTTCCGGATAGATCTGGGTAATTATGGACAAACGTCCCAACGTTCCGGATAGATCTAGGTAATTATGGAAAACGTCAGAACGTTCCGGATAGATCTGAGTAATTATGGACAAACGTCAGAACGTTCCGGATAGATCTGAGTAATTATGGACAAACGTCAGAACGTTCCGGATAGATCTGAGTAATTATGGACAAACGTCAGAACGTTCCGGATAGATCTGGGTAATTATGAACAAACGTCAGAACGTTCCGGATAGATCTGGGTAATTATGGACAAACGTCAGAACGTTCCGGATAGATCTGGGTAATTATGGGCAAACGTCAGAACGTTCCGGATAGATCTGAGTAATTATGGACAAACGTCAGAACGTTCCGGATAGATCTGGGTAATTATGGACAAACGTCAGAACGTTCCGGATAGATCTGGGTAATTATGGACAAACATCAGAACGTTCCGAATAGATCTGGGTAATTATGTATATTATACTCTGAGATGAACTATTATGGTTTGCGCTTCAGTTATTTATTACTGCGTCTTTCATTCAGTATTTCTCGATGTACGATAATGAATTCAATTTTCTCATTAGAAATCAAATATTTGTTGTTAGCTGGATTTTTTTGTCGTGATTATACTATTAAATAACCATATGATTATACTCCAATTAATTCGTACATGAAAAAGTTGAAATATAATGATGAATGATTTATGGTATTATATCTCGACTTATGCACAAGCAGTGATTCTTCACTCGCTTCAAGACAGGTAGGAACATGCAGTGGCTGATTCAAAAGTATGCGTAGTGCACAAAGAAGTAGGGCCACAAAATAACTAGGAGCCCCCAAATTCATAGACACAAACACTTTATAACATAATTTTTTAAATTTTATGTACATCAAGACTTCCGTGGCGTCGTTGGTAAGACTATTTCAATTCATATTTCCGGCTGGTTGGAAGAGGTTTAAACATTACAATAAGCCCACCAAGTTGTATTGTATACAACGAAAATGTAATATAAGAATACAAAAATCCCAGACACAATCTGAACGCTAAGAATCGAGAACTACGAGTATTATGGAGAACACTTATTGTATTACAATGTAAGGCATTATATATATTTTATTATATCTATTAAAATTAGGTTAGATTGTTTATTGGTTAGAAAATTAGACAGATTGTTTATTGGCCTTTCCAGTTCACAGCTCCTCTTTTTTTACGTCGTCCTTTACTGTCCATGCAGTGAGACTCTGGAATCAGTTACAAACCAATATATGTAAGACTCATTCCATTCTTGGCATGCTTTAAGAAGCGACTGAAGAAACTCTTAATTTGTAGTCAGTAAAATAACGTGTTTCATTCCTGATTTTTCTTTTTCTTTCCTCTCCACCATCTCTTCCTTTTCTTTTGAATGATGATATCTCACTTTATACGAAAATAATGTTCGGGTGATTATCCGTCTATGTGGGGTTCGTGGGCACATGCTCACATATGTGTTTATGGATTTTATTGGGATAGATAGACATTTGAATGATTTATGCGACCATGTAACTTGCTTAATTTACTTTTGTCTGGTCGGTTGGAAGAGATTGCCACCTGGCAATAAAGCCGGCCGATTCTATTTGCAAAAAAAGTGTTAAATAAATAAATAAAATTTGCATATTTTTCTTATAAAATATGCTTTTTTACTAGATAGAAAAACAAATAATTTTAACAAACAGATCATTTACATAGCGATGTTTTCTTAGTATAATGTTATATCACAAAAGCACAAGAAAAATTTATTCTGGCAGAATGATGTCTAAAGGTACATTTACAACCGCGATGTTAATAATGAATAATAGAAGTGTAGTATATTATTCAAAACACTGCCTCCAAGTTTGAGTAGATATTTAGATAATTACAAGTATTACTTGATTTAAGATGATAAATCCAATGTAGCAGGCTAAACTCCTCAGGAAATTTTCAATGATTGCTGCCTTTATATGGTGACTTACAAATTTATACTTGTATATACTCGTATTTCGTATTACCATTCACCTTTAAAGCTCTTCAAATCTTTACACAGCTGCTGCGATATTTTTTTTATATACAATCATCAACTCGCACTGAAATCGTCTTTTGAATTGACCCTGCCTTTTTATATTCGAATTCCTTCAGTACATACTGGCTTTAATGCTTTTTTTTTTGAAAACTTAAAACTACTAACTATCAACGAAATGTCCCTATATATTGTATATATGAGTACACATTTCGTATTTTAGGAAATCAGTTCGCTGGGATTGTCAATATATTTTTCCACAATCTGTTGAATTATAAAACAAGGCCGATTTCAGAATTTATAAAATGTCATATTCGTACTGTACTTTTCTTTCCGCATGAATGTCAAAAATGACACTCAATGTGGTGAGGTGCTGGATACCTGTCTTGATATAGATTAATAATTTTGACTCGTGTGTTTGCATACATACTGGTTAGTCAAAAAGTTTTGAAAGCGGAAATGAAAATACATTTTTTTTGGGGGGAAATCACTTTTATTGCTCAGTATAGTCTCCCATAAGATCAATACACTTGGTCCAACGATCTTCCAACTTTGTTGTCCCATCACGGAAGTGACTTTCTGGAAGGCCTGCAAAATACTCCTCTACGACGGCTATAACCTCTTCGTTTGATGAAAAATGCTTTCCACGAAGGAATTTTTTGAAGTGTGAGAACAGCCAGAAGTCAGAGGGAGCTAAATCTGGCGAATAGGGTGGATGCTGCAACAATTCGTACCCCAATTCACTGATTTTCGCGATGGTTTTTTGAACTGTGTGAGCAGGTGCATTGTCTTGATGAAAAATGATTTTTTTCTTCTGCAAACCGGGTCTTTTTTCACAAATTTGTTCATCCAACTGGTCCAAAAGGTCACAATTATAATCAGAGTTGATTGTCTTACCAGTTTGGAGATAATCTATCAATAAAATTCCTTTTGCATCCCAAAAAACTGACACTAACACCTTCTTGGCTGATTTCTGGACACGAACTCGCTTCGGAGCCAAAGTGCCTGGTTCACACCACTCCTTAGCCTCTTGTTTTGATTCAGGATCATGGTGGTAGACCCAAGTCTCATCCATAGTGATGAATCGACGCAGAAAATCCTTTTTATCCTTTCGAAATTGCTCCAAATGTTGCTCAGAAAGTCGCATTCGAACGTGTTTTTGTTGCATTGTTAGCAAATGCGGCACCCATTGTGCACACAGTTTTTTGAAACCTAAAACTTCAGCCAAAATATGCCACGTTGTTCCATGTGAGATGCCTATGGTGTCAGCTATCACATCCACAGTCGATCAATGATCTTCCAAAACCATATCCTGTATTTTCGCTATGATTTCTGGTGTTGATGCACTTTTTGGACGTCCTGAGCGTGGATCGTCTTCAACGCTTGTACGGCCACGCTTAAACTCCAAAACCCATCGGTGAACGGTTGGAAATGAAAGAGAAGACTCCTTTAATACTTTCACCATCTTTGCATGGATCTCAGTAGCCGATAAACCTTCCAAAACAAAGAATTTAATCACTGCACGATATTCGGATTTTTCTATTGTTAAAAAATACACTGACACGTCAACTTCAAATGGCTTGTAAACAAAGAATGAATTAACAAATCGAAATGAAATTTTGAGTACGTTCTTATGAAAGATGAAATATTAAAATGGCGTAGAAATTTTGGTTTTCTACTGCTCCATAGATGTCGCTTTCAAAACTTATTGACTAACCTATTATAACATATGTTTTATGATTTTTATTTATTGTGTTAAAATATCTTCATTTGGTTTTTTGTACCTAATTGTTTTTTTAAGAATATTTGTTTTTGTAATGAATAAAACACTCACTTGTAAAGTAAATTGTACCGTTGATGAAATAAATATTCAGAAGAAAAAATGTACGGGAATCGAACCAAGGACAACGGGTGCGTAGTAAACATGCTAACAACTGGGTCAAGGTGCCGACAATGTGTCATTGTAACATATATGTACTCTAAGAATAGCTTGGTTAAAACTCTTCCTAAATGGGGATCGAATTGTTCTAAATGTTTCACTGAACAAATCAACTTTTCATTTTTCCATAGTAACTGTGAATGTTTTTGTAAATATACATTTATATTCGTATAAAATTATTGTAGTATATGGGGCCCCAAAAAATAGCTGCGCGCAGGGCTCCTCGGAGCATAGATCCGCTACTGGGTATATGGTTGGCCCAGTTGCGCAGATTTCACCTGGAAACCATACACATTGCAGGAAGCTACAAATAGTTTGATTTATATCGAGACCCAGTCATAGTGAGTGTTCTTTTCTTCTGATGCGATAGAGCGGATGTCATAATAACAACGCGAACCGAGTAATTGAGTAGTTTTTTCTTCAGCCGTTACCTTTTTTTTTAAAATTTAAATACTTATTTGTACAGCGTATAAGTAAACGGCTTTATTTTCAATTGGCAATCTCTTTGGATCAACCGAAGAATTATTGCATTTTTAGTGTCATGTGAAAGATTTACATTATTTTTCTAGGAAAAATGCAACGATATAAATTTTTAATAATAAATATAAAAAAATAATACTAGAATATTATTTCCATCAATTACTAGAATTCAGATAAAAAATACAACGAGAAACCTGAAAAAAAGTACGCACTGAAGGAAGAGGGTGATGTTTGAAAAATGATTCAATTGAAATAATGCCGTTTTCTCGATTAGTATTGGAGATATAGGTGATGCGTGCAGTTTTAGGAAACACTTGATAACAACCTTTTTTGGGGAAGTCTTATCAATATTTATAATAATATATGAACACTACACATGTACAACACACTCCATCTTAAGTCGAATATGTTACTATCACATAGCGGATGATCTTCAAATGTTACTTGGCAGTTCATCTTCCCTTGGTAAGCTTTCTGTAGTTTTAGTAGCAAATATGTTTTTTAAACATATACAGCTGTAGGAAAGCCGCAGTCATCAACTTCCTGTTTATATGCTAAACTTATTTTCTTTTATTGATATTTTTAATCTCTCAATAATAAAAATTTCGAAATCCGAATAAGAGCGCTCTCAAAAAGAATCTGTTTTCTAAACGGTGTTTTTTTAAATTGTCTGATCATTATTATTGACATATATAAGCTAGCGATAGCTCGATTCCATTTTAAATCTTAGTGGATTCAAACGAAGTTTTTACAATATTAGCATGTTTTCTTTTGTAAATCTATTACAATATTAGCATTTATTCTTTTGTAAATCTATTATAATATTAGCATGTATTCTTTTGTAAATCTATTATAATATTAGCATGTTTTCTTTTGTAAATCTATTACAATATTAGCATGTTTTCTTTTGTAAATCTATTACAATATTAGCATGTTTTCTTTTGTAAATCTATTATAATATTAGCATGTTTTCTTTTGTAAATCTATTACAATATTAGCATATTTTCTTTAGTATATCTAATTTTACTAGTCCCATTATTCCTTGAGACCCTACAAATGTCTGTTGAAAATTGATGAAGAAATGTTTTGGTTAAAAAGCATGGTGATAAAATTAATGTGATTCGGTAATATAAAAAATATATAATTACTGTGTAACCCTAAAATAAGAAGAAGAAAAAAGAAATAACTTAAAGCGAGAAAGCAACAAATGTAAGGTTATATTATTTGTGGTTGGGTTGTTTTACAATTTCGTTGTTCTTAATGGAACCTGGTGGGTATATTGCCATATGGCAAATTTTTTTACCAAGGTCTTGAAGTTAAAATTCACTTAAGGTAAATCAACACTAATCAGGAATGTGGTTCCTTCGAATAAATAAGCTATTTACTGAGAGGTTTGAATAATTGTAGTCGCTATAAGTGACAGTGACTTTTACAAATTGTGTTTTCATCCCGTCCATCTACTCCTAAAATATGTCAAACAGCACAATGCCAAATTATTATCAAGAAAAATATGTCCGATTCATCAATTTGGATATGTGAAACGAGACTTACGAAAGAAAAATATATATTTTTTGTAATCACTGTACTGACAAATATCTTAAACGAGTATTTTCTTATAAAAAAAACAGACTTAAAGCGAGTTTTACTTAAATAATATTTTAAATAAATAAATTATGATACTTCCTGTCAGCATAAGATATTGAAAAGTAATACACATAATCGTCAGTGAATCGCCAAAAAGCATCCGACTGCACCAATTTGAAGCAAATCGATTTTATGAGCGTATTATAGATACAGCATCAAATTTCAGATCGACACTACGTACATACAAACAACTTCAAGTTATCAATTAGAAAATTTGATACACACTAAGTCCATAATTTGCGCATATCAGAATATAATATTTAACATCATAAATAAACAAAACAATACGTCCACATACATAAGACGACCTCTGCTACGACCTAGCTCGTAAGACGATTGTGGGTTCGATTCCCATGGAAAACCAGAATTATTAAAATAAAGGATTCTCGTCCTGTTTTCACTTAAGGCTTCTTTAACATATTTTTGGGTGATTGGAAGATAGTACGAAGTGAAGTGAAGATAGTACCACGTGCCAATAATCCCGCCAGACTGGATTGTATATAACGAAATTGTAATACAATACAATACCGTTGTGCCATTTCTTTACAAGGCTTTGCAAGGAGAATAGATCCCCACATTCTTTCCCGACACACTTCCTTTGCCAACTATACAACCATACATATCTTTCAATTTATATTACCGTATTTGGCCCGACTTTAGGGCGACCCTGATTATCCCTTTAACGGGAATAAGCAGAAATCGGTCGCATATGCGACAACCCTTATGGTTATACTTATAAGGATTCATTTTCTTAATGAAACGTTTTTAAGTAACACAAATGTCAAATTGGCAAATGTAGTGGACGGGCTGAGGTATTATTTAAGACGGATCGTCGTGAAGTTAGCTGCATGTTCAGTAGCAACGATCTAAACATCGGGCCAATTTATTGTCAAATATGTAAATAGGTATTATAAGTAAATCACCATTCATTATATCTCATATAAGAATTGTATTTCCTAATACAACCTAAACTGAGAGATTATTACCTAAACATTCATTGGTCACTTTTGCGATCACTGACTGACATGACCCCTGAAATGGGCACAGCTCTCATATGCGACCGCCTCATTGCCAAAAAAAATATTTTTAAAACACATTTTCGAAGAAATAAAGTTGATTTGATACACATAATAATGATTTATTCCACCAAAAACTCAATATCTCAACAAAAAAAAACTTGCCCTGTAAAGGGTTATAAAGCGACCCCTATTTTTTTATCTGCTTTTCGGAGAAAAAACCATTTTTCTCGCCATTATAATATTATGAAAAATAAAACTCGAATATAAGGTGATCCCCCTATTTACGTGTCGCCTTTTTAAATAAAAACCTCGCCTTATAGTCCGGTTAATACGGTACTTCTTGCATTTCCTTTTCATAATTTAATTAACTTTGTTCAACCATATTTTTTCATTCTTCCTCTAGCACTCTTTCCAATCGTGTTTTTATTAAAAAAATGTTTTTAAAAGCTTTTATCACTTATTTATTCGATAAAATAAGTCTATTATTTTAAAATGAGAGAAGTCACCGAATTTAACGAAATAACTCATTTTATTTAAATTGCGTCTCGATATGTTGAGTACGACGTCGACCATAGCCTAGTTGGTAAGACACCTGTCTTCCAAATCGGGAGTTTCGAGGTCGATTCCCGTTAGTGCCTAATTTGTTTAAAAGGGTTTAACTGATTGGTTGAAAGAGATTAACAAATACGAGTATTAACAAACCGTCAGCTTGTACTGTATACAACTGAAATGTTATACGATACAACATAATTAATTATTAACATAACATATTTAGTTTTTTTTTATTATATTGTATTTATACACAGACGTGGAAACATCTTTAAAGGAACCGAATAAATGCTATAAAAATGTATACACTTAGAAGAATTCATGGATTGACAATGTCTGACAGAAAACGGAATAGAGGGATGAGGGATGAATGTGAAATGGGGGCTGATAAGAAGTAAGACGAAAAAAAGCACTCCGAAATTATTTGGGTATGTAAATAAATGAAAACTAACTTAGATATATAGTGCTAATGTTAGTGGAAAGGTCGTGAGAATATGTATTTTATATTTATTTTTATATAAGTTATATATACGAGTAATGAATGATTAACATTGACAAGTACTGTTTACATATTTATGTTAAAAATTCAATATTGATATTCAGTGTTATACGAAAGGAAAAAAATACAAGACGAATCTAACACAATAACAAAACAAACCTATACAATTTAATCAACTATTTACGGAAAGAACAACTTCTTCACTTTAATCCTCTAAGTCAGTGGTTTCCAAACTTTATGTTACTACGCCCCCCTTTAAAAATTTTATAAAATAATACCGACACATCTATCATTTAATGGTAAAACAATGTTTTAATCAAAAACGTTATTGACAGAATAATAACAAGCTTGTGGAAGACTAATATTTTGACCTTATATTATTGACAGAGTAATAACACATAGTATATAATATATTTACTTTTACATTAATTTATTTTGCAAACCAGGGGTTTCATTCAATTTCCGAAACAACGAGATAGATGACGGTAAATCCTTTAAAAAATAGGTTATTATTGTTATGTTATGAAAGATTATTTATATGTATATATTTTTTTATTTATATACTCGTATGTTATGTTATGAAAATTTAATTTATGTTAAACTTTTCACACCTCCTTTTGCATTAGTCCGCGCCCCCCAGTTTGGAAAACACTGCTCTAAGTAATCAAAGTCACATGAAAATCCATACAATACCCATATTGATTGAATCTCTTTTGTCTTGTTATGCGAGAGTCGTAAAAATAATTTGTTACAACTGGTCACTATGGAAAAAAATCGCTCTTATGGACCGTAATTTTGGAAGATCTTAATTCACATTCGTCTTAAATAATTACAAAAACATACGCAAAAACTACCGTATAACAAGAGCGGCGTGTACCTTGGTATAAAAAAATTGCTCAGTCGACGTTCTCGGATCTAAATAGCATATTACGGAAATGATTATTCCAGCAATATAATTTAAAGCAGTGGCGGCGAGTGAAAGCGCGGATCACGATGATCAACAACCTTGATCTTAGGAGCATGCGATGGATCTACTATACACGTGATCACTGATCATACAGACTACCGCCCATAGACACGAGCAACGGACGTAAACATTGTTTCACAGATATTTTTTTTATATCTCTAGTTTCCCTTTCGACAAATATTCGTCGTTGTAATTGTATTATTTCCTGTTTATTGTATTACTTTTGTTTTCGTTGTCATAGCCTGCGGCAGGGAACAGTAAATTTCCGGGAGACCGAAAAGCAATAGGGGATCCCCGTTCCTTATCTCCATAACCTTAAGAGATCAGCGTCATAATAACAAACCAAATTAACTTAGATATTCTACGAGTATGTCCCCAATATTTATGTTGTCCCATAAGTAATTTCTTGGATAGATGTTAAGATAAAATTTTCATTGCTAACTTCATTACAAAAGAGCTGAATGTATATTATTATGAAAGATAATAGTCTAACACGGTTTTGGAAGGTAATAGTTTAACCCTTTATTTGCCTGAATTGCGTAAGCGATTATATTTAGCGTAATTTTGAAGATAGAACAAAATGCGAGCAAGTGTTTTTTTTTTCGATGTTTGGTGCCTTTTTACCACACTGGCAAAAATGTATTCACAAACCAAAAAATATGTCCAATGTATATGATGATGATGCAGTAAATAATCGTGTATGTGGAGAATATGTGTCAAACAAACGATCGTGTTTGCCAAACAAACAAACGACCAAAACATCAATAGTTGGTGGCGTAGAAAAAGGAAGTTGACATTATTGATAATGAGTATGTGGGGAGAATTTTTTATGTAAATCTTGGATTCTTAAATCCCACTGAGAGCTATAAGACCTAGGATTTGTGTATTTTATTCAAAAAGCTTTAAACTTATAATATGTCGGTGTCTTGGGATCTTTAAGAACTTTTAAATAAAGAAAATAATCTACACCATCACAATAGGATAGTCAGAGTTGTCAAACAGATCTGTTCTCCACTTCGTTCTATTGTGGCACAGATATTTGGTTTTTGTCACGTTCATGTACAGTACCCGGCGGTAAGTAATACACATCGGGTTTAAGAAAGAGACTGTCGGCCATAATCAGCTAACTTCGGCTTTGTAGAGAGTCGTCTCTGTCATTCATACACGTGTTCTGTCGCGATTTGTCAGTCGTTGTCAAGCGTTCTAGGGACAGAGACGACGCTCTACAAAGCCAAAGTGAGTCGATTATGGCCGACAGTCTGTTTCTTAAGTCCAATGTGTATTACTTACCGCCGGGTACTCTACATTTGATGTTATTGTAGAGATATACAACACTTACAATACATCCTAGTAAGTCCGAATATCAGGACTACATGCTCTGGGCAAGACTTGATTGATGAAGATCTCTGTTATCTCATACTGGAAACACGTGGCATACTTGATGGTCCGGACACGGAAATAGATTAATGATAATATATACTTCTTTATTTTTACGCTCTACAAAGCCGAAGTTAGTCGATTATGGTCGACAGTCTCTTTCTTAAGCCCGGTGTGTATTACTTACCGCCGGGTACTGTACCTCGTATTACCTCCGAGAAATGTTTAAGCCTGCGAATGCTCGCAAGTTGCAGCATCTCGGTTACATAATGAGATACATAAGATACTTTATAACACAACTGCTTATCCAGGGAAAATAAAATGGCAAACGAAACATAAGACGCCGCTTCTTTTGGCTTAAGAGCTTTAGGGACCGTTTCCATTTTGGATGCAATAGTATTGGGGTGTAACATTTAATTTATTAAAAACAATTATATGTGTATTCATTACAGGTTTCCCTAAATTGGTACAGTGAAAAAAATATGCAGAGTAAAATTGAGCTGTGACAAAAAAAATCATTGTAAATAAAAGAACATTAAAACTTACTTACTCGTATATTAGATGTAACGAGTGTAAGAATAGTATGTTTCAAAACAATTAAAAATATTTATATATGAGAAATTAATGTAAAAAACGTTGAATTGTATTGTAATTTGTTTTAACAAACACTGTTTATTCTACTTTTTGTAACGGAATAACCCTACCGGTTTCAAGGCTTTCACCCCATCATCAGGGGAGCACAAACAAGACTTAATAAAAGAACATTCAAACTTACTTACTCGTATATTAGATGTAACGAGTGTACAAGAGTATATTTCAAAACAATTAACAATATTGATGTATTAGAAATTAATGTAAAAAACATGAAAAGAAAAATATGTATTTATCTTGAAAATTTTACAAGAAGACGGACAATTTTCACTTGAAGGAGTTTTAGCAACATATGAATAAAAAATAAATCTTAAAAAACACGCGGTTAAAAAGTGCTATTGCTCTAACTACGACCATTTCCAAAGACAATTTGGTTCTACGTGAAGGTTGATAAAACAATTTGGAAGTGCGTTACCTCAGATAATTATCCGGAACATATATAATATATCAAGACAATACGGCTAGGTTCATCAGATAGCTCCTGAGCAGGCAAAAAACTGAACACCAAATAGTAAAGATTTCCACTCTCTAGTGTTCTGTATGATAGCATTCCCAAGAAAAATAAGCTAGGATTGAGCCAGAGATAGTGTTCATTATCTCGCCTGTAGAGACAGCGTAGAAACCTTTCTGAATTCACTGTAGCATAACCAGATGAGGTGAAAGCCTTGAAACCGGTAGGGTTATACCGTCACAAAAAAGTGGAATAAACAGTGTTTGATAAAAATAAATTACAATGTCTTTAAACCTCCACAACGTTAATGCCTTAACTATAAACAACATAACATTTGCTGTTGCCCATATTAAATTACAATGTCTTTAAACCTCCACAACGTTAATGCCTTAACTATAAACAACATAACATTTGCTGTTGCCCATATAGTATTATAGAACAAGAATGTTCCGAAGAAGAAGATAACGATTGTCATGATGGTGGCACACCTCCGATAGAAGACAGCACCTTGAGAAGAAGAAGCTGTGATAAAAAATGTGTTTATATTATTTATTGCTTGAACAGTTAATTGGCCGACTAAAGTATAGTTGGTTTACCCAGCAATTCCCACAACCGGACTAGAAATACGAAGATGCCGATTCACTTTCGCGAATTTATTCTTAGGCTATCGCTAATTGCCAATTACCACTGTTATTATTTTATCATTTGCGCAACATTTTCAGTCATTCATCACAGGTAGTCAGTGTTTGAGAACGCTAAATTAGCGAAGTAGTCCGCTTTGACATGGTGAATTTATTCATTTGTAATTAAGTGTACATTTGGGCAAAACCAGCAGGTTGTCCACTAACAATCATTTTCTCATATTATATAATATTCATTAAATTCATCTAAATAACGTGGCTCGTATTTGGGTTCATACAAATTTCACACAGATAAAATACAATTGTTGCGATGTGTTTCACATGCCTAACGCACGTTTCTTTCATTATTTAATTTTCATTTCAATCTAACATTTTATTAATAATAATATTAATATTATACGTAAAATCTCTAACCAGGATCAATGCCTGTTCTAAGACAACTGACTAAATCCACAGTTGTTCGTTTTATTGACACAATAAGAAATGAGGACATTTAGAAATTATGTGGATCGAAAGAATGTGCAATGCTTAAGATGAAGAAAGGAGCATTAAGTATATTCAGCTCCGAAGAAAGAATGATTGATGAAAGATTTAAAAATCTATCATGTACAAGTAGTATAGATGATAAGAGAGGTTGGGGAAGAAGAAAAAATAAGCACGATCAAATTCTGTAATATGGAAGAGTTCATAATAAAAGAGTAAGCATGACGAGGTGTTTGGATGTGGTAGAAGCAAAAGGAGATCTATTCATTCTATATTCTCCAATAAGAACATGGCGTTATTGTAATGGTAAAAATTTCGTCCAAAAATAGCTAAATATTTTTATTCATGCATACTCGTACATACCATCACGTCATCTCCCTGACAGGGTAGGCAGATAAGACAGAACGTCAGACTTTCCTATTTTAATACACATCCTTCAACTCTTTCACATCCATACAATTCCTACGATTCTTCTAACTGTCTACGTTTCCTTCTTTCAAAATATCAAACACTTGATCCAACCATACTGTCCTTGGTCTTTCTCTCACGTGCCATTCACATTTGCACTATAATTTGTTTTGTTAGTATCTCTTTATTCGTCCGTTCCACATAACCCAACCATCTCAGAGTGCTCTTCTTCATCTTCCTCAACACACATTCATCCCTTATCACTTCATTCCGTATTCTGTCATATATTATCCACCCATGCATTATTTTCAGTGCACGCATTTCTACAGCAATTATTCGATTCCTATCATTCTTTTCCACGTCCACTTTTCACCTGCATGCATCAAAGTTTGTAACAAAATAATATTGTGTATTACCATCTTAGCATTGTTTAGTTCGATTATATATTTTTATCAGGGTATTTATTTGATGAATTTGATATCTGACTAGAAAATCATAATCAACATAGAAATTACTTATTTGATACCCACAGAGGTTCACATTCAAAGGTGGTGTCGTTAACAAAGAAATAATTGAGACTCAATACATTATTGCAACGTTTCACAAATTCCAATGCCGGAGACACAGATCTTACTTGTGACCAGGCATCTGAGATTGCAGCTGCGTCCAACACGTGCACGCAATCACTTAAGTAAATTTAATTGCAGTTTGCAATTTTATGGAATGGTTATAAAGTTCAGATATTAGTTGTTCATGTATTCTCCATGCTCAGACCTGCGAATTTACAGCAGGTTATATAAATTGTTAAACTGAAGAATGTTTGCATCGTGTTTGTTCATGATTCCCTTATTGTTATATGACTCCATCTCAGAACGTTGGTAGATTAAGATACATATATAGGCGATATGCGTCATTTTGTTTATTAAAATAACATTTTATATAGCGCCGTTTAGAGAGCAAACTCTCTTCAAGGGTACGTGCTCTAGCTCGGGACTCCTAAACACATATTTACTTGTTGAGTGTAAGGATAGAAAAGTGGCGGTTGCATCCATTAGATTAGGTACTTCAACGCATTTACATATACTATATAATTGTATTTATAGTTAAGGCATTAACATTGTGGAGGTTTAAAGACATTGTAATTTGTTTTAACAAACATTATTTATTCCACTTTTTTGTAACGGTATAACCCTACCGGTTTCAAGGCTTTCACCTCATCATCATGGGAGCACAAACAAGACTGAATTATGTTCGAACTGGTACCGAGATACACATTTCTAACGGTTAACATTTGGGTTGAGGACTGTGGAGGAAGGGAGGGATAATACAATCTCGGCAAGCAGCGGATAGATTCTTGGTATATATGTGTTTGCCAGATGTTCACCTCGATTAACTAGATTGAAAATATATTTTAATATGTTATCGACAAACTAGTTCCGTATTTCTCGGATAGATAAGTTGGAATAAATTTATCTGAGGGATAGGTAAGAAGTATTTAAAAACCAGAGACCATGTAGGTATGACGAGATTTATTATTTGTGAGAGCTGTGTCGACTCTGCATGTCCCAAAACAGACATGATATGTACTCGTATGTATGTTTAAGCTGGACCCAGGTTCGCTACTAGTTATCAAGTAAATCTTACTTACATATATATGTTACATACATACGTTTCCCTTGTCGGGTAGGCAGAAAAAATACATCTCCAAACTTTCCTGTCTAAGTACACAACTTTCGTCTCTTGCACATTCATACATAATTTTATTTATGCAAGTTATGTAGATTCAATCCCGATGATCCCGAATCTCTTTACTCAAGAATCTTAATTGTTTGGATGGGGTTGAAGTTGTAAAAACCTCCATAAAACGATTAGCATGCATCCGGGTGTTTTAGGTTAGATTCCCGATTGTACCCAAGAAAGGATTCCAATCTGGTTAATAGTTCTTCAGCGAGATTACCTGTTGGCATGTAATTGTATTAACATGTACGATGACCGACTAGGAGTTATTTGTCTACCTAAGTGATTCTTAATGTGAAGGCTCTATTAAGAAGGTATTCGACTCTAGAAATTTGAAATATCATTTATTTGCATATTCTTAAAGTTTAGACCTATAAGAATATGTTCTTAAAAGGAAATTTTAAAATTCTCAATATTTACGAAGTTATGAAGTTAAGAATGAGGCAGCCATTACGCTACACCGGAATGACTCAGACAATAATCTCAAAACTTTAAACGCGTTTTTCTCGAAACTACTTTTTTCGACCTGGTCGACATAAAATCTCAAGTTTTATCCAACCGGTTGCTTTCAAATTTAGTATAAAACTTAAATAAATATTTTTATATCGTCCGTACCTTGAAAAATACAAATTATTGTTTTTACTATTTTTTAAAAATTATATAATAAAATTTGAAAAAAGGGGTAAAAAATTGAATTTGCGTTTTTTTTCTCTTTGGTACCAACTATACAGTATCAACGACATTATTTCTCACCAAGAAACTGTGTGTGATTTTTGTTTCAGATTTACGAAAGGGTTCCAATCATGTCGACCAGCTTACCCTCATTTTTTACAAGACATAACAGCTGATAACATCTTGAATTTAAAAAAAAATCAATTTTTTTGTACGTTCTCAAATCATCAATAAACAAACTGTAAAAAAATGTATGGGAAAAATATGTTTAGTTTTTTTTTCATTTAATCTGAAAAAATGCCCGATATAAATAACGCCTCTAGAGTAGACTACCTCCTTAAGAGAGCTGAAAACAATATTGTTTCCCTAGGCAATCTCCCGAAATGCTCTTTAAGATGTGCGTATCACCAATGCGATTTGTTCAGGGTGGCAATTAATAAAATGAATACTAATATGATGATGGCCAACCTTTCAAAAATAAGAAAACGCAAAGGTAAAATCATTAATGATGATGATAATAATATTAATTCACTTCGCCTTCAATTGATACCGAGACTGCCTCTGCATTTCAAGTGTCGAGAGTAGTTGAGCAAGTAATAATATACAAAATATTTCACCAACAGCAGCACTCAGAAAGTCATAATTGTCAGTACATTTCGGATGAAATACTCTAAAACGCGATTTAATCCAGATCAAATTTCACACATTCGTGAGCCGCGAAAGCAGCTTTTGTTTTACATTTTCATTTTCATTTTATAATGCTCCGTCATTGTTGACTATGATTGATGAGAATGGAAATATATTGTGACAAGACCCGATAATAATTATCCTTGCGTTTTTTTGTTCATTCCAATGAAAATTAATCATAAGACGTCATTCGTATTGCAATCACTCAGAGGCTTTGAGGTCCGTCAATCACTTATCTCAGGAAAGAGCTCATCTACCTTCAATCGTTTAGGTGCATCCTTCAAATTAATTCATGGGATCTCGTAACCAGCGAAGATCTTCTTATAATCTCTGATTGTGAAATTATAGCACACTTAATTCGAATGTTTAACACTGGCTGCTAAAGAAACTTTATTTTCGGGAATTAATGAAGGGTGCAAGGAGTTAGGGAGTTCAGCGCCTACGTTATACTATAGAGACGGATAGCATGCTTATTGCGTCGTGGTATCTGTGGTCCAACAGTTTGATTTCTGGCGGATTCACTTCCGTACTGGTTTTACTTTTAGACCATTTTACGTCTTAATTAATGTTTTTCTATAGCTTGTATATGTGATGTTAATCGTAGCACTTTTAAGTAACACGAAAAAAGCGCTCTACAAAACTCTGTCTAACAAAGCGCTGCAGCAGAAAACCCATGAGACTCGACATTCTTCGATAGCTCACAGCATTTAAAAAGTTTCTAGTTTAGAGTCTAGATCACAGCATTTAAAAAGTTTCTAGTTTAGATTCTAGATCACTGCATTTGAAAAGTTTCTAGTTTAATTATGATGGCTTGAGTAAGTGCTTCAACAACGTAGAGAGTAATAATAATAAAAGGACGATTTATATAGCGCCGTTAAAAGAGTGAACTCATCACATGGGCACTCAATAATGTATGAAGGAGTAACGTAACAATGCCAAATACGCATACGCAATTTGAGACTGTAATCCTTGACGTAGAAGAGAACCCGCTTTTTAAAGAAGCACGTTCGTGCCATCTCGACCCTAACTTTGATCTCATGAGACTGGTCCCATTGATCATTCAGCCAGCATCCCAGATATTTATATTGTTGGGCTCGCTCAACTATTTCATTATTTATACAAAGAGGTGCCCTTGTCTGTACATTCTTTTTACTGACAATCATAAAATTTGTCTTTGATATGTTCAATTTAAACCCTTTCGCATTACAAGCTGTATTAACCCTCTCCAATAACACATGCAATCATCATATTATTATAATTTCCTTACTTTTAACGAAACCTTCTTCAGTAAAATGAAATACATAGAAATAATAGCGATAAATTTTGTCATATCTCCATTGAAACTTAACTAACCGTGACAACTGTTAGCATTAGGAAATCAAAAACCAGGTATTTGTACCACCGAATGGGCATTCGCTGACCCGTGGTGAGGCCTTCTCTGTCACCAGCTTGACTAATGAAGATACCTTCCATCTTCCACTCAACAAAGCCATCTCCAGGTAGTCGTAGATTGTGCAACACGTTCCATTCAATGCAGACACAAAGGCCTAAACAGGTGAACAATTCGCCAAGCTTGCTCGACTGTTATCCTATTTGTAATTATTAGTATAATACATATCTACTTGGTTTCTTGAATCACTGCTAATTTATTTTATTAAATTGACTGAGATATTGATAGAAGACTAGTAGCAGGCAATGGAGTGGTAAGTTTTCTTACCAAATGTGATTTTTTAAACATATGCAGATGCAAGGAAGTTCTCAATTTAAAGCCCGCAGCCACTACCTCATAGGCCGCAGCCACCATTATCATTCCACTCAACTTATATGTATATATATGTATTAGTTATATTTTTTCACATGTCAATAATCTATAATAAAACAATAAATAAAATAAATACAGGTTTATTGATAGCAACATAGTATGTACATAATACATTTAGACACATTTCAAGAACACATTAAAAAGAGAATACATTGGAAAACAGAAGCTATCAAAAGGTCTTGGCTCATCTAATTACATCCCCCCGGCCAAGATATACACCCCACCAATATAAGGCGAGCCCAGCCACGGAGACACCAGATGTTTTTCAGCCCACACCCTTGAACACGTAGAACAAGAAGATAAAAAAAAAACACAGAAAATAAATAGATGACAAAAAAAAATACATTCAAGACAGAAGACATTAAAAGGTCCGGGCTCATCCCACAAACGTTACCCCGGCCGAGATACACCCCACCAATGTAGGGCGTGCCCGACCGCAAGGGCATCGGGGGGCTTCCATCCCACACCCCAGCATATCTAGATTAAAGAATAAATAAAAAAACAAAAACGTATTGCAGAAAACAAAATAAAAAGCAAACCCACATCTACCACCTCAGGTTAATTGTCAGCAAGAACGAAAAAAAGTTAGAGCGATCTCGAGTTAGAGCGCCCTTAAGGAGTATCTGTTTTCTAAACGGCGCTATATAAATTTTCATTTTATTATTATTTTTAATATCGGAGAGACGCTTAATATTTTTGGCGTGATAAGAGGGTGTGGCGGGACAGTTAGTTAAATATATTATACAATAGTGTGTGTTTATGTGAATTTGGTGTCTAATTCTCACATTAAACCGATTCAATTGTTTTAATATGAAGTGATATACTCGTATATATATATAATCGTATTTTATCAGATTAAAGTCCGTGACAAGTACTCGGTAGACGAATTGTAAAGACCAAAACGATTTAAATACAATTTAATTTCACTAGGGCTGACTTGCGGCTTAAAACCGGTAGGTAGGTGTAGACTTCTAGTAGGCAGGGCTGATCATAAGACCGCGCAAAACGAGGTCGTTACGCGTGAAGTACTACAATAACTTCAAACAAGGACGGCACACAGCATCAAAGCTATAAATCTGCCGACGCCCTTCATGATTATTGCAAAAGTTTCGAATTATTTAATAAGAATGCTTAGTAAGTTAATAAAATATTATAAATAAACCTTTTTAAGGTCAATAGATGATTTACTTTTGGTATTATACTAAACTCTAGAATCTATTTATTCATTTCCGTATCCAGACCATCAATTACGCCACGTGTTTCCAGTAGGACGCATATCATTGGCATCAATAGTAACGATGTTCGGACAAACCAGCATGTTATGTTGGTCATATACACGTAAATCCCCAAAATCACATTTAATCCTCAAATACTAGGACAGGTGAATATAACTATGAACGAAACCGGGAGAAAATATACCATTGATCGGTATCACCCCACCGGTGATCCCCAAAAGGGCAACAGCTGACATAGAAAAAAAAACAAACAAGTCTAGAGCCCATGGCACCCCTTACATGGTCACCACCCAGCAATATCGCATTTTAAATACAGGAATATTTTCATGAAGAACGCGCAGAAACTGACTATTTTTTCGAATAAATTACGTTTTCTGAAGTGGAAATAAAAAATATCTGACGACTGGATGAAGCTCTTGGAAAATATGACACCTGGAGACCAATTACCTTAACCTCCTTGGAGAGGACTAAATTGACTTCGAGTAGAGGTGGTTGCAAGAGGAACGTGCAGAGATGGGGTTTCTTGAATTAAGTTAACGTTGAATATGATTGTGGAAGTATACCACATCATATTATTCACAGTGAGAATATAAAAATACAAAACGTTGGGTTTAAAAGTTATGCCTAATAATTTGCAAGTCCAAACATTACGAAAAGAGTGCACTCATCAGTTAACCTAAGTATAGATATGGTATATAAGAAAGCAAACATTTGATAGAAATAAACTTAATCCAAAGGGCCGATCGAGATAATTAAAGAAAAATTGAATCACCCATGTACATCATCATGAAACAAAATTTAAACCTAACCTTTTCAGGATATCTGAACCAGTGAAGAGCAAATATATATACGTGTACATACAAATCTTCTCACCTTATCCCCTACAAGGTGAACAAAACTTATTAAAGTTTTCTATATAAACACTGAACATTCGCCTCCTTCACATTAATATGTTACATATCGTCATACAAAATTTTACATCATTCATACCTTATTTCAAAATCATGTACGGCGGTAAGTAATACACATCGGGCTTAAGAAAGAGACTGTCAGCTATAATCGTCTAACTTCGGCTTTGTAAAGCGTCGTCTCTGTCCCTAGAACGATTGACAACGACTGACAAATCGCGACGGAACACGTGTATGAATGACAGAGACGACGCTCTACAAAGCCGAAGTTAGCCGATTATGGCCGACAGTATCATATATTTCTTAAGCCCGATGTGTATTACTTAACTTTGGGTACTGTACATCCAGCTACGTTTTGTTCGATCTACCTCTTCCATGCACACCTTACACTTCTGACTTGTATACTCGCTTAGTCATCAAACCATCTTAATGGTCCTTTCTTCATCTAACTTAATACATTTACTTTATCCATGCTTTTATTTCTGATGTTTTCATTCCGACACTGCTTACTTTTTTCTTTTAATTTACGCAACTCTACAGCATTAATCTTACTTTTATGCTTCTCATGCTTAGTCCGAAAAACAAACATCATAATTATCAATCGATCACACTTTCAATCGTTGAAACAGAAGGCAGCAGAATGATAGAGTCAGCCCTAGCGATTGGTGATAATCCAGTACTCCTCCGCAATGGGCCTGGCACTCAATTGCTTCACTGCACATCACTCGGCAGAGTAACTTGCCATCTCGCCTGGAACCGCCAACCCATTACCATAACCTGGCGAATTATGAGCTTCTAATTCTACTTGTTAATTCTTGTGCAAAAAGAGGGCGTATTTGCAATATATGAGATCAAGAAACTTTGTTAAGTAACCTTAACGAGATTCAAACGTTAGTTCAGTTACATTTCTTCCTACGTATCATCACGCCATGTCCCTTGAAAAGTTGTCAGATAAAATATATATATACAGTTATCCCTCGATTTATGCGAATTATTTTTAACACGGTTTATTATGTTTGTAACTAGAGGAATGAAAAAGGACAGTCAAGCAGCAGACGTAGATATATTCTTTAAGCCGTCAACATCGTAAAAGCGACCATTATAAGTGTAGAATAATCATCCTACAAAAGTGATTTTGACTGAATACGTACAGCAAATTATAAGTCCTGTAGTTTTTTTATTCATAATAATAAATCCTATAACTGTCACCAAAATGTGTTTTATAAGTTATCAGTGAAAGGATGACGCACAAGAGTAAGAGACCCAAAACGTGTTGGGGTGACCAAATGAAAGACACAACAGGACATTCCATAACAACTGCCCTTTAAGTCGTAGAGATTAATGAAGAGAAGTCATCAGGGAATATCATGGGAGTCACAATACTTAGTCATGAGGATGAAATTACAAGTAACAAATTATATATGTACTAAAGTTTTTTTAATTAAGAAAGAAACGAATATATGGAAATATCTAAAAATCAGGAGAATACGTATTGAGAAGAGTGCTGTTTCAAGGGGGAAACTGGTTTTGGGAAACAAAGACATCCCTTGAGAAGTGTTAAACACCAGATATTTTTCAATATTTTTGTATGCCTCAGAAGTTTGAATAATAAAGACCAGCGAAAGTTCAAGGATAAATTCTTTCGAGATGTGGTTTGAAGACGATTCCTGGGTATTTCATAAACGGAATACATATGCTAGGCACACTAGATACGGACGTTATGATCAAAGTCTAAACTGTATACCTACTAAGTACTCATTTATTCAAATGTCTTGGCACAATCATTACAACAGATGGGGAGGTGCTCCAGGACGTAAAAAATCAGAATAAAAATTAACCGGAAGAAATGGAGAGAAGCGACGGGGGTTATGTGTGATAGAAGGCTACCAATAAAGTATAAGAGCAAGATCTACAGTGCAGAGATCAGGAGCAGGAGCCGAGTGTTGGCTTCTAAAGAAAAAAGAGAAACAATTTATCCATGACGCGAAGATGCGTTTGCTACGGAAGTCACTAGATTGTGTAAGATCCGAAATAAACAAATTCGTTAAATAATTAACACTTGCCTTACTGTGCTAAAAAAATCCTCCAGCCACGGTGCTGGACGCTAAGCGTCCAGTGAAAAATGTATATTTTAAATTAAAATTATGCAAAATCTGCTAGGTTATTTTTTGTAATTAGCTATAAAAATCATTTTATCATGTATTAAAACGTCGAATAATCAAATAAAATATAGGTCTTGGCCACTCGCTATCCATAACAGGGTGGCAAGTGTTAAAGAGGCGCTAATAGTGAATAAGTCTGAGAAACACGACTACGCTGGTAGGGACACAAACACCAGCAGGATGAAGGGTCCATGCCAGTGTTTCCCAACGTGGGGTCCACGCCCCACAGGGGGGCAATTTGATTTTAAGGGGGGAAATTCGAAAATTGACTCGTTCAGAGTTTAGTCGTAGTTTGATCGCTTTGTCGCGTCACCGTTACGTAGAGGGGACATAAGAATTTTAGAAAGACTTAGGTGGGGCATAGCACAGAAAACGTTGGGAAACACTGGTCTACGCTAAAGATAAACACGAATTGGACACTCCCAAATAGATGCAGTGGATACCTAATAAAAGCGTATATTAGAAAGTGAAGGAAAACTGGATGAAACTCGGACTATCCCCGAGTGATCCCAAATGGGTGATATAAGGCAAAGGAAAAGAAGAACATTGTTTATTTATAACAAAAAACTCTTTGAACATATAATAATAACATTTTACAAATATTACAAAAAAACGCTTTATTACATTAATGTTTGTAATAAAAGGTTAACAAGATAAACGCCAAGAATTAAAACATATATTTTAAAATGACAACGTCTCTATTCCAACCCATCTTCGGGATGTTTGACAACAAGAACCACAATATATCCAAGGATAAATCTTTGACCATTCTTACGCCTTAAAAATATTGGACACACCTGTCCAATAAATATAGAATTATTCCATAATTAAAAAAGATGAATATGGAAAGCTGTCCCTCTCAAGGCTGTCAGCTGTCTCGTTCGCAATGATCATGACCATCAAAATATTTTCACAATATAAAATAAATGAAATCTTTATTAGCAATAAATTTCAGCAAACCTAAAAAAATCGGTCGTAAAATAATTTGATTACCCCGATCCGGATCAAATTTCATCCAACATAAATATCTAACCAAGCAAATAACACAAAATACATACACATTTATAAAAAAATAAATTATTTGCTTGCTCGTCATGTGACAAGAGAATAATGTGTAGACATTTTGTGATGAAGTGCCACGGTCGAAGGGCAAGGAGTCGTAAAAAATTGTACAAATCATGGACCCGTAAAATGGCAGGAGGGCCATAAAGGAGAGTTAAAAAAAGTCGAAGGGCAAAAGAGGCGAATATAAAAAGCTAACCCAGACTAAATGAAGCTTCGCAAAGTTTAATAGAGCCTGCAGAGACGCATCCAGTCCCTCGACACGCCCAATTAAGGAAGTGAATCGAATCTTCTTCAATTTTTTTCTTTATTACTTTTTTGATTCGGTAAAAAGTTCGATGCCTCCACCACCCACGCTGTTATGGGGGTAAAATAAGTATCCATCCAACGCGACCTGCACTAGAAGATCAAAGTTTTCTTTCTTTTTTATGAGCGTGACGTCACTTAATGACGAATAAGGAACTGGCCAAAGGAACTCTTTCTCGGGTGGTGACACACCTTGAGTGATAAAAAAATAAAAGCATGGCCGAAGGACACTGACTAAATATACTTATACTTATATAAAGCGGCTTGAGGCCTGGAGTTCAAACAGTCTAGCAGAGTTACCAGTATGTACTTGTAAAGAAAAATTCTAATGAATCAAAAGTATTATTTGATACCACTAGATTCAGAGGTCTGAAGTTAAACCGAATTAATTCTGAGTGGAGATCCCTTCAAAAATTCTGAGTGACGATCCCTTCAAAAATTCTGAGTGACGATCCCTTCAAAAATTCTGAGTGGAGATCCCTTCAAAAATTCTGAGTGGAGATCCCTTCAAAAATTGTTGACTCGATTATAATCGATTGCGATGATAATTATCATCACAGTGCCACGAAATGTGATCGATTGATTCGGTGAATAGGTGAAGATGGCACGCTATGGTTTCGCTTTTAGTAATCACATATTTTGAATTCAATTAATGTACGATCAAATAGGGTGGAGTATTATGATGTTGATGTTGCTTGGCCTGTGGCTTGGAATGGTCTGCCTCTAAGAGTTAGATATACTACCTTGATCAAAAAGTTTTAGGACTTTATTCATAAAATCGAAAATACAAGTTTATTCATCAAAATCCCCCCATCGACTGCAACGCACTTACGCCAGCGCTTGATCCAATCCTCGAAACACCACTGGTACTCAATTTTCGGTATGTCCATAAGAGCCGTCTTCGATTTTTTCATGACATCCTCTCGGGTGCTGTAACGCGTTCCGCGAAGCGGTTTTTTAATTCGGTTGAACAGGAAAAAGTCGCAGGGAGCCAGATCAGGTGAATTCAAAGGCTGCTGGATAGTATTCGTGTTATTTTTGGTCAAAAACTCATGGAAATAATATCTTTCGCGATTTCAACGCGGTCCTTTTTTTGCATGAAATTGACGTGTTTCGGCACCAGTTTTCCAGCGACACGTCTGAGGCCCAAATCACTAACCAAAATGTCTTGAGCGGATCCATAAGCGATGTTTAAGTCCTCTGCCAGCTTTCTGATGGTCAATTTGCGGTTTTCGATCAACACTTCTTTTATTTTATCGATGTTTCGGTTTTATTTCATCGGTTTTCGACTGCCACTGCGTTCGTCATCCTCGACCGACTCACTTCTGAAGTGTTCGTGCCACCGAAAAACACTTCTCCATCATTTCCAAGGTCTGCGGACCGTTAAATCCGTTTTTCACACAAAATTTAATGCAAACTCGTTGATGCACAGTTGATGCCATTTTCAAACTTGTAAAAAATCGAAAACACGCACAAAGGTAGATGTACTCAGTACAGCGTAACTTTTACAAATGTCAAGCTATGACGCTGAAATTTGGAGGGAAGTGTCAATGATAGATGCAGTAACCTAAGAAAAAAAAAGAATTCCAATCGGGTGACTGACAGCGCCACACGCTGACCGGTCTAAAAACTTTTTGATCTATATGCCATCTTTCAGGCAGCCCGCTACAACTGCAGCTTTATCTATCTGTCTCTGGGGAGGTAATGAGAACTGAGCAGTTCACTGCCAAGATATCTGAACTGGGTTGCTTGTTCAATTGGTTCGTCACATACTGAAATTCTGCACTCTAGTGGGTCTTTGGAGAATGTCATACACTTGGTTTTTGCTATGGAGATAATCATATTGAACTTTGAGCAGGATTCATCGAACTTTGTGAGCATTCTCTGTAAGTCATTTTTATTTATTTAAAAGGTGCTTATTTTAATGTATGGAAATATGATTAGGCTATTAATTCAGTATTTTTAAAAATCCACCCGAGGTTATAGCTATATTATTTTACTTTTGAATCGACTCTGCTAGGCTCGGAATTGTATAAATCAATTCGATCTGTTTTTATGTCCTAACCAAGTCCCGATAAAACTAACCCATTTATCCCGAGATCGATCTTCAAGATTCTGTTCCTGTGTTGCACATGTTACGTCTTATTCCCGCCTATCGCACACATTTATCGTTTTATGAATAATAAATGCCTCGCTCCATGCGTGATACATTATTTTTATTACAACACTTTATTAGGTTATAATCAGGGTTACACGTGTTAGAAGAATAATCGTTAAAAGTTCATCGCCATCATCACCAATTTCTTAGAATCCATATTTTTATATATTTATAGACATATACTGTCTCCAAGGATATATTGTAACATTTCCTATTTTTCATTATTATGGTACTTCTCAACATATCCGCTATTATGGTGAGGACATGTTGCAGAGAGTTGCCGGAAGGCAATATTGTCTTCAGCCTCATTAATCCAGTCTTTGGGATAAGAACTACTGAATTAAGCAAGTAACTCACAGTTCGCCATCGTACGTGTCGGAATTACAACCGCAAGCTAACAACACTAGCAGACGTCTAGCGCATGCGAATATTGTTATCTGACAAACTTTTTAACCATCCTGAGTCCAATTTTATTCTTTTTTATTTGGATACTGAACAAAGAATATCCGAGTAACCAAGGTTTTACCAAATATGCCACGGATGTCGTACTTTTCTTTCTGGCGTACAATTCAGTTCATATCATTTTTTCAGACCGTTTTTCATGTGAATTTATTTTTGTAATAACCTTTAGTAACTGCCCAATTTATACTCAAGGGCGCTCTTGAATTGATTTTTTGTTTTATACAGCGCTTTATAAGTTTTTGAATTCTAGTCTTACATAACTTAAACTCAACAGCATAGCTTAGCTATATGTATGTATGTTACGTGTAATTAGACATATTTCACAATATTTTTATTATGGTGGTTTCAGCATTTAATAAATTGAGAAGATTTTTCCTTAACGATAGACATTGTGGTTTTCTCCATAACTAAATTAACAAATTCTCTCTTATTTAAGTTGAACTTTACACTTAACCACAAATCATTTTAATAATTATAAAACAAAGTTATCTTTGTCACCATGCAAATTCTTTCAAATTTCTTCATATTACGTCATAAACTCGAACACAAAAACATGTGCAGTCGAATTCAAAACTTAACTCAAATATATTAAAATAATACCAAGGACAAGTAGAAAGGAATAAAGGTTTTTCATTTTTAGTTTCAAGTTTTCATGGACATCATTTTAATGCATGTTTTACAATATCAAGCTCTGGAACCAAGAATTGTGGGGCACGCACCCTCACTAGTTTACTTCAAAGAGCAACTTAAAATTCTCCTTTCCGATTTCTTATTCCTTTTATTCATTCAAGTAATTTGTGGCATTTAAAAATGTTTGATATGTGACCTTAATTCAAAACTGAATCTGGGATCAAATACAGCATTCAACAAGCAAAAGCTAATACAAATGATTTATTTAATTATTTTGTACACATGGCTGGACATTGTACATCTGGTGAACTTGTTGCTATGCAGCAATGTCTTCCAGCCAACCAGTTTATATTGGATAAATTACACGTGTTTAATCCATGAATTTTTTTACAAAATAAAATATTTGTTTAAATTCAAGTAAAAAAAAAAACAAATAGTTGACCACCTCCAAGGCCTAGATGGTGAGATATCTGTATCCCAATCTGGAGTTTGCGCGTTCGATTCCCGTTGAAACCCAGAGGACCTCCGTGGCCTAGTTGGTAAGACGCTTGTCTCCCAGCCCGGCGGTTGCGGGTTCGATTCCCGTTTTTCCTTAAGACCTCTTTAACATATTTTTGGTTTACTGAAAGATATTACCATGTGGTAATAAGCCTGCCAGGTTGTACTGTATACAACTAAAGTGTAATACAATACAAAACAGACTTCTTTAAAAAAAATCTAGTTTGATTTTAACTCAAGGTCTTAATATTTCTGGTTGGTTGGAAGAGATTGTCACATGGCAATAAGCCCGCCAGCTTGCAATGTATACAACGAAAGTGTTCTGTTTAACTCTTATATGTGTAAATGTATTTTAAAGAAAGAAAAAAATGTTGGTTTTAAAAATATAATTGTGAACGTGCCCTGTTATTATTTTTTCTAATTTTGTTATTAGGTACTTATAACTCCTTGTTATGTTTTAAATATTTTTGAAGTAATTATTGAAATCTTTGTCTAAATCAAGAGTTCTCAAACTTTTTTCGGCCGCAGACCCCTTTACCAAAAACTTTTAAAACTGTCGACCCCCTAGTCATTTACTTTACTTACTCACATTAATAAGTTTGTACAGTACTCGATATTAAATATTTCACTAGATATCAAACGAGCAGAGTTTTTTTTTCATTTTTGACATTTATGAAATAAATATGTAAATTTAAATATTCTTAATTAGGTACTTATTGTAATCATAGATATTTTGAAGTAACAAACAAATAGCAGTAGTAAGGGGGTCTATTTTTGCTGTCGTCGACCCCCAAATTTTTTTAATGAAACTCTCGACCGCTAGAAAAATCAAATCGACCCCAGGGGCCGATATCGACTACTTTGGGAACTTTTGGTCTAAATGAATAAACACATTGTTTATAAACATTGTGCTCGTAACAAATCGCACCTTCTCGAGAAAAGTCATTAACAACAGCTTGGGTATTCACCCATGTAAGTAACAAGTAAATGTATAAAACTCAAGGAATTCCCAAGAGGAGCTACTTCGATGTTGACCGCACTTCCTTCCGCTCGGCAACACTCCTTGCGGTCAGCCAAGGCCGGCAGCAGCTGTGTCCGCAGGGCGACCGCGACGCAGACTGCCCGTTTGAACAGCCCGACTTATCACCACGGCCCGCGATAATCCCTAACGTGTGTGATTTGCTACTTCCCTGTGGAGCAAAACTCTGGACTTATATTTAAAATTTGTTAACATAGAAATTTTACTGAAATGTAGTTGGTACATAAATCAACATTTTTTTGTTATATAGAACGTTTTTTATTTCTGAAAATACGAAATATATTGAAAAATAATGTAAAACTCAATTATTAGTTGACATACATACCATCACGTCGTTTCTCTGCAGGAGTATTCAGGACAGAGGAGAGAGTGCCATACTTTACTATCTCCGTCCATCGCCTCTTCCATTTCTATGCGCTTTCTCATACTTCTTACATTCCCTTCTTTCAAAATATCGTTCATTTGATTCATACATAGTGTCCTTGTTGTTTCTCTGCCCCGCCTTCCATTCACATTCGCACTATATATTTGTTTTGTTAGCCCTTCTTCATTCATTCGTTTTACATAGCCAAACAATCTCAGTGTGCCCTTCTTCATCTTACTCAATACATTAGTTTTAAGTTCACATTCAATCCAAATCATTCTGCATTCTATCATACACTATCACCCCATTTATTCTTCGAAATGCAAGTATTCCTACAGTATTTTTCAGCTCTTTTCATTAGCTTTTCAGTCACAGTATTGGTTTACTGTAAAATATTATATTTATTACTGTTAAATATTATAGTATTTAACTAAAGAATTATAATTCTTCAGCTCCTGAATAATAATTTTTAAATAGGAAAAAATAAATAAAAGGCTCAGTTTATAAACTGAAAAACTATGGGGCCCCATAGTTATTTAGGTATACAATAAGTTTTCGCTACACTGGTCGTGAAATAACTTCTTTATGTATTCTGTCATAAATTGTCACTCTTTTCTACAGCATTTATTTGACTCGTTTCAGTCTTTTCCACGTCCCCATCCACGTTTCACCACCATACATCAAAGTTGGTTTTTAAATACTGTTGTTAACTATCATCTTAACAGATTTTGATGCTATCCGGTTTGTGTATATACGTGTATGTTTAGGACCTCATTGACTTTGTTACACAATATTACACTAGTTACATTTCGATATTCGACATAAATCGATACTTTGTGTAAGAACAGTTAATTAGATCCTGTTATATGCAATGCTATTTAATCTGCTCTACTTTTCAATTTTATTAATATTATTAAATAAAAATTTCAAATTTTACTTAACTATTCAAAAATCTTATTTTTTAAATAAATAACATATATCGTATATCAAATAACTTATTATTATGCAATGTGATTTTAAATAAATTCAATGATATTTTATGCATTTTATAAACGTGCTAAGCGATTGATTTCAATACTGACACAGATAATGTTATAGCAATTTATGTAATAAATACAATAAGTAAACAGTAACGTGACCACTTGGACTGAAAATTTGTGGTTTTGTAGCGATAAACCTTTATCACTTCGTAGTAATTTAGAACAGTACAGACTGTACCGAGTGCAGAAGTAATCTCTATTCAGAATACTCGGACCGATAGCTAGCAACAATCAGAAGTCGTAATATTATTAAACACAACAGAACAGTTTCTGTCACCATGTTTGTGGCGTTTTATTTTGACACTTGACACGGATTGTGAAACACGTTTCTGACATAAAATGAATTTGTTTATAAACTGTCAATGTAGTTTATACGGTTTGTAACAAATGGTTATTGAACTTGATTCTTTGTTGTTGAGGCAATCATTTTCATTCCGTTAAATAATAAATGGACAATTTGTTAAAGCCATTTAGAGAGCAGACTCCTCAAAGTCGCTCTAACATGAGATTGAAACCGACTATTATTGATAAATCAAAAATATTACAAAATTATATATCATCATCATCATCATTGTCAACCAGGGTCAATCCACTGTTGGATGAAGGTCTCCCCAATTTGACTCCAAATAGTTCGGTTTTTTGCTCGTTGATGCTATGTGATGCTGCCATGCTTCCTAATTTCATCTATTCAGCGTAACTTCGGTCTTCTTCTAGGTCTCTTTATGCCTCTTGGGTACCATTGGATTATTTCGGATGTCCATCTGGAGTCTGACATTCTGGCTGCGTGTCCTGCCCATTGCCACTTCATTCTTTTGCATACCTTTATAACGTCTTCTACCTTTGTTATATTGCGAATCCAGGTGTTTCGTTTACGGTCTCTTTTAGTATATCCCGATATGCATCTCTCCATGCCCCTTTGTGCGGTCTGGAACTTTCGTGTGTTCTTTACTGTGAGCGTCCATGTCTCGCAGCCATACGTAAGTACTGGAATAATGCACTGGTTGTAAACCCTTTGCTTCAAGGATATTGGGAGATTACTTTTGAAGATGTTGTTCAAACGTCCAAATGAGCTCCACGCTAGTTTTGTCCTTCGTGCTATTTCCTCCGATATGCCACCTACAAAGGAAATAAGTTGGCCCAGATACACATATTCCTGGACAAGTTCTAGCGGCTTTCCATCTACGTTTACTGGTTTTGGGGTAGCAAAGCGTTCATCATATATTTGGTTTATGAAATATTCATTTTTAAACCAACTCCTTTGCTGACCTCTTCCAATTCTTGCAGTTGGTGCTGAAGATCATTCGGGTTTTGTGAGAATATAACGATATCGTCTGCAAATCTCAAATGGCTCAGGTATTTTCCATCAATCACCAGGCCTTTATTTTCCCATTCTAGTTTTTTAAATATGTATTCAAGTGCAGCTGTGAATAATTTTGGGGAAATAGTGTCTCCTTGACGAACTCCCTTACCGATTCGGAAGGTTTCCGAGGATTTGTGGAGAGGGATTTTTGTTATTGCATCCTTATAGATGTTATTGAACAACTGAATGTATGATCTATCAATACCTTGTGTTTTTAGAGCTTCTAGTATGGCAGCTTTTTTGACTGAGTCAAATGCCTTTTCGTAGTCCACAAAGGCTAGGTACAGAGGGAGTTTGTATTCCTCACATCGTTCTATTATTTCCCGCAGCACCTGAATATGATCCATGGTACTGAAACCCTTCCTGAATCCAGTTTGTTCTCATGGTTGGTTCGTGTCAAAAGTACTCGAGAGTCGGTTAGTTAATATGTTGGTGAAAAAATTGGTATAGGGTAGGTAGCATGCTAATTGGACGGTAGTTCTTAAGATCCTCTTGATCGCCTTTCTTATGGAGCAGTATTTCAGTTGCAGATTTCCAATCTTCTGGAATGTCTTTTTCTTGAAGGCACTTGTTGAAAAGTGTTGATAAGATGGTATCCACTTCTCGACCTGTTTATTTAAGGACATCAATGGACAAACCGTTGGTACCAGTGGCCTTATCGGATTTCATTCCGTTGATTGCGTATCTGATTTATCCTGGTAAGATCATTGGGATATTTCCATCCTCAGTTGTTTCCAGATTCAGATTTGTATCTGGTACAGTTACCGTATCTGTATCGGCATATAGTTCTCTATAAAATTCTTCCGCTCTCTTCAGGATAAGGTCTCGTTGCTTAGTTACAGTATTATCAGACAGTTTAAGTGCAATGATGTGGCGTTTTCCTAAAGACATATTTTGCTTTAGCTTTTTCAGACTTCTATTCTCAATCGTCCTTTGAACCATTTTTGTATTATATTCGCGGATATCTTTACGAATATTTTTGCGTAGCATTCTATTGATCTCTGAGAAAGATGGTGATGTAGATGGTGATGGAATAAAACCGTTGAAAACTTACCCTGTAAGGAAGAACTACAAAGAAACCTTTGAGGATCTTCTGATGTATGATAGTAATACATAAGACTTAACGTGAAGTGTAGTGTAGTATACCATATGTAGCATATGTATATGTGTAGTTTTCTTATTTATATTAAATATAAAACAACAGATAATTTGATTTTTAATTTGTAGTTTTCTTATTTATATTAAATATAATAGTTTTGTAGTTTTCTTATTTATATTAAATATAATAGTTTTGTAGTTTTCTTATTTATATTAAAAATCATAGTTTTGCTTGTTTCAAGCATTGTATACGGAGCCAAAGATTCACAATGTTTGACTTATTGACGACCTTCGTGGTCTAGTATTATCAATTCCCGATGATACCCAAAAAATTTAAAAGGTCCCTATACTAGAGAAAATGTAGCATGGTCCCTGTGACAGTTCACAAATTGGCCCCAATACAACCTTGTAACGACGTTCATTAATTTTAATTATTTTATCAACTTTAATATAAGCCTCGATTCTAATAAATAGCAAGTTATTTAGATTATTTATTATTTACATTACATAAAATTAACGATAATGACAAATTTATACATCTTGTTACAAATTAGCAAAAATGTGGCAGTTTGTTAAAATCAAATAATATTTGGTGACGTTTGTCAAAAGTCATTACGTTAGTCTGCATTGGCTAGGGATGGGGTATATGATAATTGGATTTTCGATTTTTTTATACCTAAAATTAAATGTTCGTAATTAGTATTAATTCATAGTGAATCTTGGCCTTTTTAAAGATAGATACAAATCATACAATATATTAGAAAGTCAGTATAATGAAAATTAGATATTAAAACGTGAGTTTAGAGAAAAACAATTTTTCGATTTATAAAAAAACGATTCGATTTGTAAAAAAAAACGATTTTACCCCATCCCTTTGAGACATGACATTTAAAACGTCACAGGGACCATCCTATATTTTCTCTAGTATAGTACCTTTTGCAATGACGAAATGTGAGTACCAAGTTTGCTCAAATAGTCCAAAACCTGAAATATTTGATGAATTGGGATCGAAAACTATCTTATCTCCCACTCCACGCTCTAAACATATCCCAATCACCAACTCCTAGATACTCAACTCAACTAGATATTGTTATATTGAACTTATTGGCACTTATATATTCTAAATGGATCAAGCCATCATTATTACCCGTTTTAAGATATCATATCTAAGGAAACATTCCGAAGCTTTTTATTAATTTATAGGAAATATATACAAAAGTACCTTCACGCCGTTTATTTGTCGATATAAGCAGAGAGGAGAAAACACCAGACTTTCCTGTAGCGCAACATCAGCTTCTTCGAGATCCATACACCTCTCATATCTACGAATTCTCAGACTTTTTATATTTCCTTTTTTTCAAATTTTTTATTCAGTTGATCAACCATACTTTCCCTGGATTTCCTTTACTACTCTGCCCTCACATTTGCACTGTATACTCGTATTAGTTTTGTAAGAATTTCTTCATTCATTCGTTGTACATTTTCAAACTCTCTCCGAGTGCTCTTCTTAATCTTACTTAATACACTAACCTTAAATTCTAATTCAACCCTGATCACCTAATTCATGTAAAGGAAGGAATGATAAAATTTAACTATAAAAATTACATTTTTGTGGTTTGATATTTTAGCACATACAGGATAAAACTTAGGATATTGAGACTGGACCGACATAATAGGAATTGAGGAGCTGTCTCGAGAGACGCGGGATCGTGATGCTTTTTAGCACATACAGGATAGAACTTAGGATATTGAGACTGGACCGACATAATAGGAATTGAGGAGCTGTCTCGAGAGACGCGGGATCGTGATGCTTTTTAGCACATACAAGATATAACTTAGGATAATGAGACTGGACCGACATAATAGGAATTGAGGAGCTGTCTCGAGAGACGCGGGATCGTGATGCTTTTTAGCACATACAGGATAGAACTTAGGATATTGAGACTGGACCGACATAATAGGAATTGAGGAGCTGTCTCGAGAGACGCGGGATCGTGATGCTTTTTAGCACATACAAGATATAACTTAGGATAATGAGACTGGACCGACATAATAGGAATTGAGGAGCTGTCTCGAGAGACGCGGGATCGTGATGCTTTTTAGCACATACAGGATAGAACTTAGGATATTGAGACTGGACCGACATAATAGGAATTGAGGAGCTGTCTCGAGAGACGCGGGATCGTAATGCTTTTTAGCACATACAGGATAGAACTTAGGATATTGAGACTGGACCGACATAATAGGAATTGAGGAGCTGTCTCGAGAGACGCGGGATCGTGATGCTTTTTTCCTGTGCTCCCAATACTAAAGGGGCTGAAGAATCATTAAAACTAAGATATGATTGTAATTTATTTTTATCAAACACTGTTTATTCCACTTTTTTGTGATCCGATCCGAACATCTGTTGAACAGTTATTTCCCAAAAATCTCTCCGCTCTTGGCCGAAATTGTCCCGTGCCTCCCTCACCCCTCAGCCTCCAACCGTTGAAGCGTGTATATCGGTACCAGTTCGAACAGCATTTAGTCTTGTTTGCGCTCCCCTGAAGATGAGGTGAAATCCTTGAAAACGGTAGGGTTATACCGTCACAAAAAAGTAGAATAAACAGTGTTTGATAAAAATAAATTACAATATATACCATATTGACACTTGATTTATAGCAACCTCCAAAACGTTAATGCCTTAACTATAAACAACATAAGATATGATTATCGGATGTGCTATTTAACAAATTTCTGGCTGGTTGTGAGAAATATCCGTGACAATAAACCCGCCAGGTTATACTGTATTCAACGAAAGCGTAATACAATAGAGGTACCTAAAGTCGGCATCTTCTCTGTGTACTCTTCCCAAATCCTAAAAGAAATGTGGGCTTTCATTGTTCTCCCCGAGAGATACTGGGGATCAGATAAAATGTGGAAATACTTTACGGCCACTAGTAAAACAATTAAAACTAGTCCGGTCGCCGTGGGAACTTTCTCAAACAATAAATCAAAACGTTTACTTACTGTTAGCGTAAAAAGGAATTCCTCGAACAGTTTCATTCTTGTATGTAAATATTACTGATGATATACAAATGTACAATGAATACATTTGTATATAATCAGTAATAAAATAATTATATACAAAAATAATAAAAAATCTTAAGACCAAAAAAAGTGCATCGTTTTCTTTCATATTTCACAATACAAAAAAATCACCTACAGTATTAGCTGGGACGACCAAGGCCTGAGTGAATGTGATGGAATACAAGTAGCCTGAACGAGTGGACTTGTTTTTGCTAAATAATTAGTGTAAGAATTGTTATCTAGTTATAAGTAGTATGTAGGTGTTAATTATTTCTAAGAAATCATATATTAAGATTGAAAAAAATAAAATAAAATTATATGTAGGAAAATAAGATTAAGTAAGTTCATAAATGATAACATATAATTAAGATTAGTTAGGTAATAAATTTGTATATAGTTATAGCCTTGACAAATGTTTATACAATAATTTACTTTGTTTAATAAAAAAAAAACAATAACAAAAGTTGTATAAAATGTAAATTATTGGTTTTTAACTAGTGTAAGGCATAAGGCTCAAATTCATAGTTGGACCATAAAATATGATTTATATAACATATGATATACATATAGAGTCGAACCACATTCGCTTCAAACTTGAAAGGGAAATGAAACCACGCGACTCCCTTGTTGACTGACTCCCACGTTGACTGATTAATAATTTCTTTTATAATTACAATGCTATTATGAGCACCCAGCGAAAATTTATATAAACGCCGTTTTCTGCACTGAAAGTGATAAAAAAAAACAGATAAAATTTCATTAAATTCAACTTAGAATACTTATTTATTCAGTAAAAATATTTAAGTTTAGTATTTAGTGGATGGATAAAATCGACTAAGACATAAGCGATTCAAACCTAATCCAAAGATGGCCTTAGACAAACCTCGATGGACAAAGGCGACTCATAACGCAGACCCAAAATAAATGAGAAAATGCGAGGATAATGGTGACATCATAATACTTAAATAAACTAAAAACTTAAATCACAATTTTAATTTTAAGTAAAAAATATTATTATGTGCCTCATTCTGTATACACATATATACACTCTATATACGTTTTATTAAAATAAAATAACTGTCACAACAAAGATTCTTTTATTATTCGGTCCTCTATTATGAAAAAGTCACAACGTGTAAAACTGCAAATAATAGTATAAAGGTCGGTATACATTTGTATCCACAGCAGAATAACGATAATGATGTCGCCTCCAACCTTCCATTCAGCCCATTGAGAGCGCGGTGAAAACCAAGGTCTCTCTTTCTTCCGAAAAGCGGCGGAAAGCGTTATATCAACAATGGCATTACAATAATTTTTCGCCACAGTAACGTTATCCGTTTCATCAACATTAATTGTTTGGCTACACAGAAGTCGACTGAACACATAATAGCGGGACATCCGACACGCTCTGCTGGGCACTGCCGAGCATGGAGACCAGAGAGCAGTCGAGAAGCGAGAGACAAGAGACGACTACAGTCGAAATCCGTCGAATGTCGAATAGTGACGTAAACTCTGACGAGAATTTTCTGATCCGAAAAAAATACGACAATCGGCGACATTAGGGCGTCTCAGTTGGCAAACTGACTTATATTACATACAGCCAAAATAAAAGTAAAGAGAAAGGAAGGGTTTAAGAGAGTATAACAACTATTTATTTCTAGAGTTTTAAATTTAACATAGAAATTCATGTTAATTTAAATATAATTCAAAATTGAAACACTGTTTAATCCACTTGAAAATATGTGCTCCAAAGACCCACTAGAGAGCACAATCTCAGTATGTGACGAGCCAATTGAACAAGCAACCCAGTTCAGATATCTTGGCAGTGAACTGCTCAGCTCTCATGACCTCTCCAGAGAAGTAAGGCCTCATGTAGATAAAGCTACAGTTGTGGCGGTCTGCCTGAGAGATGTCATATGGAGGAATAAAGATATGAGAACGGATAGCAAGGTACGCATTTATAAGACCTGTGTGCGACCTATCCTCACATATGGCATCGAAGCGAGGGCGGACACTGTCAGGACAAAAACTATGCCAAGGACAACGGAAATGAGAACTCTGCGTGCTATTGCTGGGAAGACTTTGCGTGCTCGTGTAAGGAACACCACAATCCGAGAGGTCTGTGAGTTCCAATATGTGGTCAGATGGGGACGACAGCGTCGACGATACTGGTACCAACATGTACAGAGAATGAATTGCACAAGAATTCCATACATAGCTCTGCATGGGGTGCTGGATGGACGGCGTCCACCAGAAAGACCCCCGAAACGATGGAGAGATAGCTGGAGCTCAGCATCACAGGAGGACAATCCTGCAGTAACAGACTCTTGAGTCTATAGAAAGTTTAAGAAGAAAATATGTGTTTAACCAAACTAGTGTCAAGTATGTACATAATATGTGACTCATCTTCGAAGGTATTCCGAATTAAGTTAGTTAGAAATGCCCCTGAATATAAGTCTTCTTCTTCTTTAATAATGGGTGTGAACTCATATATATGAAGGAGTATACGCCAGTGTCAAGTGATGTCCACTTCATAGAAGCTTGTTAGTTCTATTCATATGGGCGACATCTGTGCACATGGTTGCCGCTTCCGTAGTTGATATTTTGAGTTTACTATATTCTAAGATAAGTAGCATATGGCTTGAAACTAGTTGGGTTTAATATATATTACCAAGTGGATTAAACAGTGTTTAATTTTTTAATCATATTTGAACTATTTCTATATTCATTAACACAACAAACGACCCTTTACATAACAGTGTAACGCTCGAAATTCTGATAACATATCAATATTGTCCCAAAAAACTTACAAGTTATGACACATAATATATATCTTTCAAGATATGATACTCAAAGATACCGATGCACAAATAAATTAATCTTCAAGACTTATGAAATATTACATAAGAAATAAAAAAAGAATCTCTATCAAGGGAAGTTTTTATTTTTTTTATTTAACAAAGTAAATTAAATTGTACAAATATTTGCCATAGTCTATACCTACATACAAATTTATATCTCAACTAATTTATATATTATATAATATTATATTATAATTAACATATGAACTAACTAAATTTTAATTTCCCACGTTTTATTTTTATAATCTTAGTACATGATTTCTTAGAATTAGTTAACACCTACATGCTACGTATAACTAGATAACAATTCTAACAACTAATTATTTAGCAAGAATAAGTCCACTCATTCAGGCTACTTGTATTCCATTACATGCACTCAGACCTTGGTCCTCCCAGCTAATACTGTAGGTGGACTAGTCAGGCAACAGATGATGCTTCGGGAGCCTGTGCTTATAATGGAAAGGTAGATCAGATTTACTCTCGTAAAACCCCAGGGCAGCGATTAGGCGATTGATGTGATCCTGTTGGCTTTTATAGAACTTCATAGTCCAAGCGAGGATGTGGTGTTGGAGAGTTTCTTTACGCTATTCGGCGTTAATTCGGGAGAGGTTTGTTCTGGGATGGGTGTTGAAAGACATTTTAAATGCCTTGGATATTATGGGACAAATTACTTATAAAAAAATCATAAATTAAAAAACAACAGCATAATCGTCTCCCAGTCAAGGCCTTAGATTGAAAAAATGCTGAAGAGACTATTGTAGCGATGTTCGTTACCAATGAAGCGTGTGTCCAATTAGGACGTGCTGATGATGTTGATGTTGACATCGCTATATTCGTTTTAGTCGAATTCTGCGTTCCTTTTCGTTCGGGGTCATCAATGTAGCGAGTTGCTTATCTTTATACGTCGTGATGATTTTGATTTGTATTTATTTTAAATATAAATACTCAGGAATGCGGATGAAAACGAAAGTGAATAGCGGGTAAATAATAACAAGTCTTGACAGTTGAATGAACAATAATAATATTTATTTCTCGGCGAGTGGGTAATTTATACTAGTGAGTGAACCAGTTCGCGATACATATTCTGTCTTACTCTAGCGCGTGCACTGATTGACGGGTAGATATTTAATTGTATTCGGAGACGGCGAGACAGAACGCAAATACTGTTTGTGAGTAAACATTGTTGACGTTCCTGGCATGTGACAATTTGTAAATAGTTCATCGGTCATTGACCCTGTATGTTTACAATTTTAACAATAAATTATGTTTAACAATTCACTTATTTATTTGACAATTGTTTATTTATTTAGGTAGGTATCCTACACTATCATAAGCTCAACAAAATTTACATTAAAATATCCACAAAACCAGACACGGTTGCATCCATTTGTTGCATTCTCGCGATTGATGAATTGCAACGTGTACTCGTAACTGTAGTCAATAAATTGCTATTGGTACATTTGAATTATAAAAGGTTTTGGGTGTTTCTAGCAGGACCTTGAAAACCAATTTTAGCCGATATATCGGGGCTATTAATGATGTTGTGAATTACCTTACTCATATATAGAAACACCAAATTTGTAAAATCTTTCTTTCAGAGCGTTTAATAAGGTGGGCGTAATTCAATAAAAGAACGTATTCAAGCATGTTAGGTAGATGCCGAGACGATAATGTATCCAACATTAATAATATATCAATTTTTCATCTTATTCTTGCGGAAGATTGTTGTTCATTATTCCTGGTGTATGCACTACCCGCTACATCTTCATCTATTCTCTATCTTCCCCATTTTACGTTGTCTCCAGTTTCACACGTTTGTTTCATTTCTTATGCTGAGTGTTTTACCATTTATACATTGTCAAGTCTTCATTTCTATGATACGGTTTAATATTCCTGACAACTATTCGAGGTACATAAATATTGATCTTTTTACAGAAGCAATAAGTAAAACTAACTTGCTAAGTGCTCTTCCTTTGCTACGTGGTGTCTCTTTTGAATAGTGTCATGGATATTGTCATATTAATTTCGTACACGTATGAAGCTATGAATATATTAAACAACCAGGGTGACATATAACATTCTTGTTTTACCATTTTTGAAATATTGAACCCACTATACAGATATTACACGGATTACAGAGATTAAAATAATATTTTGTGAATAAATCTGTAGGTCTCGTAAAACTTATATTATCAACATTAATTATTTATTGTGTATATTTTATTTTTGCGAATTGATATGAAACCTCAGGAATGTGGTTAACAGATAATCATGGTATAAAATCACTGTCACATCACAAAAGGATACTCAGTTATTACTTGAACAGTAAATAAATTATTAAATTACACAAAAAATTTACTCGCAGTAACAAATTACACGAAATCGAAAGAAAAAAATGCCCACAGACAAAAAAAAATCGTTGATATTTCTTTTTGCTTTATAGAAGGATTTATGAGTCACGACTTTTGAATGAAAATATCTGCTTTTACTCTTATCGTTTCTACAGATGATGAATTATAATGTTTACTAACATGGCAGTAATCCACGCAAAACTGCATCAATATATACCTAATGTGAGGGTAAAAACAACCCTTTTCATTCCTTAAATTGTCGTATGAAATATATAATGTACGAGTATATGTGAGACCGTCAGTCCTCAACAATGCTTCAAATATACGCATCATTTAATACCGCATCAGAATGTTTTCACACATAAAATCAATTTGTCTTTTGCGATATCTTATGTAGATTTGCAGGCAAATTATGTACAAATCCCCATTTATAATTAAATCAAAGGTTTATTGATAGCCACATAGTATGTTAATATAATATATATCCTGAAATGCATTGCTTTAACATATATGTTAAGTATATATGTTAAGGCAATGGATATGAAAATACATTTGAAATAGAAGCTATCAAAAGATCTGGCCTCATCTCATAACATCCTCCCAATCGAAATATTTTCCCACCAATAGGAAAGCAAGCCCGGTCGTGACGTTGCCTACTACACCTTTATAAACATGAACTATAATATAATACAAAAAAAACACAATAAATAAGCAGTTGGTACTATAAACTAAATAAAAAAGACAATAAATAAGCAGTTAATATTATAAACTGAATAAATATGTACAAAACTTTATGAAGAATATAAACGCACACACTCACACATGCACACGTAACCCAAGATTTAATGCCTGCGTAAAGAGAGAAAATAATTTAAGAATCCAAATTTTAACCAAACAGAATTAAACCAGATTTTTTTAGTGAGAGTTGCTAAATCACAACAGCGGCTCCAGCTCGCATTGGTTGAACTAATTATGTGTGAATTCCGTGGGTGTACATCATCTGTCTCAAAACAGATATAATAAGCCCTGTGAGACTGGTATTATATACAAATAAATAAATAAGTTTATTGATACTAATATCACACACATATATTAAAAGGAAATGCAAAAGAAAATGCATTTAGGATAGACAGAAGCTATCAATTACAAATTACTGCACCTGATCATCCAAGGCAAAATATAAGGCCGAAGAGGTGTTGGCAGGAGGAAAATCTCCTGACTCTGCAATATACGTGATTGGACTGGCACAAGAGGCGTTGGAGATCTTTTTCGGGCTGCCGGGGACAAAGATGTCTCCTCTCAAGTAATATTCAACGTTGGGGGGACCTGACATGACACTGGGAAGAAGAAAAAAGAGCTATTAAAAAGGCTATTTCTCAATAACATTAAAAAAGTAATTTCTCCTCTTCTACAGAATAAAATAGATATATAAACGATTCAGTGGCATAGTTGCTAAAAAGCTAGTTTCCACCCGGAGGTTTCAGGCTTAATTCTCTATGGTGCCTAAAACATTCAATAGTTCGTCTTGTAAAAATATTCGCACGTGCTAGACATATCCGAGTGATGTTACCTATTCACGTGCGATAGTATTTCCAACACGTGTGATGGCGAACTATGAGTTACATACCTATTTCGGTGGTTCGTGACTCAAATGCTGTATTAATGGGGCGAGGTCAATATTGTATCCCAGCCACGCTCTTCAACGTGCCTACATTATCACTTAGAATAGGTTACGAAGTACCAGACGAATGAAAAAAAACTCACTTTGAAATTCGTCACTGAGCTGTCCCCCAAATGAAAAAAGTATTATACATAAAGTTAGAGTGAAAAATATATCAAATCGCAAACCACGCCCTTTCATAAACATAAAAAATATAAACATGAGAAAAATTCAGTCTTTATCTTTCAGTTATTGCTTTTACATTAGGGATGACTTTGTGATATATTTTAAAGCAAGGTGGCTCAATGCTTTCCACTTTAAAGATAAAACGTCTATCGCACTTTAAATTCGGGCCTAGGACAAACCATTTCGAACAGAATGTTTAGAACTATTAGTTATATATGAACACTATACATACATGTATACACAACACTCCACCTCAAGTCGAATGTGCTACGAGTCACATATCGGAAGATGTACAAACGTTTCTTTGTAGTTCGTCTTTCCTTGGTATTCTTTGCGGTTCTCTCACCAATGACCTGTCGATTTCCGAATAAGAACGCCCTTGAGGAAAGTCTGTATCTAAACGGCGTTGTATAAAATTATCCTTTTATCATTATAATTATTAACATTTCCATTCACACTCGGGCTGCGTAACTAATTGAACAATGAATGTCCGGTCGGCGCTTGAGCGCTACGAGAGCGCACTTTCCATTAACAACCCAACCATCAGCGTCAGGCAGTTTTCTTCTTCGTCGTTTGGCCAATTTCTTTTAAATTACGACTGACCTCGTTATACAGAAATTTGTATTGTTATTGCTTGTCCTCTTCAATAGCTACGCACGTACGTGTTATTTTAACATAAGAGTACGTCACGTCATCATGCCCTATCCCTATCGGGGTAGGTAGAGAGAAAAAAGCGCCAGACTTTCCTATCACAACATACATCCTTCACCTCTTCCATATTTATGCCTTTCTCACACAATTCCAACGATTTAGTCTTTAAACAAAGCATTCACTTGATCCAACCATTCATTCCTTGATCTTCCTCAAACATGCCTTCCACTCACATTTGCACGTTATATTTGGTTTGTTAGTCTATCTTTGGCATTTGCAAAGACTATGTCTTTGTTTTTTTAGTCTTTCTGTGGCATTGGTTTTGATGTTTCAGTGTTGGAAGAGTTGGCATTAGGTAAATTTCTGATGCTTCCAGGGGGCGCCCGAATGTGTTACTTTTTTAATATCATTCAATTTAATTAATATACTATTTATTTATCAAATTCTTTAATTAAAAGCTTTAAGTTAAACCTAATCTAATCATCTTCAAAATTATAGATACATTTATTATATTGAAGCTTTAGTAAAGAATTACGTTTCGATTTCTTGTTGTATCGTTCATAGCTAAACTTGTACATTTTGTTACATCTATTCCATATCGCATTTTAACAGAGTCTACGCAGAGGCCTCTTCATTGCCTCTAGATTCTGAGTATGGGTGACTAGATGCAAGGTGAACATGCTAAGATGGAGTTCTGGAGTGAAAGTAGCACTGAATGTGATTAAGAAAATATACAGCATTACACATGCAAGTTTGTCCAAACATCAGGACTACATGGTCTGGGCAAGACCTGATCGTTGCGAACGATAGGTTGATCTTGTTGTCTCCTAATTGATGACCTGGACACGGAAACAATTTAATGGTAATCTTTCTTTAGTAATTCGTTATACATGCCCAAACCATTTTAGAGTGATCTTCTTCATCTTACTCAACACATCAGTCATAAGTTTACATTCCCTTCTAATAACTTAACTATGTATTCAGTCATACATTGGTAATACACGTATAGTTAGTTCTCTATGCACGAATTTCTTCAGCGTTCATTCGATAATCAAAAACAATACACATAAAAATCTATGAATAAATAATCCAAATTTACTGAATACAAAAGCAAATTTAAATGTCTGACATATACAATGTAAATATCGATTTATATATAGTATAGCACTAATTATACAATTTAAGACATTTTTATGATTTTCGATAATATACAGAAATATATTTTTTCCACGAGTTACCATTAATTAGTGTTGAGGTAATTTATTACCTGTAAAATTATTTTATCTTATTCATCTGAATAAATCTTCTAGTTTTTAATGCTGCAAGATAAATGCATAATTAAGTCTAGATGCCGTTTAGCGGAGTAAACATATGCACATAAATTTTAACAATTTACTTTTGCATTTTTAATAATAGAGAATTTAATTTAAAAGGAATGTGAAAAGAATAGAATAATTCAGTGATATAAAGAACACAGCTTTTTACAATAATTTTGAATTATTATTTCTCTTAATTAAGTGAGTAGAATCTTCTAGATTCTATATTATTACACTTTCGTTGTATACTGTTCAACCTGACAGATTTATAACCATGCGACAATTTCTTAGATTAAAACCAAACGCGAATCCTTTTTAATAAAATTGGATTTCAATAAAAATCACAACTCCAGGGACGAAAAACAAGCGTCAAATTTCATACAACAAGAAATGTTCAAATAGAAAAATGTACATAATTCAAACGAAATTTAGAATAATAAATATAGTTGAACTCAATAAATTGAATGTTTGTTTAGTTCGATCCGGCCATCATCCACGCAGTTATGGGGAACAAAATAAGTCTCCATCCAGCGTGAGCTGCATTAGAATATCGAAAACTTCTTAATTTTATATGAGCACAGTGTCATTTAATCACGAAGAAGGAACTGCCCAAAGAGACTCCTTCTCCGATGGCGACATACTTAGGGTAAAATGACACACTTAAATAAAAAATAGTAGACATGACAGACTTCAAGTCCAAGAAAGAAAATGACTTTTAGCGTAGTAAATATAAAAAAGTGGCTTAAGGCCTGGAGATCAAACAGCTTTACAAGTTGCCAGTTCTTCCACAGAAAACTTTTTGTTGAAATCTAAGCAAATGACCCCTTCAATAGTACTACTCAGTTTTTTTGAGGAGCGAAGTTTAGCTTGTTCCTCCCCACTGACCGATTCTAGCCAAACAGACAGCTGAGATACACTTGATCGAAGCCTTGGTGTTGACCGTGATCATAACTATTCCATAGTCTGCATAATCTTAGGTCATACTACCTGGAGGTAGAAAAGTGTTTAATAGATCGTTCATGAGGAAGATTCGGACCAATGGACCCAATTAACCTCCCTGTGGACAACTGCGAGACAGGACAGTCTGCGAGAGTCGCTTACTTTGTGCGGGGCGCCTGAGGACTGGGATCAGGTGGCTCGGGACCGTGAGGGGTGGAGAGCCGTATGTTCTCGGGCTGATGGCGTCTCAACGGCTAGACGTATGAGGAACAGTCTGCGCACTGCGAACATGCGTCAACATGGCCAGGCAGCTTAGCAGGGTACATATATCTGTGGCATTTGCGAGAGGGAGTGCGCATCCAGGATCGGGCTGTTCTCTCACAGAAGATCACACGATCGACGTGGGAGAACGGTTCAGGACTGACGTTGGAGGGGCGAGGGGATCCTCGACTGCAAGGCCCGGCAATGATGATGATGATGAACAACTGATGTTTACCTCCTATCTAAAAACTTAGATCCGAGATAAAATGAATGTTAATAATATAAATTATAATTGATAATCAAATAAATTAAATTACTGTTTAAAACCTCGTGTATGAGAAATAGATGGAAGCCACTCGAGCAGAAATCCTCCGTGAAGTGAAGGAGAATGACTCGAGAAATGCGTGTGACGTCAGTGATGTGTTCTGACGTGTGCTGTGGACGGTGACGAAGACGTGAACCGATTATGGAATGCTGGTGGCTAAAGAATAGAGAGATTCTAGGTAAGATGAAATAAATGCGTCTAAAATGCAATTTATAATTTATAGTATTGATTGATTATTTAAAATTTATCGTTTTTTTTTATTGTAGATAGTGATTTTTTTTTAACTCAAATCTGGTAGTTTCAGATTCGATTCCTAATCGAACCCTTAAAAAGGAATCCATTCTGGTTAATCATATTCAAGAATGTTGGAATCTGGGTTGGAAATGTGGACAATTTGAAAAGCGCGGTCGGAAGATGATATTATCTTCGGAATCATTAAGCGAACCCTTAGGTTTAGTCATTGGAGAAGAAATTAACTCGATGTCAGTTATCGCACGTATTGACAATAGCATACTACCGCACGAGAAGAAGTATTGTAACCAGGCAATTACTTTTAACATACCATATGTTACCATGCTGAAATTATTTTTTTCGGGAACCATCGGAGTTCGGTCCTAAAACCCTCGGGTAGAATTCAAGTATCTTAAGACTTAGTGCAGTACAACAGCTTTTACACAGTAAGAAAAATATATACACAGGTGGTATATGTGTATATACTCGTACATAGATCAAATTGACAATGATGATAGAGATGTAAGAATAAGTGAAATAAATTTATGTGGACTTTTTTGATAACAATATAGTATGTATAGATTATATTTAAATAACACTTCTAAAACACATAAATTGCAGATAATACATTAAATACAGAAGCCATCAAAAGGTCTGGGCTCATCTAATAGCATCCCCTCGGCCAAGATACACCCCACCAATATAGGGCGAACCCAGCCACGAGGACACCAGATGTTTTTCAGCCCACACCCTTGAACACGTAGAACATGAATATATAAAAAAAATAAACGGAAAATAATAGATGACAAAAAAAAATACATTCAAGAGAGAAGACACTAAAAGGTCCGGGCTCATTCCACAAACATTCCCCCGGCCGAGATACACCCCACCAATGTAGGGCGAGCCCGACCGCAAGGGCATCAGGGGGCTTCCATCCCACACCCCCGCATATCTAGATTAAAGAATAAATAGAAAAAAAAGAAAAAAACAAAAACGTATGGCAGAAAACAAAATAAAAAGTAAGCCCACATATACCGCCTCAGGTTAACTGTCAGCAAGAGCGAGAAAAAAAAGAAAAGAAAAGCCTCAAAGGAGTCCAAATTTTACATAATGACAAATGGGAAGTAAGATAGTTTAGACAACATTGAAATAGTTAGGCAGTAATATATTGAAATAGATAAGCAGTTTTAAAAGAATTAATGAGGAAATAACGCACCAGCGTTTACAGCGTTTACGTGTGTTCGTCGAGTTGAAAGGGACATTGAAAGATGGGTGGCGACAGGGAACAAGGTAAATGGAGCACTTAATGAACAACCGCGTAATATCAACAGTAGCAAAAATAATAATACATAATAGTGCGTAAATGCCCACATTGAGGTATGGAGGTGATGCTTGGATTTCACAGAATGATAAAAATAAGATTAATGTTGTGGAGATGTGTGCACTAAGGGAAATTTGTGGAGTGTTTATATATGAAAGAAGGTGGAATAAACATAACGAATATTTTAAGTAAGATGTAGAAAGAAGCTTTAAGATGGTTTGGACATGTGGAAAGAATGAACGACGAAAGAACAACTAAGCGAATATACAAATCAGAAGTGCAAGGTGTGCCTAGAAGAGGTAAACCGAGGAAAACGTAACGGGACCAAATGAACCAAATTTAAAAAGAAAGTAAAGAGAGAAGTATGAATAAAAGAAGATTGTGCATGACGAGATGTATGAATGTGGAGAAGATGGAAGTTGTGTGCTTATACGAGTATATAACAGTTTGGATATTTGTTCTCTCTGCCTACCTCGCAAGAGACACGGCGTGATGATACGTACGTACCAAATGGACAATCTTCGTTGATCACGAGGGGTTGCTTATCTTCAACGTAACGACGTTATCTTAATAATAAGTATGTTATTTAACTTAAAAACAAGTTGTATGTATAACATTACACTTAGGTTGTCTATTATGCAGCCCGTCGTGATTTTTGCCATGTGAAAAACTATATTAGAACCATTTTAAAAAAGTGTAGAATTTGTATTGTTGGAAGACAGACACCATATCAAATAGACCACGGAGGTCGTCGTTATCAGTTGTGTCCTTTTCGCTAAAAAAAACTAGAGTCTTTATCTTCAACAACGTTTATTTAACTTGAATATTTTCATGTCAAGACTTTTGTTTTCAATGTTTTTTTGTCTTGAATAAACATGAATAGATCTATCAATCAAGGTTAAGAAGCTGTCAATCATGTTAATTATCTAATTATATTCAAGTTTGATCTGAAATAATTCTTTCTCTGAGTTACGTTATTCACGTTCAATGTTAACTAGAACTATTAAAAATGCGTTACGAAAAAACTGAGGTCATAAAGCGTATATACACATTAAAAAAAATGCAAATAATTCCGTTCATAGTTCATTACTCCTTTAAATTACATACTAAGCAAGCGTGCATTATAGATTCAATGTCTAGCGGGTGCGATTCCTAGTTGATCATTTTATATCTGATTTAATGTTTTTCTATAGATTGTATACTAATTTGTTTTGTCGAACACTGTTTATTGCACTTAAAATAACTATATAACCCTACCGATTCCAAGGTTTTCAACTCATCCTCAGAGGAACACAAACAAGACTGAATTATGTTCAAAATGGTACAGACATACACCCGCATCTAACGATAAAAATTTCGGGTTGGGGATTGCGTGTGGAGGGAGGCAGGAGACGACTTCAGCAATCAGCGGTGAGATCTTGGAAATGTATGTATTAACCAGAATGAGGTGAAAACTTTGAAACCGGTAGGGTTATATCTTTTGACTAATCAAATTACAATGTCTTGAAACCTCCACAGTGAATGCCTTAACTAAAAATTATTTTATATACATAATAACCAGATGGCACTTCTGTTAGCGAAATTGTTGTGCTTCAAATTCCCTTATTTTCTATTGAGCTAATTCGAAACGCTTTTTAGATGATCGTGATGATCTGAAAAAAGCACAATACCAAATAATCTAAAAAAATATCGCTATCTTGTTACTTTTTGAGTTTTCCATAATCCACAATAACATTAGGAACCTTCATTGAATTATTCGGCAGAAACTTTGTGGAAATTTACGACACACACATACAAACCATCACGCCATCTTCCTGCCGAGATAGGCAGAGGACAGAATGCTACTTTTCTCTCTCGACACACGCCTTTCGCCTCTTCTACATTCATATTCTTTCTCATACAACTTCTACGATTTATCTGAATTTCAACGTTTCCTTATTTCAGAATATCATTCACTTGATTCAACCATATTTTCCTTCGCATACCTCTCACATTTGTACTGGATATTTGTTTTGTAAGTGTTTTTCATTCATTCGTTTCACGTGTCCAAATCATCTTAGATATATCTTCTTCATTTTGCTTAACTAAGAACTTAATTCCGCATTTTGTCATGCATTGTCATCCCATATACTCTTCCAAGCATTTCTACAATATTTATTCAGCACCTTTTTAGACTTGTTCCACGTCCACGTTTCACTCCCATGTATCAAAATTGGTACTAAAATATTTTTGTGGACTACAATATTTGCAAATTTTGATACTCTCCGGTTTGAGTATATACACATACGTTTAAGTGACTCATTGATTTTGTTTCCTATCGTAACACGCCGTTAAATATCCCTGTAGTTCATTATTATTTTAAATATTGCAACTTGTTAATTTATTTTGTTCCCCTTCATCCACCCAAGGTAATATAAGGAACTTTATGGAAATTCTTGATGATTTTTTATCAATATAAACAAATAAGAAACACTGCATACAGGAGGAAACACTGTATTTTGTTTCGCAAAATGTACTTGGTGGATAAATCTAAGTTTATTTATGGTAAAAACTAATACTGAACAAGATTAAAGATACCTTTTTCAAAAGTTTGGAAACACAGATTTTTTAAGGATTTAAAAAAAATCGTTTTTAAGATCCAAAAATATTGACACCTCGAACACTTGACAACCGTCAATACACTTTTAACCGGTACTCATCAAAGACCTGTATTAGTGAAGTGTTACTTTTTGAGGGCACAAGTTACCTTTGTTTTATGTTATGTACATTATTCTCTATTCTCACGGTATTAAATCAAAAGGCTCATCCAGTACACTTATTGTTTTGCAAACATTGTAAGCAAAATGCTCCAAAAACTAACTTAGTTTCACATTTGGATTCTCATTATCCGTTTGTATTTATGCAAAAAGAATCCAAGATTTTGTCGCTTTCGTTTATGGACCTTTTAGGACAACAACGAAAATTGATAATGTTGGGGTCACATGTACAAATTAATAAAAAAATTGGTTTTCTAAGAAATATATGTATTAATCATTATTTGATTTATAATTAAGGCATTAATTAACACTGCGAAAAGATTGAACTGGTTGAATGTTAAAAATAGACGCCAAATTCACATACTGTCTATTGAATAATACACTTAACTGCCCCTCCACCCCCTCTTATCTCGCCGAAAATTTTCAGTGTCTTTTAAATCATGGATTAGCGCTACGCTCAAACAAAGATTGTTTGTTGGCCTTTCCGGTTCACCGCTTTTTTTACGTCGTCCTTTACTGTCCATGCAGTGAGACTCTGGAATCAGTTACAAACCAATATAAGACTCACTCCTTCCTTGACATGCTTTAAGAAGCGACTGAAAAAACTCTTAATTTCTAGTCAGTAAAATAACGTGTTTCATTCCCGATTTTTCTTTTCTTTTCCCCTCCACCATCCCTGCCTTTTCTTTTGATTGATGATATCTTACTTTATATGAAAAACAATGTTCGGATGATTGTCCGTCTTTGTGGGGTTCGTGGGAATATGCTCACGTATGTGTTTATGGATTTCGTGGGGATGGATAATCATTTGAATAATTTATGCAACCATGTAACTTGCTTCATTTACTTTTGACTGGTTGGTTGGAAGAGATTACCGCCTGACAATAAGCCCGCCAGATTGTATTTGCAATAAAAGTGTTAAATAAAATAAATTTATAAGGTTTAAATACGAGTACATTGTAATTTGTTTAGTCAAACTCTATTTATTCCACTTATTGTAATGTTAAGTGGAATAAACAGTGAAATTACAATTATTAATCATTGTAAACTTAACAAATTACAATGATTAATCATTGTTATACAATAAATGAGTAGTTCATTAGATAACAAGATACAAATCTTCAAATCCCGTTCAGTCAACCATCCAACATCAATTGGAGATGTGGGGACCTCCGTGGCCTAGTTGGTAAGACTCTTGACTTCCACTAGAGAGTTTGATTTCCGACATACCTTAAAATTTAATGGGAACAGTCAGGTAAAAGATTTCGTCTAGTAACAAAACTAATAAGCGCTAGACGTGTCCTAGTGTTGTTACCTCTTCACGTGCGGTAGTGTAACCAACGTTTGTAATAACGAACTGTGAATTCCATGCCTACTCCAACGGCTCTTAAGTCGAAAGCTCGATTACCAAAGACAATATTCTCTACATAAGAATTACCAATTTTCATATGTTGAAGATACCATGCAAAAAAAGAAGTTAGAGCTATTTGATAAATCTCCGCGATGAGGGATCTCAACGAACACTCCTTAACTTGGTATAAAATACAATAAAAACTATTATACAATTTGTTTCCTTTAAAGAGTTTTTTTTATTTTATGTCACTTTTCCGAGTCTCAAAGTACCAAAGATGCCAGAGTTATTCGCGTAAAACAATATGAGATATTTTTGAAGCTTCCGTCATTATATAATGCGTAGGCCAGTGTCATATTTACAATACTTATCTACTCGTATATAGGGATACACCCAGTACTTTTCAGATTTCTCGAATACTTGCATTTTTTTATTCTATTATATATACCTTAAAAATATCTTTAAAAAATCATTTCTAATATTTTTTTATCTTTTATTGGTCGATTTCTTATGATTAACACTTGCCACCCTATGATGGATAGCGAGTGACCAGGGCTTACATAATAAAATAATTTTATAGCTAATTACAAAAAATAACCTAGCAGATTTTGCATAATTTTAATTTAAAGCATACATTTTTCACTGGATGCTGAGCGTCCAGCACAGTGGCTGGCGGAATTGTTTAGCACAGTAAGGCAAGTGTTAAGGGTTATAAATATCTGATCCACCTGCCTGACTCTTTTCACGGAGATTCTCTCCCTACTTTTGGTATCTCGGATTGATGTTGTTACAGGAACCCTGATACGTTCCTGACTTGGTCAACCCATCTGGGTGGTAATCTATCTCTATCTCGTCGTGCCCATATACTGCCTATTAGGACGAGATATTTCAAATCATCCTCCATGGACTCTCGTCGCAGATAAATCATACATATTTTTAACACATCATTGTTTAATATCTTTGTACGCATCATCAAGTATTAATATATAACGTGTTTCTAATAGGAGACAATGGAAATCGCTCTTTCATTCGCATCAATCAAGTCTTCACCGAGCATGTACTGTCGATATTCGAACTAATCAGCATGTGTTGTGAGAATCATGTATAGCTCCACAATCACATTTAATGCTACTTTCGTTCAAGAAGCCCCATCTCTGTTTATCACATTGACTATATAGTCACCCCAATTCGAAGCCCATCCAGAGATTTCCAAGTAAGCTAAAGCAGCATGTCTATCGATGCAACCCTTTCCAAGAACTTTATCAAGTTGTCAGACGATTTATATTCTTTCCACTTGAGAGAACGCACTTTACTCGAAGAAATCGTAAAGTCTTCAGATCTCTTCATGAAACTATTCCTACATTTCAATCTCAATATCACTTGCTGGTGGTCATACAAGGGGTGTTAAAAATCTTTGGTCAGCTTTATATTTTCAAATATCACAATATATCTCAGCACAAACAAAACGCTAGTTTGTGCTCCACTGATAATGAGGTGAAAGTCTTGAAACCGGTAGGTTATAACGTTACAAAAAGTGGAATAAACAGTGTATGATAAAACAAATTACAATATATACCATATTGACACTTGATTTATAGCAATTTTTTCTTGTAAATAAACCCTTATTTATTTTTCTAGTATGTAAAGATCTAATGAGAACATATGGGGGAAATATTTAATTTTATTTAAAAGAATTGTTTACCTTGTATCATAAATATAATATATTCTCGTTTAATAACTCATCTAGCATGGCTTTGAGATAAGATAAGAAAGTAGACTGTATTTACATTATTAAACTTGGCAATGCTGTGGAAATATGATTCAGATAAATGCTCTAGATTACGGGACCATTGAAATATTAAGTTAAAAGTCTTAAAAATTTAAAAAAATCATTTAACGACCTTACTCCTTATTCCGCAAGGTAATGTTACATTTTTTAAATATATTTTTAATGAACATTTTATGGTTGCAAGCGTATAGGTTTGATGAAATTCAAATATTTAAAAGTCAGAATAAGACAGTTTTTTTATTTGTTTTGTTGTTATATTTTCTAGATGTTTAAATTCAAATAATATTCTAAATTGATTAATATTTTTTTGCAATAATCTTTGCTATTTCAAACACAATATATTACTATAATATTATATTATATGTATATCCAATACAAAATATAAAATATTGAACAAACTTCAAATAAAATATCAAAGAAAATCAACATAATGCCCAAATCTGTATTCATATAATACAAAGAACGATGTATTCAAAGCAGGGCTGTGGAGTCGGATGAAAATTTACCGACTCCGACTCCGGCTTTATTTTATACTCCGACACCGACACCGACTCCGACTCCAACTCTTGACTCTGACTTCAATTTTTATTTTATTTTATAATTTACTGCGTCTACCTAATGTATTTATATTGACTAATTAATAATGGATACAGGTATAAATTAAAAATTAATTATATTCGTACACAAATGAAACAATTTTATAAAAAAATATATAAACAATACGCATTAAGCAATATATTCACACTAAAATAATATTAAAAATATATATTAATATTTAAAAAAAGAATTAAATGAAACTTTTAAAATAATTAGAAAAACAACACAGGTAGGTATTAAAATAAAATAAGAAAACACTTTAAAACACGCGCTGAATCTTGAATAATTTCAGGATATCGCAGTATTGCTGTTTGTATATATAATTTTGTAAAAACTGTAAACTGAACATAATCCCCTTTTGGGGTTTATTGCGATTATAAAAGTCTGCATAGTATCAGGCATGAAACGATGAGAGGTTAACTGGTTAACACATACCGTAACGTTATTCATTAAAGAAAATATTAAAATAATTAAACGGAGTCGGAGTCGGTCGATTTTTTCCGACTCCGACTCCGCCTAAAATGTTCCGACTCCACAGCCCTGAGTCAAAGTCATACAGACTAAAAAAATGGTTTTTTTTTATTTCTGCCACACTAGAAAACGGATGCACACATTTTTTCTAATAATTTCAACTTAAAGAGTTAAAATGATACACTGTCCCATATAATACCATATACTAGTATAATCGCCTCATCTAAGAATATGATATATTCGTGGCCATTGATGACGCTAGAGGAGATAATGACTTACCAGTTACCAGAGGCGGTTAATTGATTGCCGCTCATTAGGACCAGTGACACACGCTCGTAAAATACTGTGTAGAGTTATGCCACTGAGATCACATTAAATTACCGACCAACATACTCATAATGCTGTTCCATTCAAATCTAGTGCGGATACAATAAAACTCGAACCCAAAATCAATTGTGTGATTCTGAATGGTTTCACCCAAGGTGACTGTTATTTAACAATTAATTATTTATTGCAAGACTTAAAATTTCATATTTGCCTATTGACGATCTCCGTGGTCTAGTTAATAAGACGCTTGACGTCCATCCGAAAGTTCCGGGTTAAATAAATAAATAAATAAATAATAGGTTTATTGATAGCAACATAGTATGTACAGATTATATTTAAATAACACTTCTAAAACACATAAATTGCAGATAATACATTAAATACAGAAGCTATCAAAAGGTCTGGGCTGATCTAATAGCATCCCCTCGGCCAAGATACACCCCACCAATATAGGGCGTACCCAGTCACGGGGACACCAGATGTTTTTCAGCCCACACCATCCTAATGGTATCTACATACATTTCTACATACAGGTTCTATTCCTAATGGTATCTCCATACATTTACACATAATATCACACAATTTCCCTTTCGGAGTAGTCAGAGAAGACAGAGCACCAGACTTTTCTATCTCGACACACATATGTTGCCTCTTCTATATCCATACACCTACTCATACAACTACGATTTCTCAGATTTTCTACATTATTTTTTTCAAATTATTATTCCCTTGATCAAACCACACTTTCCATTATTTTCCTCTACCACGCTTTCTACTCACATTTACACTTTACAAATGTTTTTTCAGTTTTTTCTTCATTGCTTTTCAAAATGAAGTGTAATTAAATATGTTTTCATTGTTTATGTGGTTATTAGCGATAGGCTCTCGTGATCAAATATAATTGTTAGCCATCCGGTGGATAAAAGACACCTGTAATTGTGTTGTGTGCAAACTGTTGCATTTCAGCAAGCACTCGGTCATGACAGATCAAACCTAATTGTCCAATGACAAAGAAGTCAGTAGTCCAAGATGATCGACAGGTTAAATCTGCTGCAGACTTTTGTTAGGTAGTTTTACGTATTTTGGTTTTCCTTACAAGCAAAAAAGCTACAGAAAACACAAACTCAGATGTAAAATGGTCCAAGAATGGAACCTGGGATCCCCCTTCCTAGTTTTTTTTACATAGTGCTATTTTAGCATTACTTAAAAGCGCTTTAACAATGTATGATATGTTAAGCTGCATATACTCGTAAGCTACAGAAATACAATACATAAATTCAGATGTGAAATGGTCTAAGAGTAAAAAAACTCCGGAAATTTATCAGTGAGAAATCGAACTTGGGGCGCCCGCTTATTTAGCATGTATGGTAACCGTAGGACCAAGGCCGCCGACTATGATTATTTCAAGTCAATCGGATTAACGTTAAGTTCGGACCAGAGCCAGTGTTCCATTTAACGCAGAAGTATGAAAGATATCGTGCCCGGGCACCTGAAACCTTCTGCCATTCAGAAACTTAAGTGGATCGAATATCACTAATAAATATGTCAAATTAACTAACGAACGCGAGATATTTCATTCCACGTATACCGACAGAAATTGTTATTGGCCAACAAAAGTGAAAAGGTCGGATGCTCGGATCACATTTAATGAATGAGAATAAAACCTGATAAGCTCCGTGTATGCTTAATATATTATATATTTTAATGATTAAGTGGACCAGTTACCTTTTTAAAAATATAAATGACAAATAAACTAAAAAAACATAGAAAAATTCTTCAAACTCGCATTTTATTTATTAAACTTCATTTATTTTTTCAGGTCCTTTGCACATTACAGATTTCCCTAATTCATACAAGGACCAGACATAACAAGTACAAAAAAACGTGTATAAATCAATTAAACTTTTTAATACTTATTTGATAATAACAATTGTAAAAATGTACATGTTACACTAAAACACTACGACAAAATGTAGCATGTTAGATAATATAAAAATGTGCATGTTACACTAAAACACTACGACAAAATGTAGCATGTTAGATAATATAAAAATGTACATGTTACACTAAAACACTACGACAAAATGTAGCATGTTAGATAATATAAAAATGTACATGTTACACTAAAACACTATGACAAAATGTAGCATGTTAGATAATATAAAAATGTACATGTTACACTAAAACACTTCGACTAAATGAAGCATGTTAGATAATATAAAAATGTACATGTTACACTAAAACACTACGACAAAATGTAGAATGTTAGATTATATAAAAAATAAATTATTTAAAGTATTACAATAAATTTAAGAGGTTTTAAGAGATCACTAAAGGCAGGTTGGTTCGGCTTATAGGTTGATAGAACAATCTATGGGTGCGTTGTCTCAAACAATTATCCAGAACGTTAATAGATACTAGAAATAACAACTATTTATTAAGAAAAGAGATAAATAATGCATACTTTTTTAAATGTACTCGCAGATTTAATAAAGGATTTGTATCTGAACCTATTTTTTCATGCAAATTCATAACATAATTATTGTAAAATTGGAATATTTTTTAATACGTTCAGTAAAAATCCTTTTTTTATTTATATTATTTTACCTATTTGTTATGCTACATATATAAAAAAACAAACAAGAAAGATCTTGATGGGTTGAATTTTATTTTTTATAATTTTTTTAGAACATTCAAACTGCTGTACTGTTCTTTGGTACGTATCCGCCTTGACTACAACTCATCAATATGGTCTCCTCATTACGCCGCCCATGCACAAACTTTAGAATGTGTACAAAACACATTTCTAAGATTCCTAAATTTTAAACTTGGAATACCACATGAACAAAGAAATTATCCCAACTTATTAAATGCAATGAAACTCTTGAAGCTGTGTGACAGAAGAAAAACAGCCGATATAGTACTGCTATACAAAATCATTCACTCAGTGATTGATGCACCTCACTTACGCAAGTATTTCATTTCGTATTCCCACTAGATCCACAATACAGCTCAATCCCTTTTATACCGAAAATTGTTATACTAATTATAGAATCAACTCCTCTATAATTCGTATCCAAAATCTTGGAAACGAGTTTTGCAACAATTTAGATATTTTTAATATAAGTATATATAATAGTCGCCAGAATATCACAACAATATTTAGAAATAGCTACTAGCTTTGTGCTCTCTTTTATTAATATAAATAACGTAATACAAACAAAACATTAAGGACAATACTTTGCATCTGGAGTTGAGTAACCCTGCATCAACATGTATGAAGGTTTTAATTCTGCAAAGCAACTTGCATCTCGTTCTACTAATGAGGCCATGTGTTTTCTATATCTCAATATCTATCCATAAAATTCCCACAAAATTCTCAAAAAATCGAATATTTGTTCTATGTATGCGTTATTCCACTAAAAACAAATCTGAGTTCTTTACCTCTATAAAATAAGTCTTCGACAATTACGTAAGTTTGCTTGGTGAAGTTAGGTAATATTTTGTGGTATACATACACAGCATATATTGAACTTAAATATGCATATAATTATTAAATAATTTTAAAACAATGACTGTAATTTATTATTACTACTGTTTTTTGTATGTTTATGTTAGTTTAAGATAAAGTTGTATTATTTGTCAATAATTTTAAGTACTTTATAACCTGTCACATGTTCATTGGTATATAAAGACACTGCTGTGTCGTTAATTAAATTAAATAAATTGGGTAACCCCTAGGTGTAAAGACCGTCGCCTTACCAACTAGGTCACGAAGATTGTATGTATGTCTTATAAACTGGTATTATATAATATAATAAAAAAAACTTCCGCTTACTTAGTATAAATTCAAACCATTAATTGTACCACAGACACGATTTGAAATATTAATTAATTTTTAATTAATTATTCAAAAAATTCAAAAAGTTTGGAAATCCTCTTTCATTTCAATTTGTATTCAAATTTCACGAAATTGCTATAAATTTGATTTCAAAGGTTACGTTGATCTGCGCTTGTCATAATAAATAACAGTTATCATGGAATAACACTTCGTGAGTGACTCTTCTCATTACCAAAGCAACATATTATAAAAATATCAAAATTGTTTGGTAACATAATATAATAAACGTTTGGTGTAGCTTGTTCGCAGCGTGTGGTGTCCATGCTTCAAGAATCATTTAAAACTAATCAAAGGAATACATTTTAAAATCAATGCACTAATCCATCGACATATATATTTGAACCGGATAATATAAAAATCTGCTAAAATGATACTCTGTCCGACAAAGTAGGCAACCTTCCAGTCTATAGAAAACATTGGATATGAAACTGATTTTCATTGACTCGAAAGATCTTAAAGACGAAGATATACAGTGGTACAATAAGTTAACTGATCTGGAGAAACTGTAGAATTTAGTTTTAATTTTTATTAAATAGAACAAAAAAATTATCAAGATTTTTCACACAAAACATACATTTCTATTCGTATATAGGAAAAACAGGAAGATCTTTTGAAAAGAGATTTCGTGAACACAAATCCGCCTAAACAAATCTTCTAATTTATTCTGAAATGGCTAATCATTGTCACCGTGAAAACCATACTTTTTCTATCGATGATGCCAAATTCTTACATATCATTAGTAACGGAAATAAATTGGACAGATTAGAGGCCCTAGAAATTTCTAAGTCAGTACACTGATCCAAACATCTGTTGAACAGTTATTTTCCAAAAATCTATCCGCTCTTGGCCGAAATTGTCCCATGCCTCCCTCACCGCTCTGTCTCCAACCGTTGAAGCGTGTATATCGGTACAAGTTCGAACAGCATTTAGTCTTGTTTGCGCTCCCCTGAAAATGAGGTGAAAGCCTTGAAACCGGTAGGGTTATACCGTCACAAAAAAGTGGAATAAACAGTGTTTGTTTAAAATAACTTACAATGTCTTTTAACCTCCACAACATTAATGCCTTAACTACAATATAAACAACATGCAACATTTATCATATAAATAATACCAAGAATTAAAAGGTCAATTACCATTATTTTATTCATCCACAGTTTCCTTATATCAGCAGGTCAGAGAAAATGTCAATCATTCCTCCTTCAATTCAGCTACCATCAGCTACCGCGCAGCACTCTCGGCTCATTCTTACTACTGGGCTATACGAGTACATAAAAGCCGATGTTACTTCAACAGGAAAAAAAAGATAGAAGCCAAAGAGCCGAGATTGCCGAGCCGAGAAGAAACGTCGGTCTGGAGACATGGCTTCTGCAGAAGTTAGTGAATACAACATTTTATTCTATTCCCAAATGCTTCTTAATATGGTCTTCCTATTCCAATGAGAACTATCAGTACAATTCGCTGTATGAAGACCTCAAATTCTTTGGGAAGAGTACTCGCTCTTCTCTATTGTGCGGAAGACGACGCCGTTTCCCAGGTCTTTCGTCATTTTCCCATCCTATCGCAACACCCAGCACTGTGCTCCGCCTCACTGACTTTCTCCTGCCGCATTGTCAGCTTAGAAGAAGTCTATATTATGTGGCCCGTATCGTTTGCTGGAGTGCGCTCAAACCATCAACATACATAAGAAGCCTCTTTGTCAGGGCCGTCACGTTCCTTATGTCTCATGTTTGTAGCGCATTAAGGCATCCATTTCGAAAAGCAGAGATTGCTTGACCACAAATTTAAACCAAGTATTTAACTTCGTCTTCTTCTAGATCTTGCGATCTGTTTAAACAGGATTTCAGTTTTGGTCATGTGACGAAGATCTCCAGTTTTCTCTCCATCTCTTTGGTGGACGTCCCGGTGGTCGACGACTCTCTGGAATCTCGTGCATTACAATCTTGGGTATTCTCGCGGGGTCCATCCTCTCAACGTGGTCCCTCCAGAATCGTTTTCTCTGCCTACTCCATCTAACGATGTCCTCAATGTTACAATAGTTACAAGTATTTATGAGCTACTGATAGTTACAAGTATTTATGAGTATATTAAACATGAACTATTAGAGGTGTGATTAAACATGATTGAAAATACATACATGTATATACAATACATACCATCAGGCCATTTCTCTGTAGGAGTAAGCAGAGAGAAAAGAGCCAATTTTTACTATCATGACACACTTCCTTCGCTTCCACCATATCCGTATATACTCTCATACAGCTCGATATGGTTCTCTTGCTCCTAATACTTCCTTCTTTTAAATGTGTATTCACCTGATCCAACAATACTTTTTCAGTCGTTCTCTACCACAACTCTCACTTATGCTTGCATTATACATTTATTAAACTACACACCCGTTCAACATGTCCAAACCACCTCAACGTGATCTAAGTAAGGTGTACTCAATACATTAATTATCTGCTCACATTCATCCTTCACAATTATATTTCTTATTCAATTATAATTTTCCATGTCTGATTCACTCCTAGATATCAAGTTTGGCACACTGTTGTAAACCAATTCACTCCTATACATCAACGTTAGCACACCTTTTATGAACCAATTCAGTCCTATACATCAAAGCTGGCACACTGTTGTTAACCAATTCAATCCTATACATCAAGTTTGGCACACTGTTGTGAACCAATTCAGTCCTATACATCAAGGTTGGCATACTGTTATGAACCAATTCAGTCCTAAACATCAAGTTTGGCACACTGTTGTGAACCAATTCAATCCTATACATCAAATCTGGCACACTGTTGTGAACCAATTCAGTCCTATACATCAAGTTTGGCACACTGTTGTGAACCAATTCAATCCTATCCATCGAGGTTGGCACACTGTTGTGAATTAACATATTAGCAGGTTTTGATACAATTTAGTTTGAATATATGTTCATTAGTACCCCCATTGACTTTATTCCTATTGCGACCCGCCATATTTCTCACATAGCGGATTTCTTCAACTCATTCTACTCGTAATCTGAAATCGTTCGTTTAGATATCGCATTTATTTTTCATTTTGCCCTTCACATTTCACGTACAGCTAACTTATTATGCGCTCTAATTTTCATGCTCCACTACTACTGCCATATCATCAGCATACAACAGTGCACATATATTCTCGTTTGACATTATTTTGCCCTTCTCATTCTCACGTCTTTTTCTTCACATTTCACGTACAGCTAACTTATTATGCGCTCTAATTTTCATGCTCCACTACTACTGCCATATCATCAGCATACAACAGTGCACATATATTCTCGTTTGATATTATTTTGCCCTTCTCATTCTCACGTCTTTTTCTTCACATTTCACGTACAGCTAACTTATTATGCGCTCTAATTTTCATGCTCCACTACTACTGCCATATCATCAGCATACAACAGTGCACATATATTCTCGTTTGATATTATTTTGCCCTTCTCATTCTCACGTCTTTTTCTTCACATTTCACGTACAGCTAACTTATTATGCGCTCTAATTTTCATGCTCCACTACTACTGCCATATCATCAGCATACAACAGTGCACATATATTCTCGTTTGACATTATTTTGCCCTTCTCATTCTCACGTCTTTTTCTTCACATTTCACGTACAGCTAACTTATTATGCGCTCTAATTTTCATGCTCCACTACTACTGCCATATCATCAGCATACAACAGTGCACATATATTCTCGTTTGATATTATTTTGCCCTTCTCATTCTCACGTCTTTTTCTTCACATTTCACGTACAGCTAACTTATTATGCGCTCTAATTTTCATGCTCCACTACTACTGCCATATCATCAGCATACAACAGTGCACATATATTCTCGTTTGATATTATTTTGCCCTTCTCATTCTCACGTCTTTTTCTTCACATTTCACGTACAGCTAACTTATTATGCGCTCTAATTTTCATGCTCCACTACTACTGCCATATCATCAGCATACAACAGTGCACATATATTCTCGTTTGATATTATTTTGCCCTTCTCATTCTCACGTCTTTTTCTTCACATTTCACGTACAGCTAACTTATTATGCGCTCTAATTTTCATGCTCCACTACTACTGCCATATCATCAGCATACAACAGTGCACATATATTCTCGTTTGACATTATTTTGCCCTTCTCATTCTCACGTCTTTTTCTTCACATTTCACGTACAGCTAACTTATTATGCGCTCTAATTTTCATGCTCCACTACTACTGCCATATCATCAGCATACAACAGTGCACATATATTCTCGTTTGATATTATTTTGCCCTTCTCATTCTCACGTCTTTTTCTTCACATTTCACGTACAGCTAACTTATTATGCGCTCTAATTTTCATGCTCCACTACTACTGCCATATCATCAGCATACAACAGTGCACATATATTCTCGTTTGATATTATTTTGCCCTTCTCATTCTCACGTCTTTTTCTTCACATTTCACGTACAGCTAACTTATTATGCGCTCTAATTTTCATTCTCCACTACTACTGCCATATCATCAGCATGCAATAGTGCACATATATTCTCGTTTGATATTTTTTTTACTATCGACCATTGTGTCAAGTGTGAATTTAAAAAATCCGTAATGGCGATAAGACACTCAAAAATGATATTTCCTCTTGAAAGCCGGTTACCACTGATGATGACCAAGAATAACCAACGTTCTACAGCACGAGAGATAGCTATGATACTGAAAACCACCATCCAAGAGCATCGGACCTTAATTTTTTTTAACTTAAAAACACAAAATTTATTTCACAACAGCCTATTATTTTCTACAGTGCCGTGGATAAAATAAATAATAAATACTAGCGCGTGATCAAAAAAATTAACATGTTATTTGGACATTTTTCGAATCATTCAAAACAGAGATAAGACGATGTTTTTTTTTTGCAATATTTTAAAAGTAACTTTTTTATTATTCGCGCATTGGCGGTATATTAACTAGCGGATTCTCTGTGGATGTGGATGATTTTATTTTGACAGGCGCCATCTACAACTCCACTTCAGTGAGATGTAATATTGAAAGTGACTTCGTTCTCCATCGATGCGTTTCGGATAAGATGTAGAGACAAGATAAGGTAACAGGGTTGATGAACGATCAGTGAGCGAAGAAAACGATTAATAATTTAGCGCCAATTAGAAATTGTAGCAAATAATGTAAAATTGACAAGTTTTCAGTGCGTTTTTTTTACAATTTTGATTCAGTGTTTTTTTCTTCTAATGTTTGTTTCATATGAATTGAAGTATAGAGATTATACTATGCTCATTTTTTGCAATAAGCTATGCTTATTCGATAATTCCAACAAATGAACCTTAGCCATTTTTTGCAATAAGCTATGCTTATTCGATAATTCCAACAAATGAGCTTTAGCCATTTTTGCAATAAGCTATGCTTATTCGATAATTCCAACAAATGAACCTTAGCCATTTTTTGCAATAAGCTATGCTTATTCGATAATTCCAACAAATGAGCCTTAGCCATTTTTGCAATAAGCTATGCTTATTCGATAATTCCAACAAATGAGCCTTAGCCATTTTTTGCAATAAGCTATGCTTATTCGATAAATCCAACAAATGAGCCTTAGCCATTTTGTCAAAACCTTAAGTGAAAACCAGACTTCAAATATTTTTTGGAATAATTAAGTCCACAGAGGTATGTGTTTCTTATATCTACATTTTTTTATGAATCATGGTTTTATTTATATTTTATTATTTATATTACATTATTATAATTTGTTTTATCAAACACTGTTTATTCCACTTTTTATAACGTCTTGTTTGTGCTCCCCTGATGATGATGTGAAAGCCTTGAAACCGGTAGGGTTATACCGTTACAAAAAGTGGAATAAACAGTGTTTGATAAAAACATATTACAATGTCTTTAAACCTCCACAATGTAAATGCCTTAACTATAAATAATATATTACAATATTATTTTTTATAACATCGATTTTTGTATTTATGCGAGTATTGAATTTTAATTACACACAAATATAAATAACATCACGCCATATCCCTGCCGGGGTAGGCTGAGGGGACCGAGCGCCTTACTCTGATCTAGATATACATCCTTTGCCTCTTCCACATTCATACAAATCCTACGATTTCTGTGACTTTCTACATTTTCTTATTTCAAAATATCATTCACTCAATCCAACCACAATATCCTTAGTCTTCCTCTACCGCACCTTCTACTTACATTTGTACTATATATTTGTTTTGTTAGTCTTTCTTCATTTATTGGTTTTTCATGTCCAAACCATCTCAGATGCTCTTAAGTTCGCATTCATCCCTAATCACTAAATTCAGGCATAAATTGTCACCCCATAAATTATTCTCACTGTACTACAACACTGTTGTGGACTTTCATTTTAACAGATTTTGATATTATCCGGTGCGAGTATATAGGTTTTAGTGCCCCATTGACTTGGTTTCCTATCGCTACAAGCCGTTCAATATTCTTCTTAACTCTTTCATCATCTGAAAAAAAAATAACCCAAATAGCAGAATTCCTCAACTTGCCCCAATCTTTCATTGTTCATCCACATATCGTATTTAATTTTGCTTTCATTTTGATTTTCGCCTTGGATTTCGCAATATTAACTCTCACATAAATCTTCGTTTATCACGTACAATTTAATTTATAATTTGTAAAAAAGTTTTGATGCCCGAAATCAATTATTATTAAATAAATGTATTAATTAGTATATAACATTGAGTGTAGCTGCAATAAAAGTCGAAAGATACTTCAGGTAAGATCTCCACCCTGTCTTAGATATGTTTGTATGTATAACATATATTCATATCAATGAGAGCCCTATACTATCTATATGCGCTTGTCAGGTGGAAGAGGGACCCTTTGATCATTTTTTCTTTAAGTGTCCAGTACGCGCCGCAAATGATCTTTATATGAATGTCTTTACATAACATTGGCTCATGTGTAACGAACGGATTGGTTTCATGTTTTGTCTCTTTTTATTCAACTTCCCTAATGGAGTCTCTTCATTGTATCTTTCGAATCTGTGTCTGAGAGATAATCCCTCAGAGAGGAGTAGAACTTTGAGGTCGATTTCGTCTCGATCGAATAAATTGACCAATCCAATCATCATCCTGCCGTGTAGCTCATGTATAAGCGTAGTGACTCCCATGATAGCCTCTGACGACACCTCTTCATCCATCCCTGCACTATTTAAGGGTAGTCCAGCGGCGTCTTTCACTTGACCAGTTCAACGCATTGGGAATCTTCCGCTTGTGTATCGTCCTAAAACGCCTGTAGTAAACACAAACCTCTCCAAACTATCTCCTTGGGCACAAGCAATATTCTCGAAGAATTGGAGGACAATCAATCCAATAGAATGGGTTATTTTTTTTAAGAATAGATATGACCAAAGTCATAAGTATCCTTATATCCTCGAAAACTAGGCGGAAAAAGTGGTTGTATCGTTCGAGGGGAATAGCACAGTGCGGGGTTCGAACCGACGACCTTACGAACCGAAGTCCAGGCCATGCACCTCTTATTATGATAGAGTTTTTACAGTTACTGGTACTGTGGCGTGAAATAATTTGCCTCTAAGTGTTAGGGATATAGATGACGTGTGCAACATTAGGAAGCACTTGAAGACATCCGTTTTTGGGAGTTCGAATCATAATTCATGATAGTTTTTTTTGTCTGTGTTGCTTGACCTTTAAGAATGTTTTCAACTTTTTTCTATTTAGTGTTATATCCTACCAATGACCAGCGATCATTATATCATTTTTTACTTAGAAAACTGCAGTAAAAACAAGGATGTTTTTGGTTTACGGCACCATTCGCGAAGATTTTTACACCAAGTACTTCTTATTCTTCCAGATATGTTATTTTTTTTATTTTTTCTCACATTATCAACTAATGGTTAAAATATTGTTGATGTTCCATAATATGGCATAGTTTTTAGACGGTTGATATACTCGTATATTAAGTGTACTTATTTAATTGGCGCAAAACGTTAGCATCCCTTATTTTGTCCACACTCAAGACATATAACATATATCCATACTTCGAAGGTTACACTTCTTATAAAATGCTTTTGTTTCCAGTCAAAATCCAAACACAATAATCATGGGGTAAATATAACTACCTATTCACGGATCCAAACTGATGAATTTAATTTTGACAAATTATTTACGACTTGTTTATTTTCTGGCCCAATCCCAATTTCATGAAGTTCATCAGGGGCATATATGATAAATACCATAAGTTTGATCCTCAGCCCAACACTTCACACCCCCCCATGTCAGGCCGATATTACGAATTCGATTATCGTAACACTGGTTTTTAGTTAATTGAACAGCGATAAAAAAAGAAGCCTAAAAGATATCAAAGATACCAATTTTAATACTCAGTGTTTCCTAGAATCAAAGCAAATCGTCCAACAAAGCATACAAAAATAAATATTACATTTGAGAATTTCATTGATACATTTTGGTGTGTTGCCAAGTTGTAACTGAAAATAGATGCTGATTTTATTTTTAAACATTTACGGAAACGCGTTTTGTTTGTACAATTAAATAAATATTTTCTCGCGAACAATTAATTAATTGTTACAAACAGATAAAAAAATGTTTACTCTTTTTCAACCGCGGGTAGTACCGAACATTTTACATTAGTCCCCCTTATCTATGAAGAAAACGTTCCAAGACCCCCCCCCCCCGTGAATGCTGGAAATCGCGGACCCAAAGTACCGAATAGAACCGAACCCAAAACAGTAGTTCCCCCTCCTTATTCGTGGAGGATGCTTTCCAAGAACCCCAGTGGATGCCTGAAACTCAGGATAGTTCTAAACTCTATAATGTTTTTTGCCTATACGTACACATAAAGTTTCATTTATAAATAATAGTTACAATAACTTATAAAATATAAGTTACAATAACTAATAATAAAATTGAACAATTGTAACAACATAATGTAACATAAATTATGTATACGAGTATAAGGTGTCTCTCGCTCTCTCTCTCAAAATATCTTACTATACTCTAGTCGGATGTAGAATACTTCAACGATGTCAGGAGTAGGAGGATGGTGGCTGAGAGTGACTGGGAATGTCAGGGTAGGAGGATGGTGGCTTAGAGTCACTGGGGAATGTCAGGGGTAGGAGGATGGTGTCTGAGAGTGACTGGGGAATAAGTGTTTTATTTTTTTTCATATATTGTATCAACTCAATATTATTGAGCTGGAAATGGTTATGACGAATTAAATATTTTATAATATTTTATTCAGTTCATAAAAAAACTATAATATTTAACAGTAAACTAATACAATTTCACATGACAATCAGAAACATTAACAATAAGCAAAAGAGAAACACATACAAGACAAATAAAATTGACTCAATCATACTGCCAATTTTTAAACTTTTTTAAATAATTTTATTTACTCAAATTAAGGCATCAAGAAATATACACAATTTTTTTAAATTAATAAACGTTTAAATACGAGTATGTTTACATTGTAATCTTGCACTTTATTATGACATTATTCGTAATTTTTTTAGTCACTTAACAGAGGGTTAAAAATTGCCTCGGAGGTTTTTAACAACCTACCCCGTAGACATGATTATCGATACTGGTAATTAGTAGGCTTGTTATTTATTATCGGCCTATCTGTTTAAATAAAACTTTCAGACATCATTCCACCTGAATTTATAGTGTAGCGATTATTAGCTACATTTTATTACACCTCCGTTATATATAGTACAACCTGCAGGGCTTATACCAAGTGGCAATATCTTCCTTGAAGCCTTTATAATTTAAAACACACAGATAGTGTTGATAATATGATGAATTACGAAACAGCGCTATCTGAATCATATTTGTGTGTTTGATGCGGATTGACAGGATCAACAAATATCATTTTGGAAGCCAAATTCATTTAGAAGAAGGCCAAATAGCAGACCGAGACAAAACCTTTTAAATGGCGTACTGCAAGATCTTAGGAGACTGGGAGTAGAGTGACACTTGGATGATACAGCGAGTGGCCTGTGGGGAAGCTAAATGCTACATGAGTTATGGTATATAGCCTTCTTGTATAGGTAGGTACGTAACAAACAAAAAAATTCTTGCTGTTTATTTTTTTCGTTACTGGTTTACTGATAAATTGATCATGTAAAGAAAAATAATTACAATAGAATTATAAATTTTAACAATAAATAGCTTTGTTATTCCATTAGTTACATTAATCTCTGCGACACGTGTTTCTACCTCCTAAAGTGGAAACCTTTAATAAATATTATAATAATATTGAAGATAAATATGTAGTAGCCAAATATCTCTTTGTTCGAAATGTGTTATAAATTAAACCAGGTTTAGTGTAAAGCCGCCGATTTCGAGAACGCGAATGTCAATAAATCTCGACTGGCTTCGAATGGCATGTCGGTAAGGTAGAAGAAAATCTATTAGAAATGAGTTTTTGCGTTCTAAATCCAATTTATAGCGTTACAGACCAAGTGTGAAACAAGTCGAGCGACTGTCAGCCAAGGAGGCGTGGGTGTTGACCGAATGGCTAATTTAATACTCTTTTGTTAAGTACTTACCAAACATTTGTCTATCGCGTTAAATCATTGATTAATTTCAAAGGCCCAAGCCAAGGTTGTTTGTAAAATAATAAATACACAAAACATGGTACTGGTACTGAACCAACCTTGATATGTGAGAATGAGGTATGGATAGGAAACAAAAGTATCATGCGCAATCTTATGGAGTTTTATGGAGTAGTTATGGAGTTGCAACTATTTATGGAGTTGCAAATCATTAATTGTGAAGCAATAAATGGGTTGCCACTATTTGTTTATTTTAATAATATGGAAATGTAACATAAATATATGTTTATTGATAACTACATAGTATATGCATATATCCTGAAATTGCATATAAAACACATTTAAAAGAGCATTCATCTAAATATTAGGGTTCATCTCATAACATCCCTCTAGTCAAGATACACCTTCATCAATAGAGGGTGAGCCCGGCTGCGAAGACAGCAAAAGTTTGTTTATCAGTCCACATCCTATAAGCTCTATAACATTAAATTTAAGTGTTGTGCTATGAAACAAACTGTTTTCAATGAGATTGTTGGCTTTTTAGGTTATTATTGTTTATGATATATTACATATCTTTATTTGCGGTTCACTCCGCGTAACTAGAACGAACTTACAAGAATTAAGAAACGTGCATCATCCTAATTTACGTTTATAGTTCGGAAATTCTAGGATGAGTCCTGTGACAGCTTACAAATTTGCCCCAATACAACCTTATGTAATGTATTTACCTAAATAACTTGCTATGTATTAGAATTGAGGCCTATATTAAAGTTTATAAGATAATTAAAGTTACTGAACATCGTTACAAGGTTGTATTGGGGCAAATTTGTGAGATGTCACAGGACTCATCCTTGAATTTCCGAACTATAGTAGAGAATAAACAAAATATAACCTTATTCAGAATATTCTTTTTATTCTATTTTTTCTTAATTTTTCCTCCCTTATCCTTGAACGAACTCATTTCCTCTACTTCTACCATTATGGTAGAGGTTAACTATTCGTTTGTTTTTTTACTTGAATTTAAATGCATATTTTTTTGTATAATCTGTCATGCATTAAAATAATTAAACGTGTGCACGATGAGCTGTAAAAAATGGTATTGTTTCAAACTTTCGCTATATAAAGTAGAACTTGGCGAGTTTGTTCCTATGTAGCAATCTCCTACAACCAACGAGAAAGATAATCAAGACATCTGCAATTCAAACCAGATAATGACCCTTTTTGGAAAAAATGGACAGACAGGAATCGAATTCAAAATATATAGGGCAGAAAACATGTGTTTTACTAATTAGGTCGTGGAGGTCGTCGAATGAAAAATGAATAAATAAATAATAATAAAATAAATCTTCCCGTTACATACCTTATTTTTTTTTTAAATTTATTTTTTAATTTACATTTTATATAATGAATTCAAGATTTAGTAGTAAATTATATAACCAACTGTTAATAAAAGAACGCATGACGAATCTCAAAGCAAATACTGACTGACAGCTCTTTAGACGTTTAAATGTGATTGATACTCAGATGTAATAGATTAATCAAATCAAAATAAAGATAACAAAACGTTATACACAGAACATGATACAACTCGTTTAGCTCATGATACAACTCATGTAGCTCTGTATATTGTATCTTCAATTGTCCATTATACAATATGAACAATGAAGAATGAGCTCATCGAGATAACCTGATTGAAACGTTAATGATAGGCAATTCCGTGTGACAGAGTAAACTTATTGGTCTATGTTTTAATAGGAATAGTACCGTTCGATGAAGGAGTAAGGTGTCCAAAGTCGGACCGATACTCCGAGCATAAATTATCAACAGCAGTAGGAATAGTCCTAGGTCAGATAAATCGTAAAATCTGTATGAGAAGGTGTATGGATGTAGAAGAGGAGAAGATGTGTGTAGCGTTAGAAAAGTCTGGCGCTCTCTCTTCTGCTTACCCCGCAAGGGAAACGACCTGATTGTATATATGTATATAATAGGCCACTATTGAGATTATTTTTTTGTTAAAACTGTTGTATTTGAATATTAAGCTGTTAATTGCTAGATGAGAGGTTATTTATCTGCGGATTCGATTCCTATTGGTACATAATTTAAAAATAAAGAATTCTAGTCAGGTTTTCACTTCAGACCTCTGTACCATCGTTTTGATTAGTTGGAAGTAATTTCCAGAAATAAGTCTACCAGGTATACGACAAAAATGTAATTTCAACAGCTGTAAATTTGACTGCTCGAAATGGGTTTTGACTCCCACATTACAAAAAAGTAATGAAAGTAAGATATATGAGAAATGAGAGCGTAGAATGTTTGGAAAATGATGTATGACTGAATCAGGAATGAAAGCTTTAGGAAAGAATGGTAAAAAGAGATGAAATACGAGAGATCAAGAAAGGAGTGGTTGAGATGGTTCGGCCACATGAAAAATGAACGACTAAAGATTAAAAAAAAAGGAAATAAGTTTGGTAAAACCTAAAAAGACGAACACACTAATCAAATTCTGAAAGACGAAAGAGTGAAAGGCCTGTATATTAAAAGGGTGTATGACGAAGCGTATAGAAGTGAATGAATTAAGAGGAGATCAGTTCTCTATCCCTACCCCAATAAAGACATAGCGTGTTAGTGATGATGATTATATATCTCGTACAATACTATTGACAGAATATTACGAAAAACTTAAGGAAAGGAGAGTTTAAAAAAAACATCAGTCAATTATAATTCAAATATTTGCACTTGTGAATGGCAAAAATTTGTCTAGTGAAAATATTTCGTGATAATTCCAAACATTCACCGTTCGACTTACATTACGAGTATCTCGTCACGGTTAACGTCTAAATGAAATTATTTATTAATATAGTCAGTGTTAATTAAATCTAAACAAATTTCCATTCTGAAAACAAGTCTAGAAAATATTATATTGAGAGTTTGCGTATACTTGATTAAAGTCACACACGACATTGATTTGATGTGTAATGAAAGTTAAATCGATTCATCGAAAGAGATAAGATCAAAATGATTGCCAAACGGTTTGCAAATATTTCGCTGGCTTTCCAATTTTAATATTCTGTAAATATTTTCGCTAATGACAAATGGTACTGACTAGTCAAAGTTTACAAAAAATTTAATACATACGTTAAAATATAATAGATAAGTTTTTTCTTCATTTGTCTATCAATCTTTTCGATAGAATTATATAGAATTTATAAGAGTTATGAAAAAATATGTCGGCGGCCATGGTCTAACGGTTAGCATTCACGGTAAGCGAGCGGGCACCCTAGGTTCAATTCCTAACGGATTTACTTCCGGAATGTTTTACTCTTAGACCATTTTAAATTGGAATTTATATTTTTCTGTAGCTTATATTATAAATTCTCAAAGCGCTAATAAGCAGCACAAAAATAGCGCTATTTAAAAAAACCTAACCTAACCTAACGAAAGGCTGCTGGAGATTAAACCTGCCGATGATTTAAAACCTTAATTTTCTTACATTAGGGTTTTATTTGTCAAGACTGTGCATTTGCCGAAGTGCCACTGCTTGCATACACCACGCGTCTTCGATTCACAGGATGGCTGACAATCATACTCGATTAAGTAATCAATATAGATTTATTGATAGCAACAAAGTATGTACATAATATATTTAAATACACTTCAAAAAACACATGAATTCCAGAACACATTTAAGACAGAAGCTATCAAAAGGTCTGGGCTCAAATTATAACATCCTCTCGGCCAAGATACACCCCACCAATATAGGGCGAGCCCAGCCACGGTGACACCACACGTTTTTCAGCCCACACCCTTGCACATGTAGAATAAAAAGGGGAAAAACAGAAAATAAATAGATGGCAGAAAAAAAAAAAACAAATGACAAATTCCACTTCAAGTTAATTCAAACAAACAGATAAAGGTTCCCTGACAGTAACAAGGACAGCCAATTTACGATTACGGATGTCCCTGATTACGAAGGACAGACAATTTACGATTCATAAAAGTTTTGAAAAATATGTTGTCAATCTCAATTTGTATTGATAACAGACCAGGGGTCATTTTATTTACTAAAGGCATCATCAGGAATCGAATCCGAAAGCCCAGGTGAAAAAATAGGCGTCTTATCCAACTAGGTCACGGAAGTAATTTTTTATATTTTTTTACTATCATATATCCATAAAACAAGACTTATAATTTACATCGTTTTAATGGAAAAGTGAATCATAGAATAGAAATATACCACAATGCAATAAAAACATAATTTTGTTGATACAGTGAACCACTTTAAGCAAGGCCATTGATCTCATTCCTTACTCATAAAGTTTGTCGATATTTTTTTTAAATACTTAAACACTCAGCTGAAACACTTATATTCCTATACACATTGAAATCCCAAGCTATTCCCTTACATGCCCATGTGGGGACCTCCAAAGGCTTCTCATTCCTCCCTCTCCCCCAGTCAAAAAGCAGCCTTCTTACATATTTTTTTACATTACAAAAATCACCACTTTCACTCAGAAATACGTTGTAAATCCATGGTGCAAAAAAACTACAACTTACTCCTCTCAAATGGTATATGAGAACGCGTGGGGTCCGAACCAAATTTATCGCGTCGCATTATAACAATATTTTTAATAAATTCTAAATAATATCTATTTCATTCGATTGTTGAATTTATGAAGCTTAATCAACTAAAACTTTAAATGGTACTTTTATTATATTAATTCGTATAATTAAACGCATTATGACTTGAATTTGATGGCACAAATCATCCTAGTTTGGGTGGATTGCCTATTTAAAAAATTTATTTCGTTAAACGCGCTGTAACATTTTCTTGTTGTTTTTAATCTGAGTTTATTTTTTGTTTGAAATTTATCCTATAAGAATATACTCTTGAAAAGGATTGTTTTTTTTTTTATATTTTTTAAGTAATACGAGTATTTTGTAAGTATTGAATTGTTGGTTACTTTTGTTATTAATTGGTATGTTTAAACATCATGTCTTGAAAGATTTATGTATTATAAATCGTAAGACTTTTTGGATTATTCAGATTCTTTAACTTTTAAGTTTTTCTGCATTCTTTTATTTTTCATCAACGGGCAATATGTATCTTAACAAAATATTTAAAAAAGCAGTGAGTGCTTCATTTACAATATTTACAAAACAATCAAAATACAATAAAAAAATCAATTTACAACAATTCAATAAAACGACATATTAACACGAAAAAAACAATTAATATAATATATACGAGTATGTTACATATGATAAGTAAGCAAGTACACAAATCCAAATGATTTCAAAAATAAAACAAATTAACAATACAAGTATACACAGTTGATTAGATTACATGGATATATGCAAGTCTACTTAAGTGTCGTGTATTAAGTTAATAAATAAATATAAAAGTAAATTAATTAATAAATATTTCATATCATAACATATTTTTTGCGTAAACATAGATATATCTCATTAATTTAATAAACTTGCTCTAACGTTTCGTTTTTCACTTTTATTTCACACACAAACTCTTACTTCCTCTCTCAATGAAACATTCTATTGTAAACAGTTTTTTTTATATATGAAAATAACTTTTTTTGATGTTCCAATAATGTTATAATGAATATTTATAGAATAAAATGAACTTTTCTTTTCTTGCAGTTTCCCCATCGCATTGTTCCCCTAGCAAGCGGGTTATGGGTAAGACATTAATGTGCTCTATCGTGCACGTTTCATCGAGGCAATCGTAAAAGAAATTAAACGCAAGAAAATATCGTAATACAATGCGGGAAATGCAATAAAATACTGATTTAATTAGAGATCTAGGTAAGAAAATGATACACTTTAATGGCGCCAAGTGGGCAAATGGTTGTGATATCAGAGAAAATGTCATTTTTACGTTGGTAACCCTATATCTTCGTAAAGTATGCGCACCAACGTCTTAGTCCTCCAAGAATAAGCGATTACGGAAAGACTACTCTTTGGGGAAGTCAGAAAGAACAAGGAATATCTTGAAAAGCTGGTGATTACAGGGAAAACGTGTAAGAGAAAGGTTTCCTTCAAGAAAATAAACCAAATAAAGGAGTTAACAGGATTACCTTTAAATACTTTATTCAACCATGACCCGGAACTGAAAATAAATAAAAACAAACGTTGAACTAAGTTTCAGACATAGTAAAGATCCACGAATCCAGCATTGGCTACGAGAGTCCTTTTTACTAAATCCTTTTTCACATAACGTACATACATTTATACTTGTATAGGTATGTACATATCATCACGTTTGTCTTCTTTGCAAGGAAGACAGAGAGAATAGATCTCCAAACATTTCTTTTCCAAGCACATAACTTTCGCCTCCTCCATATTTATACATCTCGTCATGCACAACCTTTTATTATTCATACTTCTCACTTTACATTCTTTCAAAATCTGGTCCATTTGATCCAACCATGTTTTCCTCGGTCTCCCTCTTCCAAGCACACATTGCACTTCTAACTTTTATACTCGCTTAATCATTATCTCATCATTCATTCTCTCCTCATTTCAAACACCATCTTAAAGCTCCTCTCTGCATCTTACTTAAAACATCCATTTTTTCCATGTATTCATTTCTGGTGTCATCATTCCGCCTTCTTTCAAACATTGAGACTATACCGATTTTCTTATTACTACGCATTAATCTTACTTCTTCTGGCAAGTCCAAATTTCACTTAAATTCATGAAGGTGGACACCAACTCACTATTATGTATTGTCATTTTTGCTAGAAATTATGAGATTTTTCAGTCGCTTCTAGCATTCCAAGGACGGAGCGAGTCTAACATTGGCACTGCATGGACAGTAAAGGACGACGTAAAAAAAGAGCGGTGAACTAGAAAGGTCATACAACAATCTCTATTAGAAAATAATTTTCGGCGAGATAAGATGGTCGTTGGTATGTTATATAAAAGGTATGTGAATTTGGCGTCTATTTCTCACGTTCGTTTATGAAGTGATATATATGATCGTACTTTATCAGGTTAAAAATAAATAAATCTTAGACGAACATTTGTTCGACTGGTATTATCTGTTCATGCGTAGAAGTTTTTCTTATTTTCTGAAAATAAAATATTATCTTGACATTTTCAAACTTAACAGCACAGCAGGTCACTATCGTGTCTAAGGAAGAATTATAAGATTGATAAAAAAGTGAAACTGATAAATATAAGCCAAATAATAAAATTAACATAAAGATCATTTCACAGAACCAAAAACCAATTTAAGTGTTCAATACAATCTCAAACCGTTACCAAATGAGTTCTGCGCCCGTGGGCTAGGCCTCCAGGAATGTCGGTCCTGCCAGCGCCACGTGACTTGCTAACAATGGAGCTTCATGCCGTCTGGTCGTCTACTGCCTCCCGCTGAGATAATCAAGCCGAGCCCTAATTATGGTTATCCCAACTCTGCTTATTTCTCCTCTTTTCTGGTAACTAATAATAACAAGATGTAAATTCGGATACTTTACTTTCTTGATAAACATACTTTATAGGAAGGAGTTGATTTTTAACAGATTTATTTGTTGGCAACCGTGGTCTAAGCAAACGGGTGCCCCAGATTCGATTCCTGGCTGATTCACTTCCAGACTGGTTTTATTATTAGACCGTTTTACGTCTGAATTTAAGTTTTTTCTGTTACTTACATGATGCTTACCATAAATTATAAAAGCGCTTATAAGCAACACAAACAAAATAGCGCTATATAAAACTCTGACTAACGAAAGACTGCAGCAGCTTAATACCTACCTACCATCTTTGAAAATTTAACTTTCTTGCCATCGAAACATTGAGTTTGATCTGTCAAGAATGTGTGCTAGCTTAAGTGCAACAGCACACACGCACACAATAAACCAATATGCAAGAGACAACATTTTGTTCGGCATATCTAAACTTGAATACCATCTGCAATCGATCCCCAAGCCGCCGGATGCTAGTCAAGTGTTTTACCAACTTTTAGCCATGAAAAGATTGACTTATTTCAAATGTGCCATTGAAGACGACTACAACTTTCTTAGAAAGGTTCTGCACTGCCCAAGTAACATAATTTGAAGCGGAAATCCCAAAAGAAATTTATCGTCGAGGTAACATAATAAAATATACTATCACGTAGTGAAATTTCAATAACAGAGAACCATTGGTGTACTGAACCACCGTCACTCCGTCTCACCTCCTGTCGAGTAATCTGAGAGACTGGAGCAAGTCGACAACATGCCAATCGCCAATAAATGGCGGTCACGTTAGAAGGAGTGTAAAGTAAAAGACAGGCAACTTGTAGACGATGGAGTTGCCGGGTTTTTCTTTACTTCAAAAGAAGTGGGTCACTCTAAAGGTGCGAAATTTTTCGTACTGCATATGACATGCACAAGTGAGACCTTGCAGTATCTCACAGAAAAGCGACTGCCCTTCTGCAAGTGTGGAAGATACAGCAGAATGGACCATTTCATGAACAGCTGCCCACTGTGTAAGTTTGCTGAAGACGTGATACGCTGCAAAACATAACACCAGACGTTGTGACCTGGCTGAAGAGGACGCATTGTGTGTGATAACCGCGAAGAAGATGACAAATCTATTTACAAGAATAAAAAAACCTCATTAACACATTTAAATAAACATGCTCAGATATATATCTCAACTTTCCTATCTCAGCACACATCTTTCGTCAATTCAACATTCAAAACTCTCTGACTTTTCATTACCTTATTTCAAAATATCATTTACTTGATCCAACGATACATGCCTTGGGCTTCCTTAAACCGCCTTCCATTCATATTTGTAACATATTTGTTTAGCTATTTTTTCTTTTTTATTTGTTTTTTATGCCAAACCATATCAGATCATCATCTTTATCTTACATAATATGTCAGTCTTAAGTTCACATTCACCCCTAATCACTTCATTCCGTATTATGTCATACATTGTCCCCCCATACATTCTTTTCGGTGCACTATTTCAACATAATTTATCCGATTTCTTTCAGTCTTTTTCCACGTTTGTGTTTGACTCCCATACATAAAATTTAGCATTAAAATACTGTTGCAGACTATCATCTTAGCAGATTTTGATACTGTCCGGTTCAAATATTTATGTTTAAGGGCCCCGTTGACTTTGTTTCCTATTACTATACGCCATTCGATATTTCGCGTAACTCTTCCATCATCTAAGGAATACTCCTTAATTTGCTACAACCTTCCAGTTCACTCATATATCACAATTACTTTTCTTTGACAGTTTTCTATCAGCATGACTTTTTTTAGAATTTTACATTTATTCTAAGATAAAAATATAGTTTTTAAGTAATTCTAGGATTTTGGCGGTTTCGCAGACTGCACCATTTTGCATATAATAAACAAATACGAACAATAATAAATAATAAATAAAATAAATAATAGGTTTATTGATAGCAACATAGTATGTACAGATTATATTTGAATAACACTTCTAAAACACATAAATTGCAGATAATACATTAAATACAGAAGCTATCAAAAGGTCTGGGCTCATCTAATAACATCCCCTCGGCCAAGATACACCCCACCAATATAGGGCGAACTCAGCCACGGGGACACCAGATGTTTTTCAGCCCACACCCTAAAGGCATCATCCACTCCCATAATAAATTGACACGTCCTTTAATCACATGCAATTGCCACATCATTATACACACATAGAATTGTGGTGAGTTATGGTGCCATAGTATTATATTTGCTTCACCCTTTCGAGACCCATTCTAATGCTTGTCATTTAATCCGAAATCGTCTTGACTCGACCTGTTTGTTAGGTAAGTGTATCGAAACGTTCTGTCAGCTGCCAGCTGCCAGCCGCCGCCTCGCGCCTGTGCTGCTCGCTGCTCCAGTAGGCCCACGCATCGCCTGACGATTCTTCGATTTAGACCGGAGTATTTATGCAATGTCTGCCACTACCGCGTTGTTGGCCAATTATTTTCGTTTATACAGCTGGACCTCTGTTATTCGGATCGGACTTCCGCGAATATAAATCAACAATCTCAGCATATATAATATGTCCACATATCGCATTTAGAAGAACTTTTGATATTTTATACGCGTAAAACTGAGAAAACAGTACATTAAAAAAAATACACAAACATACATATAGCATCACGACATTCCACGTCCTTCGCATGTTCTCTATTCATACACCTCCTTATACAACCTTTAACATTTATTTTTTCATAATATCATTCACTTGATCCAACTATACTTTACTTAATGTTCCTCTACCACCCATCCACTAATATTATCACTATAGATTAGTTTTTTTTAGTTTTCCTTCATTCATTCATTCCAGATGCCCAAACCATCTCAGAGTGCTCTCCTTCATCGTACTCAACACATCAGCCTTATGTTCACATTCATCCGTAATTACTTTGTCCGTTTTCTACCATATATTGTATCACCGTGTATTCTTCTCTGCACACGCATTTCTACAAAATTCTGCACTATTTCAGGTTCGCGTTTCTCTTGCATGCATCAAAGTTGGAACTAAAATACTGTTGTGGACTATTATCTTGGTAGATTTTTATACTGTCCAGATTGAGTGTACATATTGATTTTTATACTGTCCAGATTGAGTGTACATATTGATTTTTATACTGTCCAGATTGAGTGTACATATTGATTTTTATACTGTCCAGATTGAGTGTACATATTGATTTTTATACTGTCCAGATTGAGTGTACATATTGATTTTTATACTGTCCAGATTGAGTGTACATATTGATTTTTATACTGTCCAGATTGAGTGTACATATTGATTTTTATACTGTCCAGATTGAGTGTACATATTGATTTTTATACTGTCCAGATTGAGTGTACATATTGATTTTTATACTGTCCAGATTGAGTGTACATATTGATTTTTATACTGTCCAGATTGAGTGTACATATTGATTTTTATACTGTCCAGATTGAGTGTACATATTGATTTTTATACTGTCCAGATTGAGTGTACATATTGATTTTTATATTGTCCAGATTGAGTGTACATATTGATTTTCATATTGTCCAGATTGAGTGTACATATTGATTTTTATACTGTCCAGATTGAGTGTACATATTGATTTTTATACTGTCCAGATTGAGTGTACATATTGATTTTTATACTGTCCAGATTGAGTGTACATATTGATTTTTATACTGTCCAGATTGAGTGTACATATTGATTTTTATACTGTCCAGATTGAGTGTACATATTGATTTTTATATTGTCCAGATTGAGTGTACATATTGATTTTCATATTGTCCAGATTGAGTGTACATATTGATTTTTATACTGTCCAGATTGAGTGTATATACTAAACGAAGTTCATTATCCCTCATAAATCTTCCATCAACTGAGACAATACTACCTAAATAACATAATTCTTCCTCTTTCTCTAATATTTCATTTTTTACCCATATATCTTAATAACTTTTTTTTCACCATAACTTTGGATTTCGCAACATTCATTCTCAGATTTTTCTATTTGCCTTTCTCATACAATTTACTTACCAAACATTATGATTCATCTTCATTCTCCGCTAACACTCCATGTCATCAATATACAGACAAAAATACATCTACAAAAATTCACAGAAATCCAAATTGAAGATGCGGACTTGTCAAAAAGAGAGGCCGAGAGATATTGTTGTATTCGACCCCAATTATTGATCCATCGTTTAATTATCAATCCACTGAAGTAGGCAAGTAGTCCATAGTTCGTCATCACACGTGTAGGAAATACTATCGCACGTGGACAGTCAAGAACATCCGCGCACATCTAGTTCATGACAGAATTGTTTCCAGACAATCTACGAGTATTTAACTACACTGAAACACTTTTTAATTCTTTATTTTTTGGCACCATCGAGAATTAAACGTCAAACCGCCGAGTAGTTATGATGATGACAACAACAAAAAATTGGTCAGTGAAAAATGTGTAACGATCTTTCCGCTTACATTTATATAATGTCTAATGTAAACGTGTCTTTAAGTATTGTACTTTTACTATTATTAAGTAAATTCAGCAATTATTTATTGTAAAATTGTATTTATGTCTGTTATTTTTAGAGATTTTTAATAAATATTGTACTATAGTTCGGAAATTCTAGAATGAGTCCTGTAACAGCTCACAAATTTGCCCCAATACAACCTTATGTAATGTATTTACCTAAATAACTTGCTATTTATTAGAATCGAGGCTTATATTAAAGTTGATAAAATAATTAAAATTACTAAACATCGTTACAAGGTTGTATTGGAGCAAATTTGTGAGCTGTCGTCACAGAACTCATCCTAGAATTTCCGAACTATAGAACATTATATCCATGTAAAGAGTGCTCGAAAATTGATTATAAAAATTATGAGAAAATCCGTACATAGAATTTTAGCATAAACCGAATTACAAAGATTCAATAGTACATATGTAATATTTCGAAAATATATATTGTAGCTTCTTACAAATTCATGTTTCCTCGTTTATCAAATACGAGATAAAAGATTAAGAGATATAAACAAAATATATGGACATGACTGGTTGAAGGAAATTTAATAAATTATGTAAATGTACGTTATATAGGATGTATAGTTCAGTGATGAAACACGAGAACACGCTGGACTATTGATTTTTATATCGCGTAAATATTCCTAAGAACACACGTGTTGAACTAGATTCGGAGATGTGATGACTAGATTTGGAGATGTGATGACAAGGTTCAATAATTTATTGGTACTCAATATACGAGTATATGAGACTGGACAAAATTGTTCAAGTTCACCATTTTGTCCAGTTTTCCACTTCGATTTTATTTTTGCTTAAAAACTTTTTCTCGCTGTAGATTATATTATTAATAATAGTAAATTTACAATATATATATATAGCGCCGTTTAGAGAGTAAACTCACCTCAAAGGTGCTCTAACTCGGTATTCGAACCCATTATTATTGACAGATTGAGGTGCAAAGCCACGCGGTAGCACACTGGACTTCCGTGCGGAAGGTTGCCAGTTTGAATACTGCGCTGTACAGGCATTTTTTCGAATGACACAGGCATTTTTTCCACCTAGTATTCGGAGGTATAAAGGTACCTATGACTTCGGTTATAGATATTCTTTAAAAAAAGGTAAAAACATGCCGGTGTGTATCAATCGTCTCACTTCAGGTGTGCCATCGGATTCAGTATAGCGGTGTGGCCGACGAGTTTGCTGGTGAGCAACGGCTCACTCACTTAAAAGAAGAGAAAAAAAATAAAAAACTCCACGGCACAGCTTCTACTCCTCTGCGAAGGAACATTTCTCAAACACATATTTGAAGATTCAATAGATATCCCATTAAGGGGCATGAATACAAAGAGAAATAGTTTGAAACCAATATGTTAGCGATACTTGAGCCAATGTAAACATTTCTCAAACACATATTTGAAAGATACAATAGAGACATCCCATTAAGGGGCATGAAAACAAAGAGAAATAGTTTGAAACCAATGTGTTAGCGATACTTGAGCCAATGTAAACATTTCTCAAACACATATTTGAAAAATACAATAGAGACATCCCATTAAGGGGCATGAATACAAAGAGACATCGTTTGAAACCAATATTTTAGCGATACTTGAGCCAATGTAAACATTTCTCAAACACATATTTGAAAGATACAATAGAGACATCCCATTAAGGGGCATGAATACAAAGAGAAATAGTTTGAAACCAATATGTTAGCGATACTTGAGCCAATGTAAACATTTCTCAAACACATATTTGAAAGATACAATAGAGACATCCCATTAAGGAGCATAAATACAAAGAGAAATAGTTTGAAACCAATATGTTAGCGATACCTGAGCTAATGGAGACTTTTTAGAAGTGGACTAATAGAATAATATTTATGACTACCATATATCAGCCTAGCAGCTGTATTGAAAACAGACTTAAGTCAGCAGATCAGATAACAATAATCCAGACGCGATACAACTAATTAATTAATAAGAGTTTTAATTTCCCTTGTTGGAAAACATCGATGAACAAATTTTAACCCTCTAAGATTATAGAAGCCTAAAGACATCGTGCAACATATTTAGCTATCAAAGAAGAGTTTATATACTCGTAGTATAAGCTATAGGCTTTACCAACAAATCAGTAAGGTGTTAAAAAGCTTGTTATAAAAAAATACAAAATGTATAGATACCATCTAAAATTAAAACCAAAACCTAAAATCCAATGAACCAAAAATGTAAATTGAACATTCTACCAAATCGCTCAAAGATATACTCAATTCATCGTCAATACTGAGTAAAACTTCGAAACATACATAAATCGAGGTGTATTCTGTGTATGATGTTACTACGTATTTCATATTACATACGCACAATAATTGTAACAACCAAACTAGTCTGATAAGATAATCAGGAGAGGATCAAGAGGTGAGACATTGAACCTGGCTGCAGTGCATCGCTCCTCGCTGCCGACCTCTCAGCCGTCTCACTTCGCACCATGCGGCGGGAGTACGGGACACTCGAGTTGAATCGACTCGAAAAATAATAGTCATTATTATTATTATTATCTGATTATCTGACGACATTATTATTATTAAATTATCTGACGACACCGATATCCTTGCGAGGTGTTATGAAATACAAACATTTAAAAATAAATAAATACAAAAAGTAAATAAATAAATAAATGAGTACAAAAAATAAGCCATTATTATTATTATTATCTGATTATCTGACGACATTATTATTATCCAATTATCTGACATCCTTTCGAGATGTTATGAAATACAAAAAGTAAATAAAATAAATAAATACAAAAAGTAAATAAATGAATACAAAAAATAACAGCCATTATTATTATCCAATTATCTGACGACACAGATATCCTTGCGACGTGTTATGAAATTGTACAAAAATTCGGCCTGGGTCATTCTAATACTCGATTACTAAACATAATGCTATATTAAACACAATTAACATTTTTGGCAGCTTCAATTTACATATATGCATAACATCACGTCGACTCCCATATGTTTTGCATTGTATTGTATTACACTTTCATTTTATACAGTACAATCTGGTGGGCTTATTGTCAATGTGGAAATATCTTCCAGCCAACCAGAAAGATGTTAAAAAGACCTAAAGTGAAAACTACACTGGAATCCTTTATTTAAAAAAATCTGAGTTCCAGGGGGATTTGGAAACAGGCTTCTTTTACCAATTAGGCCACACGGAGGTTGTACCTTATGGTGTATTCAGAAAGAACAGAACTCCAAATTTTCGACGCAGCCTAGCGGGTTTCTGGCATTTAGAGGGTCATTGATGAGAGTTTGCTCTCTAAACAGCGAATAAATTATTATTTTATTACATTATTATTGAACGGTTCATTAAACATGGTTTAAGCTCTGATAGAAAGCACCACAAATAGATTTGAGTTCTTGCCTTAATCCCCGCTAATTTGATACAGATTAGAGCCTTCTTCATAAATTAAAATCATACATGCATACTATCACACTGTCTTCCTATTAGGGTAGGCAGAAAGGATAGAGCGCCAGAATTTCCTATCGCGACACACATCTTTCGCCTATTTTACATTCATACACCTCATACAGATTCTACGATTTCTCTGACTTTTGCATCTCCTGTTTTCTAAATATCACACTTGATCCATGCATACTTTCCTTAGTATTCCTTTATTACGTCTTCCACTCACATTTGCACTGTATATTTATCTTGTGTTTCTTCATGCATTCGTTCCACATGCCCAAACCATCTCAAAATGTTCTTCTTCATATTGCACAACACATAAGCCCTAAATTTAGATTCATTCCAAATAATTTTAATTCGTATTTCACTATACCATATGGTACATTATCACCCCATGTTTTCTTCGCAGTGCATGTATTCGGTTCCCTTCATCCTTTTCCACGTCAATGTTTTACTCTAATACATAAAGTTGGTACTTAAATATTACTGTGGACGATCATCTCAGCAGATTTTGATACTATCCGGTTCTAATATATTTTTTAAGTGCACCATTGCCTCTGTTTACTATTGCTACACGCCGTTTGATATCCCTCTATATTTTTTAACTCTTCCTCTATATGATAAATACTACTCAAATAGCACAATCCCTCGACTTCCTACAATCTTTCATATTTCACCCATGTGTCGAATTTACTTTTCCTTTCACACTTTTCTATTACCATGAAATTGTAACATTTATTCTCAGATCTTCTCTTCACATCTCTCATACAATTTATTTATCAAACTCTACAATTCATCTTCACTGTCCGCCAACACTACCATGTCATCTGCATACAGCAATCCGAATACATTGACCTCTGTAGTTCCTTCACACATGAATCTACATAAATATTGAACAACCAGGGTGACATAACGCACCCTTGCTTTACCCTTTTTGAAATATTAAACCATTCAGTCAAGATACCATTCACTCTATCTAATACATGCTCTTCTTTCAGCGTATAATGTCGCAAATATTTGTTTAACCCTTCCCTTACGGTGATAAAAATGAAACGCGTGTTCCGGTGTTGGGTAGTGAGTACGCGATCAAAAATTAGCGATTTTAAATAGGAAAAATAAGAACATTCATAGATAATCCCCTTAATTAATTATAATTGAAGTTAAAAATTATAATAATTGAGATTTATTTGCTGAAAACATTAAAAAACCATCTGGCAACGCTCACGGAACGGGCGTAGATCTAGTCTCGTTGCCAGCTCAACAGCTACTGCGGCGCGGCAGGGTTGGTGGCTAACTCGGGCGTGGCTTACACTTGCGAGGTTGAGACAATTGCGCTCCTCGCTATTCAGTGACGTATGCAAAAGTGAGATGCGAATATAGTGTCGCGCTTCCCGCATACTTTTCACCTATCGTCAAGACCCAAGATCAACGTGTAGAAGATACCCAACACCGGGAAGGAAAGGTTAAGTTCAACTCCATAAACGAGTATTTATTCAATATTTTTCATAGTTTGCGGTCATACGATTTTTCCAAAAGCAAAAACATGCAAAATACTCTTTTCTGCCATACATTTTTACACAAACATACGCAAAGAAAAAAAATTATAACACCTCTTTTCCTTTTATTCGATTATTTTGGAATGAGTTTAAACTTTTAAATTTTCAATTGAAGCAGTGAATTGTTCGTTATTAGGTTGTGCCGATATATTCCCTTGGATAATTTCAACTGTCAGATGAATCCAGAAGTACGCAGGGACAGTGAAACAGTGCACTGTTAAAAATACAATGGCCTCGTTTTATCATCTTTGGGAGATCATAACGGGGAACGGGTAGGCTCGTTTACGGTTCTCGTTTGTTCAGTGTCTGATTTTTATCGCTGGAAGACGTAAATGATCTTGTAACACCGGGACTCAGCTATTCTGAATCATGAATAATTGAACCGAGTCAAGAAGATAAACCAGGGCTGCGTCCTTAGCAAACGAGGAAGATGTACATAATACACGATCCATGCTTTTTTAAATGACTATGCATTAAAAAACTTTATAATAAATTACACATTATGTACAAACAGTTACAAACCGTATTCGTGAAATATTCTCAAACCGTATTCGTGAAATATTCTCCGAAAACATTTTCACACTTTCGTTGTTTACGATATATGATAATCTAAAGATTTTAGTACCATGTGACAATTTCTTTCAATTAACCAGAAATATTATTAAACTTGTGATTATTAATATTATGAAACTATAGACCATATAATTTTCGGTTGTCCTTTACGAAACAGGTTTGATTTACTAAAAGCTTTTCCGCGTCTAATGAATGTTACGTTTATTCTTCTCTGCGTCTAATGAATGTTACGTTTATTCTTCCGCATCTAATGAATGTTACGTTGATTCTTTTCCGCGTCTAATGAATGTTACGTTTATTCTTTTCCGCGTCTAATGAATGTTACGTTTATTCTAATGAATGTTACGTTTATTATTTTATCTTTTCCACGTCTAATGAATGTTACGTTTATTCTTTCTACGAAGAGCTTTTTTGAAGCTTAATCAGTTGAAACGGTAAAGTATGTAAAATTGTCATTTTTTTAAATTGGTTTTATTATATTAACTCATAATTTTTTTAATTTGGTGACACAAATAAAAAAACATAAATGTTTAAAAGGCGTAAAGTGATAACTAGACTGGAACACTTTTAAAAAAAAATGGGTTCAACGGAAATCGAACCCGCATCCCTCGGCATAAAAGATAGGCATCTTGCCAACTAGGCCAGGAAGATAGTAATATCGAGCTTAAAACAATGTCAAGGATAAAAGTGATTATGATTCTTCATTATGTAGCGCTTTTATGACTAAGATAACCCTATGTTTTATAATTGTTATTAATGAACACATTATTTTAGAGCACCTTTTTATGTAAACCTATACACAAACGATACAGTTATTGTTTAAAACAATTTATTGCCATATAAGTAGGTTGTATTTATTTTGGCCACCTTTTACAACGAACTAAAGAGCATACATGGGCTTCGAAACACATGTCAAAACATTTTAACCCACGTATACATGGGAATTCACTGAATCAGTTAATTAAACACTGAGTTCGAAGGATATCTAAGTTGTAGGAAAATAATGCAATAACGCCAACTTAAAAATAACTAAAATAAAATTCTTACTAAACGAATGCTAGGAATCACTCTCTGACCTTTTTTAACGCCACAAGGTGACCTATGTCGTATTATAAACTAAATAAATGTCCTTGTGTTACAATAGCTGTTGGGTGAATTGAAATGCGCTAAAAATATCCTTGTTGATGTGTCATATGTCAAAAAGGTGATGCAAATAATTTATTTATGGTCGATTATCCACCATCAACAATTTTTACAAAACATAATTACCACTTAGGTCGAAAAGTTTCTGGACTGAACAAGTAAGAACATGTATTATGGACAATACCACACCGACCACGTTCATTGCATGGTCAGGAAAATGTGATACGTGGATCGATCCATAAACGCTCTAACTCGTTTAGGCCGGTAAATTTTGTGACTGGAAATACAGAAATAAATATACTACAGCAATGATCATAACAATAACATGATTAAAAATACCTGCTGTCACAAAAAATTACATACATACTATCACACACAATAGGCCAGTGCCCAGAAGGACCAGATCTCTTGGGTTAAAAAATAGTCAAAGTTTTAGGAAAATAAAATAAAATAAAGAGAAAATAAGGATAACCGACATAACAAGTAGCTCACCAGGTTGTACTGTAGAAAACAAAAGTGTTCTACAGTCCAAACCTTCGGGTTCTCCTGACCACAGGCATTGAGTACATGGTCTGCAGCACAACTTTTAAATCCAGGATCAGGATACTGAGTCACCAAAGAGTCTCCCTAACCACAGCCATTGTGTACATGGTCTGTAGGACAACTTGTAAATCCAAGATCAGAAAACTGAGTCACTATCGACTTTATAGTAACTACAAAGTTAGTTAGTTACATCAGTCAAATTTTTATTGCGACATATACCATATACTCAAATGTTTTCTCGATCAATATTTCAAATGGATCGATATTTGTCTGCCTCAAAGTGTAAAAGATCTAGGCGGCATGTGCAGCTTTAGGAAACACTTGAAGACAGCCCTTTTTGGAAAGTCTTATCAAAATTTATAACCTTACCATATACTTTATGAACACTGCACATGTACATTATACTCCATCTAAAGCCGAATGTGTTAATATCGGAAGATCTACAAAAGTTTGTTTACAGTAGTTTATCTTTAATTTGGTAAATTTTCTGTGGTTTTCTTTCCAAATGTGTTTTTCTAAATGTGTATAATAAATACGGGGAAGTTCGTAATCTAATGGCCGCATCTACCACCTTTTTTGCTTTACATTTAACTAGTTTTTTTTTTGTAATACTTCTAATCTGTCAATAATGGTGGGTTCGATTCCCAATTTAGAACTCCCTTGAGGAAAGTCTGATCTCTAAACGACGCTATATAAATTGTCCTTTTTATTATTATTGTCAGTCAATTTCAACTTCGTTTCAACAAACAGTTGAAGAAACCAAAAAGAAACAATTTGTAAAATGACAGGTTTATTGATATTTCATTCAATTGAATTAAAAATGTTTCCGTGAGCCACGCAAGGAGTAAAGGCCTCAAGAGAGCACTGCCGGGGGACCATGACGAATTGCCTGCTCCGCGCCGTGGCGTGGAAGATCAGCAGATGGAGTGGTACGACCTACATACGCGGAAGTAACTAACAGCGCGTTTTGGCTGCCTGCTTAGGGCTACCAGACGATTTTACTGAATTTTTTGGAACAGTTAATACATTGTTTTCACAATCTTGAAATATGTACATATTTCTTAAGAACTTTTTTTAATCATGTTTGACAATTTTGATTAAACAACTGAGTTGAATTTTGACAAAACAACTTTTTATTATTATAGCAAATGCTCAAATTGATGGCCGTTCTGTTCCATGCACTGTTGATAACGTGGAATCGCAAACATCACAAAACATTTGTTTTTTTTTTGTATTTGGGCGCATTCTCTCTCAATGCCAGCTCTCAATTAATCGATTAATTAATTATGCAACAAAGTTTATCATGGATGAGTCTCCATAAGTCTGCTAGCGTGAGGTCTAGGGAGCGCGGGGGGTATCAGTTCGGCGAATTTTACTAGAAATAAAAATCTTTCTTATCTCTCAACTCCTCACAAATGCGTGGTATGACAAATTCCTACAAGTTCAATTAAACGGCATAATGTGAAAATGTGTGTATATTTTTGGGACATGTAAAGGGTCTTTCAAATTGAGCAGTTTTTTTAATTCTTGGATAAAACATAGATGGCGTCGCGAACTTGCCTGGGTCTTGTGACATTTTAGAAGTGTAATGTATGACATTTATGAAAATGAAGTATACAATACAACAACGCGTTCAAATTGTTGAATTATTTTATATATTGTAATCTCCGGAAACGGTGACGTTAATTGGCCACCAAGATCGTGTGATCTGACACCGTTGGACTATTTTCTCTGGGGTTACGTGAAAAGCCAGGTCTATAAGAATTACCCCCATTCAATTCCTGAGCTGAAGGACGAAATTATTTGCGGTATTGGTGAGTTAGAACCGCAATTATGACAAAATGTCATCGAAATTTTTGACAAAAGAGTGGACATATGTGGAGCTGCAAGAGGTGGACATTTGTTGGATATTGTTGTTTATGTTTAAATATCATACATTATACTTCAATGACCAATAAAAAGCTTTTTGAAATCTAAGCAAATTGTGTGTTTTATTCAAGAATTAAAAAAAAAATCATAAAAACCGCTCAATTTGAAAGACCCTTTATATTCAAATTGCTAACAGTTTCAAATTGCTAATATGACAAACCCTTTTTTGATTGGCAAACCTTTGTTTAATCTACCGGACAATTATTTACTCCATGGTGCATTAAAATTGTTTTGTGTGTCGTACTCAAAAACTGAATTGTGAAGAGCCTCACTACAATTCACAAACCTTGTTGGAAAAAAAATCCGACATCGATATCTCAGTGAATAAATTGAGAATTGAACATCTTCATAAATGTTATATTTATAACTGAATAACTTCACGTGGAAGTATAAGTAACGCTATTCCTGTTGTCATTATTATTTATGGTATATAGATATTTAATCCCTATTTTTTTCTTGTTATTTGGTGTAATTGGGTTAAACCTGTACCAAATGTAAAATAAATAAACCCACAAGGTTGCACTGTATATTTATTTATTTAACACTTCTATTGTAAATATAATATGGTGGGGTTATTGCCAGGCGGCAATCTCCTCCAACCAACCAGACAAAAGTAAATTAAACAAGTTACATGGTCGCCTAAATCATTCAAATGACTATCCATCCCCACGAAATACATAAACACATACGTGAGTATATTCCCACGAACCCCACAAAGACGGACAATCACCCAAACATTATTTTTCATGTAAAGTGAGGTATCATCAATTAAAAGAAATGGACGGGATGGGGGAGAGGAAACGAAAAGAAAAATCGGGAATGAAACACGTTATTTTACTGCCTAGAAAATAAAAAATATTTCAGTCGCTTCTTAAAAAATGCCAAGGTCGGAGCGAGTCTTATACACAATGAAACTGCAATATAATAATACATAAGTCTATCTATATAGCTTTAAACTTATTAACTAGATGATAACTATTTTATAACTGTTTTTTTTTATCTAAAATCTTTTGCATGAACATCAGAAAGTGTTGTCATCCTACGGCTGACAAACTCAGGACGGGCGTCCGTGAGCCACCACCCACTCGGTCATAAAGCTCAACAACTGGATTTATGGAGTGACTATCCACTATCCACTGGGCATCGAGCGAGGCGATAAACCGAGCAAAAGACCGATGGCACCTCAACACCGCCGCAGCACCATTTGAAGAGTGATTGAGCGCGGTCATAAACTTAAGAGAGGAATGGAACGGGTTGCGAATGAAGGAATAATTGCAATAAATTAACCTTTGACAACACACGAAGAAAGGTCATTTGGAATTGTTACATATAGAATCACTTACTTAACAATGGGTAAAAATGTTACATTCGTTATAATCATCATCATCGAAGGACCTAACAAGTGAGTATTTGATTCCTTAAAAGGCCCTCTTTCATATTATCAATTTTAAATTAGGATTATTGAATTATTCGATTACAACTTGATCCCAGGCTATTTATTTTCTTATTTTTTGTATAGTCCCCTTTAATACATTCGAATGGTTGATTAAAATATATTAAAAAATGTGGCCAGGAGACAATATTGTTACTCTTTTATATAGAAATGTATTGTTGTATCTGCATAATATAAATCTGAAGCACGTTCCTTTAGTGACAGCGACATTTTTTTGATAAATTATCTTTGCATATTTGTATGACGTTCAAAAACATGATGAATATTGTTAACGATCTAGCACGAGAATTTTTAACAATAATATTTTTATTAGGTTGAGATTATTTTTATAAATGTATTAGCATTAATAATACGAAAATAGAGCTGTGTAGGTACAAGATTAACGTTTTATTTTTATACTATAAATAAAAAAAGATACACTTTTAGTTGTGTGAATCATTCAGCTGTTTTTTATGTTTATTTTGTTTTCAAATAAACTGGGGTATTAATACCCTAATAATCAAAAAAATGTTATCAATACATTAAAATTGCTAAAAGACTAGCGAAAAAGAAAATTTCGGATCATTAGTATATATGTACAGGGTGTCCCAAAAGTCAACGTCAAGCCGGTATCGAGGAAGAGGCCAGCTTATGACGGTTCAGAATTTTTTTTTAAATCTTGAAAAAGCCTTATACTTTTCGAGTTATAGGCATTTCTTCGAAAATTGTGAAAGTAGCTACCCGGCGCCGAATGTTTGTATACTGTGACTATAAATTGTCATATTTTATGATTTTAATGGTTGTATCACAATCCTAGATAACCCTGCTATTTGTCGGAGTCCGATATAAAACAAAAAAAATCTGCACCTTCGAAAAAAAAATTGTTTTTGTCCGATCATAAAAATTACTTACTCTTACTCGTTCGTGCGCAGTATCGTTTGTCTCGCTCAAATTTATTGAATTCGATCTTTAATTACAGAAATTAATGTTTTAAAATTATTTTTAAAGGAGTAGTAGGTATGTATTGTACTATTTTGAAATTCTTACTAAACAGGCCATATTTTAATGTAACTTGCCAGGTTAGCGTAGTACATTATTTTTACAGTATGATGAGTTAAAGTTAGCTGATAAAAAATATTAATTTTTATGATCGGACAAAAACAATTTTTTTTTCAAACGTGCAGATTCTTTTTTGTTTTATATCGGACTCCAACTAATAGCAGGGTTATCTAGGATTACGATACAACCATTAAAATCATAAAATATGGCAATTTGTAGTCACAGTATACAAACATTCGGCGCAGGGTAGCTACTTTCACAATTTTCGAAGAAATGCCTATAACTCGAAAAGTATAAGGCTTTTTCAAGATTTAAAAAAAAATTCTGAACCGTCATAAGCTAGCCTCTTTCTCGATATCGGCTTGACGTTGATTTTTGGGACACCCTGTATATATCTTTATCATTAGTATATCTATTTCTTTAACATATCTTCATATTTAGGTCCACTGAAGCAGGCATTGCAAGCAAGCAAGTAAAAGAAGCAACAACACAAGCGTAGGTCTAGCGCGTATGAGTATTGTTACCAGACGAACTTTTTTACTAAACGAACTATTTTACCAGACGAACTTTTTTACCAGACGAACTCTTTTACCAGACTTGGGGATTTTTAAATATTTTTTTTGTACCATCAGAAATCGGACCCAAAAACCCCGGGTGAGAGTCAAGCGTTTTACCAATTAGGTCACGGAGGTCATCAATCCTTTCGTTGAAATCAATAAAATCAAAGGTTCCTTTATAAAATTTCAGAAGTAGTTAAAAATAGGTAATCACCTATCCGCTGCCTTGAATACTATATATCAACTGTACTATCGTCGAAACAAATAATATTTTATCAGTAAGTGTCGTTCGAAAACAAACGTAACTTTAAAACACCGGTTACAAACTATCCGTCATAAAATAAACCAAATCTTCCTAACCTATGGGTCGTAAGAAAAACATATGTTGTTTGGTAAAAGTGTTTGTTAAATAACAATATTCGCACGCGCCGAGTACATGTGCGAGTGTTGTTATCTCTTCACGTGCGGCAATGTTGCCAATACGTGCAGTTCAGTTTAGATCCCCTATGTTATGGGGAACAAAATATGTCCCCATAGACTTGAAAATTTAAATCTTCTTTTCTTTTTATGAACACGACGTCATGTAGTTATAAAGAAGGGACTACCCAAAAGGACTCCTTATCCTTCGATGACACATCTGAATGTGATAACAACTATAAGGACGACGGACTTAAGTCCGATGACACGGGAAAAGGAAAATTACTCGCAGCGCAATAAATATAGGCCTGGATTTCAAACAGCCTAGCAAATTCCCAGCGCTTTCACATAAAACTATCCTTCGATGCCACTAGATGAGAGAAGCCAATCAGTGCAAATACGTGAAATGACGAACCGCGAGTTCGGTGCATTAAATGGTGGTTCTAAACCAGAAGACTCAATTACTGGAACCGAAGATAATATTGTATCCCACCGATGTTCTTCTAACAATTTTTGAACCGATGTAAAAGAAGACGATGTATAAATGATATATATATATATAAACAAATTTTACATTTATGAATACATATTTTCATAAATGTAGAATTTGTTTTACTTCCGTGAATATTTCACGGGTTGCAACTAGTTACATTAAATGATCAGTTTACATATTTAAATGCCCCGTTCAACTCACCCATAACACGTAAACATACTGCCCTGATAACATAACTCATCAACCATCTCCAGTTTCTCTGAGTTAACCCATACATCGTTAACACTTTTTGCCACACCTCTATTAATTTTACAAGGGTCGCTTAGCCAAAACTAATACCCTTGTCAGGATCACGACTCAAAAAAGGTTAGGAAACACTGAAATAAACCAATAGTAATAAAGAAATACTTTAGTGTTAGAGAGTTTAACAGTTTTTAGAGAAAGCCGCAGAAGACCAGAGTGTGTTTGTCCGCCCAGACCAGAGATAATGAAGGTACTCGTATCTGCCATAAAAGAAATCATCTTCCTGATCTGCAAAAGTATTAATGGCTCAATTCCAGACGCTGCCTTTCATTGCCAATGGTGTTCTGTAATCTTCCTTTGGGTTGGAGAATTTACTTCAAATATCCTTTGTTCTTTCCTTTTGCACCGCATACCAACTTTATAGCCGACTGTAAAATGGTCATTTCACTCTAATGATACTTCTTGGAGCACTGAGAGAAAAGTTGTTTAAATTCTTAATAATCGGTGCGATATATGTAAAGGATAAATATTATAATACATTAAAGGAATATCATTTCCTTTTTTTTTTTATTAAAAATAATATATATGACCGAAATCATAGGTTTCCTAATGCCCCCGAATACTAGACGGAAAAATGCCTGTATTATTCAAAGTGGAATTCGAACCAGTGCCCTTCCGTACGGAAGTCTAACCCGTTACCGCGCAGTCAAACACCTTAGATTTTTTTTTAAATGATGTCTAAATTCATCAATATGATAACATTTATATTTTTCAATGAAAAATGATTGTTTTTAACACAATTTAAAAATACATTAGCAGGGTTTGAAAAATATTCTAGAAACGCTTCTACTCGTAGTTACTGGAACAACGAGGCGTGGCCACTGAAAGACTGAAGGGTTTGAAAAAGTCATAACTTGTTCATTTTAAATTTTTTCTTTACAGGTTATAGAACTTTACTATTCCAAGATACTCAGCAGCGCTTGCAGTACGCCATTTGATTTCAACACCTAGCCAGAGATAACAACAACTTTTTGAACAACTTAATAATGAGTGATGAGGCCCATTTTCATTTAAACGGGTACATCAACAAACAAACAAAACTGTAGATTTTGGGGTACTGAAAATTTCAAGGAATTACATCAGCATCAATTGTATCCCCAAAAATGCACTGTTTGGTGCGGTGTTATGGCTGAAAGTCAGCCAGAAAGAATCGACGGAGCCCTGTAAAGGATAATGCTTGAAAAAAAATTACGCCCTGCGGTCGAAGATAATCAGGAGGTATGGTTCGAACAAGATGGAGCTATTGCACATACTGCCAGGGCAACAATGGCAGTGTGCGGAGTACAGTACAGCGATATACATCCTTCAGCCTTTCATGGGCCACCCTGTGCAAGAGGAAGACACCAAAATTCATGATCGACTAAAGTAAGTTGCGACAGGAATAACATCAAAATTTAACGGCGGTTTAAGAGAAATCGTAAAAGTTTTATTTGAATCTCGAAAAGAAGCCAAAATATAATACTTGGCTGTATAGGTAAGGAAATCAATATAGACTTGAAAGAATGTTTTTCTCCAGTTCAATACATCCGTGAATATACCATAATTTTTTTTAATCATTCTGCTATTTACATAGTATTTTTACAGTTATGAGGGATATCGAACGGCATATAGCGAGAGAAAACAATACCAATGGGCCCCAAAGCACATAAAATATACTCGAACCGGAGAGCCGAATAAATGGTGTAGAAATGTGAGCACTTAGAATAATTAATAGCTGGGACGACCAAGGTCTGAGTGAATGTGATGGAATACAAGTAGCCTGAACGAGTGGACTTGTTTTTGCTAAATAATTAGTGTAAGAATTGTTGTCTAGTTATAAGTAGTATGTAGGTGTTAATTATTTCTAAGAAATCATATATTAAGATTGTAAAAAATAAAATAAAATGACATGTAGGAAAATAAGATTAAGTACGAGTAAGTTCATAAATGATAACATATAATTGAGATTAGTTAAGTAATAAATTTGTATATAGGTATAGCCTTGACAAATGTTTGTACAATAATTTACTTTGTTTAATAAAAAAAAAAAAAGAATAATACATGAGGGACAATATATGACGAATACATTGTCCCTCATGTGTTCTTACCATTAAGACTAACATTTATGTTTTGTGTTTTAACCAACAAAGCTGACCCTCAAAATATCAGCCAAATCATGCTATTGGGGCACAAATGAATTATTTTCCTATTTTTGCAAAATTTCATTGAACTTGATTCAACCACATTTTTTTCCATCTTCCTTTCTCACGATTTCTTGTCACGTTTGCATTACAGATTCGTTTTGTAAACCTTTCATAGTTTATTGTATTTGTTTGATATGTCGAAGCTAACTCGGGGTGTTATTTTTTATAATACTCAATACAGCATTATTTAATTAACATTAATCCTTTATAACTTTATTTTGTATTATGTCATACATCGTCACGCCATATAATATTTTCAATAGGCACGTTTCAACTCCTCTTTTCTTCCTTTACGGTGTCATGATTCAGTACCATCAATAAAAATTACTTTAGATTTATATTAATAACATTGTTGTGAATCGCATTATTTGCCTCAGTTATATGCATTTCAGTGCCTCATTTACCAAGTTTTATATCGCAGTACACCGTTCAATATACTAGACAGTATAATTTCTTTTATTTTTACATAAAATTGTTCATGTTAAGATATTGCAATTATGAAATTCCGCGGTAATATACGAGTACTTTGGTTTGAGATAAGGAAACGTTTAACTTTACTTCAACTTTAAAGTCATTATTTAATAAAGCCAAGCTGGATAATTGGAAGCAACAATGGACCAAGTGAAGGGAAGCCAGATTTCCGGAGACTGAAAGTGGAAATAGCTTCTGGAATATCTCCAGTCTCCAGCGAAACGCTCTCTCGGTAACATCGAGACTCAAAGAGCATGAAATTAGAAAACCGTCTCTTTTCAGATGACTTTAGTTATCTTGGAATATTTTAAGTAATTACTATAGCTTCAAAGAATCTGAATTAACTAATCTAACGCAATGTGCAACAATTACCCAATCCATTTTCTACCTGTTTTAAAATTTTAAATTGATGAAAACAAGTTTGGTATGATTTTTCACATCTCTGTTCATTCACTGAACTTATTTCAACATTGAATTATCTCTCAAAATGGCAACTTAAGAATACACTTTTAAGGCTCAACCCCGTGATCTATATTTTTATATTCCAAAGATCTTATGCGATAAAGTCCGATAATGCCAATCAATCAAAAATACCAATTAAGATATCCGGATGTACATACAGATAATGAAAATTAAATTGATTAATTAATCCACAATTACATGGCTGGCTATTTATAAATATTTGTTTATGTACTGAAAAGAGATATGACACTTAAGTGGGATTTATAAAACCATAGCAACATTTACTGAACAATTATCAACAAATTAATAAATTCAACATAATTCTGAAGACATACGAGTACACCGCATAAAATCACTAAAAACAACACTTGAAGAAAAAAAATTTCATATTCAATCAACGATAATACAAAAATTACAAAATACCTAAAAAAAAATTTATAATGGCATGTCCAATCTCCTCGGCAAAACACAAGATTGAAAAAATACCGAAGAATACCCCTTTTGAACTAAATTATAGTGATGTACCGGGTACTAAAATATGCTGGGTACCGGAACCTAATATATGCCGGATATTGAATATCTGGAAAATCAAAAAAAGCTTTCCCGGTTACCCGGGAGGTCAGTCAAAAAATACAGATATTTATCCAAAAATATTAAAATTTTTTAGACAATACTTATCACCACCTCCTATCAACATACCCAGCGAAAGAATGTTCAGCGAAGTGGGTATTATATACGAAGAGAGATGGAATAAGAATCGCTGGAAAAAACTGCGTTAACATCGAAAATATCACTCAATCAGAAATAAAAAAGCATTAATGAAGTGACCTGACCTGGTCACCGATAACAGAATAACCTGACGATGTACTAATATGCAGCCAACGGGGAACCCAACGAACGGAACAGAAAGCAAATAGTAATCAGAGAACTGAACCAACGTAGCGTGAATTGTGAGCAAACATCAAGACATTAACGGATTTAACTCGACCAGCGGCCATCACTGAACTATTTTAACTGTTACAAAGTCGTAGATTATTATTACTGTTTGGTGTAATCTCTAAGAGATTCTCAATTATTTTGTATTTGACATAGAAAGTCATAGTCTTTCGGAGAAATTAGATTGCCCCTGTTAGGCTTCATGTTGTTCTTTGTAGCCTAAATAGAAAAACATTTGACTTTTTTTCAAATGTTTATGGTTCGTTTCTCGACGATGATCAACAAAAAAGTCACATGTTGTTTATTCACATTTAGAACTTTAAATATATCTGGTTGTTTGGATCAATAGAATGTTATCATTTAAATCTTCTTCCCGGTTGTATTGCTTATTAGTGAGCATCATGACCGCCTTGGTGATTCATCTCTATCCATATTTATACGCCAAACTTCGGAAGGTAGCAGTTAAGAGTTGTCCTGTTACACCCTTTACGTGATAGCCCTTGGTGATTCATCTCCATCTATCTTTACACACCAAACTTCGGAAGGTAACAGTTAAGAGTTGTCCTGTTACATCCTTTACGTGATAGCCCTTGGTGATTCATCTCCATCTATATTTACACACCAAACTTCGGAAGGTAACAGTTAAGAGTTGTCCTGTTACATCCTTTACGTGATAGCCCTTGGTGATTCATCTCCATCTATCTTTACACACCAAACTTCGGAAGGTAGCAGTTAAGGGTTGTCCTGTTACGTCCTTCATTTGATAGGTCGGAATTGTTACTCATTTGCACCGTCTTTCTACACCTCCAGTAACCACAAAATTTTGTATAGAACCTACTTTTATCGTAAAACTTACAAACATACCAACACACAATTTCTCTGTTCGATAACCCTCTTAATTCATCTGAGAAATAATAATAACTAAATAATTCAATATATAACCTCTCATTATTTTTTTATATTTTGGGTCAATATACGAGTACAACACACTTCGAATGAAAAATTACGCCAGTTGGGCCTAAGCATTACTCTTGTAACAAACAAAGGATCATTTTGTCTAAAAAAAGCCCCGAGATTGGAAGTAGAAACTTGAGTTATTAGAGAATTACACAGTTGATAATTTGTGCTCGAAGTATCGGCCCGATTTAAGGACACCTTACTCCTTCATCGAATATTATGAAACGGACTTGGGTTATTTATAGTTCGGAAATTCTAGAATGAGTTCTGTGACAGCTCACAAATTTGCCCCAATATAACCTTGTAACGATGTTAAGTAATTTTAATTATTTTATCAACTTTAATATAAGCCTCAATTCTAATAAATAGCAAGTTATTTAGGTAAATACATTACATACGGTTGTATTGGGGCTAATTTGTGAGCTGTCACAGGATTCATCCTAGAATTTGCGAACTATAGTTTAGATATTTTGGGTGGTGGAGAAAACAACAGTATTAGATAGAAAAGGATAGAATTTTGTACATATATTGATGTTATAAAATACATATATGTTACATATTAATATACTTATATTTTATATGCCACACGCGTTTATATATAACATATTTATACAGAGAATATAGATACTCGTATATGCATACATAAATATTAATATTTTAAATTATAATATACTGCGAAAATGGGGGCGGGGGAATAACGCCGTGACTTATAAGATACATATTTTAAATAGATAAATATGGGGGGATAGAAAAATATATGTTATATTTGTGCTCTTGACACAATTTGACGCCTACTTTTGCGAATTGGGGGACGAGGGGTGATACGAAGAATTTGTTTCGGCCTGTGGTGAAATTAGTGAAATAAACATGCAATTTATTATAAAATATTCCAGCAAAACTTGAATTTTTAATTTGAACTTTATCTAATGGGTTCAATGCATAATTTTATGGGCGGCGCACTCAACATAAATATAACTATTTTGTAATATTTTTAATCTGTCAATATTAATGGCTTCAAGTCTCGACTTGGAGCACCCTTGAGGTGAGTTTGCTCTCTAAACGGCGCCGTGTAAATTATATTTTTATTATTACTATTACTTTTATTATTGTCCTCAGTGAGATACAGGCAAAAGCCTAGTTTACTGGGGACACGACAAATAAAAGGCAACAAACCCAGATCCATTAAAATTGTATATGCAAATTAAATTACCTGTTGTTTTTTTTTTCGCAAATTGTGTATTTTATAGATTTCTTGTCATGTGTTAATAAAATTAAAATATATTTTTTTAAATTTTTGTATTAATTTATTTCATACATGACAAGAAATATCTATGCATAATTCGCGGAAAAACAACAGGAAATTTAATTTGGACACAATTTCAATAGATCTGGGTTTGTTGCTTTTTATTTGTCGTGTTCCCAGTAAACTAGGCTTTTGTATGTATCTCACTGAGGACATAAAATAAATATTGAATTGCTTGATGACCACACTGGAACAGTTGATTTGTCTCGTGAGCCTGGAGGAAGTTCGTCAACAGATTAACTGAACAAGCTCAGAAAAAAAATACTGTCAATATCACATCAGTAAAACATTTATTTTTCAAACTAGCATTTTACAAAAAAACAATTAACCGAAAACAACACTTAAGATTCTTTAAAGATAAATGAAGTATCAGAGTATTTCAATGCTGTTTGGTTAGATAAATGGTTTTTGATTAGGGGATTTTCAATTCAAAGGAAAGGCCAACACTAAATAATTATGGCACGAACAGAAGAGACTGGCGCGAGGAGAAGATCTATTGATAAAATCAATGAAGATAGGTAGACGCATGTAACCGAGTAATGGTGCTGTACAAGCATGAAAGGAGATCAATAATCATGCTTCCAAGGCATGGTAAACTTTTGACTTCCTATTTAATTATTAATTCATTCATTTGTGTACATGAATATATACACAATTTACTTTTGTTGAATATATTATATTATGTAGGTATTACACATTTGCTGTATAGAATACAAACTAGTAGGTGTATTGTTGTATGTAAAGAAAAAAACCAATCACCTGAAAGAAGTTATTGCCAAACTGAAACCTTTTAAAACAGTGGTACCAACATACACTAAACTACACCAAAAACTGAATGTATTGCTATCACATATCAGAAGGTCTAAAAAAGATTGTCTATAGTTCGTCTACCCTTGGTAAGTTTTCAGCGGTTTTGTTTCCAAATATGTGTTTCTAAACATATGCAGATGCGGGGAAGTACCTAATCTAATAGCCACAGCCACCACCTTTCTATCCTTACACTCAACTTATTTATTTATTTTGTAAAATTTTCAATTTGTTATTAATAGTGGGTAATTAATAATCTCTACTAAGAACACCCTTGAGGAGAGTCTACTGTCTAAACAGCGCTATGTAAATTGTCCTTTAATTATTATTATTCGCTCACGACCCCAGTTTGAGAGACAGACCTCTTATCAACAGGCCATGTAGGTCTTCCACTGGATGTATTACTAAAAAAAGATCTGTCAAGACTGTGTGTTTCTTACATTGCAACAGCTTTCACACAATAAAACAATACATGGATAGGATAGGCATCGTCTATCGCGTGGAATGGGATGGTCTAAATATCTTCCTTTTTTACAAGGCTTATCATTCAAGTGCTTTGAATCATCTGATAAGGATTTCTTATTGAACTGAAACAAGGAAGAAGAAAAAACTCTATAATTGCAGATTATACATGACGAGTTGTATGGGCGTAGTGGTATGTTATCTCTGCCTATCCTAATAGGGGCATAGCATAACGACCATGATGAGGTCTCTTGGACGGTCTTCCAGTGAAATCCAAATCAACGTTTTACGTATTACTTTGAATATTTTTTATGTATAATATTTTTGATTAAGAAATTGCTTATGCAACGTCGTCGTCTTTGCTGAGCCTCGTAGTCGAGGATCCCCTCACTATTCCAACGTCAATTCAGTGCCATAAAGTTTTTTCAATCTTGTATTTCTTTTTTCTTTTCTTTTAAGTGAGTAAGCCTTTGCGCAACAGCAAACTTACTGGCCACACCGAATCCTGTGGCACACCTAAAGTGAGACGATCGGAGCCACAGGCATTTTTTTTATTCATTTTCTTTGAAAGAATATCTATGACCGAAGTCATTGGTATCCTTATACCCCCAAATACTAGGCGGAAAAAATACCTGTGTCAATCGAAAGAAGTAGCACTGCGCGGGATTCGAACCAGCGACCTTCCGCACGGAAGTTCAGTGCGTTACCGCGCGGCCGTGCACCTCAAAATGCTTATGCAACACTCTTTACACTACCAACATCAGTCGGTTTTTTCGGAGCTTTATTTCCAATTTCCTTCAATGATTAATCATAGGGAAATAAACACATAAATCTAATCAAAAACAAATATTGGCATAAATCATTCCTAGGTTATTTCTCTATTATCATCCTGAACATCATTGTGATCTCTATCTTTATTTTGGTCAACGTTGCAACTTTGCCAGTGCTAATCTCCACTTACCTCTATATATATCATTACCTCGATTATTCATTCGTACAAACTTATCATCACGCTGTGTCCCTTGCGGGGTTGACAGATAGAACGTATCTCCTAACCCATATATCCAAGTAGACAACTTTTGCCTCCTCCACATTCATACACTTCTTCACGCACAATCTTCTATTATTCATACTTCTCACTTTCTATCTTCTTTTTAAATCTAGTCTATTTGGTTCAGCCACGTTTTTCTCGCTCAAACATTGATCAATTTTCTTAGTGCACACATCTCTACAGCATTAATTTTACTCTTATCTTTTAAAGTTTCACTTCCATAAATCAAGGTGGGTACCAACACACTAGTAGGCATCGTCATTTTTCCCACTATTGATATAGCGCGGTCGTTGTACGAGTATATAACATTAAGTGCGCTGTTTACCTTTTTCCCCTTCGCTACCCTTCAATATCCCTTTCGCTCATCACATGTTATACAGCCCAGATAACAGAACTCATTCCAGTTTTTCTGGAGCAGGTTAAAGAGTTCGTTTTCAAACCGTTTACTGGACATCATTATATATCTCACTTATCATATCCCTTGAATCTTTTTTTAAGTCCGATGTGTTATATATAATATTTCCCATAATTAAGTAAGTACTCTCGACTTTTGGTTTAACGTTATTAGATAAAAACAAACATAATTAGAGGCATGGCTGCACAGGCATCTATAATGGGCGAATTGTGATGATATCACCGCGATATGCATCTCATGCAATGGATCTGGTGTCTGGACCCGCCGGGAGTCCGGACACGCTCTGATGGCTTGAGCAGACTGCTCTTCCGTCACTTCTTGGTGCTTGGGCGCCAAGTCGTTGGATTTAATTGCTGTGAACTATGAACTTTCTGAGAATATTTTCGAAAGTCAACATTCCTTCAACCAATATAGTTAGCATCAAGCAATGCACTTCGTTGGTTGTGTAATTGTCATGTAATTAAAAAAAATGTTATCTAATATTTACTAAACTGATAGACAATGTCGCCATGTCATTATGTCCGGGATTATAACATACATACATACTATCAAGCCATTTCTTTGCCGGGATAGGCAGAGATGATAGAGCGGAAGACTTTCCTTTCTCGACACATATCCTTCGCCTCTTCTACATCCATACAACTTCTACAATTTCTCTGACTTTCTACATTTTATTCTTTCAAAGTATCATTCCCTTGATTCAACCATATTTTCCTTAGACTTCCTCTATCAAACCTTCCACTCACATTTGCAATATAAATATATTTGTTTTGTTAATCTTTCTTCATTCATCCATTATACATGCCCAAACCATCTCAAAGAAATATTTTTCATCTTACTTAACACATCAGTCATTAGTTAAGTATGAAATATTAAAATCCAAAAAAATATTATCCAAACTGTTTTTCCAAACATGTTCAAAGATAAACGGAAAGAGGTCATACTATGTCTATATTGATTGCAAAATCTGTACATCCGCAACGATATTGAACTACATTAAATCGTTCGTGGTTTAATAATTACAATACAGTTCGTGCTGACGACTTACTTCAGTAAGCCGTTTAAACAGAGATTGTTACAAAATTTCGATCACAAACAACCAAATATTTTATTAACATAATATAAGAAAACGAATTATCTCCTGTGGTTAAGTTTCGAGTTTTACTTTATGGCTTTTTTCGTCTGAATGAATTGCTATAGCCGCGATTGGTAACCTCTTTTCTTAAAATCAATTAACGTTCTTGTTGTCACATGTGTTACTAAACTGCGTGATTTAAGTGGTTGGGTTCAGATCAAATAGAATTTTTCATTTAATCAAGAACTTGAATCTTAACAAACAATATTATCTAAATTTTCTCTTAAATGACATTAACCTGTTGATTTAGCATCTTCTCAGTTAGCGCCCGCACGCAACGGAAGTCGTTGAAGTGATTATCAGATGGTTTATATCTTAATGTGGATGTATTTATTCTTATTGTTAAAAGTATTTCCACACATAAGAGCTTCTGAATAAGGAAGCCAGCAGCCGCATTGTGGTCCATGCTCGCATATCATGTTGTATAATGTAACAGAAGATTCATCTCGGTATTCTCACGGTAAGAAATCTCTCCCTCTATGTTCTCATTAATTACTATTCTGCTTCAAGGCCTCCGATGAGAATGGAAGGTCGTTTCAATAAAAACGTGATTTTTTTCTTTCGATTATAACAGAGTATGATTATATTTCATTTTCATATTATACCAAGGAAAGTATGGTTGAATCAAGTGAATAATACTTTAAAAGAACGATATGTAGAAAGTCAGAGAAATCGTATGAATCGTATAAGAAGGCGTATGGATATATGGTAGAAGAGGTGATAAATATATGTCGAAAAAGGAAAGTCTGGGGCTCTCACTTTTCCGACAGGGAAATTTGTGTTTTATTATTTTTAGTGTTATTTTCCGACAGTGAAATATGTTATAAATAAATAACTTTCGAGAACGGTTTGTTTGTTTACTGGGTTGTTCTGGACTGCAGTAATCAAGATAAAGATTTCAATGGTAGTGGCCAACCATTGATAGGAGATGGCATTTCGAAAAGAAGAAGATCGAAATTGTCTAAATTTTTTTTATAAATGCGACGACGTGACGAAAAAGAAACTGCCCAAAAAAACTACTTATCCAGCAGCGATACACCTGATTGTAAAATGAATAGTAATGAAAACACTTTTGAGATCCGATGACATGGGAGAAGGAAATGACTCCCAGCTAATGACTCCCAGTAAGTAGGTATACATATAAAGTGGTTTAAGGAGTTTACCTGGAGTTAAAGTCCAGCAAGTTGTCAATACTTTCCATTGACGCCGCTTGATTTGGAGTAGCGAATTGGTCCGAAAATCTACCGATGTGAAACTGAATGAAGATTGCTACAGAAAGTATTGAGTCGATTATAACGCATACCACGACATGTGATCTGCAGATTGATTCAGATGGCTCCAAATATTCTTACAGGGCGAATAGGCACGGTTGAATCGAAAAAATTTTCCATTGTGGCTACCATAGCTTATTCAAACTCCTATGGCCTGAGAGAAATAAGTTGTTCCAATAGCTTGGATTCACTCACAGGGAGCTGAGACTCGCCCTGATGCGAGGAAAAAATGTCAATCTTCCCACAAGGAATGACGATCTTCGATGCTGAAAACATGGAATTTAGTGTAATCTTCTGATTCATACCCTTGTTTTCCCCATTCTCTTCTATAGTGCAGAAATCTTAACACTAAAATTTTGGGGTAGATAGAGTATGAATCTTGGAGATGGTTTCTTCACATCCCATGAACAGTCCAAAGAATTAATAAATCGACCATTAAAGAACTCTTAATTGAAAAGCACCCATCTGTGTTCAAAAGGGGTTTTAGGAAAAAAATCGTGTAATAAGTTCATTGTGGTTGGATGTCTGAATGGCAGAAGGAACATTAGCTGGGTGCTTATACGATGGAAATATCAGACAAAGCAAGGGAATGGGCACAGAGTTCAAGATACTAATATTTTTAAAACGCTCTGTACAGACGGATACCTCAAATCTTCGACAAAACAGTTGTAGGACACCCATATATAGTAATGCAATGCTGTAAAAGGAGATGAGGTGCAAAGATCGGTAAAGTTTTGTGGGTGAAACCTTCGAAGGATGGCAGCTCAGCACTGGACCACTTATTTTTGTTTTACGAAAACCTTCAAAATATCAAGGGTTGATAATATCAAGTGCACCAAAAATTACAAAGATGGAGTTTCCTTCAAGGAAAATGTGCAATCTGCGAGTACTTAGCGGTGCCGGATGACGTTCATCTAATGCCCCATCCTAATTTGGAAATAAACTGAAGCCAAGAAGTAGAAATTATCTATAAATAACAAAACAACAAGATTTGAATCAAAATGAATGCAAAAAGAAAGTAAAAAACTGCTCACAAAGTTCATTGTAAAATAACTAGTGTATACATATTCTAACATTATGTTAAGTTAATTTAGACCACCCTAGAGAGCTGACTCATTGTTCCATAAATTTGTTCATATAAAAAGTTTGGAGATAATTGGAGAAACCGAGCTCCATCTTTTTTTTGCACAAAACATCAGCAATTTACTTATTTGCACTAATTTGCTAAGTAATTTTTTGACGTACTTGCAAAATTTCTCAAAAAGTTATTACATAAACAAAAAGCAGTCAAACGCATATTTATAACAATTCTCCATGTTAATTACAAAACTAATTTATTTCATTAAAGCTTAATTAATCTTGTACAGACGCTAAAATCTTGTCTTATATAAATTCTCTGAACCGTGGTTTTACAAGTAACATTTTTATAACGAGTACCGAAATAACGAAGTTTTCAGAATAACGATTTTTTTAGTTGAATTGAACGAACATACATAAAATAATATGATTAACGAATTCCGTTTTAGTGAAATAAATACTTCAGTATAACGAATATTTTTTGGCTGAAAACGCCTCTTAACACTGATGTCCCGGAAAACATTATTCAACAACTGTGCGTTATTTAAAATGCAAGTAGAATACCGTTAAGGAAAATTGAGTTTAATTGAAAAACATCATTGTTTGAAAGAACTTAATTAAGTGTATTTGTATGACTTTTCATATCGAAATAAAACCGTTTTTTTACTATATTTTTCTCTCATATTCAGAATACGAAATATCAATACAACAAAATATTTTTATGTTCCCTAGAATATCGTTGTACTGGAATTTAACATGTTTACGGAATTAATTTTAGTGAAACATCGTCTTGAGCATTAGAACAATTCCATACCCTGCCAAAAAACAGATTTCTCAAAATACTATATAGTCCTGAAAATTATTTTCATTAATATTTTATGAATAATTTGAATTATGAATTTAGAAAGAAATAAATGCATAGGTCATGCAAGGCTGTTTCATGACTGACAGCCGTGGTGTAACAGTAAGCAATTAGTTATAGTTTAAATCTTAAACTATTTTGCATTTGAATTTGTGTTTTTCTATGGATTAGTTGTATGCTGCTTATTAAAAATCCTTTTTACCATGCAACACAAAAATAGAGTATAGAAAGTTCACCTGAGAGCTGCGACAGATTAAACCTACCAATCGTCTTGGAAGTTAAATTCCATTGCCATCGAAACTTTGAATTCGATCTTTCAAGACTTCGTGTTTGGTGAAGTGTAAAATATTATTGTACACACAATAAGTCACTACATGCACAGGTGTCTTCCATTCACAGGATAGCTGAGAATCATAGACGATCACGAGGAATAAATTATGATGAGTATGTTAGAACATAAATTAAGTTATGTAAGTAACTCAACAAAATCAGCGCCATAGAAGATTATGTACGAGTAGATGAAGAAATCAAAGAAGTCGTCGTTGAAGATCATCTTAAAGACAGCTGAGAATCGATGTCTAAGGAAACAATTCATACAATTCTTATTAACCTTTCCTTTCCTGTGCTAAAAAAATCCGCCCGTTCCGGTGATGTGTATTCAATACATATGTAAAAATTAGCGATTTAAAAACGGAAAAATAATAATATTCATAGCCAATCGCTTAAATTAATTAAATTGGAAGTCAAAAGTTATATTAATTGAAATTTAATTGCTGAAAACATGAAAAAAAAACATCGGACGACGTTCACAAAACGGGCGAAGCGACCACCTCGAACGAAAGCCGGCTGGCTACTAAACGAGAGAAGCGACCGAACTGAGATTCTATTTTTTGCGTTCCTATATACCGAAGTAGAGTGAAATTGAGACGTGGATAGCGTCGCTCCTCACCCATACAGATTTTTAGAATGAAAATACCTACATCACACACTGGCACACGTTTGAATGTGAATTTATTCCCGATTTTCACAAAATATATCTGATGTGGCAGTGCTAATTATTATTGATATTATTTTATTCATTCAATGCGTAAATGTATTACGGAGGAATACCTAAAATCTGTGCCCAGTATTTATTATATTTATAGAGATATTAATGTTTTTAGAAGCAATGTGTACTAGTCACACATCACAGGACAGGAAGGGTTAACAGATCTTGGATCAAAAATAAAAATATGAACCAAATGAAAATGATTGTTTCACATTTCATTTTATTATATTTAAAGTAGTTTTATTTATAAAAACAAAATGTGAGAGAACGGGTTTAAAGTCATTAAGGGAATAGCGCGAGACTAATGTTTTCTAATGTTTTAAATTAACTTTTCTCGAAATTCCAGTAAAAACACACGTGAGAGGAAACTATGTACCGGCGTGCCATGAAATTTATAATCAAATTACTTCGCACAAAAGCACTCACAATTTCACTAACACGAGAGAATTTCATTTTTACTTGCGCGAATTTTAGCTTTCGATGAAATTCCTCAATAAATTTATAAAAAAACGTATAGGAATAAAACGTTATGTGAAAGTTGCATGTACTTGTATTAATATCATTGATTGACAATAAACTAAAGAACCCATATGTTCCACAATTTCACTAACATGAGATAATTCATTTTTCCTGATGCGATTTTTTTCTTTCGATGAATTTCCTTAATAAACGCACTCGTATAAAAAATATAGGAGTACCGAAGTTAATTGAGAATTATATACACTTCTTCTTTTTCTCCCTGGCCCCATCCCAACTCACTGTCTGCGAAGACTGTTGGGGTCAGCTCTCCTCGTCCTCAGGTTGTTTGCTCTTCTGTCCCGGACTACGTCCCCCAGGCCGTGCGTCTGCATCAGGTAAGTCAGCAGTATTGTCACAATAGAAATACGCAGAACTGTGCAGATTCGGAGACTAGAATAGGAAGGGAATTTTCCAGGAATGAAACATAAAAATATAGAATACGAGTACATCAACAGCATATCTGCAATTATACAAATTCAACATGTCATTGATATCAAAAATACTTGTGCATACAATATTATGAAACACAATATTTCTATGACACGACCTCCGTGGCCTAGTTGCTAAAACGTTTGTCTCCCAAAACGGGAGTTGCAGGTTCGATTCCCGTTGGTACCCAAACCAACAAGACTGGTATCAATATGATAGCAAAAAAAGCGTCATTATATAATTTCCTAGTGTCCTAATACCTTATTTTGGAATTAATGTTGTTCACACTAAACAAAAGTCTGAATATATTTTGATGCCAACTGTCTTACCAACAATTACCACGGTCTTGTTAATAATACACCTGTCATTCGATCCGAAGGTTACAAAATCGATTCCCTTTGGTTCCCATTTTTTTAAAAGAAGGGTTCCAGTCTAGTTTTCAATTAAAACTTGTTTAAGTTCTTTCTGATTGGTTGGGAGAGATTTCCACATAGCAATAAAACCACCGGATTTTATTGTTAACATCGAAAAGCTATTACATACATACACATACCATGCCGTATGTACATTCCATGCCATCATTTTCCTGCCAGGGTAGGCAGAGAGGACAGAAGGCCAGGCTTTCCTATCACGACATTTACCTTTCCCATCTTCTACATCCATACCCCTTCTCATATAAATCCTACGACTTCTTTGACTTTCTACATTTTCTTAATTCAAAATATCGTTCACTTGATCCAACCAAAGCTAATACAAATAATATACTGATCGGAATAAAAAAATTAAAGACTAAATCTATCAAAACATTCATTTATTTTATTTTAAAACACAAAATACGAATAATTAGATACGCTACTTAAAGTTTGGTTCACCAATTATGTACTTAAAATGTTGTGTATATTAAGTTTCTTCTTAGAAAATAATTTCTCGACTCTTATAAAAAAAATACTTTTGCGGAGAATACTACACACCAAGGTATAAAATTGGGGATGAGATTGCTGACTAATTAGCAATACAATCAACAGAAACTGTGCCACCAGCTCCTCAATTTCTAAAAGTCTGTTCGGAATATATTTTCTTTTACAAAAAACCCGAGCATTATTCAGTTGGCCATAGATCTGAAATTAGTTGAGCAAAGTAAAGGGCACTGCATACTAAAGGATCAAATTTATAATTCTTACTAAGCCATGGTATCATGAAAAAACCTTTACAAACGAATGATATGAAATATATCCCTGATTTTGTAATTTATTTTATCAAAAACTGTTTATTCAACTTTTTTGTAACGGTATAACCCTACCGGTTTCAAGGCTTTCACCTCATCTTCAGGGGAGCACAAACAAGACTAAACAGTGTTTGATAAAATAAATTACAATGTCTTTTAACCTCCACAACATTAAAGCCTTAACTAAAAACAATATATATCCTTGGTCATTTCTAATCTCGACCAAATCCATATAAAAGTAGCGAAATACGCGCGTGTTTGTATGAAATGAGGAAACCCTTGACCTTGGTATGAAATATATCCCTGATAATTTCTAATCTCGACCAAATCCATATAAAGGTAGCGAAATACGCGTGTGTTTGTATGAAATAAGGAAACCCTTGACCTTGGTATGAAGTATATCCCTGATAATTTCTAATCTCGACCAAATCCATATAAAGGTAGCGAAATACGCGTGTGTTTGTATGAAATAAGGAAACCCTTGACCTTGGTATGAAGTATATCCCTGATAATTTCTAATCTCAACCAAATCCATATAAAGGTAGCACAATATGCGGGTGTTTGCTGGAAATGAGGAAACCCTTGACCTTGGTATGAAATATATCCCTGATAATTTCTAATCTCAACCAAATCCATATAAAGGTAGCACAATATGCGGGTGTTTGTTGGAAATGAGGAAACCCTTGACCTTGGTATGAAATATATCCCTGATAATTTCTAATCTCAACCAAATCCATATAAAGGTAGCGAAATACGCGTGTGTTTGTATGAAATAAGGAAACCCTTGACCTTGGTATGAAATATATCCCTGATAATTTCTAATCTCAACCAAATCCATATAAAGGTAGCACAATATGCGGGTGTTTGTTGGAAATGAGGAAACCCTTGACCTTGGTATGAAATATATCCCTGATAATTTCTAATCTCAACCAAATCCATATAAAGGTAGCACAATATGCGGGTGTTTGTTGGAAATGAGGAAACCCTTGACCTTGGTATGAAATATATCCCTGATAATTTCTAATCTCAACCAAATCCATATAAAGGTAGCGAAATACGCGTGTGTTTGTATGAAATAAGGAAACCCTTGACCTTGGTATGAAATATATCCCTGATAATTTCTAATCTCAACCAAATCCATATAAAGGTAGCACAATATGCGGTTGTTTGTTGGAAATGAGGAAACCCTTGACCTTGGTATGAAATATATCCCTGATAATTTCTAATCTCAACCAAATCCATATAAAGGTAGCACAATATGCGGGTGTTTGTTGGAAATGAGGAAACCCTTGACCTTGGTATGAAATATATCCCTGATAATTTCTAATCTCAACCAAATCCATATAAAGGTAGCGAAATACGCGTGTGTTTGTATGAAATAAGGAAACCCTTGACCTTGGTATGAAGTATATCCCTGATAATTTCTAATCTCAACCAAATCCATATAAAGGTAGTGCAATATGCGTGTGTTTGTATAAAATGAGGAAACCTTTGACCTTGGTATTAAATATATCCCTAATAATTTGTAATCTCAACCAAATCCATATAAAGGTATTGCAATATGCGTGTGTGTGTAGGAAATGAGGAAACCCTTGACCTTGGTATGAAATATATCCGTGATAATTTATAATCTCAACCAAATCCATATAAAGGTAGCACAATATGCGGGTGTTTGTTGGAAATGAGGAACCCTTGACCTTAGTATGAAATATATCCCTGATAATTTCTAATCTCAACCAAATCCATATAAAGGTAGCGCAATACGCATGTGTTTGTAGGAAATGAGGAAACCCTTGACCTTGGTATGAAATATATGCCTGATAATTTCTAATCTCGACCAAATCCATAAAAATGTAGCACAATATGGGTGTATTTGAAATAAATGAGGAAACCCTTGAGCATGTAATAGAGATATATTTATTTCTTATTTATCTAATAAAGTAATATATAACACAAACATTTGTCAAATACTTTACCTATATACAAATTTAAATCTTAAGAAATAATCTAATTTATATATTATAATTATGAACTAACTTAATTTTAATTTCCTGCGTGTCATTTTATTTTTAATAATCTTAATATTTAATTTCTTAGAAATAGTTAACACTTGCATACTAAAGGGTCTTTCAAATTCTTAATTCGGTGCCTTTTTTCTTAAACTCGTAAATTTTAATATTCGATTAAATAATAATGAGTAATCTAATCTACAATAAAAACTTTATAGTGCAACGAGATAAAGGAGAATTCTTATACGTCTGTTACAATTATTTTATTGACAACATAAAAAAAACAATGAAAAATAAAACTAAATAAAAAAAATTTAACCACCCGTAGACTATTTAGAAAACTGTTTAATTATCCTTATGCCCAACGCGGGTTTCCAAATTGTAAACCACCAACATTTCAGTTATAAGCCATTTTTAAAAGGTTCTTAATTGGCATTTTAAATTTCTTAGCCAAATATTAAACTGACCTCTTTCTTCGAGTGTAAGAATTATATCTGAACAACATACATACAAAAAAGAACCAACCAATAAAATAATGAAATATTTAAAAAAAACATCCACCTTATAAACAATACATGTACTCGTATATAAAAACAGCAAAATGTTTATTTCAAAGTTAAATTGCACCTAATTTTTTTCTTCCATAAAAGTCCATGTAATGTTTTCTAAAAAAAATTACAAAACAGGTCAAATATATTTCATACAAACGTCCATTAGAAATAAAAATTATTAGTTCGCCAAATATAAAATTGAAGTAAACAAGAAACGAATACTTAAGAGTTATTAGATGTACACCGTCCTCAATTACGTTAAAAAAAGAATTGAAAAAAGTATTACATTACTCAGAATACCTTTTCACCCTACTATTCCTTTATAAATAAATAATAAATAATAGGTTTATTGATAGCAACATAGTATGTACAGATTATATTTAAATAACACTTCTAAAACACATAAATTGCAGATAATACATTAAATACAGAAGCTATCAAAAGGTCTGGGCTCATCTAATAGCATCCCCTCGGCCAAGATACACCCCACCAATATAGGGCGAACCCAGCCACGGGGACAGCAGATGTTTTTCAGCCCACACCCTATCGTCTTTATTTGAATAAAACGCCGAAAAAAATATGTTTTTTCACCTTCAAATGATGTCAAAAAACTGCTCTAACAATTTGAGTAAACAATTACCGAAAAAATGCACTAAATGATTACCTTTCATAATAACATATATTTATAACATTTGGAAAGAACTTTAACCAAAATTTTGTACTAATAACATCTAACCGAGATGTACGAATCTTCTTTCTCAAACCAATTTCTAATATAATATTATGTTGTTCTTTTACATGGCTGCAATAAATCCTTATTAAAATATTACATTATTCGAAAAACCCAATCATCCTAATTTTCCTTTATCTCTTTCTTATCCTTAAACGATCTTTTTTTCTCTAGTTCTACCATTGTTTTTCAGAGATTTGTTATTATTTTATTTTAATTTTAATAATATTTGCAAATCTGTCATGAATGAACACATCACGTATACAAGATAAGCTGTTTGTTTGTAATCAACTGCTAGTATAGGAGTATGCTGCCAGATGTACCATGTACAGAAAAGTATGAATAATTAAATAAATACTGGTGATATAGCATCGGAAGCTTGTGATCGTCCTGCTTGATAATAACTTGATTACGCACGAGAGGTATTACATATACGTTATGAATCATTTTCTAATAATATCTACAGTTTGAATAACATATTTGCAAACTTCTGATAATTGATAAGAATAATTTTGTCAAAAGCCATTAAAAATTCTCCGAATCACAACAACACAATCACAATCAGCTTTCTAAAAGTGCGTATTCTAGAAAATCTTTTTTTTTTATCATAAAGTATGAATAGTGTTGTACCGTGTCATTTGGTTTATGTTAGAATCACCACGCTATATAACACTCCAAAAGGCCTTGTACAAGTGATACGAAAAACCAAAAACGCTTCAAAACATAATGGAGGGAATGAAGCAAAGATTCGGAAACGAATTAATATGACAAAATATGCAATGACTAAATTTATAAGATATGAAAAAACGATACATTTCTCAATACCAAAATTCTTCTAGTGTGAACTCTAATTTTCTCCATAACACTCATGGACGCTGAAAAAAGGAAAGAGTTTTGCTGGTTGTTTTCTAAAAGAACCTAACCTGTGGTTATATAGAGACACTTAACACATTCAACTTGACAAAACAGATATTTCTTATCATAATTTCAAATTTCATCAATTGCAGTATTAAAATTTGATGAGGGTTGGTCGTTCAAAAGCTGGTGGTTTCTAACATGTCTGGATAGTCGGCTCCTTTTAAGTTCTTATGTTAGTTTTAATCCACAGATTGTAAAATATTTTCCTACATAAGCTTAGTAAATAACGTATTGCGTACAGTTTGACAATGTTTTTGTAAAGCGAAATAGACCTGCCACTTTCATTTAAGCTTATAGTGTAGATTTTTCATAGTATTAAATCATTCCATTTAGCTTTCAAATATTTTTTCATGTTTCATCAAATTTACACGAGATACGACGCACGTTAGAATCTACGCAGTATTGTCAATTATTTTCGAGAATTTTATTTTCTTGGTAAATTTATTTTATTATAAAAATATATTAAGATTACGTAGAAAGCTTTCCTCGCAAAAGCTTATTTATTAATTTGGCTCTGATAAATTAATTAACTTGAATCTCTATATATGTACGTATTTTTTTGTCTCTAACTGTTCACTTTATTAAATAAAAAAACAATGTCACTAACAGGTATATTTATTGAATGAAATGACTTCTTATATGACAGGCAACAAACCCGGATCTATATTACTTTAAAAAAAACTACAAATTAATTTAACCTAATTAACTTACATTAATCATTTTACATCAGAAAACTTACATTTATCTTTACTTACATTGTATTATACTTTCATTGTATACAGTACAACCAGACGGCTTATTGTCACGTGGCAATCTCTTCCAACCAATCAGAAAGATATTAAAGTGGCCTTAAGGGAAAACCAGACTAGAATCCCTTTTTTTTTAATCTGGGTTCCTGCGGAATTTTGAACCCGCAACCTCCGTGTTGGGAGACAGGCGTCGTACCAACTAGACCACGGAAGTCATAGTTTACTTCAACAATACTTAAATCTAACTTAAACAAGTAAAACACATATATAGTATGTATAAAAAAATTGTACTAATCGTATAGTAAAAATTTAAGGGTAACCTTTAGTTATAGCGCACTTGAGGAGAGTTTGTTCTCTAAACTGCGCTAAATAAATTGTTGTTTAGTATAATTATTGTAACTAATAAAATAAATCGTGACTGAAAAGTTCACGTGACATTTGACCACTATATATGATAATTAATACTAATCTTAAAAAAATGCAAACGGAAATGTTATTTATTTTTATTCACAAAGGACAAACGAGCATTTGTATAATACCATTTGTGTATCTAATTTATTTCATCAGATTTCATTTCTTCGCTTAATACGGAACGAGTTCGAGTGTTCGATTAATTAATCGATCAGAAGGTTGTTAAAATTATGATCTGATTTTTAACATACACCTAGATAAAGGAAGGAAGCATAAAGGTTGTTAAAATCATATTCTGGTTTTTAACATATACCTAGATAAAGGATAATATACATAAATACCATCAAGCCATTTCACTATTAGGGTATGCAGAGATGTAAAAGTGCCAGACTTTCCTATATCGATGTAAATTCTTCCACTATTCTACATCTATAAACCTTCTCATAGACCTCCTACGATTTCTCTGACTTTTTTATAATTCCCTCTTTCAACATATCATTATCTTAATCCAACCATTATTCCCTTCGTCGTCCACTCACACTTGCACTGTACATTTGTTTTGTTTGTCATTCTTTATTGATTTGTTCTACATGTCCAAACCATCTCAAATTAACCAGTGTATTCGCCTTAAGTTCACATTCATCCCAAATCGCTTCCTTCCGTATTAAATCATACATTGTCCCCTTATGTATGTTTCTCAGTGCACGGCATTTATTCCGCTTGTTTCAGAATTTTTCCCCGTCCACGTTTCATTACCACAGAGCAAAGTTGATACTAAAATACTAGACTAGACTATAATCTTTGCGGCAGATTTTGATACTGGCCGGTTCTAGTATAGATATATGTTTTAGTGCAAGACTTTTGTTTTCTATGGCTAGTGCGCCAAATTGTTCAATATACCTCCTACTTTTTCTTTACGTAAATCCTGGATCTACGTAAAGAAATGTGTTGTGCTGCGAAAACCTCGTACAGTACCCGGCGGTAAGTAATTCACATCGGGCCATCATGCGACAGAGACGACGCTTTACAAAACCATGTGTATACGAGTATGTGTTGCGAAAATCATTCCTGGGAGATACAGCATCAATTGTCTTCAACTTCTTCTCCCTGGCTCCATCCCAACTCACTGTCTGCGAAGACTGTTGGGGTCAGCTCTCCTCGTCCTCAGGTTGTATGCTCTTCTGTCCCGGACTACGTTCCCCAGGCCGTGCCTCTGCATCAGGTAATCTTTTTGCACCACCCATGAATTCTTTGGTCTTCCTCTGGTTGTTATTCGAGGAAGATCCATGGAGATTGCCTGGATCCATCAATTGTCTTCAACTACAAATTGAATAGTTATCTCCATAGTGTTACACCATATTAAAAATAAAACCTCGGAATATTTTTTCAGTAATATCGAAAAATGTATTTATCGTTCTTGAAGTACGAGTATATTGAACTACAGGGTGACTATATAGGAAAAAAAATGGTTCATTTTATCACCTTTTTCATTTCATTGGACCAAAAACTGTTGGAAATTACTACATAAATAAGTTGAATGATTCTGGGTAATATATTCTCAAATTATGGAAGAGTCAAGAGGAATACCGAACAGCGTGTAGCGATAGGAAACCAAAGCAAAAGAGAACTAACACGTACGTGTATGTACAGTACCCGGCGGTAAGTAATACACACTGGGCTTAAGAAAGAAACTGTCGGCCATAATCGGCTAACTTCGGCTTTGTAGAGCGTCATCTCGGTCATTCATACACGTGTTCCGTCGTAATTTGTCAGTCGTTGTCAAGCGTTCTAGGGACAGAGACGACGCTCTATAAAGCCGAAGTCAGCCGATTATGAAGGACAGTTTCTTTCTTAAACCCGATGTGTACTCGTATTACTTACCGCCGGGTACTACGAGTATATGTATACTTGAAACTAGTCTAGTATCAACTTTGGTGTATGGGAGTGAAACGTAAACGTGGAAAAGACTCAAAGGAGCATTATAAATTATGTATAAATACGAGCACTGAGAATAATATATGTATGAGAGAATCCGTAACGATGGAAATAGAAATGAAATTGAACTTAAGTCTGATATGTTGAGTAAGATGAGGAAGAGGACTCTGAGATGGTTTGGACATATAGAACAAATTAACGAATAAAGACTAACAAAAAAAGTATAAAGTGCAAATTTGAAAGGATAGAGTGGCGGAGGAAAGCCAAGGAAAGTATGGTTAAGTCAAGTCAATATTTTGAAAGAAGGAAATTTAACAAGAAAAAAAAATAATAGGAGTTGTATGAAATCGTGTATGAAAGTACCAGAAGCAAAAAAAATGTATGTCGCGATAGGAAAGTCTGATGATCTCTCCTCTCCGTCTACCCTGACATGGAAACGGCGTAATAGTATGTATTATGCATTTTGGATTTCCGTGTTGTTTTTCGCTTAAAAAGGGAAAATAGTATTTTACCATATATTTTAAATGTTTATTGGAGTGTAAAAGCTGTTGCGTGTACGAGTATCAATTTATTAGAGAAAACCATGAATGTCTTAGAATTGACAAGACAATATTTTATTTTCAACACAATATTGAAATAATTGAGAGGTATAATACATTCCTTGAATAACTTTTACTCAGCGTTCTAAACAATACTCCAAGTTATACGCCATAATTTATTTATTTTATTTTACATTTGATACAGGTTCAACCCAATTACGAGTACGTCAAATAACAAGAATAAAAAACAACGAAATAAAGTCTAAATATATGATAACTTAATGACAACAGGAACAATGAATTAAAGTCTCAATATATGATAACTTAATTACAACAGGAACAATAAATTAAAGTCTAAATATATGATAACTTAATGACAACAGGAACAATGAATTAAAGTCTAAATATATGATAACTTAATGACAACAGGAACAATGAATCAAAGTCTAAATATATGATAACTTATTGACAACAGGAACAATGAATTAAAGTCTAAATATATGATAACTTAATGACAACAGGAACAATAATAATCATGTTTCCCTGTGAAGTGAGTTTATTGAGAACATCAACCTGCGTGGCCTAGTTGGTAAAACGCCTGTTACCCAGCCCGGAGATTGCGGGTTCAAATCCCGCTGGAACCTAAAAATTTTAAAAAGGATTCCAGTTTGATTTTCACGTAAGCCTTCTTTAACATGTCTCTGGTTGATCGTAAGATATTACTACATGGCAATAAGGCCACCAGATTGTACTGTATACAACGAAAGTGTAATATAATACAATAAGGAGTTCAATCCTTAATATATCCAGCGAGATATGGTATATATCAATATCGGAAAAATCATTCACCTTAGTTTGTGAGTACGGACCGTCCGAAATTCAATTCATGATGGCGTCAATAATTGTACGATCAATTAAACTAAAATTTGTCAATTAACCCTTTTAATCCCAGCATATTTTGCATAAAATGTGCGAAAAATCCCAAGCATTTTTTGGCAAAAAAACAGTAGTTTATATTTTATTTTTTATCTCAGTTAATATTTAGTTTGAACACCTAATTTTTTTATGGAGACCTCCCTGTAGAGTGTAAAATAATAAGTAATGTTCATATTTCATAAAACAAAAAATATATAATAGTTTTTTTATTCAATATAAAAACTTGTATGAAAACTTTGAGGCCGATGATCGGCCCCGTGGTTTTAAAAGGGTTAAGAAATGGTTTACTATTTTTGCTGTTAACAATTTGTATATGTATAAACAGATGCGTAGATCTCAAAAGAGGCTTTGCCGGTGGGAAAACCATATGGCATTGTAGCCTCCTGGGATGTTAGGATATATATCAGCTGTTGTCAACACGGTTGGAATGGAATAATAATGTCATGCTATACTTATACTAATTTATATGATTATTTACCACTTAACACTAAGGTCCAAAATACCTCTTTACCATGTACCACTAAAATCCAAAAATTTTCAAGAATGTCAACTTGGCAATCGGTTCAAGTTAACATACTTCTGAGGGTAGAGGTAAATTGAAAATATCGTCTAGCCATGAGACGTGGTATTTGTCCATTCAAGCACTAACTTGTTGTTTTGGTTATCGGTTCAAGTTGACATACTTCTGAGGGTAGAGGTAAATTGTAAATATCGTCTGGCCATGAGACGTGGCATTTGTCCATTCAAGCACTAACATATTGTTTTGGTTATCGGTTCAAGTTGATATACTTCTGAGGGTAGAGGTAAATTGTAAATATCATCTGGCCATGTGACGTGGCATTTGTCCATTCAAGCACTAAGTTATTGTTTTGGTTATCGGTTCAAGTTGACATACTTCTGAGGGTAGAGGTAAATTGTAAATATCGTCTGGTCATGAGACGTGGCATTTGTCCATTCAAGCACTAACTTGTTGTTTTGGTTATCGGTTCAAGTTGACATACTTCTGAGGGTAGAGGTAAATTGTAAATATCGTCTGGCCATAAGACGTGGCATTTATCCATTCAAACACTAACATATTGTTTTGGTTATCGGTTCAAGTTGACATACTTCTGAGGGTAGAGGTAAATTGAAAATATCGTCTAGCCATGAGACGTGGTGTTTGTCCATTCAAGCACTAACTTATTGTTTTGGTTATCGGTTCAAGTTGACATATTTCTGAGGGTAGAGATAAATTGAAAATATCGTCTAGCCATGAGACGTGGTGTTTGTCCATTCAAGCACTAACTTATTGTTTTGGTTATCGGTTCAAGTTGACATACTTCTGAGGGTAGAGATAAATTGAAAATATCGTCTAGCCATGAGACGTGGTATTTGTCCATTCAAGCACTTACTTATTGTTTTGGTTATCGGTTCAAGTTGACATACTTCTGAGGATAGAGGTAACTTGTAAATATCGTCTGGCCACTACTAACTAGTTGTTTTGACAGAAAGCTTTTGAGCCTCAGTAGTATATCATTCACAGAGAAGCACACTTAATATAATTTGCAAACCAATACAAAGTGTAAATTATATAATATAAAAATGATTAATTATTGACATTTAAACTGGAATGCCTGGCTTATTGTTAAAGCGACAAGAAAAAGCGATAAAGTGTTAACATTTGATGTGCAGAAATGATGCAAAATGCTTCCCAACAATCGACATTTGAAGCAGAGACCTCGAGGTGAAGCCCCTCCGCTAGTCCGAATTCCATGCATTGTGCTGGAGTAACGCGACTATCGATTCAGAGAAAGGTTAAGGCTGAACCTATTCGTCTGACTTCAAGAGAATCGTGTATGATACATTTGTTTGGTTGCTTCGATTTTTCCAACGACCTTAATAAACTAAGCGCGTACCAGACAAATTGTGAGCTTGATAATGAATATAATTCAACTTCGGTTTACAAACGTTTAGGAACATAATTCTTCCATTTAGATTATTTGATTTGTTTTATTAGTATTTCTTCATTCATTCGTTCTACATGCCTAAACCATCTCAGAGTGCTCTTCTTCACCTTACACAACACATCAACCTTAAATGCACATTCAGCCTTATAATTTAATTTCACATTCAGTCCTAGTAATCTAAACCGGGGGTTGCGGGTTCAATTCTCCCTGAAACCGAGATTTTTTTTTTTTAATTCCTGTTTGGTTCTAACTTAAGGCCTCTATAACATATATCTACTTGATTGGAAGAGATTTCCACATGGCAATAAGACCCCCGTAATCTAGCTGGTAAGACGCTTGTCTTCCAGCCCGGAGGTTGCGAGTTGAAACCCAGGTTTTTAAATAAGAATTCCCGTCTGGCTTTCAATTAAGACCTCTTAAAGATCTTTTTTTTATTTAACCTTGCGAGTTGTTAGTTGGAAGATATTGTCACATGGCAATAAGCCTGCCAAGTTGTACTGTATACAACGAAAGTGTAATACAAAACAATACAATAAACCCACCAGGTTGTACTGTATACAACAAAAGTATAATACAATACGATACGCTGTAAACCCATGTATTGTTCTCGGCATGCTTCCATGTGAAACATCGTTTCGACAAGATTTATTCGGCTACTTTCAGAATGTTTTCACGTCCACGATTTACTTCTATGCATCAAAGTTGGTACTAAAACACTGTTATGGATGATTGGAAGAAATTGCTTGATATATATATATATATATATATTGTGTTTGGACTAATGTCTTTAAATGTGTAAAGTATAGCCTTCCTTAAATCGTCAACAGGAAAATTGTAAGTCGAAAAGTTGTCTCAATTGTAGGGTGCATTTGGCGCAATATAAAGAATCTTTTTCTCTAGTGACGATACTGTTTTGAAAGATCGAATCCAAATTTCTGCAAACACTGTTTTGAAAGATCGAATCCAAATTTCTGATGGCAAGACATCAAAGTTCCAAAACGATCGGTAGGCTCGATCAATTGCTGTATTTTGTTAGGCATGCAACGTAAATTGTATTTCATCTTAGCTCTATATGACGATATCGTAAGATCTATGTTCGTCATTTGAGTATGCATGAAATTTACATTAATTTATTTTTCTAAAGTCGTTTAGTGATCAACGATCACTTCAAGGGCGCCTATCTATATATACCTTTAAATTCAGAACCTTGAAAATGGTAGGGTTAACACAGGTAGGAGCCTCGCTTGATGCTTAGAGCTATGTTGCGAGTTAGGCGACATATCTTAGCGAACCAACGTACCGCATACTATCGCAGTGCCCACAATGCACGCTTCGCGCCACGTTGCATGACGATTAGTCATCGAGTGAATCTCCTAGCGAGCAGTCGTGTTGGTTAATTTACAAGATGGCGGAAGTTTTAATGACAGCTGTGTATAAAAGGGAGCCTTTGTGGAACCTATCGATCAAATTATAAAAAAATGTACCTGTAATAAAATCACTTTGGAATGAAGTTGCACAGAAAGTAAATAAAGATGGTAAGTTATAATGAAATTGGTTAGTTTTGAGAGTGACATCGTGTGTTGACTCAACCGCTCCCAACTGTCAAATGAATTTGTGCGTAGCACTTTGGTGTGGTCAGGCATGAAGTCATCTAATATATGAGTCACGTAAAATCTAGCTTAGCGCCTAACGAAGCATTTTGGTGTGGCCTCGGCCTTACATAAAGTGGAATAAACAGCGTTTAATAAAACAAATTACAATGTCTTCAAACCTCCACAATGTTAATGCTTTAACTATAAATATTATACAATATAAGTAATTAATGTTTCCAGCACGAAAAAATCAGACTTAAATTATACATAGTACGTTTTCTGGAATAGAAAAAGAGTTCAGAGAACACGGAGAATTTATATGGTTGTATATAAATATATTTTTAGCTAGAATTTTAGGGAAAGTTTGCTATAAATTTTCCATCTGTTACTACTTGCGAAAGTCTCCCCGGTGTCCTTTTCGTTTAACGGTACACCGTTTACCTTCCCCGTTACTTTTTCTTCTTTTAGCGACATAACTTTATATGGTCGCACGGTTAGGGGTCTAATATTTCCCCAGCGACGTTGTAAGGTTGTTAAAGGGGATCAAATTCCGAAAATATTTTGCCTGAACGTCGGTTACGACCAGAATATGACCAGAATTTAGGAATCAAGAATATTACATCTCATATTTTTGACAGTTTGCGTATTGCATATATGAACCTTAAATATTACAAGGATCAGAAATATTTCAAACATATTACAATATATAACATCAGAAATGAAGCAGTCGTCCTAGATGAGACTGTTAGACGGACTTATCAATTATATATACCATAAATATACGTAATATGCTTATTTATCTATAAATTAAGATACTGCTTTGCAATTTGCTTAAAAGCATCGTTTCTTACCTGTTAGTCACAACCCCAGGGGGGTCTCGGTGCAATATCAGGAGGATCGCGAAAATACAAAATTATTTACGAGTACAAATGAAAAACAACATATTTTCTGAAAAAAACGAATACATTTATTTACAAAAATTACTATCGTAAGTCCAAATCATTGTTATACATTGTTTACTCCATTATTTATTTTTATATATACATATTCTATTTTAAAGCTAGTGTTTAGGGGGTAGCGTAAGTGATGTAATAATAATCAAACGTAAAACAGTAGATATCCTTAACTGATAATGCTTATCGTCTTTGTGCAAGTTTAACATTTGTGCGGCTACGTACAAATGCATCAACAAGATATAAAGTTTTTTGCAGGGGGGTCGCGGAGGCTTAATTTTATTCTTCTTTATCTTTTGAGGAGTTTCAGTGGAAAAAATGTGGAGAAACAATACTTTAAAACATGCTTCTAGGATGTCACTTGATTATAATACGCATTTTTCTTCCTCGTCTGGTCAAGACTCATGCAGCACTCCCGAATGGCTCAGCCAGTAACGCTTTCAGTCATGTACACATTCAAGATCCTTCCCGTGAACATATAAATAGGGTCGTTAATTATAAATTTCATGATCTGCATCTAACCAGATTAACATGATGCGACTCCTTTATATAGGTATAGCATGTTCGCATCAAGTAGGCAGAGCTACTGTGGTACATATGTTATGTGCGAACTCGGCAGAAACCACTTTAGATTTTTTTCTAGTAGGATACATCCGGTTTGCTCAAAGCATTAAAAATGGATTATAAACTCGCTCGGACGCTACTGTAGCTGCCAGACGTGATTTATTATTATCTGTACGAATTTTCAAAGTAAATTGTGATTTATTAAAATTTTCGATATTCTTGAAGCTGTGCGCAATATTTCATTATGTTTATTGTCCGTTTATTGATTGCTTTTAGTCGATGATAGTGTATTTTTCGCCATTTCAAAGTGTTTTTTTTTTTGGTATTGCAAGTTATATAATTATTCCATAATATTTAATGAGTTCATGGTCTTTATTTTTGGTCCATGAGATACGAGTGGCGTGCGCAACTTTGGGAATCATTTGAAAACAGCCCATTTAGGGATGTCTTATCAAAATTTATGATTATATACGAACACTTCACACAAACACTACACTCCACATAAAGCCGAGTGTGTTACTATCACTTATATGAGATCTATATCGATTTTTGTATAATTCGTCTTCCCTTGGTACGTTTTCTGCAGTTTTCTTACCAAATATATTTTTTTGAAACATATGCAGATGTGGGGAAGTTCCAGAGCACCCCCTTCCCATCTTTACACCCATCTTTACACCCATATTTTTAATCTATCAATAATAGTGATTAGTATAGAAAAATAAAACAGTATTTTTATATATTTATATGAATAATACAAAATAAAGGCAAATAATATTTAGAATACAAAAGTGAGAGAAAGGCGTAGTATACAAAGGCCAAGGAAAATATGTTTGCAACAAAAGAAAGAAATAAGGAAATATAATAAGGTAATAAAATTGAAGGCTCTGTCTAAAAAGGTGTATGCATGTAGACGACGTCAAAACTGTATGGGCTTCTACAGAAAAGTAGGACGCTCGTTCCACTCTACCAACACCAATCGCAAAATTTTATGTACCAAATAATTCGTGTTTTTTAATAAATTAAAATTTCTTCTGATTCAGTTTAAAAAAATCACTATATCTCTGTAGACAGGTATATGAATAATTCTAAGAAGGCTAGCCAAGTTCACAGGACGTGAATCGCAACATTATTCATAAAGCAAAAACAGTCCAGCAGGGGACAGTTGAAGAACACATCGTCGAAAGTATCATCATCAAACCCACAATCACAAAGTAGATCTAGAATAAACATCTTAATTTATAAGAATGAATCGCGATAGCATTGGCTAACACATAAATGATACAATAAAATTAAATTATTGATCAAAGATTTAACGAATGAAAATGAAGGGAATTTTGAGTTATTACATTTAAAGTTTTTGTAAAAAAATGAATGATAGAGTCTCCAAAGAACTATAATACTACGGTGGTCACTTCGCAGCTTCAATGTTACAAAGAAATACGTCCGACATATCAAAGAAATGTACAATGATAGTAGAACAATCATTAGGACATATGAAAACACAAACCCGATCACGGTTACTGTTGGGTTCCACCAAGGATCAGCCTTGAACCCGCTCCTGTTTAATATAGTCATGGAATGCCTCACTAAAAACCTCCTGAGAGAAACAAGAACGTGTTGTTTGCAGACGATATTATTCTATGTGATGAAAATATTAGAATAATCAAGGTACAACTGGAGAAAAATGGATTAAATTATGCAGAGTCCAGATTAAACATATGGTAGGCACACCAGATACGGAGATTGAAACGATCAAACTCCAATCCGAAAACCGATTAAGGAGAAATTCATTCAAATATATTGATTCAATCATTACAACAGATGACGAGGTACTCCAGGATGTAAAAAAATAGAATAAAAATTGGCTGGAACAAATGACGAGAAACGACGGAGGATATGTGTAATAGAAGACTATCAATAATGCATAAGAGTAAGATCTACAAAACAGTGATCAGACCCGCTATGCTAAAAAGAAGCCGAGTGTTGGCTTCTAAAGTGTATCGGAAGTATGCGTCACCTCAAAAATATAATGTATTTGTTTTCTTGTTTTTTTATATTTGTATAATATTGGTATTTTTGATATGTAAATTATTGGGTATTTTTTGATGTTTTTATGTAATAATTTTGTTTGTTGGGGTCCGTGCTGTGTCGCGACCGTAACGAAAATGTCAATTATGCGCGGTCATCGCAAGACAGTATCACATGTCGGCCGGTCCATGCATGCGAAAAACTTTAGAAAATTGTGATATTTCGTAAGTTATGACGGCATGCACGGGTGGAAACAGGCGCTTGCGACGAGTGATTTGCCGAACATAAGGAACGCCAAATGTAAAAAATACATTATCAGTTCACTCTGTCTACTGCATTTTAATTGCACCCATCTACTACCTGCCTAAGAGGAATCTCTTCTACTTTTCACCGACCTACTACTTTTCAACGTAAGCTGAATTCTCCGAGCATTGGGCAGCAGCCATACACCTATTGCTACAGTATTTGTACCTGTGCCATACATAAAGATAAAAGAGAAACTACAGCTTCGTGTCGCGGAGATGCGTATGCTGTGGTGGTCACTGGGCGTTACTAGATTGGATAAGATTCGAAATGAACGAATTCATGGAACAATTAAAGCGACGCCAATAGTAGATAAAGCCCGGGAAGCACGACTACGCTAGTGTGGGCACGTGCAACGGCGGGATGAAGAATCTACGCTAAAGACAGCCACGAATTGGGAACTCACAAACGGACGCAGAGGGACACCCAAGAAGAGCCTATGTATGAAAGTAGAAAAAGACATTATGAGACTCGAACTATCCCCGAATGGTTGTCTAAATCGAGAGAGATGGAAGAAAAATGTCCAAGCAGCTGGATGGGATAAGGCAAGGGAAGAGAAAATAAAGAAATTATTGATTATTAATTATATTCTCCTGCACAATATACTGGAGGGAATGATTGAGGAATCGATTCGCTGAGGGCGTCCTCGCCGAGAATATCTAGAGCAAATATGCCACGATATAAACAAAACATTAAGGACAATACTTTGCCTCTTGAGTTGAGTAACCCTGCATCAACATGTAGTAAGGTTTTGATTCTGCAAAGCAACTTGCATCTCGTTCTACTAATGAGGCCATGTGTTTTCTACATCTCAATATCTATCCATAAAATTCCCACAAAATTCTCAAAAAATCCAATATTTGTTCTATGTGTGCGTTATTCCACTAAAAACAAATCTGAGTTCTTTACCTCTATAAAATAAGTCTTCGACAATTACGTAAGTCTGCTTGGTGAAGTTTGGTAATATTTTGTGGTATACATATATACATATATTGAACTTAAATATACATGTAATTATTAAATAATTTTAAAACAATGCCTGTAATTTATTATTACTACTGCTCTTTGTATCTTCATGTTAGTTTAAGATAAAGTTTTGTATAATTTGTCAATAATTTTTAAGTACTTCTATAACCTGTCACATGTTCATTTGTATATAAAGACACTGCTGTGTCGTTAATTAAATAAATAAATAAATATGAACTGTACCTCCTATACGGAGCTCAAGAGGATCACTGAAGACCGAGCGGAGTGAAGGAAGAGATGCAGGGCTTTGCTGTTAACCAATCCCCAGGATTGAAACTGAAGAAGAAGAATTATATTTATAAAATAAAAAAAACAGGCGTTTATTAAACAATGAAAAGAATTTTAATATATTTTTCGAGATAAATCGAGATACAAATAAAAAAGCCAGTTAAATTATTTGAGAGAGAAAGAAAACAGACAAATCGAAACAAAAAGAAAAACATAACATTTAAAAGTAATTCATTTTAATAATAATTTAATTAGAAGATTATTTTTTATAATTATTTTAATCGCTGTAAAAAGTGGGTCCACTGTACTTTAAAACAAAACTAACCTTTTCTGAAGGGAGAGTCATGATAAATGTAGCGAGGCAATTATTTTAATAAACTAAATTGCGAAGCATTATCGTAACATCATTCATTATTTTTCACGAGGAAAAGTAATAAATTAATGTTAAAAATAATATTTAGCAGCAATTTACTAGCGATTTCAAATAAAAAAAAGCAATGCCTATCTATCTGAGCCAAAACCAAGAAGCAAGACGACTGATGTATGATTGGATCACTAAGGCAACTAAACACGATACAAAAAATGATTTATTCATTCTTATAGTACTCCTTAGTATTAGTGATGTGAAACGGGGGTTAAATCCAATATTGTTTTTGACACTTGAACCGCTGAAGTAAAAATGTTACTTGTTGCACGTTGTGATATATGTTAGTTATATGTGTACAAGCGCACGTCGAGAGGAAACAATAAACTTGTTGACAAAGAATTAACTAAGCTGGAATTTTTTTTTGGTTTCCATGAAACTGAAATCAGTTACAAACCAATATGAGCCTCGCTCCGTTCTTGATTATAATTTTGGACTATAATTTTGGAAAATACCAAATGTTCATGCCCATATGTCAGAGTTGGTCTATGCAAAGAATCACCCTCTGTTTTACATACCAACTTACAGGACGAATATCATGGCTAAACACTCAGTCACGCGTGGTATAGAGATATTGAACCAACTGAATGACACGGTTGATATATTCTCGGTACCGTCTAGCAGTATGAGAAGAATCCTGGCTGATAATATTCCTAACGAATAAGCTAACGCTAGAAGCAAACCCTCTTTGTGTAACAGGAGAAATCCGTGCAAAGTGGATAAAAAAAAAAATTTTAAAAATACCGTTGAAAAAACTTGAGTTGTAGTTTTAAATAAAACTAATATTTCCTTATCACCGAATTTTAAGAAACTCTTAAACAACTCGATGTTCCTTTTCGCGTTCCCCATTTTGACTTATATCCTGAGTAAACTTAACTCCTAAGTAATTCAAGTTATCCACGGTTTTTCAAGTACGAGTATATTCCCATTAACTTGATGCTTGCATTATAATTGTAATCATCACATTGTCATTATTTCAGTTCTCGACAAACTGATCCTTGTTTCAGCGTGCCTTGTTTCTTTTTCGAAACGGATCAGGCTGTTCTATAGTTTGCTAGATACCAGCTTCCCCAAGTTATCCGCAAATAGCAATGAGTCGACCTATTTGTCACTTATACTCACTGTGTTGCCGGTAACTTGATTACGACGGTTAATCTTGTTCATGAATATGGTGAACAATATCAGTGAGAGAAAGTACACCTATTAAAATCCCAAATTCACATTGAACTTATTTGACACTGAATTATTAATTTTTGTGTACGAGTTAAGTTAATTTATTCTATCCACATCAAAAGATTTTCTTTTTTGTACAAATTCTAATTAAAAACGTTACTGTACAAATTCTTAGTATTATTGCAATATCATGTCTAGCAGGCTTTAGAATGGTAAAAGTAAAATAGTGCGTAAAAAAGAGCAAATTAAACTCTAATTACTGGGCGTCCAAATCAGCAGCGAGCTTATTAATGGAGACATTTGTTCTAGCGTCGAATTTCCAATGTTAAGTGTATGAAGGCTTGTAATCAAATAAAATAATACAAGTAATTTAAAAGCAAACACAATGTCTTGTAAAGCAGAACATTTTCTTTCGAATGACGTATAACCTTTACCATTTTGTTTTACTTTTGGTGCTCATTTTTTAATTTGAAAAAAACGGACACAACTTATGTTAACACCCAATATAATCATTACTAGTTACTAGAAAGAAAAAAATATATATCTTGACTTCATAATAGACGCTGCTTAATGTCATGTTGATGAATGTCCTTTTATATGTTGATGAATGTCCTTTTATATGTCATGTTGATGAATGTCCTTTTATATGTTGATGAATGTCCTTTTATATGTCATGTTGATGAATGTCCTTTTATATGTTGATGAATGTCCTTTTATATGTTGATGAATGTCCTTTTATATGTCATGTTGATGAATGTCCTTTTATATGTTGATGAATGTCCTTTTATATGTCATGTTGATGAATGTCCTTTTATATGTTGATGAATGTCCTTTTATATGTCATGTTGATGAATGTCCTTTTATATGTTGATGAATGTCCTTTTATATGTCATGTTGATGAATGTCCTTTTATATGTTGATGAATGTCCTTTTATATGTCATGTTGATGAATGTCCTTTTATATGTTGATGAATGTCCTTTTATATGTCATGTTGATGAATGTCCTTTTATATGTTGATGAATGTCCTTTTATATGTTGATGAATGTCCTTTTATATGTCATGTTGATGAATGTCCTTTTATATGTTGATGAATGTCCTTTTATATGTCATGTTGATGAATGTCCTTTTATATGTTGATGAATGTCCTTTTATATGTCATGTTGATGAATGTCCTTTTATATGTTGATGAATGTCCTTTTATATGTCATGTTGATGAATGTCCTTTTATATGTTGGTGAATGTCCTTTTATATGTCATGTTGATGAATGTCCTTTTATATGTTGATGAATGTCCTTTTATATGTCATGTTGATGAATGTCCTTTTATATGTTGATGAATGTCCTTTTATATGTCATGTTGATGAATGTCCTTTTATATGTTGATGAATGTCCTTTTATATGTCATGTTGATGAATGTCCTTTTATATGTTGATGAATGTCCTTTTATATGTCATGTTGATGAATGTCCTTTTTAAAAATATATTCAATTGCATTGTACTCGTATATCAATTGAGTATAATTAAACAAGACAAAAATTATTTTAATCCCTTTAAAAGATCTTTGCGGCTAAATTAAATGTGGCACATCCTTATCAATATTTAAAAATAAAGAAAAGAACCACTATTTATCTCGAAATACAATATTAATCTTCCTCAACTTCTACTCGTATATAATTCCATTATGTATCCCAATTTTCATTGTGATTTATCTTTTCTTTAAACTTTTGTTTATTTTTTATTGGTTTCATGCACTATGTTAAATACGCCAAATGTGTTGCCGTGAAAGTGTTAAACAAATAAATTACTGGAAAAGTTGTATTTAATCCTTTAACGGGCATAAGCAGAAATCGGTCGCATATGCGACCACCCTTATGGTTATACTTATAAGGATTCATTTTCGTAATGAAACGTTTTTAAGTAACACAAATGTCAAATTGACAAATGTAGTGGATGGGCAGAAGTCTTATTTAAGACGGATCGTCGTGAAGTTAGCTGCATGTTCAGTAGCAACGATCTAAACATCCGGTCAATTTATTGTCAAATATGTAAATAGATATTATAAGTAAATCACCATTCGTTATATCTCATATAAGAATTTTATTTCCTAATACAACCTAAACTTAGATATTATTACTTAAACATTCATTGGTCACTTTTGCGACCACTGACATGACCTCTGAAATGGGCACAGGTCTCATATGCGACCGCCTCATTTCAAAAAAAAAATTTTTTTTAAAACACGTTTTCGAAGAAATAAAGTTGATTTGATACACATAATAATGATTTATTCAACAAAAAACTCAATATCTCAAAAATAAAAACTTGCCCTATAAAGGGTGTAATTTGTCATAAAGATAAGATAATGCTTAACTTAATTAGTAAAAATTTACACGACGTTATGTCTAATCATTTGACATTTAAAAATCAACATTGTTTGTGTAACAAACCACTGTTGGTGTTCTAACACCAAAACTGAAACATCACCTAAAAGGTTGCGTTTACAAGTATATTCCAATAACATTTGTTTTTTTTCGAGGGGGAATCCCATTTGAATTCAAACGTTCTATGTACCAAGATCACGGGATCTTTGATTCAAAACGAATCATTCGATTGGAGTTGCAAAAAACACAATCGATCGTGATAGATAGATTAATTGACCTATAAATGTATGCTTTAAGTAATGATTTACGGTAAATTCATGAAATATATTATAAACAAAACAACCACATAACGATTCGATGAAAAAGATCTGAGAATTAATGTTGCGAAATCCTAAGTCATGAATACAAACCAATGTTAGACTCGCTCCATCGTTGGCACGCTTTAAGAAGCGACCGAAAAAAACTCTTAATTTCTAGTCGGTGATACTCGTATAATGTGTTTCATTCCTGATTTTTCTTCCCTCTCCACCATTCCTTCCGTTTCCTTTGATTGATGATATCTCACTTTTACTTTTTTTATGTACGAGTATTTGTTCATAAATTTCATGAAGATGAATAATATTATAATTTTAAATTTTTTTGCGACCATGTAACTTACTTTATTTCCTTTAGTCTGTTTGGTCGGAAGATATTGCTACCTAGTAATAAGCTCGCCAGAATGTTGTTAAAATGTAGTGTTAAATAAATCAGTATATCGGTGAAAAATTTAAAATAAGAGAAAGTTTAAAAAAATTGGAAGTATTTTCTCAAATGATGAAACATTAACGAAAGATATTGAACGGCGCGTAGTGATAGAAAACAAAGTCAATGGGTCACTAAAACATATAAACTCGAACCGGATAATATCAACATCTGCTAAAATGATAGTCCACACCAGTAATCTAGTACCAACTTTGATGTATGAAAGTGAAAAGTGGACGTAGACTGAAAATGGCAGAATAAATGCTGTAGAAGTGCGTGCTCTGATTAATTATGAGTAATAATTAATTATAGAATAAGGACTAAAGTGATTAGGGCCGAACGTGAACTTAAGACTGATCTGCTAAGTGAGATCAAGGAAAGAACTCTGAAATGGATTGGGCATGTAGAACGAATGAATGAGGAAAGACTACCAAAACAAATATACACTGCAAAAGTGAGTAGAAGGCGTCAAGAAGACCGAGAAACGAATGGTTGGATCAAGTGAACGATATTTTGAAAGAAGGAAACGTAAAAGAACGAATAAGTCGTAGGAGTCGTATGGGAAGGCGTATGGGTGTAGAAAAGGCGAGATATATGTCTCAAGACAGGAAAGTCTAGCGCTACCTCCTACAGTGGAAACGACCTCCTACCCCGACACGGAACGGCGTAATGGGATGAACAATACACTATTTTCCGTCGAGTGAGTTACTTGACGGAAAATATGCCATCACTATGCCAACAGTCAATTACGAGTTTTCAATACATGTCGGTTACGTATGACGTTAAAAATGATTTATTGAATAGAAAAAAATATTTAAAAAATAGATCGATATTCGAGACTTGCTCACACAATTTTATATTTACTATGTATTATCAATTCATTCATTCTTACAGTATCTTCAATTTATTTTAATTAATTTTTGAGCATTGTACGAGTTTTTATACCAATTAGGCCATTTAAGTTGCTGGATTAAGAACTGTTCATTCGTAAGCTGCAAATACTCTATTCGAGCCAGATTTTCATTTTCAAACAAATTATTGCATATCATACACATATACCATTACGCTCTTTCCATATCGGGATAGGCATAGAAGTCAGAGCGCCATACTTTCGTATCTCGACACACATCCATAGCCTCTTCCACATCATACACCTTCTCATACTATTTCTACGATTCCTCTGACTATCTACGTTTTGTTCTTCCAGACTATAATTCATTTGATCCAACTATCAGCCGTAACATCAACCTTAAGTTTATATACATCCATTATACACTTCATTCCATCTTCTGTCGTACAATGTCACTACATGTATTCTTCTTAATGCACCCATTTCTTTAGCATTTATTCGGCTCCTCTCAGTCTTTTTCCATGTCCATGTTTCACTCCTAAACGAGTACATCAGAGTTGGCACCAAAACACTACTGTGGACTATCATCTTATCAGATTTGGATACTATCTGGTTCGAGAATATGTGTTTTAGCGCTCTATTGACTTTCTTTTATACCGCTGCACGGCTTTCGATACTCTTAACAAAGTATTATGAGAGTAATAACATTATCTTCCCAATTTCACTTGACCTACGAAATAAATGTCATAAATCTATTCAGAAGTTGACAACAAGTTCCAGAAACTTGACTTCGTACAGCTATCGCCATACTGAGTTATATCCAAGTTTCTAACTTGACTGGTGTGAACGAGTTAAAGCCGACCCTCTATGGAATATCTCTATCTTGTAAACTGTTGAGCCGTAAACTATAGCTATATTGATTTTGAGCAGCGTGTTTCGAATCACAAATTAAGTCATAAATTTACATATTTATACAATACCTGATTTGGCAAAAAATATTGATTTTTCTACATCGAATTAAGGTATATAATATTATAGTTTATAAGGACAGGTCAATTTCGTTAACGTTTTACTAAAGCAATGAACCTTAATGCCAACTTTGTACCAACTTTGATGCATGAAAGTGAGACGTGGGCATGGAAAAATACTGAGAGGAGTCGAATAAACGTTGTAGAAATGCGTGTATTAAGAAGGAAACATGGAGTGGCAATATATGACAGAATACGGAATGAAGTGATAAGGGATGAATGTTAACTTAAGGGTGATGTGTTAAATAAGGTGATGTAGAGCACGCTGAAGAAAGTCTAATAAAACAGACATGTAGTGCAAATGTGAGTGGAAGGCATATGAGAGAAAGACCAAGGAAAGTATGGTTGGATCAGATGAATGCTATTATAAAAGAAGGTAACGTAGAAAGTCAGAGAAATCTTGGAAGGTGTATGGATGTAGAATAGGCGAACGATGTGTGACGAGACCGGAAAAAATGGCGCTCTGTCTTCTCTGCGTACCTCGACAGGGTAATTGCGTAATGGTATGCTTGTATCAATCTTAAAACTGTATTATATTGTAAAATGCTTTCATTGTATACCTAGCGGGTTAATTACCATGTGACAATATCTGACAATTAACCAGAAGTATTGTTATTTATTTTTATCAAACACTGTTTATTCCACTTTTTTGAAACGGTGTAACCCTACCGGTTTCAAGGCTTTCACCTCATCTTCAGGGGAGCACAAACAAGACTAAATGCTCTTCGAACTGGTATCGATATACACGCTTCAACGGTTGGGGGCTGAGGGGTGAGGGGGGCATGGGACGATTTCGGACAAGAGTGGAGATATTTTTGGGATATAACTGTTCACCAGATGTTAGGATCGATGTACTGACTTAGAAATTTCTAGGGTCTCTAATCTGTCCAATTTATTTCCGTTACTACTGATATGTAAGAATTTGGCATCATCGATAGAAAACGTATGGTTTTCACGGTGACAATGATTAGCCATTTCAAAATAAATTAGAGGATTTGTTAAGGCGGATTTGTGTTCACGACATCTCTTTTCAAAAGATCTTCCTGTCTTTCCTATATAGAAATTATCACAGTCAGCACAAAAAAGTTTATTCACACCACTGTTGCTAAGTATTCCATTTTTACCTTTCCCATTAAATAAGAGTTTCCGGAGATTAAAATTAGTGTAAAAAGCTGGCTTTATGTGACTTGGAATATTTTTGGTTATTTCGTATATGTTTGTTTTATAAATGGGACTTTGCTCCAGTTATAGGTATACTTATAGGTGTCGTTAAATATATAATCTTTTATATCGAAACCGGTAGGGTTTATACCGTTACAAAAAAATGGAATAAACAATGTTTGATAAAAATAAATTACAATGTCTTTAAACCTACACAACGTTAATGCCTTAACTATAAACAACATAACCAGAAGTATGTCAATGAGATCTGAAGTAAAAGCAAGACTGATATATTTTTAGAAAAAAATGAACACGCAACCTCCTGTTCTGAAGATGGGTGACTTACCAACTAGACCACGCAGGCATTTTCCAGAAGTTATAAAATCCGAAATCTCAATTAATGACACAGAAGACAATTTTGTCTTTCGACTATATGCCCACATCGTCAATTCGGATTCGGGAAGCATACGAATGAAAAAAACGGTACAATTTTTTTACATCAGTTTATCTTGAACTGTTTATGTGTCATCGTCAACCTCAAAATTATTCCATCCAAGGATACATTTAAAGGTTGTAGTGGTACGATACGAAAGGCTGTCGCTCGTGACCGAATATGATTGTTAGCCATCAAGTGGGTAGGAGAAGCCTGTGCATGTATGGATTTATTATGTGAACGTTGTTGCACTTCAAACCCACATTTCTGATGACAAGGAGATTAAACTTCCCAAAACGATCAGCAGATTTAATCAGCTACTGTGTTTTGTTATTACGTTACTATTTTTCGTGTTACTCAATAGTGCTTTATGAATCGATTATCTAAGTCTTTGAATTTATTCCCATCATTTCCATCCATTTGTATCCCATGTCAGTGATATGAGGATTACTTATTACCCTGCTGTGATATATTTATAATAAACAGCATTTAAGCTATAGAAAACCTACACCAGAAGTCGAACCTGAGGATCACATGCTTAGTATGAATGCTAAACTTTAGACAACGTTTACCTACTAAAGATTTAAAGTCAACCCCAAATAACGCTGTTGTCGTGTACTGCTTCAATTTTTTTTTTAAATATATTACGGTTGTTATACATAGTACATTTTCGCCAATTTCGATTATTTTTATAAATAATCCACGTAAAATGTTTGTTATAACTAATCTTACAGATAAACAACTATAAACGAATAAACACAGAAAAAGCAGGCTTAAATCATGCTCTCATTTTCCATTATTCGTGTTCTACCAGGAATATAGATAACATACCGAGATTGTTCGTGTTCTACCAGGAATACTTTATATGATAGAGATAACTCAGGTTATTAAATAGATAACACACCGAGCTGGTATTACAAAAATAAGGTTGTGCTAGTTGTAATACATATCTAAAGTCAATACTTCCGTTCAGGTTAAATTACTGTGGAATTAATTAAAATATTTAACTAACACTGGAAACTTGAGTAAATTCTTCAAAGAACGATGTAAATAATACATAACTATACTACATACTCGTACATACGAGTACATAAATAGGGTGTAAGCTGAAAAAAATCTGATGTCCACGCAGCAGAGCTCGCCTTATATTATGGGGGTGTACCTCGGCTGGGGAAATGTTAGGCTGGGTATCGGCTGGGGAGATGAGCCCAGATCTTTTGATAGCTTCTCTCTTAACCTTTCCCTTCCTGTGCTAAAAAAACTGCTCGTTCCGGTGTTGTGTATTCAATACACATGTAAAAATGAGCGATTTAAAATCGGAAACATAAGAATATTCATAGCCAATTGCTTAAATTAAGTAAATTTAAAGTCAAAAGTGATAATAATTGAATTTAATTACTGAAAAAATGAAAAACACACCAGCCGACGTTCACAAAACGGGCGAAGCGACCACCTCAAATGGATGCCCGAAAGATACTGAAGCGAGCGAACTGAGATTCTATTTCTTGCGTTCCCATATACCGAAGTAGAGTGAGAGTGAGACGTGAATAGCGTCGCTTCCTCACCCATAGCGGTTTTTTTTATAGAATTAATATACCTACGTCACACACTGGCACACGTTTAATTGTAATGGTGAATTTATTCCCGATTTTCACAAAATATCTCTGATGTGGCCGATAAGTGCTAATTATTATTAATATTATTTTTTCATTCAATACGTAAATGTATTACGGAGGAATACCTAAAATCTGAACCCAGTATTTTTAATATTTATAGAGATATTAAAATTTTTAGAAGCAATGTGTACTAGTTACACATCACAGGGAAGGAAGGGTTAAATGTGTTTTCTGCAGTTTATCTTGAGATTTACGCATATATGCGATTTCGGAATGTATTTATATGTGTACATACTATGTTGATATCAATAAACCTATATTTATATTTATTTATAAATACCATCACGCGGTATGTCTGTTGGAGTAGGTAGAGAAAAAAGAACGCCAGACTTACCTATCTCAACATATCCTATGCCTCCTCACCGTCCTTATTTAAAATATAATTAACTTGATCCAACCATACTTGCCTTAGTTTTCTATCAGATCTCCCACATTTGTATATTTCTAAAAGTGGATTAGAGTCAGCATTATTTCAAAACGTTGAATGTGTTACCAAAAATCGAAGCAACTGAATATGGAAACCGTGATACGATCAGAATAAAACCTAAAGAGAAAGCATCAAGATGATGAAAATTGTGAAGAAATAATGTTTTTATCTAAGGTTAAAAAAATGTTATCAAATTTTTTTTTTCGTGTCGAATTACTGTTTCGGACATATTGAAGTGGTCAGGAGACAATATTGTTGTCGGCCCCAGTAAGCGAACCTACGGGTTTAGAACTTCTGGAGTAGACACAGAACTCGCGATTCGTCATTGAACATTTTGGCAATACTACCGCTCGGCGTGTGCAAGTATGGTTACCAGACAAATTATTTTACCAGACAGGCACGCTTTTTTGCTTTTTTTTTGGGTAATATCAGAAATTGAATCCAAAAGCCTCGGGTGAAAGTCAAGAATGTAAAATCAGTTGGCATATTGAATATACTTGTAGCGGACAATATCAAAATCTACTATGATGATAGCAACAAGACTATTTTAGGACCATCCCTGATGTATGCAAGTGAAACGTGGACTTAGAAAAAGACTGAAAGGAGCCGAATAAATTTTGTAAAAATGCGTGCATTGGGAAGAATAGATGGGGGGGGGGGGGCAATGTATGACAGAATACAAAATTATGTGATGAGGGGATGAATGTGAACTTCCAGCTGATGATGAATAAGACCAATCTAAGATGGTTTCGACACAAAGAACGAATAAATTATGTGATTAGGGATGAATGTGAACTTCAGGCTGATGTATTAAGTGAGATGAATAAGACCACTCGAAGATGGTTTCGACACAAAGAACGAATAAATAAAGAAATATTAACAAAACAAATACATGGTGCAAAGTGAATAGAAGACGTGGTAGAAAAACACCAACAAAAGTATGGTTGGATCAAATTCATTATATTATGAAAGAAGGAAATGTAAAAAATTAGAGAAATCGTAGGAGTCGTACGAGAAAGTGTACAGAAGAAGATTAGACGATAGATGTGTGTCACGATAAGAAATTCTAGCGCTCTGTCCTCTCTTCCTAGCCCGACAGGTCAAAGGCGTGATGGTATGTATGCATATTTGAATCAAAATATTCCTAGCGATTGATGAGTAAAACAAAGCGATTGTTTTTAAAGTTGATATAAAGAGTTAGTGTAACTGATTTTATCCTTAACACGTATTATTGAATAAGTCCTCCGCATTCCTCAGTATCACACCTTCGTGAATAATCTCACTGAGTCGACCTTTCAACGTGAACTGATAATCGTGGCGCTAAATCGATTGACCTCGATGGGAATCCTGACATCCTTTCTGCCAAGAGGCACAAACATTATGATACAGACTTATCACAAATGGAACAAAATATTTATTTAGTTTAATAGACAATCCACCCATATTAGAATGATTTATGCCACAATATCACAGATGAAAATGCAATTGGAAGAGTCAATATAATTAATGAGATTCAGTAAAATCAACACTTTAGACAATTTGAAGTTACAACTGATTAAACTTAAATGGAAAAGTTCTATGCGGAAAGAAAACACGACTCAGTAATTGAACGGCAAAGATATGGCATTTAATAAATCAAATTTGTCACATGAAGCAGCGCTTCTCAAGGGTGCCGTGGAGCTCCTGCCAGGGATCCGATTTTATTGCATTTTTGCTTTATAAACAAATAAATTATGTTCTATATTATTTATGATAAATGTATCTATTGGATGTTAATATAAGTTGTGTCCGTTTTTTTTTTCAATTAAAAAATTACCACCATAAGTAAAACAAAATTTTAAATGTTATACGTCATTCGAAAGAAAATTTTCTGCTATACAAGATATTGTGTTTGCTTTTACGTTACTTATCTTCATGAATAATATGATTTAAATGGTCTTCATCGAAGTTCACTGGTCATCCGGAACGCTCCATGTCTTTCAAGTCGAAATTACCGTCTTTGAAACGCAAAAACCATCGACGAGCTGTCCTTTCATTCATAGCATCTTCACCGTACACTTCGCAAATATCGCGAGCAGCTTTGCCAGCTTCATTCCCTCGGTTGAACGCGAACATAAGGAGGTGTCGAAAATGCTCACTTTCGTCTACTTGACATTCCATTTTGAAGGCTTGTAATTAAATTAAATAATATTTGTAACGTAAAAGCAAACCCAATATCTCGTAGAACAGAAAATTTTCTTTGGAATGACGTATAACATTTACCATTTTGTTTTAATTTTGGTGCTAATTTTTAAATTTAAAAAAAAAACGGACACAACTTATGTTAACACCCAATATAATAATGATTAATGTCAAATTTGACATTTCTTTTTTCAGATTTCGTGGGGCGTAATATGAAAAAGTTTAAGAAGCGTTGACATAAAGGATAAATGAAAAACACAAAATGTATAATCTCATCAAACAGACCACACTCGCAATCAGAAAACCGTGTTGTTTCAATCTGTGAAAGATACATCGATGCCTTGTGAGCAGTCTCCATGATCAAGTAGGGTGACCATCCTTCTACTCTGAAGCCATTTCTCAAAAATGTTGATTTATATTAGTTTTATTTTTATAAATACGAAACTTTAAACACTAGAAACATTTTATATACAAGTTTATCCCATACTTCAAAGCTTACTTAGTAAGACACCTTTCTTCCAGACCGGGGGTTGCGGGTTCTATTCCCGTTGCCCCCAGATTCATTAAAAATGGTTCCAGTCAAATTTTAAATTGAACCTTTTTTGTTGGTTGAAAGCGTTTACCACATGGCAGTAAACCAGATTTTACTATAAACAATGAAAGTTTTATACAATATTCCTAAAAAATCGTCTAAAGTAGTGTCTAGACGAACATGTGGGAATATGTATGCACTCAGTTCTGTTGTATGTACTCGTAAATACCATCCAGCTGTTTCCCAGTTGGCGTATTAAGAGAAGACAAGTCAACATAATAAAGACGGCTTTTCTATCGCGGCTTTCTATCAGACGACTTTTCTATCGCGAAACATATCTTTCGCCTCCTCCACAATGCTTGTACATAAATATCAAACTAGTTAAATAATGGGTAATTCGCAGTCAAATTCCATCTAAAAAAATGTTGCATAGAAGACCACACTAATCGGCTGGCTGTTTTCTCGTTTATTTTAAAATGTGTGTTGGACTCTTTATGCATAATCAAGTTTCATTTGTACTGTCTAATTGCTTTTTTCAGTTTCTTCCTTCATTACTTATTACATTTTAACAACATTTCTTTTATTATAAATGAAGTAAAAATTCACAAACGAAGCAGGAAAATATGACATATATACTCGTACATATATACTATAAAGACACAAAAAAATTCAGTTTTAACAATACTCGTTTACTCAGAACAGAAATTTATCAGTCTCGTTTCGTTTGACTCTATATATAGATAGATCGTTTAAATGTTCCTTATATTTTTTTTCAGTTATTATAATGTGTTATTATATCTGAAATAAATAAACATTTTTTCAGATATACCCACATTCTTTTTAGGCATTTTTTTTAATTTTATATAGCTCATACCACTAAGGTCTTAAAGTTTCCGATCTGAACAAGTGTAAGTACGAGTATGTATGGACAAATAGAATGTCTACTACGACCACTGCAAAGTCGATGTCACAGTTAAAATTTGATGCCTCTACGTCCCTTAGTAGTATGTCAACTAGAACCGATATAAGGCGTGTTGTTTCGTTATATATATTTTTTAATATTTCATTGTATATGTCCATCCCCGCTCTAACTTGTTCAGGTCAAAAACTTATTAGTGTATGCAGGTAAGACCCAATTATAAAGCTAGCATAAAATGAGGTGTATAAAGCACAAAACGATGACATAAAAACTAACTGTTCTGTAGAAACAACTAACTGCAATTACTAAAGCACTCTCAGCGCAGGGTGAAATGACTTAATAAAAAAAAACCTTTTTTTAAAAAACATTTTACCGAAATGTTGAAGATTTCAATATCCGAAGCCCATTTCAAAAGGGACAACTTACGAAACAAATTAAAAGCACTTAGCAAGTTTATTCTAGTTATTGCGAGTTTAAACATATTAATCTTTCTGTATCTTAAATAGTTTTTTGGAACAGTAAACTTCAGTTTATTTGACTTGTTTTTTCCTGTCAACATATCAAAGATTTAATAAACTGGAAAACTTCAGTTATCTTGAACTTGTCTAATTATTTTGTTTCATATATTTATTTTAAATGTAAACGTGTACGTATTTAAACGATTACAGTAAAGTTTTCTAAAACTAACTAATTTGAGATGGTTTGGACATGTAGAACGAATGACCGAATAAAGTTAAGAAAATGAATATAAAGTACGAATATGAGTGGTAGGCGTGTGAGTGGAAGACCAAAGAAAGTATGGTTGGATCAAGTGAATGATGTTTTGAAAGAAGGAAACGTACATAGAAAGTCAGAGAAATCACAAAAAATGTGTGAGAAGGTGTATGAATGTGGAAGATACTAAGGAAATGTCGAGATAGGAAACTAACATTATTTGTACAAACTTTTAAGTTGTATGTTAGACTTCTATTGTAGAATACTTTAATATGTTAGACTTGTAGAAATACGTTCACTGAGAGGAATATATAGTGACAATGTACACATATGACAGAATACTATACATTATGAAGTGATATGGGATGAATGTGAACTTAAGGCTGATGTATTGAGTAAGATCGAGAAGAACACTCTAGGATGGTTTGGGCATGTAGAACGAATGAATGATGAAAGACTATTAAAATAAACATATAGTGGAAATTTAAAGAAAAAACTTTGAAAATCGTTTGATTTGTTTGGGGTGTATGGATATAAAAGAAGCGAAGCATGTGTGTCGAGATAAGAAAGTCTGACGATCTGTCCTCTTTGCCTACCCCCACAGGGAATTAGCGTGGTGGTATGTATATATATACACACATGTATATTTTTAAAAGCAATAGTAGGTAGATTCGTAGAATTTGCTTGAACATGGACTTCTTTTGATAAGTCAATAGTTTCTCCCCTTCATTCAGATTTTACATCCGATTGATTGGACGAACATGTTAGATAGCGTGACCGGGAGTTAAACATTACTTTTAGACCCAGTAATCGAGATTTCGGATTTCAAGCCTCTAAACTCACCGTTCATTATCGTACCTGTATGATTACATGTTGATGGAAGACACGTACGTTATCGTACGAATCGAATCGAACCCGAAACATCCGGGTGGAAGAAAACGTCTTACCGTCTAGGCCACGAAGCAAAAGTTAATGGTAACATCTAATCTGATCTCTCCTTGGGAGTGTAAGAGGAGAGGAGCACTAACACTCAATTATGACACTCTGCTAAATGCAAGAGCAAGCCTGGAAACAATAAATAATGTAGATATTATTGCAAGATATGAGGCAGTGGTTACCAAACTTGGTCATACCCTTCTGGCTGCAAAGAGAAAACCAACATTTTATTTTAATTTCAACTAATTTCATGAACTTTTGATTTATCTGAAAAGATGAAGTTCACCGAGGATTAACTAGCGTGGTACATACATGTAAAAAGATCTCACAACTTATCATGTTGGTGAGAGTTTGTGACAGAAGTTTTAAATAATTAATCAACTATAGATGTATCGGACGTATGCGTCACCATAAAACATAAATTGTTTTCTTGTTGTTAACGTTAGTAGAATATTGGTATTTTAATGTATAAATTCTTTTAAGTTATTTGGTATTTTTCGATTTTTGTATGTATATTTTATGTTTGTTGGGGTCCGCGTTGTGTCGCGACCGTACCGGTAATGTGACTTATGCACGGCCATCGCGAGACAGTATCGCGAGTCTACCGGTCTATGCATGCGCAAAACTTGCGAAAATTCTGATATTTTGTGAGTTGTGACGGCATGCACGGGCGAAAACAGGCGCTTGAAATGAGCGATCGGCTGTACATAAGAAGCGCCAAAAGTCGAAAATACATTATCAGTTCACTCTGACTACTGCCTTTTACTTGCATACCTACCTAAGAGGAATCTCTTCTACTTCTCACCAACCTGCTATTTTTCAACGTTAGCTGAATTCTCCGAGCATCGTGCAGTAGCTATCCACCTATTGCTACAATATTTGTACTTGTGCCGTACAACAGATAAAAGGCATCAACTAATTATTCCTTGTTTATATATCATTAGTAAGATATAGACAAAAGTCTAGTTAACTAGGGATGTGACTTGTCAAAGGCAACAAGTCCAGATCCATATAAATTGAATATTAACTTTAAATTACCTATTCATGTTTTGCTGTAGGTCTTGTTTTTCATGAATTACGTATTCATACATCCATATGTCTGTGGCATTTGCGGGAGGGAGTGCGCATCCAGGATCGGGCTGTTCTCTCACAGAAGATCATACGATCGATGTGGGAGAGCGGTTCAGGACTGACGTTGGAGTGACGAGGGGATCCTCGACTGCGAAGCCCGGCAATGATGATGATGATGATGATTCATACATACATAAATACGTGTCAAGTAAATAAATAAATTGACATGATAATAATACTTTTCAATTGATATCCTGAAGCTCTTTGCTCGATCAACCTCAACTAGGCATTTTGTCTCAGCGAATCACGTTTCCCAAAAAAACATTGATCGGCGGATTAAGTGTGTGGGGTATCATAAATGGTAGCGATTTTATATTTGTTTTATATTTTAATCAAACAGTTAATGTAGCGATACAAAATCTAACTAATTTCAATTTGAGACTGGGGTTTAACTATATTTGTAATAACCGCCACAGATTTACAAAAAATATGCATCTATTTGACAGTTGTGAAATGAATAAAAAATAAATTAAACCTACCTTCTGCCTGTTTTGATATATTTTGAAGAAACAAGGGTGCGTTGTATGAAATGAATTTTCAAGGCAGAATTGCAAAAAAAAACATATTTTAGTGGTTTAGCCAAGTTTATTGAGTTATTATTATTCAATATCGCTTATTCAATATTGAAATGTTGAAATGTTAGAAATAGATGCCAAATTCCCATACTGTATCTATTGTATAATATCCTTAACTGTCACGACGCCCCCTCTTATCTCGCCGAAAAATTTTCATGAATTAGCGCTACGCTCAAACAGAGATTGTTTATTGGCCTTTCCAGTTCACCGCTACTCTTTTTTTACGTCGTCCTTTACTGTCCATGTTATGAGACTCTGGAATCAGTTACAAATCAATATAAGACTTGCTCTGTCCTTGGCATGCTTAAAGAAGCGACTGAAAAACCCTTAATTTCTAGTCAGTAAAATAACGTGTTTCATTCCTGAATTTTCTTTTCCTTTCCTCTCCACCATCCCTCCCTTTTCCTTTTGATTGATGATATCTCACTTTATACGAAAAAAAATGTTCGGGTGATTGTCCGTCTTTGTGGGGTTCGTGGGCATGTGCTCGTGTATGTGTTAATTGATTTCGTGGGGATGGATAGTCATTTAAATGATTTATGCGACCATGTAACTTGCTTCATTTACTTTTGTCTGGTTGGCTGGAAGAGATTGCCGCCTGGCAATAAGCCCGCCAGATTGTATTTGCAATAAAAGTATTAAATAAAATAAATAAATAAAAATAAACAATTGTTTTGTGAGTTGGATTCATTTTACATTAAAACATACATATTGACAATATATTTCCTAGATCTAAATACAGTTCATCAAAAAAGAAAATATACCATGATTCAATTTTTCTTTGAAATTGGATTTGACCAAGTTTGATTAACACCAACTCGAAATAAATTGGAGCTCCACTCGGCAGCGGTGCGCTATCAATAGCATTGTTTGTAGTCGCCTCGCGACAATGGGACATTGGGTAATGACATTTAACTTGACATCATATCCTCAGCACACCTATCTCTTATTGTTTCACACAACTTATCTATCATCAGTATGACCATCATCATCATTGCCATATCCGCTCCACCAATGCAGCAACATTACGTACGAGGATTGTTTTTGCTCTTTATTTCTTCTCTCGTATGGTTTCTTCTTTCTCATCCATGATATATGACGACCTACGTGACCTAGTTGGCAAGACACTTGTCTCCCAGTCCGGAGGTTGTGGGTTCGATTCCCGTTGGAATCCAGATTTTTAAAAAGGATTCCAGTGTGTTTTTCACTTAAGGCCTCTTTAACATCTCTCTGGTTGGTTGGAAGATATTGCCACATGGCAATAAGGCCACCAGGTTGTACTGTACACAACGAAAGTGTAATAAAATACAATACAACCTCAGGAGTTGCCTGATAGATCTCCTCCAGGAATAAATATATTGGACACTTCTCCACGATGTGACCGACAGTCTAGCCCAAACTTCGGCCCGAGGGTATTTCCGGCCTGAGATGTTAATTTTTGTAGCTGATGTGGTGATATCACATAAAACGTTATGAAAATTGGAAGTTTTTCGAGACATTGAAAGTATTTTATCAAGCAATCGTAACCCCTTTTCTTCAAATGTTGATTCTGCCCCAGTTAACATTCAACTAGAATTGACTGATTTGTAATGCAACGTAAAATATACATTAAAAAAAGTACAAATTTTAACGAAATTCATTTTGTATGTTGTTTATAGTTAAGGCATTAACATTGTGGAGGTTTAAAGACATTGTAATTTATTTTTATCAAACACTGTTTATTCCACTTTTTTATGACGGTATAACCCTACCGGTTTCAAGGCTTTCACCTCATCTTCAGGGGAGCGCAAACAAGACGAAATGCTGTTCGAAACTGGCACCGATATATACGCTTCAACGGTTGGGGGCTGGGGGGGGGAGGAGGGGAGAAAGGCACGGGACAATTTCGGCCAAGAGCGGAGAGATTTTGGGTAAATAACTGTTCAACAGATGTTCCGATCGGTGTACTGATTTAGAAATTTCTAGGGCCTCTAATCTGTCCAATTTATTTCCGTTACCACTGATATGTAAGAATTTGGCATCAAGGATAGAAAAAGTAAGATTCTCGCGGTGACAATGATTAGCCATTTCAGAATAAATTAGAGGATTTGTTAAGGCGGATTCTTTTGAAAAGAGATTTCGTGAACACAAATCCGCCTTAATAAGTCTTGGCCGAAATTGTCCCGTGCCTTTCTCCCCTCCTCCCCCCCCCCCCCCCCCCCAGCCACAACCATTGAAGCGTGTATATCGGTGCCAGTTTCGAACAGCATTTCGTCTTGTTTGCGCTCCCCTGAAGATGAGGTGAAAGCCTTGAAACCGGTAGGGTTATACCGTCATAAAAAAGTGGAATAAATAGTGTTTGATAAAAATAAATTACAAAAGAAATTAATTTTTATAAATCTGAAAAGTAGAATACAAGTTAATTACTTAATTATTAAACAATTTGCAACTCCATTTCATTATAAATTCATTTGACACTTCATTGGGGAAAAAACTACACAATAACTTAAATTGAAGTGACAGATCTGTTTTGCTTTTAGAAAGCATTCTCAATTTGACAAATCATTCTGTACTAATTACGTAAGTTCAATACAATAGTTTTAACAAGACAAATAGGGCAAAAATAAGTGAATAAAAGGGAAAACTAGAAAACATAGAAATGGATAAGAAACGAGCATTTCCAATATTTCAGTTTTAATTTTCTTTAATGTGTATAAATTGATTTAAGGATTATAGATTTCAGTTAGTATCTCACTGAGGCCATGCTCGATGCAAATATTGTAGGTCGGGCTTGACGGTTAACCTATCGTACGTAATACTGGCCCTATTTACGAGACTCGATTGTATGCAATTGGTTCTCAATTGGTCGTAGTATTCGACGTACAACTCGCAATTTAACAGATAACGTTATTAATATCTAGAATTCATCTACTAGCATATATAACACATTAATTTAATAGACCTGATATATACAACACATTAAATTATCAACTCTAATTTATACAACACATAAAATTAACAACTTCAACATACAACACATTTAATTGACAACTCTGATATATACAACACATAAAATGAACCACTTCAACCATAAAATTAACAACTCTGATACATACAACACATAAAATAAACAACTTTGATATATACAACACATAAAATTTACAACTTCAACATACAACACATAAAATTAACAACCCTACATATTCCTGAAATGATTCTGTCTTCATATACATTGGTCATACAATGGGGACAAAGTACAGTACTCAACAGGGTGAATTGCTTTAAAAAAGGGTCAAATACCAAAATCATTTGCCTTGAATCGTTGCCCATAGCGAAATGAGTTCACAGGTACTGGCGGCGCATTTCGCAAGTGTCACCGACACTGCTGCGCAGACAGATGGTATGATATAACCGCTTGTGCCACACCGGAGTGGCAGCCGTGAGACGGTGGAGGCGCGCGAGGACTGGTGTGCGGGCCTCCCACGCGACCTCCGTATATGGCTGGACCGATGGACCGATGGACCGCTCTCCACTTGAACTGGACTCAACCTTCTTAGGAATGTAAGCATCTTCTGATTGAATAAAGGATAGCTAATAATATTATAGAAAAACAATATTCATAATTATTAATTTATTTGTAATAACGATGTCCTAAAAATCAAAACTCTATTTCAATGCCTTAAAAGAAAAAAAAAGTGTGAAGCTTACAATGACGTGCAGAAATACATACTCGTATATAGATGTGTATCGAATGTTTGGCGTAGAAATGAATATCAAGAAAACATAAGTATTTTACTAGCATTTTCTACATATGACGAGGTATAACATGCACCCAAAATTATTGTAAGTGTTGCACGAGTGGAGAACGTACCTAAATTTACATATCTGGACTGCATTTTAGCATCAAATTGCTCTTATAATGATAATTGAAGAGTTACCTCAGGAGCACGTCAACAGCTGTCACAAAACTTAATTGCAGGGTATAAATCAGCAGATACATCTCCCAGTCTACTAAAATATATATCAAAAAGTCATTGTACTTTATATACTTATTTATGGGTCTGAGGCTTAGGTTCCCTATAGGGGACACATTCGAAGTCTGGAAATGTTCCACCATCGTTTTCTTCGCTGTTCCTCTGGATTCACTACAGTAATAATGTCTTAAGTGGCTCGGTCTTGCAACGCTCCAGCTGTCAATATACATATATAATATAAAATATGATTGTAGAAGGGAAATTGTGTTAGGCTGGATATGTGATACACATGGGTGATCACAGACGCGCCCTATACAAGGAAGTAATGGGCAAGCGGTGGGTAGAGGAAGTAATATAATGAAATTCTGCTAGTTCCATTGAGTTTGTGTGGGATGCCTGAAAACTGAGAGCAGGTGTCTCAAGATTTTGGGAATTGGAGAGCTACCTGTTCTCAAGATGATGCCGCCTCAACAGATAGACGCACGAGAAACTATAAACATGAGTCGGTAAGGAGAGGCAACTCAACGGGATCCACATGTCTGTGAAGTCTGCAGACGAAAAGTACGCATCTATAATCGGGCTGTTCTCTCACAGATCACATGATCGAGGTGGAGGAGGAGCTTAAGACTGACGTTGAAATGGCTAGATGATTTTCAATTACGAGACCCAGCGACAACGACGACTGGACAGAAACATTGACCGTTACGAATGAGGCCATACATAAAATATAAGTCACCCAATTCGTAACATACGGACTCAAAAAGACCCAACCTATATTTTACCTGTTCTGAGATAATTGGAGAAACATCTTGTACAGGCATAGCTAGACTACAGTCCGCGGACCAAGTCCGACCCTCGAAGTAGATTTGTATAGCTCACGTAGGCGCAAGAAAATATATTTAATTTTTACAAAAGACTTCACACAGAAAAACGTATTCATTTGAAATTATTAGCAATCATAATGCTTGTGATATTTACTTTTCTTATATATGCGGAAATAAATCTCAAAAAAATATATCCACAAAAACGCAACAAAATTTAGATTAATCGACACCCATTTGGAAGTGATATTTAGGATGTCAGCAACAAGCATGCAGCCTGACATAGTGAAATTAATGACAAAGTGAAATTAATGGATGATACAAAGCAGCTGCATTTTGCAGCCTGACATAGTGAAATTAATAGCAACAAGCATGCAGCCTGACAGCCTGTCCGCCTGACATAGTGAAATTAATGACAAGCATGCAGCCTGACAGCCTGTCAGCCTGACATAGTGAAATTAATGACATAGTGAAATTAATAGCAACAAGCATGCAACCTGACATAGTGAAATTAATAGCAACAAGCATGCAGCCTGACAGCCTGTCAGCCTGACATAGTGAAATTAATGACATAGTGAAATTAATAGCAACAAGCATGCAGCCTGACATAGTGAAATTAATGGATGATACAAAGCAGCTTCATTTTTCTCACTGATCATATTTTGAAAAAATTGTAATTGATCATATATTCATATTTGGAAATGTATTTACATACCATCGTGCCATTTCCCTGTCGGGATAGACATATATGATATACACACTCGATACACACCCTTCGCCTCTTATACACCCATACACCTTTTCATACAACTCTTTGTTAAATTTTACATTTACTTCCTTTAAAATGTAATTCGCTAGATCCACCATACTTTCATTGGTCTTCCTCTCATATGTATTTCACTCACATTTACACTTTATATCTGTTTTGTTAATCTTTCTTCACTCATTTTTTATACATGCCCTAACCAACTCAACGTGCTCTTCTTCATCTTACTCAACACATCAACCTTAAGTCCACATTCATCCCTAATCATACATTGTCACTCAATGTATTCATAATTGAATAATTCTTGATTTATAATAAATATAACGAATATTTAATTTAATTGTAGTGTTTTTCAATATTTTTTCCTCTGGCCTGTGACGACTTCTATTAGACAAAATATAGCCCGTCTAAGTACATAAATGTTTGAAGACCCCTGGTCTCGCCGTTTCGTATTATGGACTTTCATAAAATATACAAAAATATGACATAAAACGGACTTCCATAAAACATACAGTCATGAAATACTCATCCAACGTGCTTGATATATATACATGATATCTGCACATACAGGACTGATCTATTATATATATTTTTTTAATTTTAAATAAACATTCAAATGTATTTTGGAGGTCATATACTTTTTACACATATAATTAAAATTGCAAAGTTTTAACTAAAATCGTCATCATGCCACTTTCAAATTTGGACTGTAAAAAAGAACAGATCTCTGCTTAATTATATCCTGACACACAACTTTCCCTTCCGTAGTGTCTACATATGGTATAAAAATGTCCATTTTGTGGGAGAGTGGAAAAAGAACTTAAGTATTCGACTAAAAGAAATGATCGACAGTCTGTTCTTGATAAGCAGTTATTTTCTCCAATACTTTTGTCAGGGAGAATATTATATTTCGCTTATAAGAATGGCAATCATCTCCTCTATGTCTCACAGGACAAAAGAACTGAAGAATAAGACGCAAACAGGAAGTCGAAAATATATGAATGGTTGAAATAAAATAGGCACTAAGTACCAAAAAAAAACTAAGTATGCAGTTTCATTCCATATGACATATAGAACGAAACTGCATACTTAGTTTTTTTTTGTTTTTTTTTTTGGTACTTTGTGCCTATTTTACTTCAACCATTCATACTTCTTCTCCCTGGCTCCATCCCAACTCACTGTCTGCGAAGACTGTTGGGGTCAGCTCTCCTCGTTCTCAGGTTGTATGCTCTTCTGTCCCGGACTACATCCTCCAGGCCGTGCCTCTGCATCAGGTTATCTTTTTGCACCACCCATGAATTCTTTGGTCTTCCTCTGGTTGTTATTCGAGGAAGATCCATGGAGATTGCCTGGTTCACAATGTGATCGGGTGCTCTGCGTCCAACGTGCCCATACCATCTCAATCGCCTCTCCTTCATCTTGATGTTAATGTCTGTAACACCTAGGCTTCCACGAATGCGTGAGCTTTTTATTTTGTCTCTTAGGGACACACCAGCTGACCATCTTAGCATGCGCATTTCAGCAGTTTCTAGTTGCCTAGAGTAAAAGTTATACTTCAACCATTCATACTGTTAATTAGAATTTCTTCCAATATCGAGGTGTTCATTTGTTGTTCTCAATTAGTTCTTCCAATATCGAGGTGTTCATTTGTTGTTCTCAATTAGTTCTTCCAATATTGAGGTGTTCATTTGTTGTTCTCAATTAGAAGTTCTTCCAATATTAAGATGTTCGTTCGTTATTTATTTTTATTTATTTATTTTACACATGACAAGAAATATAAAACAGGTAATTTAATTTGGACACACAATTTTAATGGATCTGGGTTTGTTGCCTTTCGTTTGTCGTGTCCCCAGTAAACTAGGATTTTGACTGTATCTCACTGAGGACTTTCATAATTAGAAGTTCTTCCAATATTGAAGTGTCCGTTTGTTGTTGTCAATTAGAAGTTCATCCAATATTGAGGTGTTCATTTGTTGTTCTCAATTAGAAATTCTTCCAATATTGAGATGTTCATTCGTTGTTCATAATTAGAAGTTCTTCCAATATTGAGTAGTTCGTTCGCCTATGAGTGCAGAATGCATACAGTAACTTAAATGTATAGTAGTATATTTTATTGATTCAAGAATAGACCTTAGAAGATCCTGATATGAACTTAACGGGTAAATAGTAATTATAAAATAATGTACAAATTGTAACGATTGTTTCTTAGTCCTTTGGCATTTGATACTAATGAGGTTACTATAGTAGAATACGTTTTCAATCTCCCGATAGATGTAGCAATCTCAAAAAAGGATTCTGTCATCAAACGCTAAAAAGATGGTTTCAGGTGTGGTAATAACCATTATAACCATAACCGTAGAGAGGATTGTTAAACGATAAGCGATATCATCATTCTCAGAATTGAGGAGGGGATAAGGAAGTGGATAAATGTATTCAAAATAAAATTCCGGAAGTGTGGATATTGTGAGTAGAATTAATAAATAAATCTTGGGATGATTTAGCAATATTGTAATAATAAATCAGGAAAGACACAAATAAATCAATATGTCTAAAATTAATAGAGAACATCGAAGAAGTAGACCGATGAAACAATCGAAGAAGAAATTTTAACTAAGGGAAAGATCCACGACTTACGTGGCCAAGTTGGTAAGAAACATGTATTCGATTCCGAGTGTTACAGACTCGATACCCCTTGGTACCGAATTTTATTAAAAAGATTTCTGGTCTGCTTTTCATTTAAAGCCTCTTTGACGTATTTCTGGTTGTTGGGAAGAGACTGTCATTTAGTTATAAATCTGTAACTCTATACAGTTTAGTTCGATCCCACCTCCACCCACGCTGTTATGGGGGACAAAATAAGTCCCCATCCAGCGCGATCTACTCTAGAAGATCGAAATCTTCTTTATTTATGTACTGTATACAATGAGAGTGTTATAAAATTAATGAAAAAGGTAAGAAGAATGTGGAATATAAATAATATTAATTATCAAAGGGCAATTTATAAAGCGCTGTTTATAGAACAAACTCTCCTCAAAAGCGTTCAAACTCGGGATTCGAACACACTTTTGTATTCATTATACAATATTGTGACAGATTAATAATATTAAAAAATAAATATTGTATTGTATTACACTTTTATTGAATACAGTAAAACCTGGCGGGCATTTTGCCATGTGGCAATCTCTTCCAATCAACCAGAAAGTTGTCAAAGTAGTATTAAGTGAAAAACTGACTAGAATCATTTTTTTTATTAAATCTGGGTTCCAGCAGGCTAGGCGTCTTACCAACTAGTCCAAGGAGGTCATACTAGTTGGTAAGACGCCTATCAATAATAAGTGGATTGTTAGAATACTAAGGTCATTGTTACGGCCGTTAAATTGGGTAGCGTGGGTGTCACGAGAGTTTGCACTGCTAGTCTAGGATGACCATATTTTGATTTATTTTGTAATATATTATTATATATTTTTAAATATTGTCTATCTAATACTTTATATTCCAATAAAATACTTACCACAAGAATAATATAATATCAGATTATGGTATGTACCTAAAGAAAATTATGAAATCAATGATCAATATAAAATCAAATTATTTATTCAATAGGCAAAGAAAACACAATTAACACTAATAAATTCTAAGACCAATTAAAAATTACTTTTATAACTAGGTATATATGTATTTTAAAAATAAATAAATGACACTAACACTGATTAAAAAAATTAGTATTTTTATATTCTTCCTCACTAAGTATTTACATAGATATGCAATGAAAAGTGGATAGCTTACCACTTATTTAGTTTGTCCACACAATGCTCTACCTTTTCCTAACTTCAGACATTATGGTCACCGTATTTTTCATCAAATAAACGGATCACATCAACCAATCACGGCAAAGATAATTTCTAATACATTGATACATTTTGTATATTACGCACTAAGCTTCTCAATGTATTAAAAAGTGCAAACTCTCATGAAACCTATTCTACTTCACCAGATAAACATAAATTACGAGTTGTATGATTGTTCTCAACGTCTTTCTCAAAAGGAACATGACGGGATTATATGTATGAATGTAAATTCAGCTTCAGTTAAGTTATTGAATAATATTAAATTTCGAATTGTCTTTATTGAAATGTATTTTGTCAATAAACTTCACAAAGATAACAAAAAGCCATAAAAATTGAGCTCATGCGGTGAATCATCGTTCATAAACAGGTGAGCTACGTACAGTGTGATGAATCAGGCGCACTCGCACTGAATGCGTCGTGCCTGATGATAACACCGATAATCTAGTCATGGATCCACATAAGCACACTTACAAGTATATGGCAATAGCAAACCTTCAAATTAAAGTAAGCGCTGAAACGTAGAAAAACTCAGTCACAAAAAAGAGACAAGCCGAGTGAAACATTTCTTTCAAAATTTTGTGGTCAAGTATCAATTATTTGTTGATATAATTATTAAATTAAAAGAAATATATATACCGATCATTGGAGGATTGCGAAAAATATTGAACGACATTTTGCAATAGAAAATAAGGTCATTGGGATATTGAAGCAGACCTAAAATGTCCAAACTAGAACATCTCAGTTTTTATCAAAATTAATCATTACTATTTTCGACATTATTGTATTCACGACCATGCAGTCTTGTTGGCAAACACCTATTTACAGAGCCCAAACATTGTGAGCTCGACTCCTGTTGGATACTAATATTTTTCTTAAATGGGTTCAAATTTTATTTATTGTTTTTATGATACCGTGCAAAATTTTTGAACTGGTAATTTGGAAAAATTTAAGAACGTGGCCAACATTGTTTTTAGGCCCCATTCATCAAGCCTTCGGGTTTAAAGCCACTGGAGGAAGCACGGCACTCGCAGTTCAACATACCACGTTTCTAACAATACTGTTCCACGTGAAGAGAGAACATATGCGTATGTCAAGCGCGTGCAAGTATTGCCAGACGAACCCTTTTGCCAGACTAGGATTTTTTTTCTCGGGCACTATAAGGAATTGCACCCGAGATCCCGGGTAGAAATTAAGCGTCTTACCAACTAAACCAAGGAGGTTTTCACTTAAGACTTGTTTAATCCAACATGACAATAAACCCGTTTTTTTATAAAAGGCACAATCTCGAATCAATAAAAATTACAATCTTAGTCCAATAGTAGTATAATATACTCGTATTTATTCATTTACATGCAATTGCGATCAATAGTAGCATTTACATGCAATTGCGATCATCAATAATTCTTATAAAATACAATTAAAATTTAGAGTACGATCGAATACAGAAATAAAGGAATGTCCAATATGGGTAGAAATACTAATATTATTAACATGATCATATACTATAGCTCACAACAGGTAAAAGCTCAGAAACCCCAGCGCCTAATGTATTGATTTGTGTTGCATGACACATCTGACGGGTGTATTGCTATTTAGAAATTTCTTGCGACTAACCAGCTTATCTTGGACACGTTAAATTGTTTTGATCCATAACAGATTTTCCAAAAAAGGAAAACATTTATTAAAATTCAAGTAAAAGAATGATTAATCTCGAATCGATAAAATTCAAGTTAGGACTAGAGGAAAGGAATTCGTTCAAGGATAAGAAAAGAAAATAAAAGAAGATTAGGATGAAAAGGATATTTTAAGTAATGTAGTATTTTTCGATTATTTTTTTAACGTGATTAAGGATGTATAGTCATATTCCGTGGTAGAAAAAAAACATAATAAACTTCATTAACACATTTCAATGGATACGTTTATATACTTCAACATATATTGTATTTTGTGAATATCTTTTCTCAATTTGTGAATTTCTTGTCTGGATTCCAAGAAAACATTTGATTCCATTATATATTATTAGCATGCATCAAAACCGAAACGAATAGCTGTCAGGAAGGCATCCGATTCATCGAAGAAGATTCATTGCTGATGCAGTACAGACGAGTTGAAGGTGGCTGTTGGCTTCTGTGATGTTTGCTGCTCGTAGATAATGACTTGTGAGATGGTGAACGCGTGGATAGCGTCCAGCGATAAAATTTATGAAAATATCAATTAACTTGTATACAATACAACCTTGTTGGCTTATTGCCATGAGACAATATCTACAACCCAATCAGAAAGATTTTAAAGAAGTCTAAAGGGAAACTAGGCTAGGACTTTTTCAATAAATTGGGTTTCAAATTAAATCGAACCTGAACCAGCCTGGAACGCATGTATCTTGCCAACTAGGCCACGAAGGTTGTTTTCAATATTCTTCTTCTTTAACTTTCCGTAGACTCAAGAGTCTGTTACTACAGGATTGTCCTCTTGTGATGCTGAGCTCCAGCTATCTCTCCATCGTTTCGGGGGTCTCCCTGGTGGATGACGTCCATTCGGCACCCCATGCAGAGTTATGTATGGAATTCTTGTGGAATTCATTCTCTGTACATGTTGGTACCAGTATCGTTGACGCTGTCGTCCCTATCTGACCACATCTTGGACCTCACAGACCTCTCGGATTGTGGTGTTCCTTACTTTCAATATTCAAACTAATAAAACACATTTTTAATGAAAAAGTGCTAATTTATATTTTTTGCTGAGAGTTGTCAAATCTTACATGTACGTGTAAATTTTGCGGATGTAAGTCAGTTGTCTCAGACAGGTAATGAGACTAGTGAGATGGCAGATATAGGCCGTTTGTCTTAAATGTAGAATATGTGAATTTTCTAATATTTGACAAATTACGGCATTCGCGGCCTAGTTGGTAATACGCCTGTTTTTCAGTCCGAGAGTTACGGACTCAATTCCCGTTAAAATCCAGATTTTTTAAAAAAGGATTCTATGGGGGTTTTCCCTTAAGACTTGTTTAACATATTGCTTGGAAAAATTACCATATGATAATAAAACTACCAGGCTGTACTATATACAACGAAAGTGTAATACAATTCGAGTACAAATCCCTATTTTTTTGCGAGTTTCATATTTTTTTTAATATATGTCAACCAATAAACTTGAGACTGTCAAAAATACTGATAGTTGATTGGTCTTAACCTCAATTGCTTTAAACTGCGATATGCTGAATGAGGCCAACGAATACGTGAAAATAACCTCCAAGCCAAATATCAAATTAACTGTGCATAAGCTGAAACAATGGTTTACGGACCTTTGTTATATAATATAAGATTAACAATAATATTAGTTAGATATAACGAAGACACCTGTTGGATATGCTGCAAAGAAAACACGGCAACTAAAACATTTTCTTTTTTTTTTCAGTGTTAGTATTATTGCATTAAACACAAGCATTTCAAAAAGGGCATCATACATTTTAGTATCCAAACAGTTACTTTCTGCCTACTTTATATTTTAATGTGAAATGTAAAATAATTTATATCAAGTTTCATAGTAATTTTATACAGAAAAGTGAAATTTTGTATTTATATATTTTAACATTGAATCATCACTATACACTGAAAGTAGAGCAAGTATTAGAGCGAAGAATACCTTGACCGAGTGGTTTAGTATTACAAAAGAGGTAAAGCAAGGATGTGTTATGTTATGTTCATGTGTGAAGGAACAATTGAAGTCAATGGGAGGCGTACCAACGTCGAACGAGAATTCAGAATTTCATTTACTTGATCTAACCATATTTTCTTTGGTATTCCTCTCACACGCCTTTCATTCATATTCGCACTATATATCTGTTTAGTTAGCGTTTCTTCATTCATTCATTCCAAATGCCCTAACCATATTAGCGTGCGCTCTACTGCGTCTTACTTAACACATCAGTCTTAAGTTAAAAGACTGAAAAGAGCCGAATAAATTATGTACAAATGCGTACATTGAAAAGAATGCATAAGATAAATATGTACACTGAAAATAATGCATAAGATAAATTTGTACACTGAAAAGAATGCATAAGATAAATATGTACACTGAAAATAATGCATAAGATAAATATGTACACTGAAAAGAATGCATAAGATAAATATGTACACTGAAAAGAATGCATAAGATAAATATGTACACTGAAAAGAATACATAAGATAAATATGTACACTGAAAAGAGTGCATAAGATAAATATCTACACTGAAAAGAATGCATAACATAAATATGTACACTGAAAAGAATGCATAAGATAAATATGTACACTGAAAAGAATGCATAAGATAAATATGTACACTGAAAAGAATGCATAAGATAAATATGTACACTGAAAAGAATACATAAGATAAATATGTACACTGAAAATAATGCATAAGATAAATACTATATGTACACTGAAAAGAATGCATAAGATAAATATGTACAACATAATACATAATAAAGTAATTAAGGATGAATATGAACTTAAGATAAATAGATAGTTTGGACATGTAGAACGAATTAATGAAGAAAGACTAACAAAAACAATACAAATTTGAGTTGAAGGAGTGGTAGACAAAGACCAACGAAACTGTGAATCAACTTAAATGAAATTTTTTGAAGGAAATAAATATAAAATGTTAGAGAAGTCGTTGGAGCTGTGTGAGGTGTTTAGCTGTAGAGGAAGCAATATATCCTCTCTGCCTACCCCGACAGAGAAACAGCGTGATGGTATGGATGTAAGCATCGTATTTCATAATATTGTGTAATCAAATTGATCAGAATAATCTATTTAGTAATAATCATTTAAGATAACACTTATAGACGGTTTTATAATAAATGAGTATTACATATATACACGTATGTTATATACAATCACACCCTTTTCTTATTTCGACTCAAATCCTTCATCTATTCTACATCATTCTCATACATCTCTAATTTGTCTGACTTCCCACGTTTCCTTCTTTAAAAATATCACAGAATTGATCCAACCACACTTTTCTTGATCTTCATTTACCACGTCTTCCACTCACATTTGCACTGCATATTTGTTTTTTAGTATTTCTTCATTCATTCTTTCTACATGCCCAAACTATCTAAAAGTACTCTTAATTATCTTACTTTACACATAAGCCTTAAGTTCACTTTCAAACCAAATTCCTTCATTTCGAATTCTGTCATACATTATACCACCCCATGTATTATTCGCAGTGCATGTATTTCTACATAATTTATTAGGCTCATTTAAGTTCCGCGTTCACGTTTCACTTCCATATACCAAAATGAATACTCAAATACTGTTATGGACTATTACATTAGCAGATTTTGAAATTGCCCGTTTTAAGTATATATATACAGTTTATGTTAGTTCTCCATTGCCTCTGCTTCCTATTGCTCCACACTGTTCGATATTCTTCTTAACTGCCATAATTTGAGAAAATACAACCCACAATTTCTCAATTGGCTTCGATCTGTCATTGTTTACCAATTTACTTGTTTGACTATATATAAGGGACTCTTCTTTATGTGAGTGTGACCAGGAGGAGGGAGATCTTGAACATATCTTTTTCTCCTGTTCTCTGAATACTTTCCCTTTGACCTTTAAAAAGCAAACAAAAATATTACTCCCCGCAAATCTTCCCCACCTTTTGAGCCTCAATAAAATTTCCATATTGAATAGCATCACTCGTTTTACTAACAAAAACAAAATTAACTTGTAATAAAATATATGTATAATATATATGATAAATATCGATAGTAAATGAAATTTAAATCATTCGCTCGCTCACATACATTAACTATCATCTTATTGTAAATATTCATTTAATTGTAAATTATGTAGTTTACTATAGTTGTAAAATAGTTTAACTCCATAGTATCTCACTAGATAACAGTAGTCCTGGGCCGAGTTGCTTGATGTGCTGTGTCGCCCATATGAATAGAACTACCTAGATACTATGTAGTTGACATCACTTGACACTGGCGTATACTCCTTCGAGAGAGAGAGAGATACTTTGGATTTCGTTACATTCAAAAACAAATATATAGCGTAGTGCTTCATTTTCTTAATATGTATTAATTGTTATATATTATATTATTTATAGTTAAGGCATTAACATTGTGGAGGTTTAAAGACATTGTAATTTGTTTTATCAAACATTGTTTATTCCACGTTTTGTAACGGTATAACCCTACCGGCTTCAAGGCTTTCACCTCAGTCTCTTTTATGCTCCCTTGAAGATGAAGTGAAAGCCTTGAAACAGGCGGTTTATACCAGGGGTCGGCAAACCGCGGCTCGCGAGCCGCATGCGGCTCTTTTCATAAGAAATTTGTGGCTCTTCAGCTCCAGCTTCCAATAAAAGAACTAGTATTTGCCATTCTTACAATCTTTGGCTCTACCTATTTATGCGAACAAACATTCTCTTCCAAGAATCAAATAAAAAATAAGCTAAAAATCAAATTAACCTACGATAATTTACAATCATGCCTAAAATTGAAAACAAGTAATTACTTGCCAGACATAGCAAAGTTTTCGAAAGCGATGCGAGGCGAGCTCACCGTTCTAACTAGTAGACTTTACAAAGCCCAAAAAGTGTTTTATTAGTGTTTAATTATTTAGGTTTTCTTGTTTTATAGGTAGTACACTGAGCTACTGAAGCTTATAGCTCCCATATGTAATATTGTATAATTCTAAGTAGCCTACGTTAAAACATAACATTTTGATTGTAAAATTAATTCCACTAAAATGTATAAATAAAATTTTATTTAAAGATTAAACCTTAATCATCATAATAACTTCACTATTATACTTTTACTTAAGCTATTTAAATAAAAATTAATTAGTGTATTGTGAATTTGAGTTTTAAATAAAAAAATCTTGATTTTACCTCATTTTTTATTCGCCATTAAAATGTATACCATATAGCTACAGTGAAAATATATATTGCGGCTCTACGGAAATTTTAAAATTCTGTTTACTTAATTTTTAGCTCTTCTCACTAGAAAGTCTGCCGACCCCTGGGTTATACCGTTACAAAAAGTGGAATAAACAGTGTTTGATAAAACAAATTACAATTATTATATACTTGTATTATTAAATATAACTTACCCTTCACTTTACTACGATAATTCACCTTACGACACTGAACGTCCTTATGAGAAGGCACAACAGTTACATCCATGAATTTAATTGCGAAATCTAGATTTGGGTTCACGATCTATTTGTCTTTATCTTCTATAGGATCAATTGAAATGCGAGTGGGCGATAGCAAACTTGATAGAGTATATCGATAAATTTAACTTGACAGATCGACTGGGATCGGTTCAAGTAGAAAATAGTTTTTTTTGCTAACAGGTTGTGTCATTTACGATCATTGTTCTAGTATTTGTCTTAGTAATATTTTGCCAAAAGAGAATCTATTAACTGTATTTACTTTGACAGTTATAATGAATATATTATCAGCCTATAATTAATTATAAAAGTAAGAGCAATCGTAAAAATTGTATGTGAAGGTGTATGGATGAAGAAAAAGCAAAAGATTTATTTATTTATTTAACCCTTTTATTGCAAATACAATTGCCAGGCTTATTGCCAGGTGGCAATCTCTTCCAACCAACCAGACAATAAATCATTCAAATGATTATTCAACCCCTACGAAATCCATAAACCATACGTGAGCATATGCCAACGAACCCCACAAAGACAGACAATTACCCGAACATTATTTTTCATATAAAGTGAGATATAATCAATCAAAAGGAAAGGAAAGGATGGTGGAGAGGAAAGGAAAAAAAAATCAGTAATGAAACACATTATTTTACTGACTAGAAATTAAGAGTTTTTTCAGTCGCTTCTTAAAGCATGTACGAGTATAATACATAAACATGTATCTAAAGATATGTGTCGCGATAGGATTTTATTTTAAGCTTAAAAATGTTTACATGTTGAATATGTCAGAACAGGACAGAATCAAAATATATTAATGTGATAGTCTACAAAAATAATTACGCATCAATTTTGATGTATGGGAGTGAAACGTGGACGTAAAATAAGACTGAAAGAAGCTGAATAAATGCTGTAGAAATGTATGCACTGAAAGAATTTATGGTGTGACTATGCATGATAGAACATGGAATGAAGTGATTAGAGATGAATGTGACCTTAAAACTGATGTGTTGAGTAAGAATAGAAAGTTTGGGCACTTGGAAAGAATGAATAAAGAAAGTTTAACAAAACAAAAATATATACCCAAATGTGAGTAGAAGTTGCTGTGGAAAAGACCAAGAAAAGTATAATTGGATCAAGTAAATATTTTGAAAGAATGAAATACTAGTTTCGCTTCATAAAAGTATTTTCAAACCTGTCATTCACTAAAAGGCATTGGTTTAGAATTTTACGATTAGGGATAAATGTAAACTTAAGGTTGATGCATCGAATAAGATGAAGGACAACACTCTAAGATGGTTAGGGCATATAGAACCAATCAATGAAGAAAAACTAACAAAACAAATATACAGTTCAATGTGCCGAATTCAATAAAGGCAAAGGAAGGAAAAAAAATTAGGCAGTCGATCGGAGCGTGGTTGTTATTGCGACAGGAGTTTGAGTGATTGGGCTTGCAAGAGGAATGACTTGTGGAAAAGGTTTGTGTGATCTCTTGAGTGTGGTGATTTTTGTTGTTTTATATTTATATTTTTAAATATTTCTTTTTTTTTATGATTATGTGCGGTATATTGTAGGATGGATGTTTTGGTCTGTCTAGAGTCATGAAGTGTGAGGAGTTTGATTTCGCGTAATGTATACATATGTAATTGAATATCATTGTTTGTCAGGTTGATGAGAATGTGCAACGGGGTTTTATATAATAAAAAATCGGAAAAAAGTTTCGATTTATTTTTAATGCTACATATCCTCAGTGAGATACAGGCAAAAGCCTAGTTTACTGGGGGCACAACAAATGAAAGGCAACAAACCCAGATCCATTAAAATTGTGTGTCTAAATTAAATTACGCGTTGTTTTTTCGCAAATTATGTATATTAGTTACAGCCTGTGAAATATTCACGGAAGTAAAACAAATTCTACATTTATGAAAATATATATTCATAAATGTAAAAATTGTTTATATTTATCATTTATACATCGTCCCCTTTTACACCGGTTCAAAATTTTTTAGCTAGGTATTTAAAATTCGTTCAGTATCACGGACCCGCCGAGATTCAAATTTCGAATTACTTTCGGAGAGAATCCAAGTATTCCTCTCTCGCTCTCTTGTATTCAAAATTCAATTCTCGTATTCTTTCTTTGACGACAACCATCGTATGGGTGTTGGCCTATTTATACTACGATTTCTTGTTATGTGTAAAATAAATAAATAAATATGAGTGGAAGGTGTAGTAAAAGAAGGCCAAGGAAAGTAAAGTTGGATCAAGTGAATGATATTTTGTGAGAAGGAAATCTATAAAGTCTGAGAATTCATAATTGTATAAAAAAAGGTGTATGGATGTTTAAAAGTCGAAAAAAAAATGTTGAGATAAAAAACTCTGACGCTCTCTTTTCTCCCTCTACCCCAATAGCGAAACGGTCTACTGGTATATATATTCATGTTGTCATATTAATGTTTATAATAGTATTTCCAATGCTGAATTAGTATGCTTAAGAAATTATCTTAAATGTACGAGTATTATCTTAAATATTATCTTAAATCTATAAAGAAATTATCTAACATACTTAAGAAATTATCTTAAATCTATAAAGATTTTGAGAATCGGATGTTCTAATCAGCTTTCTTTGCAAATGAAAACATAATTTTTGTTTTTTGTTTTTATTCTTATGATTGTGTGCGGTATATTATGGGATGAACAAGTTTGGTCTTTCTGGAGTGATGATGTGTGAAGAGTTTGATTCCGCATGATGTTTCCAGTTGTAATTGAGTGTCACTGTTTGTCAGGTTGATGAGAACGTGCAACGGGGTTTTGTTTTTGTGTAATAAAAAATCGGAAAGAAGTATCGATTTATTTTTTCATGCTAAAATCCTCAGTGAGATACAGGCAAAAGCCTAGTTTACTGGGGATACGACAACTGAAAGGCGACAAACCCAGATCCATTAAAATAATGTATGTCTAAATTAAATTACCTGTTGTTTTTTTTTTGCAAATTATGTATATTTCTTGTCATGTGTAATAATAAATAAAAATAAAATATAATAAATACTTCTAAAATCGCGATAAAAATACTCGTATATAGAAAAAAAATTATGAAGATTTTATGACAATTGCATTGAGGATTATATCTTCCGAACCTCGTTGATGATGCATCTTTCATAATCAGTTACTGCAATTAATCAGATTTGCAGAAGAAATTCCAACGTGGTGATTACATAAAATGTAAAGGGAAAAATATAATTATTACGAATGCATATAAAACCGGTTATAATAGGATACCAATTTTTGTACAATAATTCAATATAATTATATTAGTTTTACCACAATAATTGATAACAATGAAATAAATTTTACCACTATAATTGATAACAATGAAATAAATTTTACCACTATAATTGATAACAATGAATTAAATTTTACCACTATAATTGATAAAAATTATATCTTATTTATAGTTACGGCATTAACATTGTGGAGGTTTAAAGACACGGTATTTTGTTTTATCAAACACTGTGTATTCCCCTTTTTTGTAACGGTATAACCCTACCGGTTTCAAGGCTTGTTTGTGCTCCCCTTATGACGAGGTGAAAACCTTGAAACCGGTAGGATTATACCGTTACAAGAAAGTGGAATAAACAGTGTGTGATAAGACAAATTACAATAATTATATCAGTTTTAAAACAATAATTGATAAGTATTATATCAGTTTTTACATACAGATATACCATCACGCAGTTTCCCTGTTGGGATAGGCAGATATGAAAAAGCGTCAGACTTTCCAATCTCGACACATATTCTAAGCCTCTTCCATATCCATAGACCTTCTCATTCAGTTTCTTCGATTTCTCTGACTTTCTTCGTTTCAAATATTAAAATAATTGATAACAATTTAAGCACAAAACTTGATAACAATTTAAGCACAAGAATCGATAACAATTTTATCAGTTTAAGGACAACGATTGATAAAAATATATTTTTTAGTACAATATTTTACCGTCTTTTACGTTGCCTGTTTAGCATGAAGCAATATTAGACATTCAGTCACATTTTTTAAAAATTTAAACGAATAAATTATTACCATGCCAAATATAATGATCACCTCCGTGGCTTAGTTTGTCGAATACCTGCCTACCACCCGAAAATTTGATGTAATTGGGTTTTAACTGTAATTGTCAGCGTTATAAAATAAATAAATAAACTCCCAATGATGTTGAAAAAACAATGAAAGGTTCCCAGTCGGCAATTTCCAGCATATTGCATTGTGTTACACTTTTGTTCTATACAGTTAAACCAGTGGCAATTGCCATGTGGCAAGAAGGGCTGCCTAGTTGATACGAAGCCTTCCAACAACGTGCAGGCTCGATACCAACAGGTATTGAACCAGTAAGCCCCGGACTGGAAATAAAGTGAATTGACAACAAGGCCACATGTACACATACTTCAATATATTTCTGATTGATTAAAAGAAATTACCACATAAAAGTATACCCGCCAGGTTGTATTATATAAAAAGGAAAAAGTAAGATATATTATAATAATATCAATGCATTTTCTTTCACCCCGTATATTCTTCTCAGTGAATCCCGCTGGAACCAAGATTTAAAAAAAAAGTCTTCCAGTCTGGTTTTCACTTAAGACCCCTTTAACATCGAAAAAAATTGCCACACGAAAGTATGTCCATCAGGTTGTACTATATACAAAGAAAAAAGTAAGATTATATAATAATGTCAATGCATTTTCTTTCACCCCGTGCATTATTCTCAGTGCACGAATCCCGCTGGAACCAAGATTAAAAAAAAAGGATTCCAGTCTAGCTTTCACTTAAAAACCCTTTAACATCTTTCTGGTTGGTTAGAAGAGATTGCCACACGGCAATAAGCCCCAACGTTGTACTGTATGCAACGAAAGTGTAACATAATACAATACATTTCTACGTTGTTATTCCGTTCTTTTCATGCCTTTTCTTCGTCCACGTTTCACTTCCATACAAAGAAACTATTACTGAAATACTGTCGTGGACTGAATATCATATTAACAGATTTTGATACTGATTGGTTCGAGGATACACGTATATGTTTTAATCTTCAATTAACTTGGTTTTCTATCGCTACACGTAGTTCGATATCCCTCTTAACTTTACATCATTTGAAAAAATACTACGTAAATAGCAGTATACGAGTAAACAATGAGAAATTGGAAAAAGTATACTAATATTATTATTAAATGTAGTTTAAATAAACCTCTTTTGTAACCAACAGTTTGAACGTATGACTTATTATGATATATATATATAATGAGGATTATTATATAAGTATTCAATAAATACCAAACCAGTAATTAAATTTCATTCTCAACCAAGTGAAAGTATTAAAAAAACTGCCAAACTTTCAAGAGTTTCCAAATAAATTCCGGATGAACGTTGGACTCCACTGATATCTGACATAGAGAATTGTTTTTAGTCGGCTAAATAGCTAAAAACACCGACACTTAGCTAAAGTGCGCTAGACACAATGCTTTAATTATTATATTTTTTATTGATTTCATATAAAAAAACTGCAAGATAAAAAGATCGCTATAGTCATAATTTTTTTTCATCCAAATATCATCGCACCAATCTCATTTATTCGTAACTAAGTAATTTTGATATAGAAACGAAAAACATATCGTTAAATAAATGTGTAAGCATATTTCATATTATGTCATTTAAAATCTAATTTAAGTAAAATATTACATATTAATATAGTTTTTCATAGAAAAATTATTGTTTTATATTTAGATTATGTTGTTTAAAAAATATATATTAATTTACAGATTGGAATGCAACATATTGTTTTTTTTATATAGTACAGATTGTAGTATTTAAAAAGAAAAATATGCTGTGACGGTTTTTCAATTTTATAATGTGAAATTGGCAAGATTAACCCAAAATATAAACTACTCGTAGAATACATTGTTTTAAAGAAAAAGCAACTATCATGAATTTCATGCTTTATTACACAATGAATAAAAAGAAATCTTACTGTGTTGAGTTGGCTTGAATGATGGTTAACGTTTCGAAGTCGTTATAACCTTCAGCCTCAGGGTGATGTCAAAAAATATTTGAAAATATTTCTTTGAAATCTCCTTGAGGATAAATACTGCAACATCTTCGAAGCTTTGGTAATCGTTTAAGCCAATTCAACACGGCAATAACTCCGTTCATTCATACCAGTCCATAATGTAAGAAAGTCTGAAATTCATGGTGCTTGATTTTTCTTTGAAACAAAGTATAGTACCCGGCGGTAAGTAATACACATCGGGCTTAAGAAAGAGACTGTCGCTTTGTAGAGCGTCTTCTCTGTCGCACGGACTGTTAGCTCATCGTGCGACAGAGACGACGCTCTACAAAGTGACAGTCTCTCTCTTAAGCCCGATTTGTATTACTTACCACCTGGTACTATATTTTAATTTATATTTAAGTCAATCTTGCCACTTTTCATGTCTTAAAATGGAAAAAATATCATAAAATATTTTTTTACGTACAATATGTATTATATATGCTTCATACAACCCGTATTATACGAGTATAAATACGAGTACAACCTTGTTGCATTAGAATATGTAAATAAATATTTTTTTAAATTGCATAATCTTAATTTAAAATAATATTTTTTCTATGAAAAATTATATTAATATGCAATCTTTTACATTTTAATTTCATCCCTTAATGTACATATTTTTTAGTTTCATTTTCATTATTTCACATAATTCGCGAAAATAACTAATTCATGTTTTTTTTTATAATCGTTAAAATTTCAAATGTTGTTTTGATGTTATATTTATTTATAAATGTATAATTCCGAAGAACAAAAATAAACGAAAAATAACAAATAAAAAAATATTATACTTTTTCAAGAAGATATTTTTTCGAGAGTTTCTTTTATACGGAAAGTTGGAATTTCATTTATTTGTTTGAAATTTAATATTACATATTGAATACAACATTAAATCGGCTAAATGGGTTTCTTTCTCGCATTGATTTGAACGATTCATTTCAGACAAATGGACTTAAATTATTATAAAAATTGTAATTATTATGATTTATTTATGTTACGAGTACATGACAAAAATTGCGTTTAAACATAGTACGTATATGAAATACAAGACAAACAACTAAAATATGCCATTTAAAGTGAATCCTCAATTAATATGGACATAGATTTGTTAGCTTTCATTTGTCGTATCTTCCAGTAAACCTGGGTTTTGCCTGTAGTTATCTTACTGATTACATATAAACATTACAAAATAGATTGATGGTTTTAAACAATTGTTGATTAAACGTCCTTCGCAATCTTTAAGAACAGACTGAATAAACTCTTAATTTATAGTCAGTTATATAACGTGTTTCATTCACGATTTTTCGTGCCTCTCCTCCATCCCTTTCCTTTTCCATGAATTAATTGATGATATCTCACTTTTACTTGGATATGTGTATATCTCATAAATCTGAATAATCATTTGAAGATTTTTTGCGACCATGTAACTTGTTTAATTTACTTTTCTAGTTGGTAGGAAGCAGCGGCGGCCGGTCCTGGTGCGCTGAGCACCAACGCGCCTCGAGACGCCGAGCGAATATGAAATATCGTCGTCTCACGGTTTACTGTACTCCGTCTGCCCAATATGAATTTAAGTTTCCGTCCGGTGCGTATTGGAAATCGCTCCGGTAGTATTGGCAAACTTGGCCGGTCAATTTGAAAGGAATATTTTTTTAAATTTTATTTAAAATTTCACTTAAATAAAAATACTCGTACTATTTGTCAGTATTCTTATACATATTTAATCTATACAAATATTCAACATTTTTGGAAGTCATGTTTGCGAATATATAATTTAATTATTGCGAATTATTTCTCCGGTTCAGCGCACCTCTAGACCGATTGCCGCTGGAAGGAAGAGATTGCCACCTTGCAATAAGTCCGCCACATCGTATTTGCAATGAAGTTTTAAATAAATACATAAATTGGTTAATCATTTAATACCTCTGTCATAAATTCTCATCAACTTGATAAATTGTGAGAGTAAATAATAATATTTTTCAATATTTCTGCATTTTATGTTTAACTCGACATATCGCGGGAGATATTAATATAGTGTCTAGTATGCTTAACGACGAGTCAGCTTATTGTTTGAATTCTCGGCAGTTACGCCAGTTGAAGCCGCGCAATATTTAATGGCCATTCAAAACAAAAAAATTGCAGCTTTTTATATTTCTTAACTACCAATATTATTACTTTTTGCGCAAAAAAATCAGTTAACAGGTGTTTGGTAGTGAAGAAAATGTTAAGTCATTGATTTTTATGAAAATATTATTGAATATGTAGTTTTTTAAATCGTGAACTTTATTTATTAAGTCATTATAAAATTAAACTTGTTAGATTTTCATAAACCTCTATTTTTTCATGGTCAACCGGAACCAGACAAATATGATTATCACTCCATCATTTACTTGAGATGCATGCATGTATGTTGTTGAGATACCATCCATCATGTATGTTGAGATGCCATCAGCCAGACAACATATTGATCTGCATCCTCCACGAGCCTAAACCACTTTCTCCCAGTCCTCAGACGCCCCGTACAAAGTCAGCGACTTTCGAAAACTGTCTATATATCTCTCCAAAATGATTTTGCAGCCCTGGATCCACGCACAGTTCAGTTATATCCCATCACCGCCCACATTGTCATGAGAGACAAAATAAGTCCCTATCCAGCGCGATCTACACTGGAATATAAAAATATTTTCATCTTTAATGAGTGCGAAGTAACAAAAAAGAAACTGCCGAAAGAGACTCGCCTTCTTCGGTGGAGACATACCTAAACGTGAAAAGAATAGTAGAGATGACATACTTAAGGCCCGACATCAAAGGAGAATGAAAATGACTTGCAGTATAGTAAAAATACTTATAAAATAGCTTAAAGCCTGGAATTGAAACAGTCTAGCAAGTTGCCAGTACTTTTACAGAAAACTTCAAATGCAGTAAAACTATCATTTGTCGCCACTAGATCACAATAGCCAATTTGTCCTTAGATAATTCGATGTAAAGCTGAGTGGAGATACCTTCAGAAATTATTGACCTGATTATCATCGCAGTACACAAAATGTAATATACGAATTGTTTCAAATGGCCTAAAAATTACAACAGGAAGAAGGGACAAGATTGATACTTAAAAGTTTGCCGTTAAAGCTATCATGACTAGATATAAATTAGAAACTTACCGCAGTGTGAACACACTCTTCCAGGCGTGGCATCTGGCGACTCAATCCTGGGCGCACCTTTCGGTTTTTCCTTTTCACGGTCACTTCTCATGGTCTCAAAAAGTGCCACCCTTTCAGCCAAAGTGTATTTTCACTGGTCGCGCTCCCATTCCGTTGTAACCCAGGTCCGGCTGTGTGTATAAAAAATCGTGAGACTGGACTTAAAGTTATCCTTTGTACCTGTTTTTTTATGCCACCCTGGATGGAATTCTTGCAACTAACTTATTTATGATTAGTGGGTATTTATTAAGACAAATAAATATAACGTTCATATCATCGCCTCATTTTCCTACGAGAGTAAACAGAGATGGCAGAGCACCGAATACCGTGTCAATCCCACGGACGATAACCTCCGTAACCTGGTTGGTAGAACGGTTATCTTCCACTCGGGGGTATCTATTTCGAATCCCGACACAGCCCACAGTGTTTTTTACGTCCAGGTTTTTTAAACCCATCTTCTTGGTTGGTTGGAAGATTTTGCCACGAAGCTTGTCAGGTTATAATGTAACGGGTGTAATGCAACACAATACATAAGATACCAAATATATGAACAGTGCTAAAATCCAAAACAGAAGAGATGTACTATGCTGTAAAAAATACTAATAGGCAGCAAAAAATTTTTTTTTGCCAATAAAACCTTGACTATGATTAGGTGTTTTAATTATTTTTATTACATAAATATTCAAATAAACAAGTTAAACAGAGATTTATTTTTAATATTTTGATATGTATTTACTAACTTTTGATCAATATGTTATAAAATACGAAAAAAGTATAATAAGAAAATTCATGAGACCCGACAAAGCATCATGATTACTCAACGAGACTTCAGGAAGTTATAACTTACATTCCCAAGACTTCAGGAAGTTACGTACTATAAAGGATTATTTTTTTATAAAATTGCTAAATATATCAAAGATCTTGAGATCTGTCTCGGATTAAGCCTTGAATATATTCTTATATAAAATCGTATCTACTCGTAATTAGTGGTGACATTTGCTTATTTCACATGTATTTATTGACAAAAGTTTTTGCCCCTCAATAATGATCTAAGCTTTAATTTGCCTTTTATATATGTGAAATGAGAATAATAAAGTTCTATATATAGTATCTTGATATTTTAATTTGAAAAGAGTGGTTTTATTTATATATACGAATAACTAAAACTAACATAAACACGTATTTATATCGAAAAAAGGCGCCGCAATAGGGCTCATCTAGGTTACCGATTGTAATGCATTAAATCGATTGTTAAGGTTTCTACTAGCTATGTCATTATTATATGAGTAAAATAAAAATGTATATTTACGTTTTCATCTTAAAAACAGGTATCCAAATGCATAAAATATAGATACATAATAAGATTGATTTATTAAATAACTCAAAAAAATCCACTAAAAAAAGTTAAGTTTAAGAAAAGTTTAAGAAATGCACAAGTATAATCCAATGATAGTTAATGAGCTATAACTAATTGGCAATAGTTCAAATTATTACATTAGTATTACCACATAATTGATTTATTAATAAAAGCTCCTTTATAAATATGATATTTAGTCCACAGGACAATCGTTGTGAGTAGGGGAAACAGTTTTTCACGTCCTTAAAAGTCAAAACGGACAGTAAACCAGTTTCGATTAATTATTTTAAAATAACGTTTATCCTCGAATCACAAAACTTCACATAGAAAAAAAATTAATAATAAAATGGTCTGTATTCAAAAATCCCCATCACCAAAAGTTTAACTAAATTTCTTCATTATTTATTGTATGAACTCCACCCTGGATTCGATTTACAACAGTTTGCTGAAAAATAAATAAAAGTTAAAGGTCACACAAGCGCCAGTGTTGTTGTCTCTTCACGTGCATGGTAGTATTGTGAACATGTGCTACTACGAACCCCGAATTCCATGCCTACTCGAGTTGCTCGAATTCCCATAAACTCGTGAATATGGCCAAAGACAATGTTATCTCCCGACCTCAGTTTTCAATGTGTTCGAATCACCAATTTATATGTGTTGAAGGGCACTCGAATACAAATAAACAAACAAATAGAATAATTGTAAAATAATTCGAGCAGTAAAATAAAAATAATTTTACTAACACCCGACTACTTCTTTCACATTTAAACACATTTTTTACGTATATAAATCAAACATAAAAGAAAACAGTAATACAATATATATGCACGTTTATATGTTACGACATTAAAAAGAATTCTGTCTAACAAGAACTGAAGTCTCTAAAAAATAGCATTTATGAACATTTAGTCAAGATTTATCGCAAATCTTTATTTATAATAAATGTCTTGACTTTTATGAGTAGTTTGAAAGTGGTCTCGATCTTGCTCTTGAGTCAGCCTTAACACCATCGAGAGTGAAATGTCTGCACTCGGCGCGCCACCTCCGAAAGCAGGATGGTCGCGTCTAGCTTGCTACTGGTGGAGTGGGACTAGTCTCGTTAAGGCTGCAGCGAGATTGTCGGTGTCTGGGGTCTTCGTGTTGTAAATGATCCGCAACCGAGACTCCAATTATGGGACTGCGATGGTAACACTGGCAACAGCCTGTGCGTGTCGAACTATGTACCAGGTGTAAGAAACCAAAATGGACTGAAATTATTTTTAACAAACTTGCCAAAAAAATTAACAAACTTGTCAAAATGTGTTCTTTTCATGAGCAATAAAACTCAATTGAGAAAATTTCATATTGAACTGAATAAAGGGATGGGGCTATTTTATTTATACGACCAGTGGACTTCAGTGAGGACCGTTCAAACCATATTATTCATGAAGATCCCCTTCAAACCACCGTAGAATTGGCTGAGCAGATGAATTGTAGTCGCATGACTGTATACCGCCATCTTAAATCAATGGAAAAAGTCCAGAAGTTCGGCGCTTGGGTTCCACATGTTTTGAGTGAAAACAACAAAAATCAACGTCCGACTATTGATTTTTGTTGTTTTCACACCTAATATTTATTTAACACTTCACTGTATCACCTCATTATCAAGGGAGTACAAACAAGAGTTATATTCGAACTGATATCGACATACACGCGTTTAAAGGTATAAATTCGTGTTGGGGATTGTGCGTGGAGAGAGGCGGGAGACAACTTCATTAGGCAGCGGTGAGATCTTGGGAATGTAAGTATTAACCAGACGTTTATCTCAATGCATAAAGGTTTTCCCCTCATCATCAGGGGAACACAAACAAGAGGCTTGACATATAACAGTGTTTGACTAAACAAATTACAATGTCCTTAAACCTCCACAGTAATGCCTTAACTATAAATGATATATTTCTTTTAAATTTGTTACACGTTTAACCTAATTTCACGAATTAAGAAAAAAATTATATAAGTCTAAATTTAAAATAATGATAACAGGAACAATGATAATCGTGCTTCCTTGTGAAGTTATTCAGTCTACAAAATGTATTAAGGAGTTCAACCCTTAATTTATCCAACGAAATACGTCAAAGGTGTTTTCTTATATGCAGCTCTACATGCCATGATGTTAATGATGATGGTGATGCTTGGGTACGAATTTTAAAAAGTTAATTCATCATTTTGTTTCAAACTTGCCCAATATACACATAAAAGGGACAAGATTCTTCTGGTTAAACCATATTATTTTTTTTTAAATTAAACAATATTTTATACTCTTCATTATAGGTTACAACTATGTGTACTGACACCACAAAGAACCCGGTGACTTTAAATATATTCAGATTAAAAAACTTCCATGACCACTTGAATAGAATGTAAGAGCCTCACTTCCTAAATCGCCACCAGATGAGGAAGATTGAGGAACGACGAAAGGATGACTAGCCAAGATTGAAAAAGAAAGAGATAGTCTCGCGGGACTTAAGAACTCCAAATTGAGAGCTATCCAGCTGACAAGCTGTCCAGAACTAAGAACAGTTGAGACGATTCTGGATAAGGTATATCTGGACTGGATCGTAGCACCAAAGATATATATACAGTCTTCATTAATCTAGAACAGTGCTTTCCAAACTATGACACACATGTCGCTGATGTTACGCGAAATGTTTGAAAAGATACGAGGTAAAAACTTGAGTTCTTAAAAAGGTGTGCTTTATCTATTGCGCAAGTTTACCGAATGTATTTTCTTGAATCAAAGATACTTTTTAATGGATTATAAGAAATCCTTTCCTTGCCAGTGTTAAAAAATACCTAATGACTTTTTTGATAATAAAATTAAAAAAAAACAGCAAATAAAACTTAACATGGACATGCAAGTTGTGTTATATATTACATGTTATACATTACATTATATGTTACAAAAAAAACAAAAAAGCAAAGTTGTACAATTCAATGATTAAATCCCAGAAAGAACAACTTCTTTGCTTTACTCCTATAAGTAGTCAAAATCACATGAAAATCCCTACAATGCCCATATTGATCGACCAATATGTGCAGTCTTATGCAAGAGTGTTACAAATAATTAGTTGCAACCACTTACTTTTCACTATGGAACAATGCAGAAGAATAACAGCTCTTGAATAAGCCTGGATTTACTATAGGGATCAAAAAGGTATAACTCTGGAATTCGTATGTGTCCCGGGTCCCAAAAAATAATAAAAATGTATGTCAGAAAATAAAAAGAATAATTTAGGAGTAAAAAAAATATTGTTCATTGATTTGGATTATTTACAAATTATAATAATATGTCCTTATGTAAATACGAGAAAAATGCAAAACTTTTATGATCCAATATCCTGAGGATCTAGAGATATTGGGTGAGTTTATACTATTTCGAAAATTAATCTAAGACAATATTGCAAAATAAAAATTGCGCAAATGCGCGAACTTCTAGAAGATGGGAGTCAAATTATAAGTACGAGTACCTTACGAAACATTAGAATCACTTTTTTCTCAGTATATCTGCAACTAATTTCCGAGAGAAAGCTATTTTTCCACATTGTTAATAATTAAAAATTATTTACAGTACAAAATTAGCGAGATCGATTAAGTTCACTTGCTCTTAATTGAGTCTGAAATGTTAATATTATTAGATTTTGATGGCTTGATAATCGATTTTTCGAACAGAAAAAACGTTATTAAAAATTTACTTTATTTCTAATTACGTTTAAATTTTTATGTTTTTTTAATATAAGGCCCCTTGCATGGATATTTTTGAAGCGAAGGGTCTACAACCAGTGTATTCTTCCAGTACTTACGTATGGCTGCGAGACATGGACGCTCACAGTAAAGAACACACAAAAGCTCCAGACCGCACAAAGGGGCATGGAGAGATGCATGTTGAGATATACTAAAAGAGACCGTAAACGAAACACCTGGATTCGCAATATAACAAAGGTAGAAAACGTTATAAAGGTGTGCAAAAGAATGAAGTGGCAATGGGCCGGACACGTAGCAAGAATGTCAGACTCCCGATCGACATCCGAAATAATCCAATGGTACCCAAGAGGCATAAAGAGGCCCAGAAGAAGACCGAAGGTAAGCTGGATAGATGAAATCAGGAAGCATGGCAGCAACACATGGCATCAACGAGCAAAAAAACCGAACTATTTGAAGTCAACTTGGGGAGACCTTCATCCAGCAGTGGATCGACCCTGGTTGACAATTATGATGATGATGATGACATGGATATTATCAGCTCCGGGCTCATCTAGAGTAAATCCAACCCCAATTTTGGAGCGACTACAGCTATTCTTATATAAGAAAATTTGAATTAAATCAGCTGCTTTGGTTTTGGTTAGACATTCGTTCTGAATACTTACTCGTAGCTCTATTGGATAAAACTTATATGTTCTTTTAGTTTTTTTTACTTCGTATTTATATGAAAAAGGATTTTCTGCGCTTGTGGATGCCAAAACAAAAAAAAAACGAAAACAAATTAGTAACAGGCAGTCATATCTTCGCTTTAAAATCACAAATATCGACCAAATTATCATATTCACAATGAGTTCCTTCCTAGCCATTATATTTTAAATTGTATATACGAGTATATAGTATATAATAATTTTAAAAAATTTCAACATGTAACTACGATACGACAGGCTTTCCCTGATGATAGAGCATGATTGCCATGCATCTTGTGGATTGAAGACGCTTGTCCGTGTTCATAGTGTACAAGTTCTTGCACTTTATATAACGCATACTCTTGACAGATCGATTATTACCATGTGACAATCGATTCCAACCAATCAGAAAGATATTAAAGAGGTCTTTAGTGAAAGCTTGACTAAATAAAGTTCCTGTATAAAAATACATAGGGATCAAAGGAATCGAACTCAAAACCCCCGGATCAGAAAACAGTCTTGTGCAAAATTTTGGTATGGTACCCGGCGGTAAGTAATACACACCGGGCTTAAGAAAGAGGCTATCAGCCATAATCGGCTTTGTAGAGCGTCATCTCTGTCATGTATACATGTGTTCTGTCGCGATTTGTCAGTCGTTGTAAACCGGAATGTTAGCGCATCGTGCAACAGAGACGACGCTCTACAAAGCCGAAGTTAGCCGATTATGGCCGACAGTATCTTTCTTAAGCCCGACGTGTATTACTTAACGCCGGGTACAGTAGGTAAGATGAGATTTCCAAATTATAATAGTTATTTCTGTAGTTTTGAAATTACGAAATACGTATAATATTTTGAATAATATTGTTCTTTGATTAATTATTAACATTTTTTCTTGTTATAATTATACGTCATATTGTGGAAAATAGTCCCACCTCCTTTTATATTAATAGTAAAAATAAAAAGACAATTTATACAGCGCTGTTTAGAGAGCCGACTCTCCTTAAGGGTGCTCTAACTCGAGATTCAAATCCATTATTATTGTCAAATTAAGAATATTTCAAAATAAACTTTATAAGTTGAATGTAAGATAAGGAAGGTGATGTCTGGGATCATTAAAAAAGATACATATGTTTAGTAAAGTATACTACCCCACGTATACATATGTTTAGTAAAGTATACTTCCGCACGTACCCGTATACATATGTTTAATAAAGTATACTAACCCACGTATACATATGTTTAGTAAAGTATAATACCCCACGTATACATATGTTTAGTAAAGTATACTAATACATATGTTTAGTAAAGTATACTAACCCACGTATACATATGTTTAGTAAAGTATACTAACCCACGTATACATATGTTTAGTAAAGTATACTAACCCACGTATACATATGTTTAGTAAAGTATACTAACCCACGTATACATATGTTTAGTAAAGTATACTAACCCACGTATACATATGTTTGGTAAAGTATACTAACCCACGTATACATATGTTTAGTAAAGTATACTACCCCACGTATACATATGTTTAGTAAAGTATACTTCCGCACGTACTCGTATACATATGTTTAATAAAGTATACTAACCCACGTATAAATATGTTTAGTAAAGTATAATACATGGCTAGAAAACTGCAGAAAAGACAATCTATAAAGATTTTTTACAGATCTTCCAATATGTGATACATCTTCCATATTTGGTTTTATGTATAAAGGAGCATGATATATGCGCTAATTGATTTTGTCTAAATTTGAGTACACTTTTAAAAACGGTCTCTAAAGTGGTACGAGCATGTTTTAAGTTTGGCAAACACTGATCTAGAAGATAAGAAAATCCATTAAGTGAAATTCTGAATAATCATACGAGTACTTAAGCTCAAATATATGATATCAAGTACAAAAAGGTACAATGGTCAAGTTTATTTAATGATACTGACGATTTATGTCGCATGCACGTAGCCCATTATACTAATTTGATAATGTTTTTGCACTTGAGAAAGTTCAATGTAATAAAATTAATAAATACATCATTGCAATTTGTTTAGTCAAACACGGTTTATTCCATTTTATAATCAGAAGGTTATCATAATATAAATAGTCCGAAACCCGTACGATGATATCATAATATAAATAGGCCAAAACCCGTACGATGATATCATAATATAAATAGGCCAAAACCCGTACGATGATATCATAATATAAATAGGCCAAAACCCGTACGATGATATCATAATATAAATAGGCCAAAACCCGTACGATGATATCATAATATAAATAGTCCAAAACCCGTACGATGATATCATAATATAAATAGGCCAAAACCCGTACGATGATATCATAATATAAATAGGCCAAAACCCGTACGATGATATCATAATATAAATAGGCCAAAACCCAAGAGAGTGAGAGAGGAATACTTAGATTCTCTGCGAAAGTAATTCGAAATTTGAATCTCGGTGGGTCCGTGATAACATAACGAATTTTAAATACCTAGCTAATAATTTTTGAACCGTTGTAAAAGGGGACGATGTATAAATGATATATGTTATATATAAACAAATTCTATATTTATGAATAAATATTTTTATAAATGTAGAATTTGTTTTACTTCCGTGAATATTTCACGGGTTTCAACCAACTGGCGAAAACTAGCTAAAACCTGGCGAAACCGTTAATAATGAACGCTACCGACAACAAATGATGGATTTGAACCAAGCATTACGTGAAAAACGACCAGAATATCAAAAAAGGCAACACAAAGTGATTTTGCTTCATGATAATGTACCATCGCACACTGCGAAACCGGTCAAGGAAACGATTGAGGTGTTTAGTTGGCAAATACTTTCGCATGCGGCTTACTCACCAGACTTGGTTCCATCCGATTACTACTTATTTGCATCGATGGGACACGCACTTGCTGAGCAGCGCTTCACTTCTTACGAAAACGTACGAAAATGACTCGATGATTGGTTTGCCTCAAAAGAGCAACAGTTTTTTTTTGGCGTGGCATCCACAAATTGCCAGAGAGATGGAAAAAATGTGTAGCTAGCGATGGGTAATACTTTGAATAAAATATTTTTTACCATTTTCATACAATAAATGTGTATTTTCTATAAAAAAATCCGGTTTCATATTTACAGACCTATATAACGGTATAATCCTACCGGTTTCAAGGTTTTCACCTCATCATCAGGGGAGCACAAATAAGGGTGAATTATGTTAAAACTAATACCGACATACACGTGTCTAACGGTAAAAATTTGAGTTGGGGATTATGGGTGAGGGAGGCTAGAGATAACTTTAGCAAGCAGCGATGAGATCTGGGAATTACGAGTATGTATTAACCAGATTTTCATCCTAATACAAAGACTTGGATATTTTAAGGCCTCTAATCTGTCCAATATGTTTCCTTAGTTCAGGCTTCTTCAATTCTCGATATTAGTTTTAAAAACTCTTCAAATTAATCTTACATCATACTCTCTCAACTAATTCGATGAATCTCAATAGTAATATTTTCATCCATAACCTTTTACTTTTTTAATATGTTTTCCTTATTCCATCATTTCTAATGTTATTTCACATATTTTCCGCGTGACTTTCTTTACATTTACAAAACTTGAATTTGACCGCATTAATTTTGCTTTGATCACTTTTTTTTCCATGACCTTGCAGCGTTTGCATATCCTGTTGTCAGCTAAGATATCGTTTGATGAACATTATTGTATTTAGAATACTAACCGTGTTTTATAATCCATAACGTGTATTTCTGTCAACAGACATTTTTTTAAATTTATTGCATCTTGTGACTCGATGCGGGCTCTCTTTTAACAATAATGAATAATACCACTAAGGTCTAAAAGTGTTCGGCCTGAACAAGTTTAAAAGTGTTAGGACAGGTAACCGTTCACAAAAATGCATTGGGTTATCTCAAAACAAGAAAAATATGTTTTGGGTGCTTTTGCATAATAAGGACGAGTGACAATGTATGACAGAAGACGGAATGAATTAATAAGGGATGAATCCAAACATTGATGAAGACAGATGTCTTAAGATGAAGATCAAGCTGAGATACTTTGGGCATGATTAGGCGGAACGATTGAATGAAGAAAGACTGACAATAAAATACATTTCAAAAAAGCATTCACTCGATCCAACCATACATTCTTTGGTTTTCATATATCATGCATTCAATTCACATTTACACTTTATATTTGTTTTGTTACTCTTTCTTTCCTTCTTTCGTTCCTCTACGTTAATTCGTTCTACGTGCCCAAACTATTTCAAAGTGGTCTTCTTTATCTTGCTCAACAAATCATCCTCAAGTTCAGCACACTCATCCCTTAGAAGATAATAACATATTATTTTAGAATTGTCAATTCGCAATATAAATTAATTAATCTCTCGTTTGAAGCTCTTCGCCATATCGCAGTATTTACAAATTCAATAATACAATAATATGGACTATGCCTGACCTTTTTCACACTTGCTGATAGTGAAGTTAGTACGATACTTGTCCTAACTACACAATGCACACTGTAAAGTAAACAAACTGTACATGGGTCGGAAGAACTAAGATAAGAGTCAGGGTGCATCGCACCAAGCTATATTTATAGACTTCCATTTCCAAGAAGTCGTAGTGTAGTATTCATCGTTAACAGACAGCCTGACGTGTTACATTCAAGTTTCATTCATGCATTTTGTAACGTTAAATCAAACGTTCTCGTTACGAACACTTTCAAATCATAATACATGTCATTAATTTTTAATAAACACAAAACTCTAATTAAAATAAATTACTGATACACCCTTGATTAACTATGGGGGGGGGTTGATATCTCGATGCAAGTTACGAATTATTAGAAAGAGGGGCTCTGAAATGTTCGATTTCCAAATTTTACTCTTTAAAAAATATGATCATACAATATTTCCGAATATCGTACCGGACTCCGATGGCTTAAAATGAGACTGCGAAGACATTCTTCACGTGTTTTAAAACCTCTTTAGCGTTGTAAAGTCCAAAATGTCCTCAATATATGCGTGAAAATAACCTTTTCTTTCTGAGCATGGACTGTCCTCCGATCTTGTGACAGCAGAATTCTTTGTGTACAAACTCATCACACATCACCTTTTGCGGTACACTCAGCTCGCTTTTGGAAGGATCTTCCTGGCCCAATCAGATGTGCTAAGAATAAACTAAAGAAGTATTTTTTATCTCAAAATATTATTATTTCTGAATTCACATATATACGACAAAAGTGCATTTTCCCGTTGTAATTAAATTATAAACTCTCATATACTCGTATATACGACAGAAGCATATTCTCATGTTGTAATTAAATTGTAAACTCCCATATATACGACGAAACAAAACATAATAACATATAACATAATAAAAATGGACTGGAAGAAATGAAAAAAGATAAGGGGATGGGTATATAGATCGAAGGAAAAGGAGGATGAATGGGTGTTCAAAATATGCCACCAAAGAATAAAACTGCGTCTAAGAGCCGCTCAGAGATACTTGGATTGATTAAGTCAATAGCATGTCTAGGTAAAGTGATAAGCCGATAAGTTCGTGTCACGGAGCGATACAATTGTGAAACAGATTTTATGGAATGCCAAACACAACTTACAATCAAATAACTTTAATATGGAAATATATTACCCAACACATTATTTTGATTTATTCGTTGTTAAAAAAGCGTAAATCGATCTTATATGGGCATGATTAAATCCCATCTTATATGTAATACGTTTCATACAAGCCCATACAAAACGGTTTGATGTTTACCCAATTATCTCAGATCAGGTAAAATGTGGGTGCGGTCCTTTTTTGCAAATATCACGGATATTAGTAATATATATTATATGTACGAGTATATTAAACATGGCATATATCCATTTTGTTCGACAACATCCTAGTTTAAAAGGGCATCCCGAAGTCTTGGCCAGTTTGTAGTGGTGTCCTCATCATCATCATCACCATTACAGATCTCCATTTCATTCGATCCTGACACACATATTTCGCTTCTGTTACATACGTCCCTATACTCTCCTTATACTGTATCTTATAATAAAGGCTTTGAACTTTCCCTCTTTCATAATTTGATTCATTTGAGAGATTGCCGAGATACGGAAAATATCGATATCCAACGTCTTTGAACCTTTGGTGCAATTTTGCGTTTGAATTTTACCTAAATATACGAAATATCTTTCCAGATACATACATATAATAAACTATATATAAGTACCATAACGTTATTTCCCTATCTCGGTATATATCCTTCGCTTCTTCCCCATCCATGCACCTACTCATACACTTACTTTCTAAGTTTCCTTCTTTCTTAATATCATTCACTTGAACCAATCATACTTTCCTAGGTCTTGCTCAACCATCCCTTCTGCGCACATTTGCACTATATGTACATTTGTTGTATTACTCAATCTTTGTTTATTCGTTCTATATGTCTCTAAACACATCCGTAACCTGGGAAAATACTACCCAAATAGCAGAATACCTCAACATGTTCAATGCTTTCTTTGTTCACCCATACATTGCATTTACGTTTCCTTTCTCATTTTTCTATCACTATGACTTTTGATTTCACAACATTCGTTATCAGATCTTTTTCTTCGTATCTCTCGTACAACTTTCCGTATAACCCAATGAATAAACCAAAATCCAGCTCATTGAGCAGCCGATGGAAAGCAACACCTCAATGTTTTTCGCAACAGCGCGATGTCTCGATACGGAGTACGGTTTCAACACTTGGCTCTTCGGTTCCAAATACGTCAGCGGGAACCCTAATATGACACAAGCACGCGAGCATTGATACTATCGGCAGTGCACGAGGAGTCGCTGTTTTGTTTAGAAAAGATAAAAGCGGTACCTATTAAAATAATGGCTCACGGATAAGTTTATGATAGGACCTGTACGCGTGCTGATTCCTTAACGCAATCTGTTGTCATTTTCAACAGTTGGAAATTTCAATGAATTTTCTATGCAAGGAATATGAAATTGTATATTAATGCTGGAGCATAACTATTACAGAATATTTAATGCTAATTGATGACCTCCGTATTCTAGTTAGTTGGACGATTAATTTCCAGCCGGGGGAGATTCTGGTTCGATTCCGGGTGGTGCCCAAAAATAAAATAATACGATACTGTGCTATAGAGCAATTGGTATCCGGCGCACATCCATTTAAGGTCGAGTTGATTACAAACGAGCCTTGAAGATGAAAATTGCAACGTTTTCGAAACGTCAGCATCATCAGTTAAACCAAGCAATAAAACACTACGATAGACCTTAAACAACTCTTCCAGATTTTATTTGGAGGCCTTTTTCTTCTGTGTTTAGGGTTTTCCTGGTGCTTCGTAACTACCTAATATAAACGCAGCCCTCCAAAATAATGCTATTTAAATTCCTAGGTTTTATTTTTAAAACATGTAACGTTTCAAGAACGATTGATGACGAGAAGTATCCGTGTAATTACGTCAAATATAAAAAATGAGGAATCATCTTATCTAAGTCCATGTTTTCGCATCGTTATGTTAGCAGTCAATCTCAAATGTATGGCATAGTTCAAATTGCTAACTTTATTGCACGCTCTCAATGAAATTCTTGTTCCAGAAAAATATATGAAAAAAATATCCGAAGCCAGATTTTACATTTTTTACCACTTGACACGGACACAAAGGGAGTTTGCTAGTAGTTAGTTTATTCGTGATGTCCTATAACACAAAGGGAGTTTGCTAGTAGTTAGTTTATTCGTTATGTCCTATAACACAAAGGGAGTTTGCTAGTAGTTAGTTTATTCGTGATGAACAATATCAGCCGGGATTCTTCTCATACTGCAAGGCGATCGATCATTCGGTTCAATATCTCAATACCATGCGTAGAGTATTGAGTCGTGATGTTCGTTCTGTAAGGTGATATGTAAAACAGGGGGTGATTTCTTGTATTGCTATATTTATCGGGAACATATAAACTTAAAGTTTCTAGAACTTGTTCTAACATAATCTAGGAAACAGCTAACAGCTTTGTATTTTATTGCATTACAGTTTCTAGTACTTATTCTAACATAATCGAGGAAACAGTTAGCAATTTTGTATTTTATTGCATTACAGTTTCTAGTACTTGTTCTAACATAATCGAGGAAACAATTAGAAGCTTTGTATTTTATTGCATTACAGTTTCTAGTACTTGTTCTAACATAATCGAGGAAACAATTAGAAGCTTTGTATTTTATTGCATTACAGTTTCTAGTACTTGTTCTAACATAATCGAGGAAACAATTAGAAGCTTTGTATTTTATTGCATTACAGTTTCTAGTACTTGTTCTAACATAATCGTGGAAACAGTTAGCAGCTTTGTATTTTATTGCATTCCAGTTTCTAGTACTTGTTCTAACACAATCGAGGAAACAATTAGAAGCTTTGTATTTTATTGCATTACAGTTTCTAGTACTTGTTCTAACATAATCGAGGAAACAATTAGAAGCTTTGTATTTTATTGCATTACAGTTTCTAGTACTTGTTCTAACATAATCGAGGAAACAATTAGAAGCTTTGTATTTTATTGCATTACAGTTTCTAGTACTTGTTCTAACATAATCGTGGAAACAGTTAGCAGCTTTGTATTTTATTGCATTACAGTGTCTAGTACTTATTCTAACATAATCGAGGAAACATTTAGCAGCTTTATATTTTATTGCATTACACTTTCATTATATACAGTACAACCTAACTGGTTTATCGCTATATGACAATCTCTTTCAACCTACCAAAAATATGTTGTAGAGGCTTCAAGTGAAAACCAGACTGAAACCATGTTTGTAAAAATTGAATCTGCAACCACCAGGTATGAGAACAGATTTTTTAGCAACTAGGCCACACATGACATCCTATCGAACCAATACGTGAACCCTTCTTTTCAACAAAAAAACAGGAACCAACGACAAGAGTACCCGCAACCCCCAGGTTGCAAGACAGACATTTTACCAACTAGGCTACAGAAATTGTTTATGCTCGTATACATACCATACCCTGACACCGTTTACCAGCTGGGGTAAACAGATGAAAAGTGCCAGACTCGTATATAAGATACAAATTTTAAGAGTAATTTTTTACATGAAAACCCCATTTTATTGACATGAAATTTGTCCATATGGAAGATTGATCTACTGTTTTTCGATTTCACAAATAAACAAAAATAGTGTATTAGGTCATTCTTGCGCATACATTTCCAGAACTTATGATTTGCTTTAATGGCATCAATGCTCCATATTTTTGTCCAGCATTTGAATGGTCTTATATTTCGAAAATATGTATGTTTCCAACTTATTTTTTTAAATGTATTTTCATAAGAGAAGTATTCTCTTTGTAAAATACATACGTATACAGGTATGTTAGTCTCTCCGTCACTGGCATGTTTCAAAAGCTGATTGAAAATATTTTTAATTCAAGTAAGTACATGTTACGTGTTTCATTCCCAATTTGACTCTCCTCTCCACCATTTTGTCTTTCATCATCGGTTGATGATATTTCATATTTACTGTTTATATTGTTCATATTTTTTTTACAAATTAACAATAATTTCAATAGACAATAATAATTCAACACATAAATGTGAAAAAATGTCTACTCGATAAACTTTAACTAATATGACAGGCCTGTTTCGCTTTACGAAAGCGTGTCAAACTGTACGCTAAAAGCACTGTAAAAATAAATCTCTACAATATTAATACCAAAGCTGAATATTTTTTGGGACCATGTAACTTCTTTTATTTACTTTTGTCTGGTTAGTAGGAAGAGATAGCCACTTGGCATCAAGCCCACCAGACTTTTATTCAATGGAAAGTTAAACAAATATTGTAAATATTATTCGCCATAAAAATGAGTAACAAATTTCACCGAAAGGATTAAGGAAGGAAATGCGTTATTCTTGACTCACAGCGTAACTCACAACACTTACCTATTCATAATGCAAAAATGCCACTGTATTTATTTGTATTACCCAGACAGACCTTTATAGTTCAGCACATTATTGATATATTTTGTAAAGTATTTGTCATACTATCAAAATTAGCAAGTTTGAAAGATTGTTAATTTTGAATATATTTTTTTATGAAATTTTTTAATAAGTTATAATGACTGATAAGCATTATGCTACTATATATTCCACGTTATTTGTAATGTTGACAGTTTAAATATCGTTAGTTGATTTATTTTTTCTTAGAATAGTAAAATATTACATCGTTATATTCCAGAATACAAGGCACAGAAATATCCCTGCTATTCAAAGGGAGTAGCGCAGGAAAGTCACTTCTTTATGCACCTGTTTTGCATAAAATTTGTAGTACGAGTATAACAGGCATTGGCTGTAAATGAAATTAATAGATTAATATTATCGCATGGCGAACAAAAAAAACATATATTATTAGAGGCACATAAGACGGAGACCACCAGACCATACGGTAAATCAGGCAATGTCTGTGGATCTTCCTCGACAGCCGTCCAGAGGAAGACCAAAGAACTCCTGGATGACTCAATGCTCCAAAATCCTGCAGAGAAACGGCATTAATGAAAGCGACACCCAGAACCGAAGAATATACAGCCTGAGAACGAGAAGAGCCGACCCCAACAGCTTACCTAGGCAATGAGTTGAGACAGCGCCAGGAACAAGAAGACTGATCCGGTTAATCCGCAATCAGGTTAATGCTGTCCTAGATAATCAAAAGTCTATTGTACTAGATATACATTGTTTGATTTAATTGCTTACATTATTAAAATTAATGTATTGTAATACAGTATATGAGGAAAGTGTAATACAATTCATAAATGTTTAATATCTTAGAGGATTTGCCCAAAAGCGCATATGTTAAAACGCTAATTCAATTGATTATTTGAAGTTTGTGTATAAAAAATAATACAAAAACAATGGCATTATTTTCCCTTGTCGTACATAACATACCAAACAAGACGCTCCTATAAACTGACAAACGGAATTATGATATGGATGAAATAATAGGAGCAAGAGTGGGCATGAAAAATGGTGACGTCTAATATATCTACATATTTGTCCATAACGAGCAGCCCGGCCCGGCCCGGCCATACAAAATGCATAGACCATGAAGCAGTACAGTTGCTAGGCGTAATGACACCCATGTGCGTAATTCAAGAAGCACTCATTTCATGAAAACAATCAATGGGTAAGTATTTGTTACTTGAACGATCACTCGGTCTTCTACTCGACCGCATTCGTATAATCATCATCATCACCTAACTGCATTTCACCCTCCCGCATTGTGGGGTCACAGCCTGAGATGAACTCTGATGACTCGGCGCTAGGCGCTTTATTGTAACGGTCGCATCTCGCAGTCTCAAAAAGTGCCACCCCTTCACCCATGGTGCCTCTCTACTGGTCACTTGATATAGAGGTGCGAAAGATGGTGTTTAGTAATTTAATGTATGCATGCTCCTGATCTTCAGTAAATGCAAAATTTGTGATTCCGATGGTGAGGAATTCCATGAAGATCAGACAGGTGAAATTTGTTGCAGCTTTCGTCCGCTTTGCAGCATAATTAAAAGGGTATTAAACGCCTGGTCCACCGTTAACGACTTTAAAGTATGGATCTACACTCCGCATTTTTCGTTAGAAGGTAGTACATATAGAAATAAATAATACGTTTAATTTAATAGTAACATAGTAGGTAAATATTCATATTCTGAAATTACCCATACATTTTGTACATGGAAAAGAAAAAAACATTTAACATATAAGCTATCAAACGGCCTACGCTAATGTCATAATATCCTTCCAATCGAGATGCACCCCCACCAATAGAAAGACGAGACCTACCGTAAAGTCATCAACTATTTTTCACCCCACACTCTTATTCACATCAAGTATGTTACGAAAAAAGTTAAATGATAATAAATTAACAGTTGATATAAACTCAATAAATTTGTACAGATTTTTTCAAAAACATAAACGCACACATAACACATAACCCCAGATTTACTACCTGCGTTAAGAGAGAAAAAAAGAGTCCAAATTTTGACAAAATTGAGAAATAAACTGAACGAACATTTTTTTGCTGAGACTTGCCCAATCGCCACTGCTGCTCGGTGTGTTGAACCATTTGTGTAAATTTCTATGTAAATTTGTAAATTCGTGGGTGTAAGTCGTATAAGTGGTAAGAAAACTTACCAATGGAAGACTTATTACAAAATCTTTAAGATAAAGTCACATAACATTACATTATATACATACGTACCATCACGCAATTTCCCTGTCAGGATATGCAGAGAAAACAGAGTGCCAGACTTTCCTATCACGACTGATATCCTTAGATTCCCCACATCCATACAACTTCTACGATTTCTCTGACTTTCTACGTTTCCTTCTTTCAGAATATCATTCACTTAATCAACCATAGCTTCCTTGGTATTCCTTTCAAATGTCTTCTACTGACATTTACTATATATGTTTGTTTAGTTAGTCTTTCTTCTTACATTCATTCCACATGCCTAAATCGTCTCAGCGTGCTCTTTTTCATCTTATTCAACGTATCAGCTATAAGTTCACATTCATCCCTAATCACTTCATTTCTTATTCTGTCATACATTGTCACTACGCATTTCTTATTCAGTCATTTTCAACATCCACGTTTCACTCTCATACATCAAAGTTGGCATCAAAATATTGTTACGAACTATTTATTATCTTTAGAGATTTTGATACTGTCCAGTTCGAGCATATATATTTTAGTGCCCCATTGACTTTGTTTCGTAACGTTACACGCCGTTCGATATATCTCTTAACTCGTCCATCACCTGAGAGAATACTATCAAAATATATTATGTTATGAAAAAGTAGTAGTTTACAACCTCCCATAGAATTGGTCGCCCGTGTGCATAACACACAGTGCACACACGTGAGAAGGCTCTGCATGCAAGAAGAGCAACCGGTAGAATAGAGACAGCACAACAGTTAGGCCCGGTGACTCAGTGCGGAGCTGTGCGCGGTTCTGTTGCGGAAGAAGTGGCTGGGAGAGGCGGGCGTGCGGCGGGCAGGCGAATATTGGGCGCCGCGGGCCATAGCGGAACACCACAGACTAAAACTGTTGAAGAGTTGGAATATTATTCAGTTTTGTGCATATTATTTTTTTTCTTACGCTTTTTATATATATTCGTTCCAAGTGTGAACTACGATAGTGCATTTACTAAAGAGCGATTTTTTATTTTCTCTTTAGTTAACCAAATTTCATAAAATGTATATTAATTGAAAACATACATTAACAATATTAAAAAAAGCCTCGAGACATTCGTAATACCATCACGCCATTTCCGTGTGGTAGACAGAGAAGACAGAACGCAAGACTTGCCTATCTTGACACACAACCTTGGCTTCTTCTACGTCCATACAATTTCTACGATTTTTTTTATTTTCTACGTGTTCTTTCACAATATCAATCACTTGATCCAAGCATACTTCCTTGGTATTCCTCTTACACGCCTTCCATTCACATTTACATTAAGTTAATCAATTCTCATTAACGTTATATTCATTGAAAACATAAATTAAAATCTTTCTTTTTTCTTTAACCCATCCTTCCCTGTGATGTGTAACTAGTACACATTGTTTCTAAAAACTTTAATATCTCTATAAATATAATAAATACTGGGTTCAGATTTTAGGTATTTCTCCATAATACATTTACGCATTGAATGAAAAAATAATATTAATAATAATTAGCATTTATCGGCCACATCAGAGATATTTTGTAAAAAACGGGAATAAATTCACCAATACAATCAAACGTGTGCCAGTATGTGACGTAGGTATATTCATGCTAAAAAAACCGCTATGGGTGAGGAAGCGACGCTATTCGCGTCTCACTTTCTCTCTACTTCGGTATATGGGAACGCAAGAAATATAATCTCAGTTCGCTTTAGTAGCTCGCGGGTTTTCGTTTGAGGTGGTCGCTTCGCCCGTTTTGTGAACGTCGGCCGATGGTTTTTTTCATATTTTCAGCAATTAAATTTCAATTATTATCACTTTTAACTTCAAATTTAATTCATTTAAGCGATTGGCTATAAATATTCTTATTTTTCTGATTTTAAATCGCTCATTTTTACATGCATATTGGTGTGTATTGAATACACAGCACCGGAACGTGTTGATTTTTTTAGCACAGAAAGGGAAAAATAAACGTACATATCTCCACTACATAAAGAACTACAGAAAAAACCAAAGTTCTCAGACGAATTTTGGTGTTGAGACATATGGATCGTATAAAATATATTGATAGAAAAATTCAAAAATGCTTTGCGTTTTACATGAAAAAATGTAAAAACTATTTCAAGTTATCACGTATCCTTCCGAAACATTGAATATGTGACTTTTCAATAATTTTCGGCATGGCTATAGCTTCTGAGAATGGCGAACGCGATGCGCCAGAATCCTCAATATTCACTCCTACCACCAGCATGTCCTAAAGATTTGCACAATGCTATCTTAGAGCTGTTGATCTACCTTCCCAGCCCTGCTTATTGCTAGTCGTCTTCTTTTGGGTTCCCTCACTGAGTAAGAATCGGGAGCTTAACTGGTAAATCTCATTATGGTTCTTAAGGTTCTAACTACATTTGAGAAACAAAATAAAAATAACACATGTGTAAAAGAAAATAACAAATTTACTGAAAAAACAAACACGTTTATTTTTTAAATATTCAGCTCAAATCATTGCTATACAGAGTTTACGAGTACTTCAATGGTTATATATTACATAGCCAGTAATATTTTGTAGTAGGCAAGCTATATAGTTTTGTGCAAGTACAAAATGGTTACATTTTTATATCTATCACCATATATTACATAGCTAGTAATATTTTGTAGTAGGCAAGCTATATAGCTTTGTGCAAGTACAAAATGGTTACATTTGTATATCTATCACCATATATTACATAGCTAGTAATATTTTGTAGTAGGAAAGCTATATAACTTTGTGCAAGTACAAAATGTTTACATTTGTATATCTATCACCATATATTACATAGCTAGCAGTATTTTGTAGTAGGCAAGCTATATTGCTTTGTACAAGTACAAAATTTGTGCAGCCACGAACGCATGCATTAACAAGACATTAATTTTCTGCAGGGGGGGCTGCAAAACTAAAAAGGTTGAGAGAAACAATGGACTATAGAGAGACCCAGAGTTTTTAAAAAAGATTCCAGTCTGGTTTTCCCATAGGGTCTCTTTAACATATTTCTGTCTGGTTGGAAGATATTACCACATGGCAATAGGCCCGCTAGGTTGTACTGTATACAACGTAAGTGTAATACAATACAATGCATCTCCACTTCTGAGGATTCATGACCTTATTACTCCAACCAGAACAGCAAACATATTATACAGGAAGCATTAAAAGGGTATGTATGTTATCGTTCCATATGTACCGTACTAATTTTATCATTTTGATATATGTGAGTGAAACGTGAACGTGAAAATGACTGAAAAGTGTAGAAATAAATGCTGTAGAAATCCTTGCACTAAGAAGAATACATGGGGTGAGAATGTATGACAGAATACAGAATGAATTTATGTTATAACCCATGTTAAAAAGTAGCACAATTCTCAAAAATATTTACCACCCATGCCAATAAATATTACGATTTTCGAAAATATTTACCACCCACGCCAAAATAAAGTAGAATTCTCAAAAATATATACCACCCATACCAAAAAACAGTACAATTCACAAAAATATTTACCACTCATATCATAAATACGCTGACTACAATGCACAAAAATATTTCAACAAATGATTAGTTTTATGACCTCATAGAGCGTAGGTACATGACAGGACAGCTTGGCGCGGTGCTATTGGTTTTAGACTTGAGATGGGCCAATTGGCATTACTGTAACGTGGCCACTTTCCATGTTCAAGGTCATGCCGTGACTATAAATAACGGGGTTTTGGAAAGAAAAGACGTCCGTAATCAGATCTACGCTGGAGATAACAATGTAGAGAACGGCACTCGGATGCAAGCATTGGGCAGAACACGAAGAAGTCGACCGTTGAGGAATTTTTGGACTAAAAAAAGAACATCTATTTTATGTACGATAACAAATATATTTTATGAGCTATAATATCAGCTTTGGCAAAATAATTGTCAGTTATTATCGTACATGAAGTATTATTTCTTTTTTTTTTTAATAAAGTTTTACAAAAAAATCCTCAACTTATTGCGATATAGATAAGACTGCAGATTTTGTCTTTAGATAACCTCTGTCGTTGATAAATTGTATACTAGATACATTCGAAGATTTTCACAGCCATTGTCTATTGGTTCAACAGGTTTGCCGTTTTGATTGATTGACTTAAAATATGGCTGACGTTTCAAAAGCGTTGGAGCACGCATTTTCAAGGTGATGTCAAGAAAATGAACTTCGGCCATCTTCCAGCCCAAACAAATATATACATACATACCATCATGTATGGGTGACAATATGCTAAACATCATATGCTATGCTGACGATGCCACCATCATAGCCGAATCAGAAAAAAACCTGCAACAAATGCTACACCGATTCCACACTGCTTCCAAAAAATACAACATGTCTATCTCCATTAGCAAGACTAAATGCATGACTCTAGCCAGAGAGCAAGTTGGATGCAGTGTGGCGATCAACGACACACCAATTGAACAAGTTACAAAATTTAAATACTTGGGTGCTAGCGTAATGTGCAATAATGACCTCTATGGCGAAGTGCTTGAACAATCACAAAGGTCGCAGCTATTTCCGGATGTTTGAAGAACACTATCTGGAAAAACAAGTATACTATATGAACATCCAAAGGAAGGTGAGGATATACAAACCTGTGTCCACCCCATAATGACATACAGCATAAAGTCCAGAGCCGACGCTGTCAGAACCAAAAATCTCCATCGAACCAGCGAAATTAAGGTACTCAGAAGTATCGCTGGCAAAACCAGATGGGTACGTCAGCGAAGAAGGTTCTGGAACGAACATGTATCCAGAATGGCGGAACCAAGAGCCGTAAGAATGGCCAGGGACAGTATCCCCCAAGCAAGCAGACCTCCAGGACGACCGCCAAAAAGATGGAAAGACAGCTGGCAGAACCTTCTTCCAGAACCTTCTTCGCTGACGTCAGATGGGGACGTCAGTGAAGAAGGTTCTGGAACGAACATGTATCCAGAATGGCGGAACCAAGAGCCGTAAGAATGGCCAGGGACAGTATCCCCCAAGCAAGCAGACCTCCAGGACGACCGCCAAAAAGATGGAAAGACAGCTGGCAGAACCTTCTTCCAGAACCTTCTTCGCTGACGTCAGATGGGGACGTCAGTGAAGAAGGTTCTGGAACGAACATGTATCCAGAATTGCGGAACCAAGAGCCGTAAGAATGGCCAGGGACAGTATCCCCCAAGCAAGCAGACCTCCAGGACGACCTCCCAAAAGATGGAAAAACAGCTGGCAGTTGACGTCACACGAGGGAAACGATGATGCAGGACCATAACAGGCCAACAGGTCTAGAGGAAGAAGAAGATACCATCATGCAATATCTATTTTGGGATAGGCAGATAGGAAATATCCACATCTACCTATTGAAAAAAATACTTTTGCCTAATCCACACTTAAACATCTCATTTTCTGTTTTCTGTGCTTCTTACTTTTCCCTCAACTAAAATTTCTCCAAATATATCCTTTAATTATTTCTATCTTCTTCTTCCTCACAATTCTACCATTGCTTACTCTATTATGTTGTACATTGAAATACCAGATATTTTTCATAAAGCACACATTCCGACCACATTTATTCTGATACAAGTCTTTCAAAATCCATTCTCTCGATATACCGAAAACATTTAAAGATTCCTTTCCTAATTTTACTTATTACATCTGAATCTAACATATGGTTATTAAAGCAAATTTACGAGTATATTCGTAAATTGGAAAAAACTTTTAAACTAGTAAATCATCGCCGCTTTTAAACTAGTGACACGTATCTAGGATTGCTCAAATTTTACAGGGGAGACAAAAAACGATTTTTATGCAAAAATATAATGAAATAAAAACGTCACATGGTATTGCAGTTATGAATAAATGTGTTCCGCGTTGAAAATAAATATATGTGTTAATTCAAAAATGTGTCAATGATACAAGAGATGACAAAAAATAAACAAAGTTACTTACACCAAAAAATCAAGTTTCGCGTTCCTGCAATATCGGCGACGAAATACGGTTTCTCAAACGAACATTTTCAGGCAACGTGTATCTTCCTTGCTTGTGTTTCTCCAGGTATATTAATTTGTGTATATTGCTGGCATTCATACCATCATACACGTATGATGGTGGAGGACCAAAAATTATAAATTGCTATGCATCCAATTTTCTATACAACTACCTTTTTGGTCTTAAAACTTGGTTATTATTTTACGTATGTAATTGTTGTTTATTATAGTCAAAACTTTATTTAAATAACTATTAACTAACTTACGTTTGATTGTTGCTGTAAGCTTTGACCTTCTGAACAATGTTCCTCTAACATACCTTGGACGATTTTTGTGTCTTCTGTTCCCATCCTTCAATTTCGTCCAGCATCTCGGAGTCGATGGACACACTGACCCTGCAGGGTTGTCCTGAATTTTCCAAAGGTTGTATTCTACTAAATTCTATCTTCTGTTTAATGTTAATGATTCAATCACTACTTGTTAGGCGCACGTGCGTGACCGTTCTGATTTATTTTCTTCTATATTTGATACAGGGTTAACCCAATTACATAAAATATAATGCATAATTATAGACGTGCAAAGCAAAGTCCATCTATATTCCCATTAAAATCCACAATTGCTCCGAATTCGTTACCCCTTTTTCTTCAAAAATACATCACAAAGAAAGAAAAACATACACCCACATAAATAACGTTGCGTGCAAATGTGCCAAATTTGATTTTCCAAGTAACAAACATACTCAAACATTGTAAATTCGTATTTCAAACTAACTTTTGAATATGAAAAATTACATCATGCAATGAATGGGGTGAAGATCGTTAAAACAACTTTAAATTTTGATACTTCTTTCAATGAAAGTTTCAACGATACACAGATCAAGTAATTAAATCCAATTTATTAAGTTATAATTATTTACCTGAAAATTAAATAAATATGATACATGATTCTACTTCTATATATTACGAGAACATATGATATACACAAACGTGTATGTACAATATTCCAACTCTTAAAATTTTATTACTTCTTTCAATGAAAGTTTCAACGATACACAGATCAAGTAATTAAATCCAATTTATTAAGCTATAATTATTTACCTAAAAATTAAATAAATATGATACAAGATTCTACTTCTATATATTACGAGAACATATGATATACACATACGTGTATGTACAAAATTCCAACTCTTAAAATTTCTTTGGTTTTTAGAAATTATGTTTGTTTATACTGAAGTAAAGTTTAGTTTAAAAAAGTCTTTTTTCTATGAAATTTAAAAAAACTTCTAAATTGTTAACTTTATGAATTTTGACCCTTTAGATACAGCGAGTTCAACCAACGCTTAGATTTAAGCTAGTAATAGAGAAAATTAATGTAGATAAAGGTCTAAAACAATAACAATATTTATTTATTTATATACAATAAATAAACTGTACAATGCACCTTGTAACAAAAAAATAAAAGAGTCAGTAGTGAGTGCTCGACACATTAAGATTAACAGAATACATAAATAAAAATAATTTCAAACAATCAGAAATAAACAGATAACAAATCATACAACATGAACAATGATTACACTTGATTCGCTGTAAAGTGGCTGTCTACAAAGTTTAATTAAGTTAAATTAATTCAGTCCTCAATGTATCCACCGAGATATGCAAGAAATTAAAATAGAAAAATTCGTTCAACAAAGACATTCCGTGTGCGAGTAGCGACGCTAATAGTTCAGTTTGTAAATTCAGCACTTAAAACAATCTATATTGCCGATGGCGTAAGTATTGTAATTGTCATAAACATTGAATAAAAGTGTGTCGATCAATAAGAGGTTCGCCTATATTTCAAATAAATAACGACACAAAGTTAAAAGGTTTCTGTACTCCAACAAAGTCTGCGAAATACAACGAGTACGGATATTTATTTAACAAGAGAATGCAAACGTTGAAATATTGTGCTAAAAATCAAACAAGGTCTCGAGTTGAAGACAAAAGAAGAAACGTTAGAAAAATAGAATAACAAAGAAACCAGTTGTTCAAACAAGGAAATGAAGAAAGAACTAGGGATGATTTGCATATCGGATGGTAGCGTTTCCACGTCCGTATATGGACGTATTTATTTAAAAAGCAACCAACTAATTAATCAATATTTTTTTATTTATTTGAAACCTGAAAGGATTTGTTCAATCGAGACCAAATGATTCTAATTTATGTCAAATTATATAGATGTTTCTCTAGCTTGGATTCCTTCACACGATGGTATCAAATTATATAGATGTTTCTCTAGCTTGGATTCCTTCACACGATGGTATCAAATTATATAGATGTTTCTCTAGCTTGGATTCCTTCACACGATGGTATCAAATTATATAGATGTTTCTCTAGCTTGGATTCCTTCACACGATGGTATCAAATTATATAGATGTTTCTCTAGCTTGGATTCCTTCACACGATGGTATCAAATTATATAGATGTTTCTCTAGCTTGGATTCCTTCACACGATGGTATCAAATTATATAGATGTTTCTCTAGCTTGGATTCCTTCACACGATGGTATCAAATTATATAGATGTTTCTCTAGCTTGGATTCCTTCACACGATGGTATCAAATTATATAGATGTTTCTCTAGCTTGGATTCCTTCACACGATGGTATCAAATTATATAGATGTTTCTCTAGCTTGGACTCCTTCACACGATGGTATCAAATTATATAGATGTTTCTCTAGCTTGGATTCCTTCACACGATGGTATTAAAAGTAATAAATGTGTGATTCCTTAGCAAAGGAAGCATGTTCAACTGGTTGTTTCCTATCTGACTTGAACAGCCAGTTACTAATGTTTTACATAACATTAAACACTATATTTATTTGATCCGATGGACGTTGGATTAGGATATAAGTGGTGTAAATAAAGGTTCTAGATAAACCCCAATCAAACAATCTATCCCTTTAAAACCAAAGTTTAATATAATGAAAATGGACAAGATGAAAATGTCAATCATATGTTATGTATTTTACGGATAGGTCGTTCTGTGGTGGCTAGTCACCTTTACATAATGGGTATTGTGGAGGATCTCGCTGTGAGTGTGGTATGGATAATGAAACTATAGATCATGTATTTTTCGATAGGCATTTGCGTGACAGATTTGATTTACTATACACCATTTATTGTAATTTATTTTTATCAAACACTGTTTATTCCACTTTTTTGTGACGGTATAACCCTACCGGTTTCAAGGCTTTCACCTCATCTTCAGAGGAGCGCAAACAAGACTCCCCTGAAGATGAGGTGAAAGCCTTGAAACCGGTAGAGTTATACCGTCACAAAAAAGTGGAATAGACAGTGTTTCATAAAAATAAATTACAATGTCTTTAAACCTCCACAACGTTAATGCCTTAACTATAAACAACATATACACCATTTATTTGCCACGTCCTATGAATATTGTATTTCTTCTTTCTTCGAGGATTTTTTCCACTTATAGGTCGATTGTTGATTTTTTTTAAATTTAATCACTTTAAATTGTCTGAAATTATCATTTAAAAAAATATTTTATTATATTGACTCATATAGTTGCATAATGACTTAATTGCAATTATCAGTGACTTTGATATGGTGGTACAAATCATCCAAGTGTGAGTGGATTGCCTCAGTGTATTAATTGTGTATGTGTAAATATAATCCAGCAAGTCACATGGGCATTTCATAGTTATATTCCGTTTATTTTATTTATGTTCTGTTCAACCCCTTACAAAGTGACATGATATTTTCTCAAGATAACTCAAGACTTATCCTATCTAAGACGAGGTAAATTGCGGATTGCGTCCTTTTTGCATAATAAAATCCAGCCCTCAATCTAACAGGGCACAAAAAATAGGGAGTATCTCTCCGCTTTGTATAGGATTGTATGAAAAAAAACTTTAAGTCGTAATTCAAACATAAATTGCCATTTAACACAGGTTAGTTTTTTTTTGCACAAATAGGATTGATGTATATGCGCATACACACATACCACCACGCTGTGTCCCTGTCAGGATACGCAGAGAGGAGAGAGTGCCCGACTTTCCGATCGAGACACACATCTTTCGCCCCTTCTGCATTCATGCACCTTCTCAAACAGCACCTACAGCTTTTAAAATATTATACAATTGATCCAATCATACTTTCCTTGATTTCCCTCTACCACGCCTTCTACTCACATTTACACTGTATATATTGTTTTGTCAACTTTCATCGTTCATTCGTTCCATGTGCCCAAACCATCTCATGGTGCTCTTCTTCATCTTACTCGATACATCAGCCTTAAGTTCACATTCATCCCTAGTCACTTTATTCCGTATTCTGTCATACATTATCACCCCATTTATTTGATTAAGTTACGCATTTCTACACCATTTATTACGCTCTTTACAATATTGTTCCAGGTCTATATTTCACTGGCCAATTCAAACTAATTTATGCTTTTCCAATATTTTTAATAAATCAAAACAATTGCGTTGACAGTTGGGTACATTTTGCGTATATAACATACATACATGTAGTTTGCCTATCCATTCTGGAATAGTTTACCTTGAAAAGGATCGATAGGAATTTTAGAACGTTTCTGCATAATTCATCAAAAATCCTTTTAGGTGACTTTTTGTTGTTACTATAAATGACGCTATATAACAAAAACAAACACACTGATAATTAGTTCAAGTACACACGATGAAGAAAAACTAGCTGACTTAGATAGTTAAACAACGTTTTATAATCATGAGTTATGTTATGTCAGTCTCCGTAGATGTTGAATAAGGTTGGACATAGAATACATCCTTGCCTTACTCCATTTTGAATAGGAAAACTTTTGAAAGTTGTAGTATCACAGTTTCGGCAACATAATAAGAAGAATAATATAATGTATTGAAATATGTTGGTCATTTTATGCACATATTTCCGATAGTATGTATATGTAAATATAGCTGAAATCCATTAAACAGTGACTAAACGCTTGTTCCTCATTGTAGATTTCCTCCGACTGAGGTGAATTAATGAATATGTTGGATTTGCATACAAATCTTCTTTCACGTCATTGGCTCTCAACACGCCGTCAATGAATCATCGGAGATTCTCTTATTTATTAAAGATCCTCATATTAAACCGGTGTTTAAACCTTTTAAATGAACAATTTAATGATGCTAGATGTGTACAACTTGTTTAAATGATAAAATTTATCTAAAATGTATATGATTGATATCACAGTTGGAGATACATAGAGGAAGATAAATTAAATCAAAATAACACGACGTGTTCCTCGTCAGATAAGAGAAGAAAACAGAACTTAGTTACATTATAGTACATCAGTGATGCGCAACCAATCGATCGCGGCATGCTTTAAAGCAGATATTTACTCTTTCTTCTATTGTATTTAAGTCGATTCTAATATGAAAAATGCGAGAAATTCAAAAAGGTTAATTATTTGTGTTTTAAAAGACTGGATTCGGAAAGAAAATAACCCAATTGAAACACGAAACTGGAAAGAAAATAACCCAATTCAAACACGAAACACGAAAGAAAATAACCCAATTGAAACAAATGTAGCACAGAAACGTTAAGTCTTGTTTTGGCTCTATATATTTGACAGAATACATATTTTCCGATATGAACATTTTAAATTCAGAAATAAAAAAATCTTTAAGTGATGTACACTTGATCAGTATTTAAAATTATTTCTTTCGTCGCCAAATCTTGACAATACCAAAGATCTCATTATCATAATTTATACTTTTTTTTCCCCACTTGGCGAGTTTATTGCCATGTGGCAATCTCTTGTAGCCAACCAGAAAGATGTTTAAATGGGACCTAAATGAAAACCACACTAGAATTCCATTTAAAAAATCTGGATTCCAGCGGGGATCGAACCCGCAACCTCCGGATCGGCAGACAAGCGTCTTACCACCAGGCCACGGAGGTCGTCTAGGAGGTATACCATAGGAGGTATACTTACACCAGCATCAAATGTGTTCATTGTCTTTTTTCTTAATAATATGATTCATTTGGAAATTTAATACTGTTTATAATAAATATTAAATTATTATGATTTATACTGATTATAATTTTGTATCTTTCCCTGTACACTGGTAGATCGCGAACTCACCCTTCAAAAATAGTAACTCACGTGTATAAAAAGGTTGGGTAGCCCTGTATTATGGTATACACTAACTAGTTACTTCATGTTTTTCTTATTTTTGCACATATGCGCTCTTGTGTCCCCCATGACCTGTTTAATTACAGTAGTATATCTCTGTCAGACGTATGCGTCACTAGATTTAAGTATATTTTTATGTTCTGCATTATATTGCAAATAAATCGTCCTTATATGGTCCTCACTCACAATTGTGGATCCGACAGCTTAGATAAAAATTAATAACTTCAAACAAGCCGATAAACAGGTGTCGAGGGACATCAGCGCGCGACCGCTACATTTCAAAGAATAAAATGGAAATCTCGTTTGAAACATCGTACCGTGTTTTATTTCACCAAAGTTCTGACAATCAAAAATGAAAACGGAATCTCTTCGCTCAACTGTCACCAATTCATTGGAATGACGCCAGAACCTTTAAGGATTGAACGGTAACCATATATGTTACATACCTATTTTATATTCTTAGTACTGCGTTGTGTAATTAGATTTCTTTTTAACTCTTGAATTAAAAAAAAATTTACTCTTGAATAAAACACACAATTTGCTTTGATTTCAAAAAACATTTTATTATCCATTAAAGTATAATGTATGCCATTTAAACACAATAAACAATATCTGTCAAATGTCCACCTCTTGCAGCTTCACAGATGTCCACTCTTTTGTAACAATTTTCGATGACATTTTGGCATAATTGCGGTTCTAGCTCACCAATAACGCGAATAATTTCGTCCTTCAGCTCAGGAATTGATTGGGGGTCATTCTTATAGACCTGGATTTTCACGTAACCCCAGAGAAAATAGTCCAACGGTGTCAGATCACATGATCCTGGTGGCCAATTAACATCACCGTGTCTGGAGATTACAATAGATACAATAATTCTCAATTTGAATGCGTTGTTATATTGTATACGACTCCATTTTTATAAATGCCATACATTACACTTCTTAAATGTCATAAGACCCAGGCAAGTTCACGACGCTACAGCCATCACCCCTCCATCCGTACGCTTCTGGTAAAAAAATGAATCTGCCAATAACATGGAGCTTGAATCCCGAGTGACTGCGTCCTTGGTGATAGTCTACTCTCTTAATGGCACTATATAAATTGTCATTTTTATTATTATTAAAAGTGGGTCCGGCTCTGGTTAAAGAGTTCATCTAGTAACTCGCTAGAGGCATGCAATATGGTTACCTATTTCTTATTAAAATTATGGAGTGTTATATTAATTGATATCAAATACATAATCACCGAACTGCTTTGTTGGTAAGACACATGTGTTCCAATACAGATTAAGAACTTTAACATATTTCTGCTTAGTTGAAAAAGATTACCATGGCTATAAGCCCGCCAGGCTGTAATATATACAACGAAAGTGTTATACTACACAATCAACGCTGGCACTAGTACACTGATATGAACAACCATTTTAGAATATTTTGACATTGGTTGGTTTTATTGTATTATATTAATATATAAATATTAAATAATGTATCAAAAACGACCTATAAAGGTGGAGAAATAGGACAGTGTGCCAATTTATTTTCAAAGAAGTCAGTTCAAGTTAATTAAAAAAATCGAATATAAATAAACATTTCTTTCTCAAAAATTACATAATTTAATTCCAAAAATGGATAACTTGATCCATTCATTTTTTAGGTGAATAAGGCACTTACAAATTTAAACACGTGATAAAGTAAAAATGCAGACATGACAGATTAAGCGAAATCTTTAAAAAATGCAAATTGAAATGTGCCGGCTTACGGCTGTGCACATTAGAATTTATTTATTTTGCAATATGAGGCTGTTAACTTCTTCCAATAAATGGTAATCGCTGTTAAAAAATTGAATATATATATATATACATTAACCTACACAAATACTGACTTAACACATCATTTGTTGCTAAAACCTATGTTAATAAACTTATATAATGTGGTTGATGGATTAGTGCTTTGCAGTATTGCTTTAAGATACTCGTATATCGATCGAGCTCCTCGTAAAATTGTATTTAATGTTTGAATATATATGTACTTAGAAATGTACCTACACATTTTCAACATTACTTTTTCCACAGCTGTGAAATTGGGCAGTATCGGTATTAACGTTATATTCTTTTTATAAAGTAAACATTTTCAATTAATAACTTCGAGTAGTCATATTAAAACGAATACAACTTCGAATGATAACTATGGTATCTTGTCAATTAATCACCTAGAATTGACATCTGAAAAATTGTCAATTAGATTGTTTTATCTCTTTGTAATTATAAAAACTGTTGTACATTTATTGTCCACAATACATGATTTAAAATTTAAATAGTGTGAATGAAAAGGCGAACAATCGAGTCCACAGCCATGGTAAAAACCATCCGTTTTATAAATATTTTTTCTTAGCAAGGCCTGTAACGAAGTGGTGTCATTCCTAAGGTGCGCCATTCTTGAGTAATCATTATATAATTTATATTTTAGCAATTTATCACAAATAGACTTTTGTGTATAAACTTCCCAAATTTAATTACTACGAGTATTCAAGGATTTAAAACTATATACATTTTAAGACTCATTCCAAATGTACCTGTTTATTATACATTACGCAGTTTCCCTGCTGGCGTATGCAAAGAGGATAGAGTGCCATAATTTCCTAACTCGACACATGTATTTCAATTCATCCACATCCATACACCTTTTCATATAGCTCCTACGATCAACTTTTCATAAAGCTCCTACGACTTCTAATTTTTCTTTCTCACAAAACATTTTTCATTTGATCTAAATATACTTTACCGTGTACTAAAGTTATGAGCATAGGCTTTCGAGGAGTGGGTTTGGGGCTTTCAATTATAAATGTGTTTAACATTCCGCTTTTAACTTAAAATACCTCGATCTTTTGAAAATTTTGCAACTCTCATCTTCAGAGCTCATTAAGAATCACCAAATTTTCATACATGTCATCACTTAATGTCCCTTGCGGGGTAGACAATCCTCTTCCATGTACACCATACATCATCTTAACAAATTTTGATACTCTCCGGTTCGTGTATATTAAGTGCCCCATTGGCTTTATTTCCTATTACTGCACGTCATTCGATATCCCTCGTAACTCTTCCATTATTTAAGAAAATACTACTTAAATAACAGAATTTTTAACTTGCTCTAATCTTACATAACTCGCCCATATATTGCAATTTGATAACTGTCCAAAATTGTCGATGGGTGTGTATTTGTATTTGACATCAAAATGGGCCTGTCGCAACCGATTTCTCGGGTCGTTTTTAATGGCCAGTCCACCGCTGAGCATAATTAGCAAGATGCACTTTAGACAGCTGATCAACATTATGAGATGAATTAACTTATTTAAATTCTAATATCGTAAATGTGACAAGGCTAACCACATGGACAATTCATAAATAAAGTGTTATATCTCTTTCTTTCCTGTTATCAATTTAAGCTCTTTAATATGACCTTAAATGTATAAGACATTCATACATTACAATTTATGAAAACTGTCAATCAATGACTGGAAGATAAATTCACCGACAATAATCATTCATATTTTTTTTAATCAATTGATAATATATAAGAAAAATAAATGTATTGAATGTGATGAATTAAACAATCTCACGTTATAAATGTTTTAACAATAATTAGGATTAAGGCAAATATTAATTATTTTATTTTAAGTTTTATTCATGGCAATAAATGTATATTTTGTATGTGTTGTGCCACTAACTAATAACTAGTTGCAGCCCGTGAAATATTCAAGGAAGTAAAACAAATTATACATTTTTGAAATACCGAATGGAGCAAGATCAGCTTAAAGTTTTTTGGTTTCATTAATGTTTAAAGTTTAAAATAAAAAAAGGTACATCTTGATTGATGAATTATTTAATTCTCAAAAATCTCTTTATATACGATGCTTTGTATATAAATATTACTGTTGTTCAATTTAAATAGTTGATAAAGTTTTCCTTGAAGACTTGTTTCAGATATATTGACTGTAATGTTTTCGCGTTTCCGACATCTTGAAAAAGCCACATATAATTGTCTGCATTAAAAAAAAGAGCATAAGATAAATAAACACAAGTAATTGTAAGGTTCAATATAATAGGAAATAAATGAATTATTTAATGAATTACAATTCAAAATAAATTGACATCGTCCCCTTTTGCACCGGTTCGTTCAGTATAATTTCAATCTGTTTCGAAGTATTCCTTTCTCGCTCTCTTGTATTCAAAATTCAACTTTGTATTCAAAATTCAAATTCAACAACCGTACGGGTTTTGGCCTATTTATATTATGATTTCAACACTCTTCGATTTATTGCTTAATATTATTAAATGAACTTGACAACTTAGTATTAAATTTATCAAAGTTATCATAATTTCGCCTGAAGAAAGGCTCGTGAAAGGAGGTACAAACACGTGTAGCGGGGATCAATATAATTAGTATGGCAATAAAGTAATCAATGGTTAACTATATCACTTCCAACCAATCAGACAATTGTAAATAATGGAAGTTATATGGTCGTGTAAATTATTCAAATTATTGTAATTTGTTTTAGTCAAACACTCTTTATTCCACTCTATATAATGTTATAACCCTACCGGTTTCAAGGTTTGATCATCAGGGGAGCACAAACATGACTTATTTATGGTTCCCTGATGATGAGGTGAAAACCTTGAAAGCGGTAGCGTTATACCGTTATATAAAGTGGAATGAACAGTCTTTGACTTAAACAAATCACGTCTTTACACCACCATTTTGTTAATGCCTTAACTATAAATAATATATTTTTATTATTATAATTTGTACAAAATTCATGAACATTACAAATACAAACAAAAAATTTGAGAAATGATACATCAAAGATAACAAGAAGGGATGCTGAAGAGAAAAATTGGGAATGAAACACGTAACATTACTGACTTGAAACTATGAGTTGTTTTAATCAAAGTATTATAAGAAAGATACTAGGGTATACTAAAGATAAGCTTTTAGTTTTTGTCATACTTTTAAATTTGTTAATTTTCTTATAAATCGTGCATCCAATATTAGTAAAAATATTCTAAAGACGATATGATTATGTAAAATTGTTATGTAAAATATTAATTGTTATGTAAAATACATAACAATTAAGTAGTACGTCAGTAGAACTGGAACCAATGTTCCCATGATAGGAACAAGTGGAAGAGGAGAGGACATGCCTATATCCAACACTGGAGTTAACCGGGCTGATGATTTATATTTTATATTTGATACAGTTTTAACGCAATAACAACAAATAACAAGAAAAAAACTAATTCCAAATATAACGTGCTGGTACGTTATAAGGTACAATGTATATCATGCTTCCCTGCGAAACGACTCAGTTATACCTACAAAGTTTATTAAGGAGTTTAATCCTCAATTAATCCACCGAGACGTGGAAAATGTCGATATCAGGAAATTCATTTAACAAGGCCATTCCATGTGCAAGTGGTGATGCTCTTAACAGCTCAGTTCGTGAATACGACACCAAAACAGTCTTAATTCACGATGGCGTAAATAAATGCCCAGTATATTAAATAAAAGTTTCTGAATCAGCAAAGGGTTTGCTATTTTACCCGTTAGCAATTCGTATATGTATGAACAAGTAGTAATATCCAAGTATACCCATTAGCTAAAATGTGAAATAGAGCTATGCGTAAAATCCATACTGTTTGTAATAAAGGTGTCGCAGAAAACTCTTTGGGACTAGCTCAAGTATCAGAGAATTCTGGATTCCTCTCGGATTTCAAAATGATTAAACCGCACTCTAATCTACTGCGAACCAATGAACTATAAAGCTATCTCATAACAGTGCCACTGTCAAATACCCTAGAGACTCTTTTTTATCACCAATCCCAGAGCGCTACAACCACATACTTTCATTATGATGACCGAATGTATAGTTACTGTGATGACGGTGAAAAGGAAGCTGAAACAAAAAAAATATTTAATAAAAAAATTTTATACTTATTTTATTCACAATACAGACTTAGCACACCTACATAAGAACTTTCAACGTACGAGTATATACACATTAAACTATATTTTTAATATTTTAGACATACACATATATCCAGATTTCAACTTATGAATATTCACAAAAAGTTGAGTGCTTTCTAACGTCCCCAGCAATTGAAGAAAATAATGTGAAATGAAATATGTCAATATCTCAAACAGCCTTATTTAAAAGAGATAAAGCCCTTCCAATAAGTATACGAGTAGAAGCTCGGAGGCCTGTTCTTGCGTGTGTAAATGGGAACAGTTCCTGCCAGCGCAATTTAGTGTAATTGTTAGAACAATTTAACACTAATCTTTCTAGTAATGCTAGACAACTCACAGTTCCCCGAACGAGCCTGACTATGTCTACCAAGAGGCGAAGATTTATTTTTAAACTTAAGGAATCACAGCTAAAAATACCTACCAAATTCATCCATATATGTAAAGTTATCGCAGAAATTCTAAAAGAGAGAAGAGTTAAAATTAGTTATAAAAGGGCATGCATGATAAGATATATCTATGGACGAAGTAGAAGCAAAAAATGTTTGCCAAGATAGGTTAAATTAAGCTTCTATAACAGTTATCAAACTATAAAACTACTAGAGGTAAATGTGACATGTTTTATTCGTCCTTTGCATGTTTATGCTGGAATGCCTAATTAATTAATAATTATAAAAATACAATTCATGTTAACGACCTACTTGTGTCTACTTGGTAAAATGTCTAACTTCCAGCTTGAAGGTTGCGAATTCGACTCCCGATGGAATACTGATTTTTCAAAAAACATTATAACCTGGTTTTCACTTAAGGCATAATATTTGACATCTCTCTGGCCAACTAGAAAAAATTACCACATGTCAAAAAGCCCGCCAGGTAATACCGTATACAACGGAAGTATATACGGTATAACCTGGCGGGCTTATTGCCATGTGTAATAAGTCCGCCAGGTTATACCGTATACAACGGAAGTAACATATATGATATACGGTAACCTGGCGGATTTATTACCATGTGCAATACATGTTTATGCATTGTAATGTACTTTTACTCTACGGTTCGCGTTTCCTTTATGAATTATATTATTCCTCTTGAAATCATTTGAATTGAAACGCAATTATAATTTTTATTTTTGACATACATGCGCCCTATATTGTTGGGGTTGTAAGATAAGCCCAGATCTTTTGACAGCTTCTCTTTTGACATACATGCGCCCTATATTGTTGGGGTTGTAAGATAAGCCCAGATCTTTTGACAGCTTCTCTTTTGACATACATGCGCCCTATATTGTTGGGGTTGTAATATTAGCCCAGATCTTTTGACAGCTTCTCTTTTGACATACATGCGCCCTATATTGTTGGGGTTGTAATATTAGCCCAGATCTTTTGACAGCTTCTCTTTTAAATGTATTTTCTGCTATTTATCTTGATATATGTGTGCGATTTTAGAATGTATTTATACATATAGATACTATGTTGCAATCAATAAACCTATATTTATTTACAATATTTAATATATTTTATTCCGTTTTGATTATGTATTCAAGTTATGCTGGTTTTACAATGTTGTTGTTGATCTCCATTTTTTGTTTTAAAGCTTACTTGATTGCTGTTTTGATTTGAATGTTGTCCCTTTATATTGTTTTTTTTTAAGGCCACGGCCGTATAACATTAACAAATAAATCAATGTTGTATTATAGATAGTATATACTCGTAGTAAAGTGGGGATACTTTATATATAAGTTATAAATAAATAGGAGAGGAATAAAACAAAAGTTTTGAAACCTCCGTATCATAACTGTGCATGTCATATTTATTCTCAGACACGCACAATTCAATGTACTACAGAATATGCATAATATGTTAGAACAATGGTTCGTGTGAGACTAGGCAATAGGCACTTAGCACTTGGCACTAGCACCAGGCATCTGGACTTATCCCTCGGCGCTAGTTGTAAAAAATGATTCCATAATTATATGTATAGCAGTCATTGTTAACGTTGCACCAACCAAAACCCACTTCCTTTCAGTAAGAATTGAAACTTGACCTTAAAACTACCTCAGACGCAACTCGAAACAGATTTAACTCATTGTTCAGCTCTGTAGTCTTTTCTTGTCACGCTCTGCCAGTTTCACATGTAACACATCTGCAGAATAAACTATACTTACTCCGGATTCCTGGAATTCTTGAAGACGCATTGCAATAAGCAATCCTTCAGATGAATTTTTATATTTGTGATAAATCTAAGTGTTAGAGATATTGGTGACGTATACAGATTTAGGAAGCCCTTGAAGATAACACTTTTATGAGATGTCATCAAAATTTATGATGGTATATGAACATTACACATATACACTACACTCGAAAATGGTCAATTAAGTTTAAACGTAATATATTAATTATCAACTTAAATTTATGTTAAAACAGACAAGTTTTTCCCAGTTAAGGATGACAATATAAAAAAATAAAGAATTAAGCTGGAATATAGAAAAAAAATGATTCCTGAAAATGGAAGCAATTGATCCAAAATAAAATAATTATAAAAAATAGAATGAGCTTACGTTCCTAACTTGGTGAATGTAAAACATCGTATTTAAATCTCTCAGAAACAATTAATTATTGTTAAAGATTCTCGTTCTATGTGACTTACCAAACACAATGTAACCATTTTAACTAAAAATAAATGACAGAAAAGCTAAACTTCATAATATTATTATTTTTGAAATTGTATGAGATATGCGAAGAGAAAGAAAGAATATTGCGAAATTCAAAGTTATGGTGATAGCGCTAAAGGAAAACTAAATGCGATACATGGGTGAGCAATGAAATATTAGAAGAAAGTTGAGGAATTCTGCTGTTAATGGAAGATTTACTAGATATATCAAACGCGGAGGGGAAGGGTCAGGCTACACGGAAGTGTAGCCAACATGTCGAAAATAAAATCCATCCGGTCGTGAGAGCCTCAGTACACTTACTTTCTGGATACGCCTCGTATTTTGAGGTGCATGGCATTGTGGCAACGCACTGGACTTCAGCGCGGAAAGTCCAGTTCGAACCCCGCCCTGTGCTACTCCCCTCGATTGACACATGTATTTTTTCCACTTATTATTCGAGGGTATAAGGATACCTACGACTTCGGTCATTATATCGGCGAAAAAAATGCCGGTGTGCTCTGATCATCTCAAGTCGGTGTGTCATCGAACTCAGTACAGCGGTGTGGCTGCTGAGTTTGCTGGTGTACAACGGCTCATTCACTTAAAAATCCAGACTACCAGTATCAGCAACGATGACTCACATACGAGTATTCACTCTTATACGACTCTAAGTTAAAAAATGAGATTTTTCAATACACACAGGATTTAATTATGGAAATATGTATGACTATATAAACATAAAAAATATCAATCTAAAAAATTGCTTGCGGGCCACATAAAAATACGAAGCGAGCTACGAGTATATATGTCCCACGGGCTGTACAGAACCGGGCGGTAAGTAATACACATCGGACTTAAGAAAGAGACTGTCGGCTATAATCGGCTAACTTCGGCTTTGTAAAGCTTCGTCTCTGTCCCTAGAACGCTTGACAACGACTGACAAATCGCGACGGACCACGTGTATGAATGACAGAGACGACGCTCTACAAAGCCGAAGTTAGCCGATTATGGCTGACAGTCTCTTTCTTAAGCCCGATGTGTATTACCTTCGAATGGTATACTACCTATATAATGCAAAAGAATTTTTAGTGATTTCAAAAGAATCAAAATTTATTTGAGATTTAGTCTTAGACAAGAGAGATCTTCAGATATCGATCGTCCAGTTCATTACTAAGACAACTCCAAATAACCTGTTTTGAGATAATGAGAAAAGTAATATTATAATCGTCACCATAAATCAAATACTATTCATTTTTGCCCGAGTTTTATATATTTTATCAATTGATAAAATCTATTTATAAAATATATAAAACTCGGGCAAAAATTAATAGTAATTGATTTATGGTGACGATTATAATATTGCTTTTCTCATTATCTCAAAACAGGTTTTTTGGAGTTGTCTAATAATGAACTGGACGATCGATATACCTATTCTCTAAATTGAACATTTAATTTAGAACAAAATCAATTTCGACTAAATTATTGATAACGTTGCCGCCTTAAAAGTTCGAAAAATAGAGTTATAAATTTTAGACATTTTAATTTCCGTCCGTTGATTTAAATTATGGGTTTAAGTGACCGTACTCCCCCAATTTTCACTTGTTTGAAGACCTCAGAGGGATTTTTGAAAGTACAAAAAATCAACTATTTTAAAATAAGACGAAAAATATTTCCTCGTTCCTGAAAGTGTTGAGATAGAAATGTTCACTTTTTAGTGAAAGCGCGTTTTTTTAATGGTTTCCAAAGGCACAAAAAATACCTTGTCTCGGCTCTGAGGTTTATAAGAATTGAAACTGAACTAAATAAGACGTGAATCTTACTTTTAATGTTTTATGAAATTTCTAATTTTCGCTAACAAAGTCAGTATTTGTCACAGAAAGTATATTCAAATAACAAATAAAAATTTATGAGAACATATTTCAAATTCTTATACGAGTAGAAAGGAAATAAAAAGATTGTAAAAAAACAGTAATACGTACTTAACAAAATGTATAGACTTTGTATATCAGGATAGGATAATTGAGAGAATTATTTAAGTTACGTTTGATACAGGTTCAATCCAATTACGTCATATAGCAAACAAATCAAAAAGCATGAAAAAAAAAGATTATCAAAATTCCAAATATATAATATGACGACAACAGGAACAACACATATTACTCATGCTTCCTTGTGAAGTGACTCAGTTATGCATACAAAATTTATTCAGGAGTTCAATTTATCCACCGATATATGGTTTTTTTTTTCTCTCTACGGGCGATATTATATTGCAATAGATGTTACATAAGATATTTATAGTTTTTTTTTCTATAAGCTCAAAACAATTGTAGGATGTATTGTCATGTTTGGTTAGCTTAGAAAACAGTCAATGTTTCAAGAATTGCAGCCTTCTTCCTCAAGATGATCTTAAGAAAACATTAGCAAACAAAGTAACTGCATACAATGCGATCATTTACTTCACCACACTCACGACCGTAACGTAAACATCCACACGGATTGTGAAGCAACTGTAGCGTTACCATTTGACTTAAGGATTAAATATACTATGCTTTCCAAATATTAGCCATCTTCTATGTTTAAAAAATTATTCCGAAAATCATTTTCAAATTAATGAACTGTATCGTTCACAACCGCAAATCAAGCCTAACATATTTTAAACGTCGAAGAATAGATCTGTACTAGGCCAAAAAGGTTGGCGGTCCTATATAAATCATGGTATAACAGTTCGATAAATGAATTCTCGTTTGTCGGACAGTGAACAGCGACATATTGTTCCGAGTTAATTGGATGATAGCTGTTGTCACAGCGGCAGCGCAACACGTGACCCCACAGCACGATGTGTGGACATGGCGATAGTGTCGGACGAGATGTCTAGCTGGTCAGCAGGCATCATCTCTCGTTCTCATCGAAATTGTTCAATTAAAATTTAGTATTACCAGCTAGGGTGTCAGACGAAATAAAAAAAAACACAGCACACCATTGTTGGATCATAACATCAAGTAACAGAAATGTCTTCTGGTGATTGTTTTTATATTTTTCTAGTGATACCTACGACCCGGTGTCTCAATCTGTTTGACTTACTACACAAGAACTACGCTGCAGATTGTCTGACTTATCGTTAATCCGTTTCCAACACTCCTGGAAGATGACGTCCCAGTCACGGACACTATAAACGCTGTTTTCTTTGCAATTAGATAATAGTTTTCGAAAGATATAAATTTAAGCTATCATTACGTCAATCAAATGTTACTGTACAGATTTATTATGTTTGTGTCAGGTATGCATGATAAATTTCCACACCTACGTTTCACTCCCATACATCAAAGTTAGTATGAAATAATCTGAAATCTTTGGTGTCTGGGTACGAATCGTAGACATGGAAAGTATTGAAAATAATCGAATAAATGCTGTAGAAATGCGTGCACTGAAAAAAAAAACACGGGGACTATAAATGACAGAATACTGATTAAACATGTTAGGGATGTCAACCACAATTTTCTTGATTTTCCTCTGACACTATAAATAACAGAATACTGATTCAACAGGTAAGGGAAGTCAACCACAATTTTCTTGGTTTTCCTCTGACGCTAAAATTTTTACTATAAATGACAGAATACTGATTAAACTGGTTAGGGATGTCAACCACAATTTTCTTGGTTTTCCTCTACATGTTCCATTCATATTTGTGCTTTATATGTGTTTTTTAGTCTTTTTTTTATTGGTTATACACGCCTAAGCCATTTTGGAGTGCGCTTATGTAAATATTAATAAACGTTAAGTATGTCATAAACATGATGGGGATTGATAATTACAGAGTATAGCGAAGTGTGTCAGAAATGTCTTATTTCGATTGCTTACAATGTTATATGTATATGAGTAGCATTATATGTGTTAACAACGTTGAGAACAAAGTTTATTTGAATGTTTTTACATCATAGACAAAAAATCAATACTGAAAGAATCACAAAACAAACATGAAGGTCAGAAGCGATGGCATATAATATTAAGATTGTAACTAGGGGAGACATTTCCACAAAAAATAGCCCTTATTTTGGAAAGATTTCTTTATTTAAAAGTTTGGCAAGGTCATTGGCCAATGCGTGGTAATCTCTTCTAGCAACCAGACAAAAGAAAAGGAAGGAAGTTACCATACAAAAGTAAATTAACAATATACATATAAAAGTGAGATACTATCAATGAAAATAGGAAGGAAAGGTTGCTGAAAAGGACATGAAAATTAGGAATGAAACACGGAACATGACTGACTTGAATTGCAGAGTTTTTTCAATAGCTTTTTGAAACATGCTAACAGGGACGGGTGAGTAGAAGGCAGCCGCACCTAGCCCCGCGCTTAACGAGGTCTTGCGCCCATGGCAGATAAGTTTAAAAAAAGGAATTGAACTAATTTATTCAGTACCAGCCTATTTCAAATAGGTGGGTACCGAATATACATATATAACTCCATTTTTAAAAGGTATTTTATTGATAAAAATATATAGAAAAATATATGGCCTGTTTTTCACCCTTATATAGATGTATGTTAGGTACAAATAAAAATAACTAAGAACGCCCTGCGTCCAAACTTTGCACCCAGTCCTGCAATTTTACAGGCTGGCCCTGCATGCTAATGGCGGATTGAGTCTAACATTAGTTGATAACTAGTTCAAAAGTTTCACTGCATGGACAGTAAAGAATGGCGTAAAAAAATAAGAGTTGGGAACTGCGAAAGTCAATAAACAATCTCTGCTTCAGCGTAGCGTAAGTACGTGATGGGAAAGATTCATAAAGAACATAAAATAGAAAACTCTCTATACATATATAACATTCCCTGTTAGGGTAGGCGGAGAGGAGAGAGCTCCAGACTTTCCTATCACTACGTACATATTTCGCTTCTTATAAATCCATAAACCTTCTCATGCAACTCCTGTGATTTCTCTGACTTTGTACATTTCCTTCCTTTAACATATCATTTACTTGATCCGACCATACTTTTATTGGTATTTGTCTATCACGCCTTCCACTCATATTGGTTGATGAGAACGTGCAACGGGGTTTTGTTTTTGAGTAATCAAAAATCGGAAAGAAGTATTGGTTTATTTTTTCATGCTAAATATCCTCAGTGAGATACAGGCAAAAGCCTAGTTTACTGGGGATACGACAAATGAAAGGCAACAAACCCAGATCCATTAAAATTGTATGTCCAAATTAAATTACCTGTTGTTTTTTTCACAAATTATGAATATTTCTTGTCATGTGTAATAATAAATAAATAAAAAAAACATTTGTTTTGTTGGCCTTTATATTTTATTCGTTCTACATATGGACACTTCACACATACACTACAATACACCTTAAGCCGAAATTGTTATTATCACCCATCAGACGTTCTACAAAGGTTTCTTTGTAGTTCACCTTCCCTTGGTAATTTACCAAATATGTAGATCCCAGGAAGTACCTAATCTAACACCACCACCTTCATATCCTTATATTCAACTTTTATATATTATTTCGTAATATGTTAACCTCTTATAAATAATGAACACATCATTTATATGCACTTTGTAAACAACTTTGTGGTATATTTCTGTTCCCAATGATAACAAATGAAATGTAGGAAACAGTATTATCGACTTAGAACGTTTTGGAGAACGTCTATCTAAACCAAGAGTTTCCAAACTTTTTTCGGCCGCAGATCCCTTTACCAAAAACTTTTAAAACCGTCGAACCCATAGTCATTTACTTTACTTACTCAAATTAATAAGTTTGTACAGTACTCGATATTAAATATTTCACTAGATATCAAACTTTTCATTTTAATCACTTGTAATTAAAGATTGAAAAAGATAAAACGACTACGGATTATGGCATTATCTTTTGCAACATTTAATATTGAAATCTGCGTTGACGAAAATTAAAATAAAAAAAATTGACTCTTTTAATGACACATTTTAACTTTTCGTTCCCAAGTTTGGTTTGTAATGTGTTTTTACAAAAAAAGGGTTTTTTGTTTAATTATTTTACTTCTTAATTAGGTACTTATTGGAATCATAGATATTTTGAAGTAACAAACAAACAGCAGTAGTAAATGGGTCTAATTTTGCTGTCGTCGACCCCCAAATTTTTTTATTGAAACTATCGACCCCTAAAAAATCAAATCGACCCCAGGAGGTCGATATCGACCACTTTGGAAACTCTTGATCTAAACTAATACGACGTAATATTGCATTCAGTGTAAATAATACTCACAAGTAAGAAAAAAATTTAATCTTAGAACTAATTCTGGTCTGAAGAGGTTAATCTGTCCATAATAGTGGGTGCGAATATCAAATTTAAGCACCCTTAAGAAATGTCTGCTATCTAAACGAGGCTTATTATTTAAATCTATAAACAATCGCATAGAAAATCCTACAGTGAATAAATAGGAGAATCGAAGACGACATGTTGAAATAAATTACAAAGAATTAATGATATTTAAATCAGTATACCATAATTCTTAACCGATGAGAAAAATGTGCCTTTATCTCTTGTCCTAGCCACAGTGGCCAACTGTGATAGTGCTGTTCTGATAAAATCAAAATGTGTGGTCACGATAGGCGTATCATGAAATCACAATTGACTATTAAAGTTTCAAAACACAGCTAAATAATAAACATTAAATTATACAGAAGGAAAGCCAAAATAATGTGGAGTCAAAGGGCAAGGACAATACGACCATTACTAGTTTACGTAATCTTTATCGGTAGTCTGTAGGACGCAGATATTCGCAAATAAAACTACAGGATAAACCATATTTAGAGTTCCCTCAGGCCTCGGGGACTTGAACGCCTTAAAAATAAATTAATAAATTAGTCATAGATCAGATTAACGATAACTGACCTGGATGAAGGCGTTTTATATTTCTGATGGAACATACAGGGTGAATTGATAGAAATAAAACCCAAATGATTACAAACATACATATTATCAAGTCATTTCACTGTCAAGGTAGGCAGAGAAGACAGAGCGTCAGACTTTCCAACCTTGACACACATTCTTCACATCTTCTACATCCATACACTTTGTCATACAACTCCCACGATTTCTGTGACTTTTTATGTGTTCTTCTTTTAAAATACTATTCACTTGATCCTATTATGCTTTTACTTCGTCTTCTTCCACCACAACTTCAACTCACATTTACTTTAGTCTTTTATTTATTCGTTCTACATACCTAAACCATTTCAGAGTCCTCTTCTTCATCTTATCAAGAAAATCAATAAGTTGAATTAAATAATTAGAAGCATGAGCTATAAATGAAACCTAGTCTTCAATGATGGGTGCGGGTTAGGCCTTTTTGGCACAATCATATCCATTTTACCTGTTCCCATATAATTAAGGATGTATCTCTTCGCTTTTTATGGGCTTGTAAGGAGTTTACCCTGAAACATAAATTGACAGAATTTACCATGAAAAGTAGTGTTGATTAAGTCCCTTTGGAATTTTAAGAAGATAAAAAAATATTAGCTGGGTTCTTGTTCCTTATATACGTCAAATCATTAAAACGCTTCAAAGAAGATGTTTTCTTACAATAAATAAAAAAATATAGAAACTGTTAACGTGGCAACTACGATTTCCTTTGAAACAGCAGTGTTGCCGCACCTCTTAACCAGAATGGTGTTGACGAACAAAAGGACAGGCCAAAGAACCTTTGTCAAAAATGTTGCCTTAACAACAATACATTATCGGAGGTATGAAACCTTCTTAGTAGGCCCGAATTGCGGATGAGCCCTTTGTCAGAGAAATAGATATCTGTCATTTGGTGGACAAACAAGTAAGTCAATACCCACGCAACGTCTCTTGAAATAATTTAAAAAATTCGTTATATTTTTCAAAACGCGATCGACACTGTTTTGCATGGGCTTGAGTGTGAAATACGCTTATGGCTTCGTTTTCTATTAGCTTGAGTATAAAATACAGTTATGGCATCGTTTTATATTAGCTTGAGTATGAAATATGCTTTTGGCTTCGTTTTGTATTAGCTTGAGTATGTAATACGCTTTTACTGACTTAATGTTTTTTTATAAAAGGCAATCCACCCAAATTAGGATGATTTGTGCCACTAAATTAAAGTCATTGTGCAATTATATGAGTCAATATAGTGAAATTATTTTTTTTTAAATACAATTCTAGATAATTTAAAGTTTCAACTTGTTTAGCTTGAAAAATTTAACAATCGATCTTTAAGTTAAAAAGTTTGACGAAGAAAGAAGAAACGCAACATTCATAAGACGGGGTAAAGATATCACTTTTATTAAATCAAACCTGTCTCGCAAATGTCAACCGAAAAATACATGGTCTATAGTTTCATCATCCAGGCCACACTCGCAGCCAGGATTCTCCACAATACCCATTCTGTAACAGTGACTAGCCACCACGCAATGACCCGCTCAAAAACGACACGTGACAGACTTTTCCATCTTGTTCATTCTTATTATATTAAACTAAGCCCTTATTTACATCAGTTATATTCCAATCCAATACCTATCGGAGCTCAGTATCGTGTATAATTTTATTTAAAAGATCAGTTACTGGCTGAGAAAAATCAGACAAGGAATAACCGGTAGGACATACTTTCTTTGCAAAGGAATCAACACATTCATTACCAGTGATACCAATATACTGACTTGATGTTATTTGAGATATGTTTATTCGATATTTCGAATAAACCAAAACACACATAACAATTAATTACTTAAATATTCCACTAATTACATTTATTTGTATGGTATCTCTCAATATCTGAATTAGTGTTTCGGACACATTGAACGAACGAAACGAGTTCTTGAACTTTTAATCAATTTTTAAAAACGTGCGCATTTTACTGCGTCGTCGATCTTTTGTCAGTGATTTGAGGAAATACATTTTCCACTGTTCGGACACATTGAAGAGCGTGGTTGGGAGATAATGTTGTCTTCAGCCACAGTAATCGAGCTTTCTGATTGGAAACTTAAAGACTAAGTATGAAACTCGCGGTTTGTCATTGAACGTTTTGGCAACACTACCGCTCAGCGCGTGCTAGTATTGTTACCAGACGGGTTTTTTTACGGGTACCGTCGGGAATTCCACCCGAAACCTCCTGGTAGAAATCAAGAATCTTCCCACTAAGCTACATACGTCATCATTACAAATTATATTGATCCCCGCACAGGTGCTTTTACTTCCTATCACGAGGCTCTCTTCCCGGTTTGTTTCGAGAGTAATACTTAGGCCAGACTTGTGTTATGTCACATCGGAAGTTAGTGTTGTGTATTAACCCATAAGTTTTTTTTGAGGGGCGGGGGGGGGGATTAGGTTATTTATTACTTTTTTATATATTGTAGTAAATAACCAAAGAATAAAAAAGGTTACTCCTGTTTTTTAAAAAAAATCCTATGGGACAATATACCACACACACACTTCCGATGTAACATGACACCAGTCTGACCTAAGCACTGCTCTTGTAAAACCGGGATCATTCCGCCTGAAGAGAGCCTCGTGATAGGTGGAAGAAACATGTGTAACGGGGATTAATATAATTAGTGGAATAACAAAACAATTTATTTTTTTAATATTGTAATATGGAGTACAACAAAATTAAAGCCGAAACCTTTGATAAATAAAAAAATAAGTGTTTGTAGGCTGGATAATTGATGAATAATTATGATCTCCATGGCACATTGGCAAGACACCTGTCTTCCAACTCTGAGGTTACGGATTCGATTCTCGTTGATACCATTTTTTTAAATAGGTTTTCAATGTCATTTACACTTGAGACCTCAAGATTTTTCAAGTTTGTTGGAAGAGATTACCACATGGCAATAAGCCCTTAAGGCTTTATTGTAAACAATGAAAGTGTAGTACAATACAAATACAATATTAAAATACATACATATATACCATAATGCAATTTCCCTATCGGGCACCAGATTTCCTATCTCTACATACATACTTGGCCTCTTCTGCATCCATACACCTTCTCATACAACACCTCCAATTTCTCAGAATTTTTAGGTTTCCTTCTTTGAAAATATCATTCACTTGATCCAACCATACTTTTCTTGGTCTTGCTCTGCCACGCCTTCCACTTGTATATGCACCATACATTTGGTTTTCTTAGTATTTATTCTTTCTCTTGTTCTACATGTCCAAACCATCTCAGAGTGCTCTATTTATCATACTTAACACACCACCTTAAGTGTCAATTCATCCCTAATAACTTAATTCCGTATTCTGGCATACATTGTCACCCTTTGAATTATTTTCAGTTTATGCATTTCTACAGCATTTTTTCGACTCCTTTTAGTTTCTTTCCACGTCCATGTTTCACTCCCATACATCGAATTTAGTATTCAAATACTGTTGTGGACAATCATTTTAGCAGATTTCAAGTATATTTGTTGGGCTACATCGACTTGATTATATTAAAATAAAATTAATTTTATATTTTCGATCACTCAAGCTTAACTAAGTGTATGGGGAAATTGCTCAAACAGATAATTAAAACCATAAATTTATAGAATACAATATTATTGACAGAAACCGGTTTAAAGAATGAAGAAAATCACACGGAAACAGCAAAAACCAAATAATGAACTAAAGTTCAACAAACAAGTATTAAAGACAGGATACCATTCGCAATCTGTTGGAAAGCATATTTCACTGCTGACAGCAATATAATTCGTAACATAGCTGAATTGGAAATATTTCTAGTTCATGAGTTCGAATTTATCGTATCAATAAATAAAATATTAGTTTAGTTTCTTTCAAAACTAACATTAACCAATTTATTTAAATAGAAGATAAACCAAATGATACGAATGTATAGTATATCTGTCAACTATGGAAATTTAGAATATACAAGTATTTAAACATAACTCATAGAGTGTATCTGTGGAAACAAGAATCCATTGCGATATTCCTATTAAATGATTTTCAAGTTTGCTTTACTATAACTGTCCCGCGATACTAGATGCACTTATTTTATATGCCCAAATAGACATGTGTTAGCTATGCAAGGAATTATCCTCAGTTCTACGTACCAACTTACAGAACAAATATCATGTCTAAACAATCAGTCACGCGTGGTATAGAGATATTGAACCAACTGAGTGACACTGTGGATATATTCTCGACATCGCCTAGTAGTATGAGAAGAATCCTAGCTGATATTATACCTTACGAATAAGCTAACTAGAAACAGGCCCTATTTACGTAACAGGAGAAATCTATGCTTCTTCTTCTTATTTTAGACCTGTTATGGTTCTGCATCATTGTTTCCTTCTTGTGGCGTCAACTGCCAGCTGTCTTTCCATCTTTTGGGAGGTCACCCTGGAGGTCTGCTTGCTTGAGGGATACTGTCCCTGGTCATTCTTACGGCTCTTGGTTCCGCCATTCTGGATACATGTTCGTTACAGAACCTTCTTCTCTGTCGTCCCCATCTGACAATATCTTCAACTTCGCACATCCTTCGGATTTCTGTGTTTCGTACTCTATCACAAAGGGTTTTGCCAGCGATACTCCTGAGTACCTTCATTTCGCTGGTTCGAAGGAGATTTATTAAAGAAATCTATGCAAAGTTGATAAAAAATGTCCTCCAAAAAAATATAAAATTGTTCGCAAACACAAAATTTCCAAAGTTATAGTTAATATTTCTTAATATATTTTCCTTTCAGTTCTAAAATATTTCTATTTATTACAAAAAATTTAAAGCATGTGGTACTCATATTGAGTAATCAATCATTTGTGTCTATCTAACAAGATTATCGTTTTTGTAAGATTACTCTCACTTACAATAATTATTCATTATCATTCAAGATTATAAATTCACTGTAAAATTTTCTTACAATATTTTCTAAAATGTATCAAGCGGTAATGATATGTATATATGTAAGATTGTTAATTTTATCCACCGGTTCGCCCAAACCAGTGCAAACCCATAGGACGAGATCACTGGGATGCTAGCTAAAAGATTTTATCGGACTTTGGTTGGCCACGTATCCGATGACCATATATATATAACATATTTCATATAGTTTATAGTTCTTGCAGATCTCAAAGCCTTTATGATTCTTTCATTGGTATGAAATTACATAAATACATATCATCACGCCACCACCCTGTAGACAGAGGAGAGGGTGCCATACTTTCCTATATCCACACGCATTCTTCACCTTTTCTACATACAACTTCTACGATTTCTCTGACTTTCTACGTTCTCTTCCTTCAGAATATCATTCATCTGAACCTATCTCTCCTCGGTCTTCCTCTCACACGCCTTCCACTTACATTTGCACTATTTACATTACCACTTACAATGCGTTTTTACACGCCCAATGAATCTCAGAATGATCTTCTTTATCTTAATCAACACGATGCCTTAAGTTTACATTCATCCCTTTATTCAGTATTCTATCATACATTGTCACCCCATGTATTATATACATTAGTCGGCACCTTTCATTCTTTTCCACAACAACGTTTCACACCCATACACCAAAGTTGATACTAAATTACTGTTGTGGACTAACATCTCAGCAAATTTTGATACTGTTCAGTTCTATTATATGTATATATTTTAGTACATTATTGCCTTTGTTTCCTATCGTTTCAAGACGTTTGCTATCCCTTTTAACTCTTCCATATATAAAAAATACTATCTAAATATTAGAATTCCTCAACTTTCTCTATCATGACTTTGGATTATGCTATATTCAATATTATTACCATGACTTTGGATTATGCTATATTCAATCTCATTACCATGACTTTGGATTATGCTATATTCAATCTTCATATTCGCATCTCTCACACACTTTACTAATCGAACCCTGTAATTCATCCTCATTCTCCGCTTACTACGAGTACCATGTCATTACCATACGGGTACAGCGATCCGCACACATTCACTTCGACATTTGTATGCTACCCATTGACCTATGTAGTTCCCTTACACATGAATCTAAGTAAGAGTATGTAGTAAATATGCAGGAAATATGGCTTTAAACCCATTGGGGTAGGGATGAAATTCACTTAAGTGATCGTGCATATTAGCAATACTACCTCACAATTCTAGCACGTACTAGTATTGTTTCCAAACGAACTCTTTCAGTATAATGGACCTCTTTTTTGGGAATCGTTTTGTTTATTTTTTTATTTTATTAAATAAAGTAATATATTGTACAAATATTTGTCAAGGATATACCTATATACAAATTTATTATTTAACTAATCTTATTTATATATTATAATTTATGAACTTACTTAATCTTATTTTCCTACATGTCATTTTATTTTTATTTTTTATAAGCTTAATATATGATTTCTTAGAAATAATTAACACATACATACTACTTATAACTAGATAACAATTCTTACAACTAATTATTTAGCAAGAACAAGTCCACTCGTTCAGGCTACTTGTATTCCATCACATTCACTCAGACCTTGTTTGTCCCAGCTAATACTGTAGGTGGACTAGTCAGGCAACAGATAATGCTTCGGGAGCTTGTGCTTATAACGGAAGGGTAGATAGGATTTATTATCGTAAGCCCCCAGGGCAGCGACTAAGGGCATCAGAATAATAAAACTATAAATGAATTATTTTAATTTAAAAAAAAAGGGAAAATGGTAATAAGAAAAAAGAGTGGGAAAGCGCAACATTGTAAAATTCGCATGCATATATCATAAATGTACGAACTGATCATGCAAGTTCGTGTGCAAGCTTGCGAAACAACCACCCAGAGGCTCTAAAACGTTTTAAGTTACAGGTTATTAATATTCGAATAGATATCCTTTAAACCGTAATTTAAGTTTTCTATTTTTTTATAAGACGTATGCGAAAGGCTTGATTGAATTCTGGGAAACTATTGTAGAAATGGTTCGTTAGACTAAATTATTTTGTATTACGAAGTTAAGTGAAGTACTTGACTATCTATCTCTTCAACATAAGATAGAGCTTTGAATTACGAAAACATTCTTGAGATGAGTTAACAACCACTTGAATTATATTGTAATTTTGAATCAACTAAAACAGTAATTCAGGGTAGACCAAAAGTCACAACGTTTGCCAAAAGTCAATTTCAAGAAATTTACTTTAAGGTTAACGGAGCGCTCAATGTAATATACAACAACCACGATATGTCAAATGTAGCAAAAATTACAATACATTATAGTACTCACTTTTACGTGTGCACGTGAAACTTGGATAAAAATAATATTAATGCTGTAGAGATGCGTGCACTAAGACAAAATTGTGTATTTGTATGAAATAAAGTGGAATGAAGGCATCAGAAATGACAATGAAATCCTGAGTATAGGTATTTAGTACATATCTTTATCAGACTTGTTATATTTGTTTTTTTATAGTTTATACAATGGCGTAGTTTTCTTCTGCTCTCATACAAGGAGGGTCATCTGCCACTGTATTTGCACATGAAATGCTATGCATATGCAACACATATCAAGATGGAGTATATTTGAGAAGTATGTTCTCAGACAACGGAAAGGGTGAACGCGATACTGGACGGCTAGATGAAACAGGAAATAAAGTCGATGAAGCAATAAAAGTCATATATTTAAATCAAGCAATATCAAGATCTGCTCATGTTATATTCACAACTGAGTATAAGTGCCAATATTGATGTGTGAAAGTGAAACGTGGAAAATGAATTAAAGTAATCAAGTGAATGAACCACTTAGAGGAATATGTGATGCATAGAGATAAATAATATGATTTTTAAGAATAAATGTATGTTTAAAACTGTTGAATAAGGGGGGAAAACACAGAGGTGGTTTGAACGACGAACATCCATACCGCTGAATTGGATCCGATGGCATACTGAAGTGAAACGATAGGATCACACTGGCATTGTTGTTTTTCGGAAACTACGTATGCTTTCTATTTTATTGAAAGAATAGATATGACCGAAATCATGGTTATCATTATACCCCCGAGTACTAGGCGGAAAAAATGCCTGTGTCAATCGAGGGGAGTAGCACAGCGCGGTGTTCGAACCGGCGACTGGAAGGTCATATTCGCACGGAAGTCCAACACGTTACCGCGCAACCATGCAACATAAAATGAATGAAATGAGTCACGTAAATGAACCATTTAGAAGAATATGTGATGTATAGATATATGACAAGATGAGCTAAAAACTGTCAAATAAGGTGGAAAGAACACATAAATGGTTTGAACAACGAAATACTGACAAAATAAATGGACAATACAAATCTGAGTGAGAGCCGTACTAGAAAACGAACAGAGCATAACATTTTGAAAGAAATGAGATAAGGAGCATAAAAAACAAAAGGAGACGTATGAATGTGAAGGAAACGAAGTATTTCGTGATTTGAAAGATTTGGGCTTTGTCCTCTCTGCCAATCCCAACAAGACAATGGCGTGCTGGTATTTATGTGTGTAATACGTGTAATAATTTGTGTTGCGAAATCCTAATTAGCAAAGGCGTAAAACAAATAACTTAAATTAATAATTTCTTAAAACTGATAAAAGGTTATTAAATACATTGTTTTAGATAGCTTTATAAATGAGCATGATTTCAAAAAAATATTGAACTTTGGTTCTTAGGACTTCGCGTGGAAAAGTTTGAATATTGCTATACCATGCGAAACTATTAGCACAATATAAAAGAATTGTTTGAGTGGCTTAACTAGCATGTATGAGAAAACAATAAAAACAAAGATTGTCGATCGGGGCATTTTTGTAAAGTCACGTGCAAATCACACACTCGATAGCGTTAGAAATAATAGCTTGTTGTTTTGTTGCAAAATGACTGGATATTTTTCTACGATTAGTTTCAAAAAGTTGCATTTAATTAGCCAACAAATAGAATTACACGAACACATAAACGCACTTAGCGTTGTTGAAATCAAATGGGACTACAATTGTATATCCTAATAGATTTGCCTTACTGAATTTTGTAGATACTAACCGAAACGGGTCTTGGTAAATCCAAGAGAGCGCCGCAAAGTCTGAGGGTCCTCAGGGATTGCACAACAGTTTCGTATTCCAATGTTCTGAACAGCATTGGGTATTCCAGCATCATAGATTTGAGGTCTTCTATATTCTGACCTTGGGTAGAATCAGCCCACATGATTTACACATAGGCAATATGTAACACTTTTTAATAGAATATAACTCTTCCATCATTTGAGAAAATACTACCCAAATAACTGAATTCCTCAACTTACTACAATCTTTAAATATTCAGTCATATATCGCATTTACTTCTCATTTCATACTTTTCTATACCCATTACTTTGGATTTTGCAACATTCAGTCTTAGAACTTTCTCTTCGCATCTCTCATACAATTTACTTATCAAACTCTGCAAATAATCTTTGCTCTCCGCCAACACTACCGTGTTATCTGCATACAAGTCGCAATAATCGAGTTTTCGAGAGTAAGATAATTTATCATAAGCAGATTATAAGTTATGAAAAAACATAAATTCAGATGTAGTATGGTCTAAGAGTAAAACCAGTCCGGTAGTCAATTCCTTCAGGAATTCCTGGGATGCCCGATCGTTTAGCATGAATGCTAACCTTAACGAGTAGATCACGGACGACGACTTTTTTAAAATCATCACCTCAAAATTATCTCTATACCAGAAAGAGAACATGAATTCGTTATATTGACACCACACTATTGGGGGAAATCTTAATCGCACAAGGAAAAACCTTTCTAAATAAATACTCGCAAGTCGATATTTTTCACACGATAAGGAAATCGAATAACGTGTTTCTGAGAAATCTTGATTCCCGTTATTTAGCCACTTTACATGGAACAAAATAACGTGTTTTTTTAGAAATCATTTGATTTTACTATCAAATAACACCTGTAATTTTTTTAAGTATAATTTAATTGGATTTCCACCTATAAAATATTATTCGTGAGTATCTCACTTGCGTCAAAACTGTATAAGTATATAAAATATTTATATCCAAAAAAAAATTATAAAAAATGTCTTGCTTCAGCAAATAAAATTTATTCTTCGTGAGTATCTCACTTGCGTCAAAACTGTATAAGTATATAAAATATTTATATCCAAAAAAAATTATAAAAAATGTCTTGCTTCAGCAAATAAAATTTATAATTTTTTTTTTTTAAATGAATCCGTTATGTTTCGTCATGTCACGTTTTCATCAACTTTTATTACAGAAATACAAAAAAGACTATTTTTACCAAATCGAAATATAAATATATTTTGGAATATATTTTTGTCAACTTAAAATAAGAAACGGTTTGAACTTCCTAACTGTAATTTATTACTATTCGCGTGCTAAATTACAAATCCAATACAAACGCATTTTGAAAATTCACATATTTCTGTAGTGATTTTAATTCACACCTTAAAATATTTTTCTATATCACTTACTTTATATTAAATTTATTTCAGATGTCGTTGAAATACTTTTATTGAAAGAATATTTGAAATAAAAAAATCGCAAGCTGCCTTTGTTTCAACAGATAGCTGACCATAGCATGTCAATAGGACGACAAGGTTTGCATACATTATTTCTGCCGATGTGTCAAATTACATTATTAGGTTTTCTGTATGTACTTTTTTAGTTAAGTGAAGCTCGCGCATGGAAGAAACGGCCGAGCTCGCCCTCCTATTAGTGGGGGTATATCTTCAATGGGAGGATGTTATGAATTAAATTTAAACTAAAAATAAAATGTATCCTATACACCCTTTTATTTAAAATACGGCAGCATCTATTTCCACCGGTTTATTTTTCAGTTAATGGTGCAAAACAGATTTTGCAACATTGGCTTGAGATGAAGTTTAAAATTGACACTCGACTCGAAAACTCGTCAAAGGATATTAAAAATTTGAGAAAAAAATAAACATAAAACAAGATTTCAGTGCTTTCTGGTACGAAAATAAAAAAAGTGGGGATATGAAATATGTGTTTAAACAATAAAAATAATCAATAAACAATAGTGAACACATAATTTAACTTTTTGAAGTGATGCGCCCGTCCGCTTGCATCAAAAGTAAACACTAAATCTACTCACGGAATTTCTGGTCGATGACTTGTTCGCGATTTTAACAGTTTTATTATTTGTTATATATTGTCAATATCGTCAGTACAATTTTCTACTACTTATTGTATTATGTAGTCGAAAAACAAATGTACAATTTTAAACGTTTCGATATGTTATAAACTTTTTTTCATAATATTTCGAAACATTATTTACAACATATTGAAACGGATTTTTAATGCCTCAGTTAATCTGAAGCTCGGTCAGCAATAATGCGACCCCAGATAACGAAACTACTGTAATTAAAAAATTAAATATAACTTAAATATTCCGACATAACAAATTGCCGACTTTTTAGAAAGAAAGCAAAATGTATAGGAAAACGTTTCGATTTTCGAGTTATAATGAAACGTTTAGTAAATTTCTTCGAGTGAAGATATATAGGTTCAAACTAAATTTTGCATTTATAATTTTACTTATCTAGAAATATATATACGATACATACATCTAGAATTAAACTTTTAATTACATTAAATAATGTACTCGTACATAGATTAAATTCTCATCTAATATTTTTTTCTCCGCCGCTGACTTTAATATTAACATATATATTATAATTTATCTTGGGATCAGCACTTCTCACTTGTATTAACGCTTAGTCATTATTTCGTCAATAATTTCATCTAAGTGTCCAAACCATCTAACTAAAACCTCCGTGTTTCGTCTTACTGAAATAATAATAATAAAATAATAATAATAATATAGCGCCCTTTAGAGAGCAAACTCTCCTCAAGGGCGCTCTATCTCAGAACTCCAACCCACTATTATTGACAGATTATAAATGTATAAATTGAGTGTAAGGATAGTAAGGTGGGGGCTGCGGCCATTAGATTAGGTACTTCCTCACACGTACATATGTTTAGAAAAACGCATTTTGTAAGAAAACTCCACAAAACTTACCGAGGGAAGACGAACTACAAAGAAACATTTGTAGATTTTTAGATGTGTGATAAATAGTAACGCATTCGGCTTTAGATGTAGTGTATGTGCGTAATGTTCATATAACATATTTTTATAACACCTCCCAAAAAGGATTGTCTTCAAGAGCTTCCTAAAGCTGCACACGCCACCCATATCACCAACACTAAACATCCATTTTATCCATACATTGGTATCTGATGTCTTTCCTATTTTCTCATACATTGACAATCCACATTTTTTTCTTAGTGCGTGCATCTTTACAGTATTAATCAATATCCTTTTGTCGCGCCCAAGCTTCACTTCTTCACATCAAGGTGAACACCAACACATATCTTACATATATTAAAAATAGTGTTCATCCCCCAAAAACAGTTTTATCAATATGTGTATAAAAAACCGTTGATAGTAAATTGCACTTTTATCGGCCATTTTTGCAAACTTATTATCACCTTTTTGTAGGTATTTCCGCTATTATGGAATTCGGGTATTTCTCGAGCCGGCATATTGTTGCATATTTTCTTGCAATATCAGTCATTCATGGACGAGTCTAGAAATGATTAGCGATTTCTTTTGTGCATTCTCGCGAAATATGCTAAACAGCTGTTCATGCACGCTAGCATTTAATACAGGGAGGTATTTAGTCTAAAGTTTTATTAAATATATGGTGAATATATAAAAACCATTACAAGTGTCAAATTAATTTAACAGTTTTATAAAATATCTAAAATACTATAGATGATCATTCGTTTTCACACGTTATTCTTAGAAACATATACTCGTATATATCATCCTATACAACAAATTAGATTTGTTTGCAGTTGTGCATGCAACTCTCGTTTCGTCCACATCCAGACATCTCGTAATTCATGCACTTCCTTTCCACACCAAAATTTCTCTTACGATATCTTACCATTATTACCTTGATCTACTTCTTTATGGCTCTCTTTTCATATTGGACATCTTTTTTTGTTTTGTATGGCCTTCGTAATCTCAATTTTACTAAATAATATCAATATTTCTTTATTAATTCTACTTGCAATATTAACATTTAGGAACACTGCACAAATATACAATACTACACTACATCTAAAGCCGAATGTATTACTATCACATATCGAAAAATCTACAAAGATTTATTTTGTAGTTCGTCTTCCCTTGTTAAGTTTTCTTACCAAACATTTTTTTCTAAACATATGCAGATGCGGGGAAGTACCCAATATAATGCCAGTGCAGCCACTACCTTCCTATCCTTACATTCAAATATATATTTATTTTGTAATTTGTCAATAATAGTGGGATCGAATCCCGAGTTAGAACTCTCCTCTAAACGGCCTTATATAAATTGTTTTTTTTTATTATTATGAAATTTCATTTAGGATATATTCTTCCACTTCTTGACCCTCCTTATATTTAATTATGGCAATCTTTCGCTACTCATTCTTTCAATGTGGTCTCAATATTCCTTTCTTTATTCTACTTATAACATCTATCTTACAAACATCCTTGATCCGACCATTTCTAATTCTATCAAACGTTGTAATACCAGAAGTTCTACGCAAGGAAAGCATTTCAACCGCATTTATTCTGCTCTTATCACTCAATTTCAATGCCCAGGTTTCGGTTACATACGTCAATGTTGGCACTAGCACACCACTATTTTTAAAGATTTTAAAATTGCTTTATCAGCAGAATCAGTACTTAATGCACCACTGTCATCGTCCACGCGGTGTTCTTTATAACTAAATACACACGTCATCGTCATATTTTCCCATTTATTTGTGGTCTGCGTGACGAGTCTTCTCTATCCATCATGCTCTATCCAAAGTCATCTCCGGAGTCAGGTAAAGATCTTTCATTTCTTGGTTGATGCTATTCTTACATCACTTCTTAGGATAACCTCTTATTCTATATACAGGGATTTCTATTCCCACTGTCTGGTTTCCAAGATATTATAACCAAAAACATACGTTTTTTCCATACGTACCAGCACGCTATTGCCCTGCTGAGATAGACAGAGCACAAGACTTTTATATCTTAACACACATTTCGCCTCATACGCATCCATACACTTTCTTATACATATTCTATCATTTATCTTACTCTTCCGTCTTTCAAAATACAATCCACTTGATTCAACGTACTTTCCATGATCTTCCTCTCCTCGCCTTCCACTCATATTTGTTTTCTTAGTTTGTCTTCATTCATTTCTTCTACGTACCCGAACCATCTCACAGTGTTCTTCTTCATCTTACCTAACATATGAACTTTAAGTTCACATTCATCACTAATCATTTTATTTCGTGTTCTGTCTTACATTGTCACCCCATGTATTCTTATTAATGCATGCATTTATTCGACTCATTTTAGTCTCTTTCCATGTCCACGTTTCACTTCCATAAATCAATCTTCTTCTTCTTCATATTGCCATGTCAGGTTCCCCCAACATTGAATATCACCTGAGAGTAGGGATCTTTGTCTCCGGCAGCCCGAAAAAGAACCGCCAACGCTCCTTATACCAGTATATTGCGGAGCCAGGAGATTTGCCTCCTGCCAACACCTCTTCAACCCTCTATTTTGCCTTGGATGATCAGGTGCAGTTATTTGTACTTTGCTCCTCCAAGTACATGACCCAAATATGACACCTTTCGGATTTTAATATAAGTCAGCAACTCTATAACATAAATCAATGATGATACTAAAAGTTCTGTTCTGGTCGATACTTACTTCGTTAAGTATTTCGCAACTAACTGTACCAATGTCTCCAAATCATCTTATGATATTTTCCTGAATTCTGTTTGCAACAGTCATCTCTAATAAATGGTTGTATCTTATTCAGTCTTAACTTTATCATACGAATACATGTTATATCAGATATTATTAACAAGACACACGTTTCAATTCTGATCTTATCCTTTCTTTTATTCAGGCTTCATTTCCACACATGAAGGTAAGTATTTTGAGATTTTGCAATCGATTTATTGGTAAACATAGATTATTTATTGAGTTTATGACTGTACTAACTGCTTCTTTATTTTTTATATTTTGATTTACGTGTACAAGGGTGTGGGCTGAAATAGGTTGATTTTCGCGGTCAGCCATTGATCGCGATCAGACTCGACCTCTATTGGTGGGGATGAATCTCGACTGGGATGATGTCATAAGAAGGGTTCAAATCTTTTGATAGTTATTTTATTAAATGTATCTTAATTTCCAATGTCTTTAAATACATGTACAATTTCAGGATATAATATATATGATATATACATATACATACTACGTTGCTATCAAAAAACCTATATTTATTTCATTTCTTTGTTGGGATAGGCAGAGGATAAGGTGTCACACTTTTTTATCACGATATACTTCATTCACCTCTTCCACATCTATACAGGTTCTACGAGTAATAAAGATATATCTAATTCTCTTCCTCTTCACCTATCTTTTTTTCAAAACTTCATTCACTTGATCGGACATACTTTTATCAATCATTTTCTACCATGAATCCCACTCATGCTTGATTTATACATTTGTTAAGTATTTCATCCCCTATTCAACACTCCCCTATGTCCAAGACACATCGTGTTTTTTTCCAATTTACATTCTTAATAATTATATTCCTTATTCTATCATAAACTGACGTCTACATATTCTTCTCAATGTACGCTTTCCCACTACATTTTTTCACCTTCTTTCATCGTTTTCTATGTCCACGTTTCACTACCGTACATTAATTCTGGTACTACTACGCTAATAATACAAATGTATTGGTTAACACAGTACTAAGTACGCCACTGACCTTGTTTCTTATTGCAACACGTCTTTCTATACCTTTTTCTATCTTACATTTCTCGATAAAAGGGTCGCATAGTTTAATTTAGAAATTTAATTTGTATTTAAATGTCCGCTTGATATTCGTTACGCAGATTCAGTAAGAGGTGGGACATCAAATTTATAGGAAAAACGTGGTTCCAACTCGCTTCAAGTAATTCAGAAAATAATATTAACTTTGTAGAGCTTTTATGGAAATTGAGAGTATCTAATCGTAATTAATTTACTGAGGTGTTTGGTAGTGCGGTAAACGCGCCAGACAGTCTTTGGATACCAAATGTTACGCCTTGCAAGTTTTCAAGGATATAATAACTATAACGTTGGTGATATTTATTATCCCAGCCTGTTTTTTTTCAATTAAAGTGTAATTTTCGGTTGGTAGGGAAATATTGTCAATACATCAATAAACGCGTCAAATTTAATTATTTAAAAATAAAACCTTTAGGTTGAATACGCTATTAATTATAAAAAAAATAAGATAAAGGATGTGTGCAATGAAACGATCCATTTATTGTCATTGTATGGGAAAAATGGAAGTTATAAATTATTGTCTCGAACCGATTTGTGTCAATATCTTGTAAGATCCTGTCTTAACCATTTGTTACCTGAACATAGAAATAACTTGTTCATTGCATTTTTTTTGTTAAATATCTCTTGTAGTATGATTATTTTTTTTTGTTCAAAGTCGTCCAAAAAAGGGTGGGACACATTTGTACCGTCACTGAACAAAGGCATAAAAAAACGACTAATATGTTTTGAACAATCGTATTATTATATCAATCAATTTTACAAAAACAAATGTTAATAAACTTCGACTTTCAATAAACACACTTACCTGCCATTTTCATTTATATTTTTATATAAAAAAATGAACAATAAAACACGCGTCCAATCAGTGTGACAGTCAACATTCATCTGAGATGATACCTAGTGGCATTTTTATTCGACATTTGTATACTACTTCTGTATTTCTTTACTACATGAATATATGTAAATATCAATAAATCTGGATGACATAATATACGAGTATATCCTTGATTTACCCCTTTTGAAATATTAAAAATCTTAGTCAATGCACCGTTCACTACAAACATACTCATTCGGCATATAGCATATGGTATAGGCGCAATACAACGATTTAATTCATATTCAACGCCATAGCCCTTCAACGTGTTCCATAACTTAGTTTTTACCACGCAGTCATAAGTTCCCAAACGAACTTAACAATATTTTATTTTTTGCCCTACATATTTTCACCATCATACGCAGACTAAATCTGATCCAGGCATTATTTTCCACTCTGAGCATCTAACGCTCAAAGACACATAAAACCATTTTGTTTTATATTTTATTAATATTTAGGAAAGGAAAGATGACATGAGAAAGGAGAGTATAAAGGTCAATACAAAAAAAAAAACAAGCAACATTATTGAATAAAAATACAATTTATTAAAGTCACGTTTTGAAGTAAGCCACACAGGGTCCGATTCTTGCAGCAGCTGGCAGCTAGTTCCAAAGTCTGAAGATGATATGAAATTATTTAAACAAATAAAAGTTGTGACCCTGGCTGTAATCGTTACCACAACATTTCATTGCAGCTTTATCAAGTACCGCCATTTCCTATAAGTCGCGAGCGATAAAAACTAGACAATGCAATGGAATTTAGTCACAGTACTCGCATAACCACCACCGCCTAGCTCATTGTGAAGATGGACAAACAGAAAAAAATACGAAATTAATCTCCCACGTGCTGGTTAGCCGACAAAACATACTTACATTCCTTCAAGAATATATTATAAAGTCTATGATTTACTCAAATTTACAGGACGATGTATAGGAGAGAATCTCAAATAGCTTTTAAATGCACTCTGAAAGGTCTTCCTTTATCCTTACTCGTCAGGATCGAGTAATATATATGGTGCACACTTTTTATTAAACTGGTGCGTACTTTTATTAAACTGATGCGTACTTTTATTAAATTGGTGTGTATTTTTATTAAACTTTTTATTATTCTATTGTGCGTACTATTTTAAACGAGAGAGGAGTTTTTCACTTCTGACTTGTATACTTAGCGAGTATATAAGTCAGAAGTGCAAGGTGTGCGTGGAAAAGGAAGACCGAGCAAAACGTGGCTGAATCAAATGGATCCGATTTTAAAAGAAGGTAAAAGAAATATGTGCATGGAATATTGTGCATGACGATATGTGTGAATGTGAAGGAGAAGAAAGTTGTGTGATTGAATAGAAAAGCTTGGAGATCAGTTCTCTCTGCTTACCCCGCACAGCAACACGGTGTGATGGTATGTATGTGTCAATCTAATTCAAAGAGTTAAATCGGCATGTGCGAGTAGTCTTAACATAGAAAGTTGTAATTTGCAATTACCAACTACTCTAAGTGGTGGTACTAAGCCCGAATTCATTAATTCATACGGTACCCCTCAACACATCCGAATTAACGGTGCTGATATATTGAAGAGCGTAGTCGGGAGACAAAAATGTCTTCGGCCCCAAGAATTGAGCCTTCTGATTTAGAACCAAGTATGTTATGCACAGAACTCTTCGTTCATCATCGCATATTTTGGCAAGACTACCTCGCACTTGATGAGGCAGCAATACTCGCACATTTTAGCGCCTACAAGTGTTGTTATCAGAAGAACACTTTTTTTCGGGTACCAGCGGGGATTCCCGATGGTTGGGGGCTAGATTTAGCCCTCAACCATCGGGTTGGAAGACAAACATCTAAACCGTAAACGAGTATCTACCTACCCGCAAGGGATACGGCGTAATGATATGGATGTAGTTTTTATTCATTATATTTTTATCATATGGAGAGGATTATTTAAACGTACATACATACGAGTATTTAGAAGTCTCGAATAAAACACAAGTGTCGTATCGGAGTATTCAACCATTCATACGATTTATCTGTAATTCCGAATGCAGATCTCTTCATAAGTTTCTAACATATTTTATCACAATTTCAAAGAATACCATCAGGGGATCAATCAAAATGTCCTTATAGATTCCAATCAAATGAAGATTAAAAAATTATCTTTATATATTATGTAAGGATCAAAATCACAAGGCAAAAATATCAAGTCAGTTAAATTGGCATTTCACAATTAAATTTTCTCTTTAAAAAATGTTCCATACGAACCCATCCAAAGCGACTACTTTTAATTACACCTGCACAGATAAAATGTTTTGTAGATTGAATATTATTTGTACAAATACGTTATTTGAAAAACATTTTTTTTTAACTTCCAATTTTTACCTTTTTTCTGTTCCTCGTCTTCGTCATATACCGTAGAGCAAAGCATATTAAGTTTATATATATGCGAGTATATTTTTAGCGAGATCATTTTTCATTCAGTCTTCATCGCTTGATTAATGCTGAACATCGTGGTTACGTCTAGAACTTGGTGCACCATTTGTCTCCATCTTTCACGGTCCTGGGCCATGTTGAATGCAGTATATAAATAATGTTCTGTTAACTATTTTATAAATATAAGCAGACTTACCTCGGTACATCTTCAAACCAATTAGTTCTCTAATCTAGCCTGCCCTCATAAGCAAAAACGCAGCTAATGGCAAAAGTTATGTTTTGAGAAAACTGTACTTTCATGTTTTTCATTGCTGCTTAAAAATGTCGTGATTCATAAACAAAAAGCAGTAAAATGTGATTCATAAGCAAAAACGCAGCAAACGCATAGGCACTTGCTGTTCTCACTTTTTGCTTATGAATCACATTTTACTGCTTTTTTGCTTAGAAAAACCTAGCATTTTGTAAAATTAAAGAAGACATTATATCGATTTTTGTATTGAAATGTATGGTTTTCTGTATTTTTATTATGGTTCAGAATTTGATATGGGATACTGCCTCATACTTAGTTAAATTTCTGATTTTTTCCCGTTTGCTGCGTTTTTGGTCATGAGGGCAGTAGTGTCGTCAAAGGATAGTTTTGCTACATTTAAAGTTTTCTGCAAAAGTACTTGCTAGACAGTTAGAACTCCAGATCTTAGGTCGATTTATAAGAATGTTTACTACAAGTCATTTTCCATCTTTCGTAACGTCGGACCTTAATTCCGCCGTCGTGGTAGAGAAAAACCATGTAATTTATAGTTGGATTAAGTGTATGGTATAGGTATAGGCCCTATACCATAGGGTGTCCGATTAAGAGCGCCGGATTTAAATTTCGCGCCATTTATTTTCTATAAGATTGGCAGCTCTAAAATTTATATATGTGCCATCTGTTAATATTGCGATTAGCAAATATGGAACGCTACACGAAAGAAAAGGCTTTATTATTGTTAAAACTCGTTATAAAAATGTGGAAAGTTTTTCTGAAACAGTTCGTAAACTTCGTGGAATTTTCGGTTGAAATAATGATGCAAATGAGGCATCAATTCGAAGATTAATTTAAAAAGAAGAAGAAATTGGATCGATTCTGGACAATAAGTCCCCCGTGCGTCCTCGTAGCGGGTGTTCACTCGAAAACATAGCCGCAGTCAGAGAAGGTATTACTGAAACCCTAGGGGCATTAATTCGTCATCGTTCACAAGAATTAGACGTTTCAAAAAACACCTTGCAGCTAATTCTCGTGAAAGATCTGGATCAACATGCCTACAAAAACCAACTGACCCAAGAATTCAAACCAGCAATTTATATATTTCAAGTAAACCAATAATAGTTTTATGAATTGGATTTATTTTAGATTTTATATAATCAAATAATACTAAACGTTTTTTATTTAATATTGAATAATTGTGAAACGGTGAAAACGATCTAACGAAGGACGGTGTATCGATATCTAGCCATGTTAACACCAACGCTAGCGGCGAAGCTAGCTTAGCAGAGTTCAGGTACCCACACGTATAGCCTTGGCGTGAAGTCTGAGATAGAATCGCTATTCGATAAATGGTCGAAGATAATAGTAATAAGAAATCCACTCATTTCGATTTCGCGGAATAAACTCACCTTCCTGAGCTGAAATTCGCGGAGAAACGTTGACGAAAATTCATCACCGCGATTTTCAACTTGCTTAGACAGGCAATAAGTAGAACTAACTTGCCAAGTTCTCTTCCTTTATTTCGCGGGTTGTCCTTTTTAAATCCAACCTCGGATATTGCACCTTTGACATTTCAGAAAACGTTAGTTGTTTCGAGGAATAAATATTCTTTAATACAGATTATGTTAAGTAAATTGTATGGGAGATGTAAAGATAAATAAAGTTGCGAATGTATGTATAGTGATAGAGAATTGTGTGAATTAAATGCGATATATAGGTCAGATATAAAAAAATAGATCAAGTGGAGAGATTCCGCTCTATTTTCTCAGATGAGTTACAAGAGATATCGAATGGCGTGTAGCGATAGGAAGCTTAGTCAATGGGACTCTAAAACATATTTATTTATTTATTTTATTTATTTATTTTTGTTTCGATACACGAACAAAACAGTATCAAAGTCCACAACAGTATTTTTGTACTAACTTTGTTGTATGCGTATGATACATGGAAACAGATTGAAAAGCAGTAGAAATTCGTGCACTTAGAAGAATGCATGGGGTGACAATGACAGAATAAGAAAAGAAGTGATTAGAGATGAATGTGATCTTAATGCTGATGTATTAAGTAAGATAAAGAAGAGTGCTCTGAGATGGTGGACTGAATGAATGAAAAAAGATTAACATAACAAATATACAGTACACATGTGATTGGAAGGCCAAGGAAAGTATGGTTGGATAAATTTAATGATATTTTGAAAAAAAAAGACATACGAGATAAAATAAGTCATATGAGTTGTATGGATGTGAATGAGTCGAAATAGGAGTCTAGCGATCTGGCCTCTGCCTATTCCAGCAGGGAAACAGCGTGATGGCATATGTGTATGTATTATAAGGTGTATGGTCGCGCGGTAACGCACTAGACTTCCATGCGGAAGGTCGCCAGTTCAAATCCTGCGCTGTGCTACTCCCCTCGAATGACACAGGTTTTTTTTTCCATCTATGACTTCGATCATATACCATACATTGTTTTGTAAAAAAGAGTAAAAAAAACATGCCGGTGTGCTGTGATCGTCTCACTTCGGTTTGCCATCGGATCCAGCAAAGCGAAGTGGCCGATGAGTTTGCTGGTGTGCAGCGACTCACTCACTTAAAAAGAAAAGTAAAACTTTAGGGCACAGCTCGGCTTTACAACTGAATTGACGTTGTAGTGGCGAGGGAATCCTTGAATGCGAGGTCCAGCAACGAGGACGACCACGTATAAACTTTTTCTATATAGGAAAGAAAAGAAGATCCTTTGAAAATAGATTTTATAAACACAAATCCGCCTTAACAAATCCTCTAAGTTATTCTAAAATGGCTAATCATTGTCATCGTGAAAACCATACTTTTTCTATCGATGATGCCAAATTCTTACATATCAGCAGTAATGGAAATAAATTGGACAGATTCGATTCCCTAGAAATTTCTAAATCAGTACATCGAGGCGAACATCTTACAAACACACATATACCAAGAATATCTCCGCTGCTCGCCGAGGTCGTCCCATACCTCCCTCAGCCCCCAGTCCCCAATCCGAATGTCAACATCCGTTAGAAGCGTGTATATCGGTACCAGTTCGAACAGAATTCAGTCTTATAAATAGGCCAAAACCCATACAATGGTGGTCGTCAAAGCAGGAATACGAGAATTGAATTTTGAATACAAGAGAGCGAGAGAGGAATACTTGGATTCTCTCCGAAAGTAATTCGAAATTTGAATCTCGGTGGGTCCGTGATACTGAACGAATTTTAAAGACCTAGCTAACAATTTTTGAACCGATGTAAAAGGGGACGATGTATAAATGATATATAAACAAATTCTACATTTATGAATATATATTTTCGTAAACGTAGAATTTGTTTTACTTCCGTTAATATTTCACGGGTTGCAACTAGTTCAGTCTTATTTGTGCTCCTCTGAAGAAGATGAGGTGAAAGCCTTGTAACCGGTAGGGTTGTACCGTTACAAAAAGTGGAACAAACAGTGTTTGATAAAACAAATTACAATATATACTGTACGAGTATATAATTATTTTTAAGCTTTGTATGTAATTGGGTTTAACCTAAATGTGTAAGCTAATTAAATAAATAAATAAACTCATTTTGTTTAATACAATAGTCGTATACTGCTTACAAAGTATTATTGTTATAATTTAAAATCATAAATCAATTATTTATGCCATTGGAATCACGTAAAGGTGAAATACATATCAATAGCGCCAAACAAATATTATAATTGATTATTGTGAATTTCGATGGTCATAAGTTGACACCTAGTATGTGACATTTTTTTCATGAAATGTAGTTAAAAAAAACTCAATTTTTCGGTTTTAGAAATCACTGATAGTAGTGTATATATTTCAAGTCTATAATTACTTGAAAACGTACATTGTAAATTAAATCGAGTATATTTGTATTCTAATATTCATACTAAAACTTATGTCAGACAAATTGAAGTTTTTTTTTACATTTGTAATAGGATTTTGTCATATCAATTCAATTCACCCTTCTTTTAAAGCTCCACAAGGGAGCATAGGGAGGCCACCAGTCTTCTCCATTCAGAGCTATTTTGGGTGGTGTTGGTAATCTCCCTCCACGACATTCCTAACGCTCTGACTTCCTTGTCACAGGAACGGTACACCGTGAGGGACGGTGTTAAATTATCTAAAATGAATTACAAACTCAATAAAAAAATAATAAATACTTATGAAATATTATCCATTATCACTATTCCTTTACTTGACTGTCACCAGGGAATAATAATGTAAATTTAAAATATCTTGAACACGCAAAATTATTCATAACAGTCATATCATTATGATAAAATAATCTATTGATGTTACAATTATAGGGCGAGTGTTAATTGATACACATTATCTAATGCACATTATCGAGGGGATTATCTGATGCACATTATCAACGGAAATATACGAAAATCCATTTCCAGCAATTGAGAGTTAACTCAGCACCAATTGGAATTTACAATAACTGGTGTATATAAAGGTTGTAGATATAAATTATTCCACCAATCTATCCCTTTGAAAGCCCAGTTTAATATAATAAAAATGAAAAATATAGATGTGACAATTACGTGTCACTTTCGGGTGGGCTGATCACCTTTATAGAATGGGTATTGTGTAGGATCCAGGCTACGAGTATGGTTTGGATAGTGAAACTTACAATATAGATGCCATTTTCTTCGGTGCTCCTTGACATGACAAATAAAATTGACTAAATGTAATATCTTCGACGCTTCCAATTAATGTTGCGTTTCTTCTTTCTTCCAAGAATATTTCCACTTACAGATCAATAATCGTAAAAGATTTCAAGTTTTATCAGTTGAAGCTTTAAATTGTCTAAAAATTGTTTTTTTTTTAAATTTATTTATAATATTAATTCTCTTATAATAGCATTTTTAGCTTAAACAATGATGTTATTTATATATCGAAGATATATCAAAAAATATTATATGGCAGAATAAAACCGAAAATCACCCAATCCATTTTTTACAAACTTGGAGAAATTTACAGAAAATTTGCAGCAGATTTGTATAGGTTTATATGGAATGAGAAACTTCAAAGACGGAATTTATTCATGAAATATGTTATATACTCGTATTTTACATGTTTAATATTTTTTCATATAAAAAATTGGTGAAGTATGCTCATACGATAAATCTATGAAACAGAGAAAAGTTTTATTAGGCAGATCGTTTTTTGCATTATTTGGTAAGTAATATTTATAAATTCGTTTGTAATGCATTGATTAATAAGTAACAGTCATAAATTAGAGTATGTAAGCGTTGAATACCAGAATATCAATTAATCACAATAGGAAGGCGGAGCCACATCCCAACCGTTACTATGGAAGTATTTTTTATTAAGCTCAGTTTGGATATTTTTTAAATATTTTCAAACTCTAATGGTTTAGAAGTGATATCATAGTATATAGAAGTGATATTATAAATAGGTCAAAACCCATACGATGGTTGTCGTTAAAGAAATAATACGATAATTGAATTTTGAATACAAGAGAGCGAGAGAGGAATACTTAGATTCTCTGCGAAAGTAATTCGAAATTTTAATCTCAGTGGGTCCGTGATAACTGAACGAATTTTAAATACCTAGCTAACAATTTTTGAACCGGTGTAAAAGGGGACGATGTATAAATGGTATATATATAAAAATTCTATATTTATGAATATATAGTTTCATAAATGTAGAATTTGTTTTACTTCCGTGAATATTTCACGGGTTGCAACTAGTAGGTACTATTCATCTTAACTATTGTTTTGTTTATATTGACCCTCTATTACCTCCTACAATATTTTGTATCAAGTAACAGTTACCTCGTATATTAATAAATATTTAACTCAACTCAATGCATTCAATTAAGTTAAATCAGTAGTTTTCAAAGTTTTTCGTTTCGTGCATAATTTTTTTATTAACGGCGCTTTAAAAAACGCATCAATTAATATAATTAGGTGAGCCTGTTGTTTACCACACTTGAAATCTTGAAATCAAACTATACACAACTGCCCTCATTTCCTGTTTCACGTTTAGTTTTGAGCGTTACTTGGTTTTTATTATATCTACCGCCAAAAAGCTAGCTTCGTAAAAGTAAGTCGTTAAGAATTGAAGTAGGATTCGTTGAGCTTTAGCACTCAGTAAATGATATTTATAATTTACTGATATCCAAAACTTAACCAGTTTCATATAGACATTTTTTTTGTTTTTAATGTACTGTCGCGAGATAGCACAATCAGACTTTCTTCTTCCATCGACGTCAAGTCAGATGGAGACCGGTCCTTGAATAAATAGGTCAGATGTCACTTCTTATCATTGTAATCATGCATCAACGCATTGAATTAAGATTGTCTGGAATTCTTATTTCTTTTAATGCCTCGCGAAGTCCTTAAGCGAACACTTTGAAGACCTCTGAGTTAATCAATTATCTATGTAATATGTTTTTTTTAATACTGAGTTCAACGTAAGTCGCGTACCAGGCACTACTTTTCACGCTTCATAAATTCTAAATATTGTGTATTTCCCAATATTATGAAACTTCAAGACATCAAAAACAACACACGTTTATAATCTACTGTAGTTATTTTGACCGTTTGCGAATGACGTAAGTCTTTTTGTCAATTAACTGCTGACGAAGTACGAGTACTATCAAAACTGTATATGAAATTGTTGGTTAAGGAATAAAATCACTTCGTCACAAGCCTTACTTAGGCAAGTGTTTTTTTTATATCTACTAAATAAATAAATGTCATCTTATATTGTTATGTATAATACTTACACTGCACGGTTCGCTTTTAAATTAAAACTATGGAAATTGTAATGTTTTATTGTGGAGTAAAAAAACTAATTAAATAGTTGGATATAAAATAGGGCTAATAAAATTCTTCAGACACATAAACCGTGCCAAAATCTCATTGTTAACATAATTAGATTAAGATAACTGTGGATTTATGAGCTTTGAACGAGGTTTACTTTTTAATTATTTTACTGTGGTATTTATTATTTATTTAAGCTGAGTTTGTATTATAAATAATAAAAGAGAATAGATAAACTTGAACAAAGCTGTTTAATAATGCAGATAAGATAATCAGAGAACTAAAACATTTTTAAAATTATATACTGTTAAACCAAATTTAAATATTTTCCACAAATGTCAGTATAAATGTTGTGAAAATTATAATTCACTCAAAAATTCAACACCTCAATAACTTTTGAAGATATTATATATCCATATGAATATTATTAAACCATAATATATTCATAACGTAGTACTCGTAGAACTCATCAATTTCTAGTAGATTTTTTATCAAATTTTAACGATTTCAATCAAACATTTCCAAGTGTCACAAATATAACATATTAAAACTTAAAAAAATTATACTCGTTCGTATGGTGTCTTCGATGTATTTATTTAGAATTTATGGTGCGGGTATGTTGAAAAGCATGGCCATGAGACAATATTGCTTAGGATCCCTGTATTGAACTTAAGGGTTAAGAACCACTGGAGCAGGCAAGTAACTCAGAGTGCGATATCGTACGTGCTGTAAATACTGCAGCAGGTAGATAGGCAATAACACTCGCATGCAGCTAGCGAGTTACTAGATGAACTCTTTAACCAGACTCTCAAACACATTTTTAATAATAATAAAAATACCATTTAGATAGTGCCATTAAGCGAACAAACTAATCAAGAACGCTCCAAGGCGGGATTTGAACACACTATCATTCATAGATAATTTTTTGTGTTTTTTTTCTTTTCACTTGGAATCGAACCTGAAACCTCCGTGTGGAAGACCAGCGTCTTATCAACTAGGCCACGGAAGTCATCGTGAGGGTCGCTCGTTCGCATCGTACGGGCTTAATCGATGTACCCTTGATTTAATCTTATGCGTCTAACCAAATATCTAACAATTGAAATTTAACTTATACAATTGTCTAACCATGTAAACTTTCTTTTTAAATGTCTCCAAATTAAAGTCATTATGCAATTATACGACTCAATATAATAAAACCAGCTAAAAAAATGACAATTCTAGATAATTCAAAGTTTCTACTGATTATTTAGCTACAAAAAATACCAATCGATCTATAAATGGAAAAGTTCCTCGCAGAAAGAAAAAACGCAACATTCATGGGACGCGGTCAAGTTATGGCTTTTAGTACATCATATTTGTCTCGCAAAGGACAACCGAAAAATGCATGGTCTATAGACTAAAGTAGTCATCATCCAGACCACACTCGCAGCTGGGATAATCCACAATATCCATTCTGTAAAGGCGACTAGCCTGAATAGGTTTCAAAGGGATATAGTGTTGGATTGATTTATATCTAGAACCCTTATTTACACCAGTTATATCCTAATCCAACGCCCATCGGTGCCAAATATCGCGCTTAATTTTATTCAAAAGATCAGATACTAGCAATGAAAAACCAGGTAAGAGACAACCGGTAGAACATGCTTTCTTTGCCAAGGAACGAACACATTCGTTACCAGTGATACCGATAACACATTAATCAATAAGTCCCGGGACTAACCAACAGATGGCGCCTCAAATAACAAATCCATACCATTCTCAGTTAGTACCAACCTTTAAAAGTTACATGTCAAACTTTCATGACATTCCGACAATGGATGCAACTTGGATTCACCACTATACTCCGGAATCAAATCGGCAGTCAGCTGAGTGGAGAGCAGCCGGTAAAAGTCGTCCGAAGCGACCAAAAACTCAACAGTCGGCCGGGAAGGTTATGGCGTTCTTATTTTGGGATGCGCATGGTATAATATTAATTGATCACCTTGAAAAGGGAAAAACCATCAATAGCGAATATTACATAGCGTTATTGGAGCGTTTGAACGCAGACATTGCAAAAAAACGGCCCCATATGAAGAAGAAAAAAGTTCTCTTTCATCAGGACAATGCACCGTGTCACAAGTTGATGGTAACGATGGCCAAATTGCATGAGTTGAACTTTGAATTGCTTCCGCACCCACCGTATTCTCCAGATTTGGCCCCCAGCGACAGCAACATTGGCTGTTCGCAGACCTCAAAAAGATGCTCCAGGGAAAGAGATTTGGCTGCAATGAAGAAGTGATTGCCGAAACTAACGCCTATTTTGAAACCAAAGATAAATCGTTCTACATGGCTGACAGAAAAGTTAGGAAAGCGTTGGAATGAATGTATCGCTCTTGAAGGAGACTATGTTGATGAATAAAGAAGAATTTTGGCAAACAAATGTTGTTTTAGTAGTTAGTCTTGGTTGATCGATGTGTTATGTGAAGAGGAATCCAAGCTAATGAAACATCGATATTTTTTTTATATCAATTGGAATAACGACTTTAATTGAGCAAATAATTTCTTTGTTTGAGTTACTCAATTACCTGAAAATTTAATTAACAATCAAAACTCTAACGAAGTATTGCGTTCTCAAAACGACCGGAAAACATTTTTAGAACGCTTATTTAAAACAACCAAAAAAAGTTTATAAAAACAACCGAAAAACATTTATATAATGATTATCAAAATGACCGAAAATCATTTTCGGAGTGTTTATTAAACCGACCAAAAAGCATTTCCAGAATTTTATCAAAACGATCCAAAAACACTAGAATATTTATTTTAGTGTATATTTTTATTCAGAAAGCTTGAGAAATGCGAAAAAGAAAATTTGGACCTTGTATTTTTTTATTTAATTACACATGACAAGAAACATACATAATTTGCGAAAAAACAACAGGTCACATAATTTGAACATACAATTTTAATGGATCTGGGTTTGTTGCCTTTCGTTTGTCGTGTCCCCAGTAAACTAGGCTTTTGCCTGTATCTCACTGAGGGAGCATGAAAAAATAAATCGATACTTCTTTCCGATTTTCAATTACACAAAAACAAAACACCGTTGCACATTCTCATCAACCTGACAAACAGTGACACTCAATTAAAACTGGAAACATCATGCGAAATCAAACTTCTCACACATCATCACCCCAGAAAGACCAAAAATGTTCATCCCATAATATACCGCACACAATCATAAAAACAAAAATATACAGAAATACAAATATAAAACAACAAAAAGAAACCCACACTCAAGAGCTCACACAAACCTTTTCCATACGTCATTCATCCTGAAAGCCCAAGTACTCAAACTCCTGTCACAACTACATTATAGTGGCGTGAAAAATATTTCATCTGGTCAAAAAATTGCGAAGACTTTGAGAAGTAACATAATTGTATTAAATACATATTAACTTCTTAAATTTTTAAAGCAACTAAAATGATGGAATATTTTATTCTACTAGAATAAAAGAAATATTGAAACTAGTAAATGAAATTTTGAGTTGATTCGCTAATGTCTTATAATCAATTAATCGATATTTGTGTTCCACATACATACGAGTACATACCATCACGTCATTTTCCTGTCGAGGTAAGCTGAGAACAGACTGCCAGACTTTCATATCTCGACACATACACAAATCCTTCGAGTCTTCTACATCCACACACCTTCTTACACAACTCCTTCGATGTCTCTGACTTTCTACGTCTCCTTTCAAAATATCATACACTTGATCCAACCATAGTTTTCTTGGTCTTTCCCTCATGCCTTCCACTCATATTTGCACTATATATATATATTTATCTTCTTAGTATTTCTTCACCCATTTGTTCCACATGCCCTAACTATCTCTGATTGCACGTTATATCAGTACAACTTTGTGGTTTTATTGCCACGTAGCCATTTCTTCTAACCAACTAGAAAAGTGTTATAAAGTCTTAAGTGAAAACCATACTGAAACCCTTTTAAAAAATAGATATCAGGTGTCTTATCAAGTAGGCCACGGAGTTCGTCACTCAATATTTACAAATCAAGATAATTTTCGCACAACTTCTGTAAACTGACAGCTTGGCACATTTAAAATACTGGACAAAAGTGGATTTTCTGACGTAGTCATGCATTTATGTTCACTATGAATGCGGATAAAGTTCCCACGGATCGTACATTAAACACATTAATTTATTCTCAATAACCGTCCTTTAGTGCTGTAATTTCCTACATAAAAACTCGTCCTTCCAAAACATATTAACTGTCATTATTCTACATCGTTAACTTAATTATGTATAAGCAAGATATCAAATTTACATTTTTATATATAACAATTTAATCGATTGTTAATTATGTTACGTATTTCAGATTTATTAATGAAAAAAAAACTTAATTGAATCCAATTATCTGAAATTCTGGTAACTGCATGTGGAATGCATGGGGCACCCAATATAATGGCCACCGTAGAATAATGGTTAGTATTCAAGCTTAGCAAGTTAGTCGCTCCAGGTTGGATTCACTTCCGAGCTGGTTTTACTCTAAAAATACTTTTATTTTTCTGTAGCTTACATATTGCTCACATAAAATAATACTTACATATCGTCGTTGTTCTGCGAAAAGCATTTAAGTCCATTTTTGCTTAAAATGACTTTTTGATGCCATTTTACTTAAAATAAAAATATCTACACATAGAAAAAACATGTATGTCCAAAAGTTATATGGTTTCACTGTTATGAACATTTTCACCAAGAAAAGATTAAGTCCAAAACAGGTGTCCGTATTTATAATTTTTAGATAATATGTTTTTAAGTTACTCATTTTTTTAGTAAGTCTTATAAATAAATAAACTCTCTTTAAATAACATCTGTTGGTATATTATTTCATTAAAAACTTGATTTTACATCACCTTCCGAAAGTTAAATTGCATTTAGAATTTAACTTTAACTTCCGAAAGTGAAGTTGTATGAGGTGTATATGTATGTGGAGGAGGCAAAATATCTGTGTCGAAATAGAAAAGTCTGGCGCTCTGTCGTCTCTGCCTACACCGTCAAGGAAATGGCGTGAATGTGTGTATACTTTATTCTATAAATTGAATGAGCTCTTGAGGATAGTTTTATTTCAAAATTATTTTAAAGAAATTGACCATCTTTATTAAAATTATATAGAAACAGGCTTATGTATTAAGTAAGATAAAGAAGAGCACTCTAAGATGGTTTGGGTATGTATGATGAATGAAGAAAGACTAACAAAACAAATATACACTGCGAATTTGAGTGGAAGGCGTGGTAGAGGAAAACCAAAGAAAGGATGGTTGAATCAAGTGATTTTGAAAAAGGAAATTTATAGTCAAAGAAATCGTAGCAGTTATATGAATGTAGATACGAAAGATGCGTGTCACGATAGGAAAGTCTGGCGCTCTGTTCTCTATGTCCATCCCGACAGGAAAATAGTATGATGATATGTTTGTAGGAAAATTAACATGAGATATCATAACATTAACTGTGTAAGTCGTATCTGATCGATTGAAAGAGATTGCCGTAGGGCAGTACGCCCGACAGTTGTACCTTTGTGCAATGAAGTGCCAAATAAATAAAAGGCTTTAAAGTCCCGTTGATTTTTCAAACAAACTCTCAAATGTCAGTAATTTTCAAAACAGTTACCTGTTCACAAAGGTTCGTGTTTTATTATCAAATTATTTAAAATAACTTTTTGGTATTTGTTCACTTAACAGAGAGATATATTAAATGTGAAATACTCGTATTTTTTTCATCTTTACATTACAGAGAAAATGAACTAAATGGAAAAGCATCAAGAATCCTTTTCCGTTTTTTTGGCGCACAAAGCCTACGCGAATATTAACGTTAATTAATTTTTTCATGTTCACAAAAATCGTGACTACTCGTTTAGTCAAACATTTCAAGACCGAATTCGGGCAAAACAATGATAAAATAATAGGTCAAGTTAGTTTAACCAAAATATATACCAAGATAAAACCGTTTACTTTGATAAAGAGTTAACTGAATTGCAAATGTGTTACCTTCAGCTTCATAAACTGTGGTGCATAAAATACGTTGGAATTAATACGCGTGAAACAGACACAAGTTTCACGAAACTAAAAGTTTAAAAAGTATAGATTTTAGTGATTAATTTTTATAACTAGTTAGTATCAGTAACCGTTTCGATTGAACGAATCACGCATATTTACTGTGTCGTCTATCTATTATATATAAAATTTTATTTTATTTATTGAATCCAAGAAATGAAAATGCGTATTTAAGTGTTTTCATATGGCGAAAAAAGGTAAATAAAGTTCATTCGTATGGTACACTATGACTAATTTTATATATAGTTAGTATCAGTAACCGTTTTGGTTAAATGAATCACGCATATTTGCTATGCCGAAAGTAATTTATAAAAAAACTATATTATATTCACTGAATTCAAGTCATAAAAAAGCGCATTAAAGTGGTTTCAAAAGGCGAAAAAATGTACACAAAGTATTTTAGTGACTAATTTTATATCTTTTTAGTATCAGTAACCGTTTTGACTAAATGGAATCACGCATATTTGGTGTATCGACAATAATTTATATAAATAATATATTATATTTATTGAATCCAAGTAATGAAAAAAGCGCATTTAATTGTTTTCACAAGGCGAAAAAATGTATTGTATAAAGTTAACCCTTTAAAAAATCTGAATTTGTGATTCAGACATGTTGAAGAGCATGGTATGGAGATCACATTGTCTTCAAACCCATTCATCGTGCCTTCTGGTTAAGAACCATTTGAGTAAGCACGGAACTCGCAATTCGTCATCCCACTTGTACTACACCATATGTAAAGCGGCAACGACCTACGTGGCCTTGTTAGTAAAACAACTGTCTTCCAATTCGGGTATTGCAGGTTGGATTCGCATTGAAACCCAGTTTATTTTAAAACGAAGAAAATACAGCCGGGTTTTCCCTTTAGGCCCATTTAATATCTTTGTGGTTGACTGGAAGAGATTGGCACAAGACAATACGCCTGACAGGTTTTGTTCTATGAAACGAGAGTGTAATACAATACAACATTCGCAAACGTCAAGCTTGAGTGTTATAACCAGACTAACTTTTTTACCTGACTGGTACGTTTTTTTTTTTGGTATTATCAGGAAATCAAAGGTCTTATCAATTAGGCCACGGAAGTCGCCATAAAACACAGAAAATACTCCTTTTTCCTTATTTTTTTACAAATAATTCACATAGAAAAAGAAATTAATTACATACACAAAAAGGTTTTTAGAAAAAATACATACTTGCAAAAAAGTTCGTGATCTTTAATACATGACGTATTTGCCCGACTAAAGAAAGGGATTGGTTATAAGGCTACTCAATTTTTTTAAATATTTTTAACACCGTTTTCTTATCTACTTTTAAAAAAATGTGAAATTTCAACGAAATTTCTTATTTCTTTGTACGTACGTATAATTTAAATTTTTTGTTGATTGTTTTTAAATAAAAACCTGCTATTAAATAAAATGATCGGGCCATAAAGGTTACAAGTGTCAAAATGATTATAAAATAATTTATAATTATGGATAGTATAGTAAAATTACGCGATAAATTTGCAACTAAAAATAGTTAAATTGTACTGAGAATGATACACGTGCGCCGATGATTTGATAACGTGGCTAAGAATATTTGGTACGCGATAAAATTGCGAATTTGCCAACGAAATTCCGTTCATTAAATTAGCACATAATATAGAAGTTGAGAGAAATTATTGCGAAAAGATATTTGACACTTGTGAATAATACTCGTACATAAGAATTGGCTTAAAAAAATAACAATACTTGTCGAAATAAGAACATTTCTATTCTGAATATTGCGAAAAATGATACCGTTTTATACAATGAACTCTCGCACTTGAATTGAGTATAATGCCTAGTTTCAAGTGCCTTAAATTTATAAAATTAATATAGGCAGCTAGCTGCTTTTTAAAGCGTAAAGATCATGAAGATATATTGACGAGTATAAGAAAATATTAATTGAAATATACATACATAACATCACGTCATGTTCCTTTTGGGGTAGGCTAAGATAACAGATCACCATGGCTTTCTATCCATCCACACAGCTTTCAACTCATCTACATCTATAAATTTCGTCATGTACGTTCTTGTTTCTCATACTTCTTACCTTTTCCTAAGTTAAAATTTCTCAAAGCAATGCCATTAAAAACTGTTTTTTTTTTAAATTTGTGATTTAAAACACTTTTCCATTGACTGAACAGTCGTACTTAATAAAAATATATTGGTATTTGCAAATTTATTTATAAAGTTTTAGTCTGAAAATCAAGCAACGAACAAATTGTATATTACACTTTCAGGGCAGCATACAAAAAGATGTATCAAATCGAGCGAATCGTTGGACAAAATGTAACATGACGTGTTAGTTTAATCTTGAAAATCGTGTACCTATACGAGATATGGACAAGATAAGTCATATAATATGCAATAAGGACCCAATGCAGGTTTTACCTGTTTTGAGATAATTGAGGAAATGTCTCGATGTTTCGTTTAGCAATTTTTAAAAACTTGAAGACGTAATTTGACCATAAAATACCCATTAAACGGGTCTATGCTTTTTCGATGTCTTATAAACCGCAATAAAATTTCGTGTGTTAAGTTCTTTTTAAGGCCTTAATATAAATATTAAAAAGACAAAATGGATGGCATTTGGCAGGGCAGCTTACTCCGCTATGACATTGCGGCTTGGGAGTGAATTGTTGGAGAGGGTGGAGAAATTCAAGTACCTGGTCAGTATGATCACTACATTTGTCGACCCAGATATGGAGGTGAAGTGCAGGATTGAAGCAGCCCGTAGTTCATTCAACAAAATGAGATCATTATTCTGCAATGATAAATTGAATCTAAAACTAAGGCAGAGAATGTTGAAGTGCTACGTTTGGTCTGTTCTGCTGTATGGCTCGGAAACATGGACGCTGAAGGTTCACACTATGAATCGGTTGGAAGCGTTCGAGATGTGGTTGCACATGAGAATGCTTCGTATACCGTGGACTGATATGATAACCAATTCGGAGGTTTTGAGGAGAGCCAATTGCAGTAGACAGCTACTGACAGATATAAAGGTTCGCAAGATATCCTATCTGGGTCACATTTTACGTGGAGAGAATTACGAAATCCTCCAGTTGATACTGATGGGCAAGATCGAGGGGCAGCGTGGTCCTGGTAGAAGGCAAACATCTTGGCTACGCAATATGAGACTGGACGGGGATGAGGCGTGTGGAGGACCTGTTCCGGGTTGCGCAAGATAGAGAAGCCTTTGCCAGAGTGATTGCCAACGTCGGGGGAACCTGATAGGGCACGACAAGAAGAAGAAGTTCTTTTTGCATATAAATATCCAAATAAGTCATGGAAGAAGAAAGGTTGAAAATTAATAATAAAGAATGTAAATTTTGCATTCAAATCAGAAAGAAAATTGATCAGGGTGTTAGAAAATACGTCGATCATGCCACATCGACAGTGAACTTAACAAAATCAAAATAAATAAAGAATTATTAAATTGACACTAGAAACTAGGTATTAGAATTTTAATAACTATTCAAAATATTGTCAAACAGAAAACTGTAAATGGTGTCTGAAAACGAAAACCATCTTATTCAAAGTTTACCGAGAGGAATTCAATATAGGATCAGTTTAAACCAAAACTTCAACACAGTCTGGGTAAGAAAAGCATGTCAATCATTCTTAAAATAAACTCTAAAGCCAACGGAGACGATATTTTTTTTATTTAAATGAAGTTACCGACGTAGTCAAGGGAGAGTTTAAGAAAAGTTAAATAAATATTTTACTCTTTTACAACATTTAAGTCTCTCGATTTTTTGTTGAAAATCTCGTCATATTTTTTCTGAGTCTAATTCATAGTCCGACCTGAAAAGGAATTTATAACCTTAAAATTTCGTAATTTGTATTCAGTCGACCCTCAAACGCTTCAAACTTGAAAATAGAATAATTAATACACGTGACTCCATTATTTAAGGAAGCTACGACAAATATCTACGAAATGTAACTTTTAATACTAATTTCTTCAGTTATAAATATTTAAGATTTAGAATTAAGGTCGAACTATGAATTTGGGCACTAACTTAGGAACTAAGATCCTGTTCAGGGGTAACATACAACACTACCAAATTTGTAGAGGACTTGAAACAAAATTTTATGTCGTTTATTATAAAGCAACATGTACTTTTGTATTAAATTTTACATTATTTAAAAATGTATATTTTAAATTATTTAAAAAGGTATACCTTTTGAAAAATTGTACATATTTCACAAAATACTTTTTAAATGGTATAAATAACAATACAAATCGATGTTTTGCTAGTAAATTAGATATACCTAATAATACAAATTTGACGTAAAATCTATAATTATATTTATGAATAATTAAACTTTTATACATTTTCCAAATTTGAATGGTCATATACAATTATTTTACAACTTAGGTTAAAATTTACAAGGTTGAGAAAATTCGGTATTCAATTATTAATCTTATCAAAAATCTAAACATAACAAGATTTATAAACCGACGAAAAAATTAACAACATAATACGAATTACTGACTACGAATGGATAAATATTGACGCACCAGCTGTTCATTTTTTTTTTCAAGTACAAATAAATACACGTGACTACTTTATCAGTGGATTTTTATTTACACCTATAAAACGGACATTCATAATATCAGTTGCTTCATATTGAATGCAAGACGTAAATTATAATATTTCATAGAACTCGTAATGAGAAATAAAAGAATCAGCGCGCGAAATAACGGGTTTATCGCCAAGTATGAGTGTATATAAAACGCCTCTTTATTTTGAATGTAGCAAAAACCTAGTGTGGATCCTCATAAAAAGATGGGGAAATTAAATTGATGGAAATAATTGGATAAAAATCGATATTTGTATGAGACTCGCAAAAAAGTAACACCATGCTCGAACCCACTAAATTAGTTATGTCTTGAAAACTTTAATTTAATTGATTGAATACACAAAACATCGTAGGATATTATTGTTTGAGGTTAGCATCGATCGTGGATGAAATAAATAAATATATATTAGCAAGTAATAAATAAAAGTGTATCTAAAAGTATGTAGCGATAGGAAAAAAAAGATAATGGGGCACTAAAACATAATATACTGGAACCGCACAGTATCAAAATCTGCTAAGATCCACAACTGTACTAAATTTGATGAATATAAATTAAACGTGGACGTGGAAAAATACTGAAACGAGCCGAATAAATGCTGTAGAAATGCGTACATTGATAAGAATACATAGGGTGACAATGTATGATAGAATACGGAATGAAGTGATTAGGAATTAATGTAAACTTAAGGCTTGATGTGTTGAGTTAGATGAAGAAAAGCACTCGGAAATGGTGGGAACGTGAAATCATTCGTTCTTTTCAAGAACCTTCTTTCATTCGAATGAACAAAGACCAATAAAATAAATATACAGTACAAATGTGCGTAGTCGAGGAGGACAAAGGAAAATATGATTCGATCACGTTAATGATATTTTGAAACAAGGAAATGAAATAAGTAAAAACAAACATCGGAGCTATACACAAATGAGATGCATAGATGTAGAAGAGGCGAAATATGTGTGTCGAGATAGGAAAGTGCGGCACTCTGTCCTATCTGCCTACCCCAGCGGAGAGACGGCGCGATGGAATGTATGTACGCTATATATATTATATACAATTATGTATATAAATTGTTACGATATATAACGTGATTTTATCGTCAATATTACTGTTTCAACATTTTTGCTAGTACACACACATACCATCACGCTATTTTCCTGTCGGCCTAAGCAGAGCGCCATACTTTCCTAACTCGACACACATACTTAGCCTCTTCCACATCCATATACTTTCTCATACAACCTCTACGATTCTCTTACTTTCTACTTTTCCTACTTTCAAAATATCATTCGCTTGATCCAACCATACTTTCATTGGTCTTCCTCTCATATGCATTCCACTCACATATGTACTGTATATCTGCTTTGTTAGTAATTTTAACAATTGACGACAGCCAGTTTTTAAAATAACATTAAGAATGAAAAAAGACGTATTATTCAACAATTTTCAGCTGCAAATACTACTCATAGTAAAAATAGTAATACATTATTATTTTAGTATTTGTCATCATATAATTCGCCTTATTCAACGATACTTTCCTTGATATCCTCTACAACGTTTTCCACTCATATTTGCACTGTATATCTTCATTAATTTATTCTACATGCCTAAACCATCTAAGAGTGCCCTTGTTCAACTTAATACACGAGCCTTAAGTTTACATTCATCCCTAATCACTTCATGTCGTATTATATCATACATTGTTGTTTACATGTTGTTCATAGTTAAGGCATTAACGTTGTGGAGGTTTAAAGACATTGTAATTTATTTTTATCTAACACTGTTTATTCCACTTTTTTGTAACGGTATAACCCTACCGGTTTCAAGGCTTTCACCTCATATTCAGGGGAGCACAAACGATACTAAATTATGTTCGAACTGGTATCGATATACACGCTTCAACGGTTAGGGGCTGAGGGGTGAGGGAGGCATTGGACGATTTCGGCCAAGAGCGGAGAGATTTTTGGGATATAACTGTTCACCAGATGTTCGGATCGATGTACTGACTTAGAAACTTCTAGGGCCTCTAATCTGTCCAATTTATTTCCGTTACTACTAATATGTAAGAATTTGGCATCATCGATAGAAAAAGTATGGTTTTCACGGTGACAATGATTAGCCATTTCAGAATAAATTAGAGGATTTGTTAAGGCGGATTTGTGTTCACGAAATCTCTTTTCAAAAGATCTTCCTTTCTTTCTTACATAGAAATTATCACAGTCAGCACATAAAAGTTTATACACACCACTGTTGCTAAGTAGCCCCCAATTGTTGAAGCGTGTATATCGGTACCAGTTCGAACATAAGTTAGTCTTGTTTGTGCTCCCCTGAAGATGAAGTGAAAGCCTTGAAACCGGTAGGGTTATACCGTTACAAAAAAGTGGAATAAACAGTGTTTGATAAAAATAAATTACAATATCATACATTGTCAATCCATATATTCTCAGTGCACGCATTTTTAATGCATTTATTCGGTTTCTTTTAGTATTTTTCCACGTCCACGTTTCACTTCCATATATCAAAGTTGTTACTAGAATACTGTTGTGGACTATCATCCTAGCAATTTATTAAGTTTGTATTCTAGCATTAATATAGTTGATTCGTATAACTGAGAAACGCCATCTGTTATTTTATTTAAACAGTCTCTTATTTTTTAAAATATTAAATAACAAAAACCATTTAATAATTCATGAAGCGAAAAACTGAAATGTACAAAAATTTTACTGGAAACGTATATACTCGTATTTAATTAATAATGTATAAATGGAGTCCACAATTGTGTAAACATCAGGAACCTTGCGAAATTTTATTTTGCTGACATCAACTTTATTATATTTCGGAACAAGGAAATAGTTTTAAAATCAATAAACGTCGTGTTTAATTTTGTATTTATTCACAATCAAAACCATAGTAACGGAATTCCCCGGAAAAATGGAAAATTTGAGAAACCGAACCGGACGGACTATTCCGCGAATTATTTTCAAAAAATATACAAATATTTTCAATGGCACACTAAAAGTACATGTTTTACTATTAAAATCAATAATCGTTCGCTAATTCTCACTCATCGTCAATCTTACCAAGAAAACAGTGGAAAAAAATTCTAATTGAAAGAAATAAATTATAAAAAGACTTAATGAATAATTCAGAAAAACAACGGTTTCCTTATTTTTACAACAATTTATTTTCTTTGGCGTCATTAATTGAACGGGATAAAAAAAAGATCTGATTTGTGGTTATTTTTCCTTTTCTGGGTAATTCCAACGTTAAGAAAGAAGAGTATTAGACCAAAAATGTTGATTGTAGGCGAATACATATTATTATAAACATCATATATATAAAAACGTTTCATTTCGATTGTCGATCAAAACATGAATCATTATTTCAAATGACAAAGGTTTGTAAAAACATTTTAAAGTTACATCGTCAACGCTAATTGTAGTGTAAAATCTTCAACACAGCTGACTCATATTTGGTTATTTGTATCCATAAGATGAAATATTTTGGTTTACACCCCACAAGATAAAATATCAAAGATGGAATTAATGAACACTGGTGAACCCTATCACGTAAGACAGAATATCATAAGTATATACGTGGTTAAAAAAGATGCTAATAACTGAATTATTATATAAACATGTCAATTAGTAAGAGAAATATATTTGATCTTACAGAGCGCTAAAAAATTATATATTTTCAACAAATCAAATCCTACCATCTTCTTTGCATCAACCACCAAATAAATATACATGAATTGATAAAATCTGTGGATAAACTTTCTTTATACTTTGTACATTCATATATATATATTCACGCAATATCCCTGTCGAAGTAGGCAGAGAGGAGAGATCGCAAGACTTTCCTATATAGACATACATCCGCAGCTTCCTCTAGATCCATATAACTTCTACGATTCCTCCGACTTTCTACGCTTACTTCTTTTAAAATAGCATTAACTTGATCCAACTATATTTTCCTCGGTCTTTCACATTTGCACAATATAAATATTTGTTAGTTTTTCTTATTTAATTCGTTCCACATGCCCAGACCATCTCAGCGTGCTCTTCTTCATCTTACTCAACATACTATGTTATTGGAACAAAACATAATTTTTTAAATTTTATTCGTAGTTTTATCTCTCTTTGTCTCTCCTAATTACATGATGATCATCACAGAGTCGCAAAAACTCTGTTAAGAAGAACCAGTGTGAAAATTAATGTCTGATTAACATATCGCTTTCTTATTAAAAAACCAAGACACAAATCAAAACTTTTCTTTCATACAACGAAAATGAATAATTAGATTTTAGTGTATCAATTAGAAAATGCATCTCTACTAACTAATATTTTCGATTGTGCTTCCTTGTAGTAGAAATAAATTGATTCTTGTTAATAAAATGAAACTTTTGTAGTATAGTCGTATAACAACAAAAAAGACATGATCGTTCAAGTCTCGGTAGACCCTGTTGATCTTAAAACCAGTTTGCCGACCCAGTATATCAGGTTTGACAATGTGCGACTCTCCATCTCCACATAACGAGGCAACAAAACGATCTGCCTTAACAGTATTCACTTTTTTATCTTATCTTTTGTTTTGATATGAGATCGTGTACTAGATTATCTTTTTGGTTTGCTTCTTGTGTATGAGGAAAATATATCACGTTGTACCTATATTTCCGGCAAAATACGTTTTACAGTACAAATCAAGAGAGTGGGAAAAAGATTTGTTGTTTCGTTTTTTTATCTGATGTAAATATAATATATTTGTAATCAAGCGAAGAAGTTAAATCGTATCAACTAAAATAATACACGCTGTTTTTCGCAACTAAATGTGCTAAGTACTTTTGCATACTGTGAAGTCTTACACTTTTGATATAAACTGCCTTCTGCAGTTTTGTCTAGGTTTGTGTGTGAGGTATTTTATTTAAATGTGAGGAATTGCTAACTTAACTAATTTCCCTGGTTATTATTGTATTAAGATTCAAGTTACTGTTTTAATGATTTTCTTGCGAGTATGGCATAAGTGCGTTATATCAAGTAACTTTATGTTTGTAATATCAATTGCGGAAAGTGTCACGGAGTCAGGAGATTAAAACGATTTAATTTGCCATACATTAAAATGTCTCGCTTTAATGATAAGACACTTTGATGTACGGCAAATTAAAACGTTTTATTATTCCTGTTATTTTATTTGTAAATTGTAACCGAAATCAACTCCAACATGATAATGTTGTAGTTAATTTCGGTTACAATTTAAAAAGAAATAACTTCGAAGGTTTCTTTTTAAACGGTTAAAGAAAATTCGTGTTAGATTATTTTTGATGTAGAATATAACTTTTGGTACTTTGATAGATAAAATGTTTTAGTATTCCACACGTTTATAATTTAACATTATTCCGATAACACATGTATAATATATACAAAATAATGTATTTATTATCTGAAAACGTTTGACTATTCTTTCAATCGTTTTTCCTATTATGATTTGTTTAGTCGATGAATAAATACAGACGACTATTAGGTTTGTAGTTTTATTTTAACAAAATATAATAGCAATTTATTTAGCAACCTTCGAGTCATGTTTCTGCCATTACTTTGCAGACCGCAATTGGAAGGAGTTTCTGCTTCAAAGAACAATGGTGTTTGCCTGTTAAAGCGTCGCGCTGTTACCAAAACAATAAACTTGAATTTCATTTTAATATTTCATAAAATGAAAAGCTATTTTTACAGATGACAACTGTCGTACCTCGAACTAGAAAACAAATTACACATCCAATATACTAGAAAACAAATTACATATCGTATGTAAAGATCAGTTACTGTAATTACAACTTTTCAATATCATATTAAGTTTTATTTTCAAATAAAGTAGATTTGAAAATCTGTTCAAATAAGCGGCGAAGTCTCCTTCAAATCATTGTCTGTTGAAAATCTTACAATTGTCCTAAAAATACTCAATGTAACTAACAAAACCGAGTTTTATGTATGTATTATATATACTTTGAAATAAATTCTTTGAGTTTTTAATAGACTTAGTTTTTTATTTATTTAAACTTTTCGAACGAGAATGTAATACTTGTCTTTATCGTCACGTGGCATTTTAGCATTGAAAAGATTTACCGAGTTATAGTGGAAATTTTGTAAAATAACATTGTGAAATGAATATTACTAACATTTACATAACAATTCCAAAGTACAAATCTAACTGCATAATACAAAGTGTGACACTTAAATTACAAATCTTTTACACAGCCACGATGAATAAAAAATAAAAAACATACTCGTATATTCACGAATTGAGCAATAGCCAGAAAGTCAAAATTGAGAATATTAACTAAGATAACAATTTAAATAATGCTCATTTTGAACCAAAAAAAACTAAAATAGACTTCATTGTAATTTTTCCTTAAATTACGTATTCTGGCATACAACTTTTTCGTAAATTGATGTAGTATTTTGTTAGTTACTTGGAGTATTCTTTGGAGGGCAGTATGCTACTTTGAAATTTTGTGCAAAAATTGCGCTCAGCTGATTTTGACGCAAGAAAACGGACGCTTCGGCCTGATGTCCTCTGAGCTCCGCTGCGGGACATGAGAATAACAATACTAATGCTTAGGATAGCCAATAAAGGAAGGTATCGGTTACCTGGAATAAAACTGAACTTAGATTCTCCCACTTAAAACTTTTATTAAAGATATTCTTTATACGTATATATCACAAATCCTGGTAGACTTTTTAACACAATCACGCAACATACAAACTGGCGAGCTGGCTCCATTATTTGTTACGTTACTTATAACAAATTTACATATATAAAAAACGTAGTCTTCGGCACATGTTGATTCCATCCGAACTTATTGTAATTTGTTGATGAACCATTATGCAGATCACATTCACTCGGAGATGGATGGCTGTGTATTAAATATAAATTGCATTCCGCCAGGCCACGAAACGGAAGGTTACCACTTACAGACCATTTAAAACACTATCATTGACAACATTACATTAGTTGTTATTCTATTTATATATGTACACAGACCATTTAAAAAACTATCGTGACAACAATACATTAGTTGTTACTCTATTTAAATATGTACATCTCTTAAATATAATATCTATACATTGATATTATTAAATTCAAGTCTTTTTAAACTATTTAGTCGTTTTGAGTACAAAACTCACACATCGGAACACTGAGTCGACTGGTACGCGGGACCGTTGGAAAAATATACTTTACTTTATATTACTAAAGAGTATAAAATCTAAAGTCCTGGCGAGCTGACGATCTCACTCGCGGGAGCAGCCGGCGGCCGGCAGCCGGCTACCGGGTAAAACGAGAGTAAAAAGCCTTGTAGAAAGATACAAAATGTCTGCGCCGGAGCGGCTCCAGGCCGCGACGTGTAGCACAGTGCAGTGCAGTGCAGCTCTTCTTATTAGAGCACCGTGCAGCAGCAGTAGCTCTTCTTCTCCTTCTCCGGACTGAAGTTCATTTCCCGCACGATCTCCGCGAACATCTCGTTCACGTTGGTGCGAGACTTGGCCGAGGCCTCCACGAACGGGCAGCCCCAGAGCTGCGCCAACGCGCTGCCCTCCGGGACCGGTACTTCCCGCTGGTGCTCCAGGTCCGCCTTGTTGCCCACCAGCAGGATGGGCACCCGCTCTTTGCCCTTCACCCTCGTGATCAGCTCCTTCATCGGTTTGATGTCCTGGAACGTCTGGTGGTTTGTCAGCGAGTACACCACCACGAACCCCTGCCCGTTCTTGATATAAAGGTCTCGCATGGAAGCGAACTGCTCCGTGCCGGCCGTATCCAATATCTCGAGCACACAAGGGGAATTGTCCACTTCTATCTCTTTCCGGTAAAAGTCCTCTATAGTCGGATCGTATTTCTCCATAAAACAACCGGATACGAACTGAACAGTCAGCGCGCTCTTCCCAACCCCGCCCGAGCCAAGCACGACGACTTTGAAATCGCGCATTTTTATAACTTTTTTTTACTTCACAGGATTGTTAAAACTATCGTCACCAATTTGAATGCAATAATTTACTGTACACATTTGAATAGTTAAGCACGCGCGATAGTGAAACTTCGGCTAGAAAACAAAGCCTAAACTGACCGACTTCTGCCATCGCAACACTACTTGTTAACTCTCATCGCCATTGTCAAAGACTGGCAATTCTGAGACTAAACCCGACGCACGACGCGACTGCAGCGCTTACCCAGACGGACAGCGGACAGACTCGAACTACTCGCCGGAAATCAGCAGCGCTCTGTGTGACATTTAGGAAAACTAATTTATAAACAAACACTTTTTACAGACAATGCAACTACTTTTACATATCAAACAACATAAAAAAAATTCTTTACATGTTAAAAACAAAGAAAAACAGGAAATATTTTCAATAAAAATTTGTTAAATCAGAAATTTTCAAAGTAAATAGCCTATGAGCTATATTAAGATGTTATTTTGACTCTTTTTTCTCCGTTTCTTGAGAAGCTTGTGATATATTATTTATTTATAAAAAGCAAAAACATAAATTAGAAAGTAATGTAAAAAAAATAAAAACTAACCATGTAAACAAACATCCACTACTTGTGATCATTCTCTAGAGTTAATCGAATAAGTTTATTTCTGAGTGATTTGGGCATACAATACTCGTAGCATATAAATACATATTATTTATTGGTATTTTAAAAGTTACCACAACACCATTAAAACCAAAATATATGGAATGTACTAAAAACAATCGAATCGTGTAAAATAACGTTAATTTTGTAACAAAATCGATTTCTATATCATAACAATTAAATCGAAAATTTACAGATCTGAAACAGGCCAACGAAAAAAAAATTATTTTTATTTTATTTATGCTGTGATAGAAAATTATGTTTCAGATCCAAGATCCTTCTCCTCAGATGTAGTACATATAGTATAGTATGTATATACTCGTATATAATCACGCCGTGTCCCTTGTGGGTAAGGAGTAAACAATCAAAATTTAATCAATAAAAAACAACTATTCAAATAGACCTTAAAAATATATACGGAGTAGATATCATCACGTTGTGCCCCTTGCAGAGTAGGCAGAGATAACAGATCTACAAATGTTTCTATCACTTTCATCTCATCCACATTTATACATCTCGTCATGCACAATATTCTATTATTCATACTTCTCCCTTTACCTTCCTTCAAAATCTTCTCATTTGATCCTGTATGTATACTCTTAATCATTCTTTCGTCATCTAGCCTCTCCACGTATCCAAACCATTTTTCATCCCAAAGCTCCTTTTTACTTAAAACATAGTTTATCTATTAAATAATGTCTGATGTCTTGCGGTCATTTCTGATTATTTAATTTATTTTAAGCAATAGTTTTTTTATCGTTTTAAATTGTTGTGCTGAAAATTATACATGATTTTCGTTGCATACATTAAAATGAAAAATCATGACTAAAAATATCCTAAATCTTGAAATTTTATTTTTCCCGCTTAAAATTTTACACTCACAGCTAATTACAAAACGCATTGTCTTTAGCGCCATCTTTTAACAGAATTTTATAGTAATTTGCATTGCTATGACAGTTCCAAGCAGTGGTTCCGCATCCAGTGAATCTCAGCTCCCTTCCGTATCCTTACAAAATGTTCTAAAATTATAGTAAGCCAAGTGTAATCAAAAGAGGCGTAGTTTAAGCCGATTGGGTTGAGATAAGTAAGTAATCTGTATCAGTCAATTGCTTGTCAATATAATTATCTATCTTTTGAAATATTACTAATCAATGACTCATCTCTCAAAATATTTCGTGCGACCTTAAAATAACCCAATCATCGAATTACTTTAAAATTATGGGACTTGCACTAATTTCATCTCTTTGAATTGATTATATCTGTATTTTAGCACTATTCGTAATCACGAAACGAATGGCGAGAGAGAAATATTTTGCCGATTGAAATAATCGCTGAATAATTCATTTATGAAAGTTATTAGTAATTAAAATTCTTTACAATTACTTTCAGAGTTATAATTGACCAGTCCATTTTAAATTAATGTGCAATTCGGTAATGTTTAAAAGTTTTCTCGTCTTCAATTTCATTCCCTGTTTTTTATGTGATACTTTATTTATATTATGAAATATCTAGTTTTGTTGAAGATTAAAAGAGTTTTCGTACAATACGGTTGTCAAATTCTTGGGAGGTAAAATGTGGACAAATTATCTTAATTAATACAAAAGTGACATATGTTGACCCAAATATAACCACTCCCTTAGCTAATGTACATACATACATATAATTATGTCGTGTTCCTTGCAGAGTAGGCAGAGAAAACAAATATTCAAACTTTTCTATCCATGCACACAATTTTTGTCTCCTCTCTTCCATCTTATCATACACAATCTATCATTCTGTTATTTATACTTCTTATTTGATCTTCATTCAAAATCTGATCCACATTTTCCTCATTTTACTTCTTCCACACACATCTTATACTGACTGATATCATATTGACCCGACTATCAACAATTTTTTTTATTTATAAAACTAACACGAAAATTCGGGTGGTTACCGTAGATTCAAGTCTCAAAAAAAATGAATGATAAATTAACTACTGTGCGATGACCGAGGCGGCTTTATTGTCCCAAATGCTTCTGTTTATATCTCTGGCAAAAAATTTAATGAACTCATTCAACAGACAACATTATTTATTAGGGTTACCATATCCTGATCACTAGAAAAGAGGACATCTACGAGTATCATGGTTAATATTATATTAAGAATTTAGATTTAACAAAAATACTTGAAAAGAGTATAAAATATATTTTTAATACTACTATATTTATATTATTCATCTTCCTGTGCCCATTTATACTTCTCTAAAGATTGTATTTTGTTGAGTAATATTTTATTACCTCTTAAAAAGTGTAAACTATTGACAGGATTTACCTTTAAAATTGTATTGCACAAATAAAATATCTCTGACAGACTCAAAAGTTAACTTATTTCTCTCCTTTGGCCATTGGACATGCATAAGTGAAAATAATCGCTTCACTCTTCAACAACTGTGAATGGCACTCAATATTCTTTTGAGCTTTCAAAATATTTGGTCCACTTTCAATTTGACAACAATTCGTTGACCTCTTTTTTATTGATGTTTTTTTCCGTGAATTTCTTTAGGTTACTAAATTGATCAAAACACTCAAGGATCATCCGATTAAAATAAGAGATATCTTGTACGGGCTTCAACTACTTGCCCAGATATCCTAAACAATTTTTGTACAAGTATTTTATTTCTACACAACTCATCACATTCTCAATCAAGTATCTCATTGCACTTTTGTGATATTAGTTCCTTAAATTTTAGATGCAAAAAGTCATATTATTCAGAACTTTCACGATGGACTTGCTTTCCTGAACTCACGATTGAATGCATTTGACAGAGGTAGATTTCACAAAATATCTTTAATCAGGGTAGGTGGTTTTTTATGAGACATAAAAATATGACTAACCTTGTAAACATTTATATTAATCTTCCAATACCTGGAAATAATGATAATCACTTTGTCTTACTGTGAGAGAGCACCTGTCTTTATTAGACCAATACTCTTTCAGTTCGAACAGTATAAATATGAAAATAGTGATATATTTTAAAAATTATATTCTCTAGATCAATTTCCAATTTTTCTATAGCATTATGATCACAATTATTTAAAATACCCGCCAAGCAGCTGACACCAATTAAGAAATTATTTTTCAACCAAGATTTTTAACATCTTTAAAATATTATTTCCTTCCTCTTTTAGACATAGCTCTCCGAACACAGTGTCACTCGTAAATGCAATGCACTTTTTAGTCTAACTCCGTTTTCCAAGTTTCTTTAAAATACGACGGAATCGTTTCTGCTTTCTCATCAGATGTGTTTCACACTGATTAATACTATAATTTTTCCAGTCGAAATATTGAATTATTATTGAAAATAATTTTACTGCCCCGTGATTGGTTCCATCTGTAGCAACCCTGTAGTAAGCAATATAATTTTCTTCAATTGTCTCTAAAGTAGCTCTGACAAAATGAGATGCAAGTACTGAATTAACAATTGCTTCTGTTTTTGTTCTAATAATGTAAATTTTTCGAGCTACTCGTGAGTCAGGAAATCTATTCTTTAACAAGAGGATGATTGTAATGCTTAAACCTTGTGGAAAGCTAAAATACCTTCAACTATAGAAACTTGCTTTTCAGATTTAAATTTTTCAGATTAAACTTTTCGGATGTAAGCTTTTAAATCAGCAATATCTTTATTTGCCACTGGAACCAAAGTTGCAGGTTTACACACTGTGCCCTCAACTTCCCAGTTGTCTCATCCATTTTTAAATTTATAATTTATTCAGAATGGTATTATATTTAACAATAAATATAAAAATTAACTCTTAACACACTAGTTGAAGGGATATATATAGTTCCTCGTTTAACATTTAAATTCATACTTTGGATTCACAGTGGTAAACGTAAATTCCCTATTCCTACCACAGAGTCTGGCAACCTACTGTGCATGCAATCTTTTGATTCACTGGTAGACCTCGTCAGCAATTTTAACAAGCAAAACTCAAGATATTTTTAGATATTTCAAAAACCAGCCGGACAAAAATTTTACCTCAAAAATAAAACTGTCCTGGGAAAAGAGAATTTATAGTAACCCTATTGTTTACGAAACTGCTAGTGTGCTGCTAATTTTTAAGTTGTTTTTATCTTATTCTCGAAAATATGATGAGTGAACGTATTGAAAAAAATCAAAGCAATCAAGGAACTCGCAGGAGCTACAATTCCATTTTTAAGATTACAGTAGAGCATGCTGCAGAAGCTACAAATAACTGTGCTGAAAACTTGGTATTACTGAAAATAATTTTTGATGTTAGCGATCACAGAAATAAGACCTAATATGAACATATTCTTCAAAAAAGACATTCCGAGGTCCTTAAAATGGACATTTTGAATCCACTGATAAAATAGTAGTAGAATTATTTTTTTTCAAAATAGAGTAAAAAAAATGGGAATCGTCTAGTCATTCTATCATCATTCATTCTCTCTACATGTACAAATTATGTCAAAGCTCCATTCTTCATCTTACTTTAAAAATCCATTTTATCCATGCATTCATTATGAATGTCTTAAAATTTTAACTTGATTATATTACTTATGTAAGAATATACATAATACATCAATCAACAATTCCCGGAATTAACCAACAGATGGCGCCTCTAATAACAAATCCATACCATTCCCAGTTAGTACCAACCTTTAGAAGTTACCTGTCAAACTTTCATGACATTGTGTCATTGAGTTACAGTGGTTTTAGTGACGCTACTTTTGCTATTTTCAAAACCATGGAAAAAACCGAATTTCGTGTGTTGATAAAACATTGCTTTTTAATGGGAAAAAATAGCGTTCAAACTCAGCGATGGCTTGAAAAGTGTTATCCGGGCTCTGCTCCGTCGAAAACAACCATTTGTCGGTGGTATGCTGATTTCAAACGCGGTCGTACAGACACAAATGATGCTGAACGCTCTTGTCGTCCAAATGAGGCTGTTACACCAGAAAACATAAAACAAACCCTCAAAATCGTGATGGAAAATCTCAAAGTAAAGTTGCGTGAGATAGCTGACATCCTGAAGATATCATTTGGTAGTGTTTACAGTATTTTGCGTGAACATTTGGTCATGAAAAAGCTTTTTTCGAAATGGGTGCCGCATTTGCTCACAATGGAACAGAAACAACAACGCATCGATGATTCAAAGCGCTGTTTGGCACTATTTACGCAAAATAAACAGGAGTTTTTGCGTCGGTATGTGAGAATTGATGAAATTTGGATCCACCACTATACTCCGAAATCAAATCGGCAGTCAGCTGAGTGGAGAGCAGCCGGTGAAAGTCATCCGAAGCGACCAAAAACTCAACAGTCGGCTGGGAAGGTTATGGCCTCCGTATTTTGGGATGCGCATGGTATAATATTCATCGATCACCTTGAAAAGCGAAAAACCATCAATAGCGAATATTACATAGTGTTATTGGAGCGTTTGAAGGCAGAAATTGCAAAAAAAACGGCCCCATATGAAGAAAAAAAAAGTTCTCTTTCATCAGGACAATGCACCGTGTCACAAGTCGATGGTAACGATGGCCAAATTGCATGAGTTGAACTTCAAATTGCTTCCGCACCCACCGTATTCTCCAGATTTGGCCCCCAGCGACTATTAACTGTTCGCAGACCTCAAAAAGATGCTCCAGGGAAAGAGATTTGGCTCCAATGAAGAAGTGATTGCCGAAACTAACGCATATTTTGAAACCAAAGATAAATCGTTCTACACGGCTGGTATAGAAAAGTTAGGAACGCGTTGGAATGAATGTATCGCTCTTGAAGGAGACTATGTCGATGAATAAAGAAGAATTTTGGAAAAACAAATGTTGTTTTAGTAGTTAGTCCCTCGACTTATTGGTCGATGTGTTATATCTAGAATTACAATAAATTTTTAATTACTTCAAATCATTTATATAGATTAAATTCTTGTTTAATTTTTCTTTCTGCTGATGTTTACCTTACCCGTATAAAATAATGTTTCTTCGGGTCAGCATCGATATAATATTGATAACCCTGTGTCGCGGGTAAACGATTTGATGGCAACGTTGGTTTCACATTATTGCAATGTAACCAGCACATTATTGCAATGTATACATACATATATATCAACACGCTGTATCCCTTGTGGGGTAGGCAAAGAGAACATATCTCCATACTTTTTATCCAAGCATACAACTTTTACTACCTCCATATTTATACATCTCATCATGCACAATCTTCTTTTATTCATACTTCTCACTTTACATTCTTTCAACATCTGGTCCAATTTAGTTTTCCTCAGTCTACCTCTTCCACCCACACCTTGCTCTTATGTATTTTATACTCGCTTTTTTCATCATTCATTCTCTTCTAAGTCTATCTAAGCCGTCTTAAAACTCTTATTTAAAACATCCATGTGTTAATTTCTGATGTCTTTATTCTGCCTTCCTTCATACATTGACATTGACATTTTTTGAATGAATAAATTGACACACAATTTATTCATTCAAAAAATTAAAACCAAATTAAAAAAAAAAAATTTATTCAATTTTTATTAATTCTTTTATGTTTATGGTTTCATGAAAAAGTGCAACCAATAAGTTTACTACTTATACATAATATTTTTAGAATCACACAACAAAAAATCAAAATTAATCAAAGAAAAAGCAATTGACATGTAAACTCAACTAACAAAGCATATCTCATTGCAATAAACAAATAAGCTCAACCAACAAAGCATATCTCATTGCAATAAACTCAACCAATAAAGGATATCTCAGTTCAATAAACAAGTAAACTTTACCAACAAAGCGTATCTTATTGCAATAAACAAATACCCTCAAATCGACAAAGGATATCTCAATGCGATAAACAAATAAGTTCAAACCAACAAAGGAGAAGAAAGAGGAGGAAAGTGTAGAACAGGAGTTAAGGAACTAATACACATATCATCATATCAATCCCACGTCAACCTGTGAGAAAAAAACAAACCAAAAGCATGAAATCAGTGCTATGTAGCATTTTCTTACAACAAAAGCATAAAATCAATGCTATTATGATCCGCGTAAAGCAATTATGATCCGCTTCCGAGGATCACAGAATAATTAGGATAACAGGATATTCTAAGTGATTAATTATTTATATTTTTAATTCCCTCTTGAATGTCATTACGTATGATGCACAATTGATTACTCTTGAAAATTAATTTAAAAGATACAGGCAAAAGCCTAGTTTACCGAGGACAACAAATGAAAGGCAACAAACCCAGATCCATTAAAATTGTGTCCACATTAAATTACCTGTTGTTTTTTCACAAATTATGCATTTATAAAATTTCTTGTCATATATAAATAAATAAAATAAATTCGGTACAGATGAATTTGAGTAAAATCAGTGCAACAGGATGATAAGGATTCTGAGAATGAATAATAAGTATGGGGACAAAACACTGAGGTATAGTTTCTAAAATTATTTTGGATTAGGGTGTGTAGAGCAGGGGTAGCCAAACCATGGTGCATGCGGCAAACGTGTCGCATTGGATGATTGCAAGTGGCGCATTGCATCCTTGCGCCTACTTATACTTTTAAAATAGGCGTCATAATTGAATTTATCTTCATATTTTCAACACCAAAGTGCTCTCAGTTCAATTCATACAGCCTTCGGTAATGTTCAACTTTACTGACACTTAGAATGGAACTTGTGAGCTGTCACTTTAAGAGGGTTTACAAACGTACGAATATTTCTATCGGTGTTGCCATTGCGCATTCTCGCTCAAACGTTCACAAACACCGCGCACCACGTGTTTGAAGTCATGTGCGGATGAGCGGCTAGCGCTCATAGCTTTCTCTCTCTCATCACATCCGACAACTGTGGTCCAGAGTTATCTTCACCAAACGAGACTCTCTGGCAGCTGTGGCACCATCAGTGGGGTCCACGACAGCGATCACCCTCTCGTCCAAGAGATCATTTCTGACTATTGAAGACTGACAAAAGACACACATTTATTTGAGAAGCTCAAATAAATGTGTGTCTTTTGAAATGGCATAAATTAATTAATTGAATTGCGTGATTGAGTTATTCCTTTTCCTCCCCTAAGCAAAGCAGATCCTACGCCTATCCCTATTTTACAACTCCAAAGGTGAACGTAAGAAGGTAAAAAAAGTCGTTGAGTTGTATGACGCATCTGAACTCGTCTGTGAAAAAATTGGCGCATGGTATGCAAAAGCTTGGCCACCCCTCGTGTAGAGGAAGACCAAGGAACGTATGGTTGGATCAGGTGAGTGATATTTTGAAAGAAATATAAAAAGTCAGAGAAATCGTAGGAGCTGTATGAGGTGTATGGATGTAGAAGAGGCGAAAGATATGTGTCATGATAGAAAAGTCTGGCACTTTCCTTTCTATCTACCCCTACAGGGAATTAGCGTGAAAGTATGTTAATGGATTAAATAGTGATTTGACAATCTCGCGCGGTAACTCATGTTCATTTTATCTATTTATGACTGTACAACGAGAAACAAGTACGGGGGGTCGCTTGTATGTGCGTAAGCATAGGGCGTTTAGCATTCGTCCTCGCTCAGCATTCATTTTAGGCTTAAATTTGTGAAAATAAGTGATCAGTTATGAAAAAAAAGTTAATAACTCCTTCTATTATCTATGGTTATCAAGTTCTCTGTATTTTAAAATGAAAGTGAATTTTGGAAATTTAGATTTTCTTTGCTTTTACTTTTGATGTTGAAAAAAATGTAACCTAGGGAAAAAATTTACCAGAATAAAAAAAACAGGTAATCTTAAAACAAAATATTCTACGTGCTTAACCCTTTTATTTATTTAAACATGAAAGCAAATAAGTTAGTGTTAAATCGTTTTGTTTTAATCCTGTGCAGATTGTCTTTTATTTAGTCACTTCATATATTTTTCAAAATAGTTTAATTTTTAAAGATTCATTTTTTTTAAGGATGTACAATCAACAAGGACAAGGGGGCTATCCACCATCTTCGCCCTATAATGGTAAAATATATATTTTTTATTTAATGTTTATATGTAATGTAATTTTCATTCAATAAATAATAATCAATGATCTTTGTTGACTGTTTTTCAGCAGACTACTTCCAAATTTTTAAAGATTTGATAAACTGTAAAAAAATTATACGTTGTTTATTTTTTGCCATTGATAACCATCTTTGAAAATATGATGATTTTGATTTTTAATACAATTGGTTTAATACTATTAAAAAACACTGATTATATTTAAACCAAACTAAAATTACTTTTATTTAACTAGTTTTTTTTTTTTAAATGACTTGTGAATTTTTTAACTTGACATCTCGAATGAAAAATCATCACACCATTCAGCCTATGGCTAAAATAACGTAAGTTAAAATTTTACTTCTCAAAAATTATACATACAAAACAATGAATTGAGAAATATCAGAGATTCGTCAAGTCTTCAGAGATGCAAAAATAAAATAGTAATGAATAACTGAAGAAATAAAAGTGAAATTTTACATTTCACCTCAAAATATTTTGTCTGGGTCGTAGACTATATGCATTTCTGAAGAAATATAACACCAATATACCTAAACAATCCTTTTGAATCAAATCGGGAGCATTCTACTTGAAAATAGACTCAGGAAAGAATGTAGAATATTGTTTATTAATTTTAAAATTCAATTGTTTCTCAACTATTTCATTTCAACTTATTATTTTCTTTCATGAAAACTATTTATTTGAATGGTTACATATTTTGCACAAGACAAACGGTCTATATCAGCTGTTTCACTAAGCTCATGGCCTGTTCTGAGACAGCCGCTTACATCTGCGAAACTCACAAATAAACAATCCAAAAAGTCCAAACTGCAGCTACTCATGAGATTTGACAATTCTCAACATAAAAGTATATTAACACGTTCGCTGCTAAAGACGCCCCTGGGGCATCAACACATTCTTTGTAGAGACGCTGATGACGCCCGTTGCGCGTCATTCGATTCTCTTTGTTTGTATGGTACCGAATATTTTAAGATTTTAAGGTTTCCGTAAGATTTTAAGGTTTCGAAAATATGATTTTTTTCAGTACCTCTACACTATTCTATAAATACATATCGCAGTGAATGTGTTAACACTCTTTGAAATACCTAAAAACTGGGCATATTTACTTGAACCTTGCCTTGCCACGCATCTCCACAGCATTAATTTTACTTTACCCTTCTGTCACGTCCAAGTTCCACTTCCATACGTCAAGGTGGGCACGGAACATACTATTATTTATTGTAATTTTTTATACGGTTGATATTGCGGCGTTGTTGTATATTACATTAAGGCTCAGTTTACTTTCTTTGTCGCTATCCTTCTTTCAATATCACTCAACTCGCTCATCACACAAACATATTGCCCAAATAACAGAACTCATCAATCTGCTCATATGTGTAAAGAATATGATTATAACTTAGATATGATTATAAAGAAGAATCTTATCTGCTTAATAATATGATTATAAAGAACTCTTATCTGTCATATATCATAATGTAGGGATTAAGATAAGAACTCAAATCAAATTGTGGAACTCCATGTCAGATCTTAAACCATGTTCAATGAACCATTTGCTACAATGCAACAAACCCGCCAGGTTATATTGTAAATAACAAAAGTGTAATACAACACAATTCAATAATATTTTTGATGAGCTTTATCAAATTCTTAGACAATTAACTAACCTAGATCAGAAAATATGACTTATTGTGTTGGCTCAATCTTTACAATTTTAAAGTTCCTTTTATTCTAAGAATTCTCTGTAATTTTCCTCTCTTGCACGAATGAAAATTTTTCTGCTAGTCAATTACTGTTTATAACATACAGCGCAAAGATGTCTAACTCATATTTTGGTCTCATTCAAACTTATACATCGTCTCGATTTTTACGATTTCAATGTTTTGTTTATTCTAAGAATTCTCTGTAATCTTCCTCTCTTGCAAGAATGAAAATTTCCCTTCTGGTCAATTAGAGTTTATAAAATTCTACAGCCCAAACATGTCAAAACTCATATTTTGATCTCATTCAAACCTATACATTGGCTCAATTTTTAGAATTTCAAAGTTTTGTTTATTCTAAGAATTCTCTGTAATCTTCCTCTCTTGCAAGAATGAAAATTTCCCTTCTGGTCAATTAGACTTTATAAAATTCTACAGCCCAAAGATGTCTAACTCATACTTTGGTATCATTCAAACCATGATTTCCAAGTGCCTTTTTTTTTCTAAAATTTACCTTAAATCTTCCTCTCTTGCAAGAATGAGAAATGCCCTTCTGGTTAAACAGAGTTTATAACATTCTACCGTCCAAAGATGTCTAATACTTTGGTCTCATTCAAATCTATAGCTTAATTTTTACAATTTCAAAGATAACACTCGTGGACTAAATTATTCGCAACAATGTCAGTGTCATCAGTTTAATGTTAGTCAATTTTTAGTTGGATTAAGATTATTTTTGACTTTAATATGAAGTATTGATCAATTGGTAGCTGAGGTTGCTTGGTGAATTTGTCTGTACTAAAACCAAGGTTATTATGACATCATTTGTTTGTTACTGATGTAGACAATGCTAAGGAAATATTTTATTCAGTCAGTTTATATAATTAAATTTTTCACATTGTAAAAGAATATCTTTTTTTCATTATTTAGTGATGAATACAGTGCCGGCGTGACCATTAAGCCAATTAGGTAATCACCTAGGATACAAACCCCAGAGGAGTAATATACTGTATATTTCCCAGGCCATAAGAAGCACTCCAAATTTATGAGATAATTTTTAGAAAAAAAATTTTTTGATGTACGAAAATATTTATCATATGAACTCTTAATTTTTAATTATTATTACTTGAACTTATACCAGCAGCATTCTGTTCACCTTCACTCGTCTCGTTACTGTCACTTTCTGTATTATTGTCGGGCAATGTCCATATGGACATGATAAAAATATACACCTCATTCACGAGCGAGCCAACAAGCACCAGTTTACACGGATTTATTGGCAATGTTGGACTTTTGTATTAATTTTGCATGGTAAATGAACTGTCAAATCAATGAGGAGAAATTCAATAGGTATAAAAAAAATATGAAATATAGTAACTAAAATAAATTAAAAGGAGTGAATAGAAAATATACATAGGTATTAAAATTAAATACATGCATAGGTATAAAGAGAAATACTTGTTTATTTTTTTTGGTAGTATGAATTCTGTATCTAAGAGCCATAAAGTTTTAAGTGCAATAATTCCATTTTACAGGAGAAGTTAATTAGTATTTTACAAATACTTATTCTCTCAGCTTTTTTAAAGTTTTAATATTACAATTGTGTAATTCATACAGTTTACACAATTGTAATATTAAAACTCTAAAAATAAACTTATTCAACATATAAACAATTACAATTTTTAAATAAACTTATTCAACATATAAACAATTACAAAGTAAGTGTTTATATGTTGAATAAGTTTATTTAAAAAAATATTCAGTAGTTTTGATTTTAGTGCAATTAAGACATTCTGGCTCTGATAATATTATTATCACACTGCAAATAAGTTGATTTGTTCCTAAGGAAATTGGAGTGAGTTTATCTACATGTATACTAATGATGTTTTTAATGAATAAAAATACAAAAATATCTACATTATGTGATAAATGAAATCATTATTTATAATCGAAAAATATTTATTTGAAACGGAAAGACAAAGAGAATTGAAAAATAGGAATAAAAAATAGAAGAAAATCAATCTCCTATCTCCTATAGGTAGATCTTCAGTGTGAGGTATGTTTTTAAAATACTCTTCATATTCCTCAGGAACCCATTGCAACATTGTTAATAAATCACAATATTTCGGTTTCGATATAGGGTTCCTGGAGAGTCTTAATTGTGGCAATGTATCAGGCACAGCTGCTGCTGCTGCTGACCTTCGGACATTCCTTTTGAGGTCCAATTCTAAAAAATCATTTTCTTTAAAAGGTGTTTTATAAAATAATTCTCCCTCTTCTCCCCTCCTCACCTGCATTCATACCGTCGTAGATAAAGATACAGGGATTCCTTGCGTTGACTTTTTTCTATATGTAAAAGGTGCTCCTGCAGCCTGTAAGGATGAAAAAGACCAAAACATATCTAATTTCATAGGTATTACATGGAGAGATTTGCTGCATGATCTTATGAAATTATGCCAATCATTACATGTAAAGATAGTCATGGATTGTAAGGACTTTCTTTATCTTTCTATCACACTGTGGCTTACATGTATGCCCACGTAATAAAAATTTATGATTGATCACCTTCACATTTTTAAAGCGTAAAAATATGACCTGACCATCAGTATGTTACGATTCTGTCCAGGGCAATTGTTTGTACAAACGGTTACTTCTTCAATTTCATATGTAATGGTTTTAGATAGGTATTGGGCGAAACAGGATGCCATGTCATTGCCACCTCTGCCTCCTTGTGTCTCGTCCCACAACATACAGTATGATTGTCGCGTGGCACTATCATAAACCGTATAATTGAACCAAAGAACTTTATTTCTTATTTATTTATACAGTTAAAATAGTAAAGGGCTTGATTTTGGAACACATTTCTCGTTTTCAAGCAGTCAAATTTTGATATACCTATTTATTGTTAAAAAATACACGGACGGCCCGCGAGCATTAACCCGATGCCGGGTTTAGCACGCTGTCCTAAAAGGTTAGCTACTCCTGGTTTAGTGGTTAGAATGCTTGACTCCTATACTTAAGAAATTGTAACACGGTTTCTGTGACAGTTCACAAATTTGCCCCAATACAACAACCTTGTTCAGTAATTTTAATTATTTTATCAACTTTAATATAAGCCTCGATTCGAATAAATAACAAGTTATTTAGGTAAATACATCACATAAAACTAACAATAATGACAAATTAATACATCTTGTTACAAATTAGCAAAAATGTGGCAGTCTGTTAAAATCAAATAATATTTGGTGACGTTTGTCAAAAGTCACTACGTTAGTCTGCATTGGCTAGGGATGGGGTATACGATTATTAGATTTTCTATTTTTTTATACCTAAAATTAAAAGTTCGTAATTAGTATTAATTCATAGTGGATCTTAGCCTATTTAAAGATACATACAATACATTAGAAAGTCAGTATAGTGATAATTAGGAATTAAAACGTCAGTTTATAGAAAAACAATTTTTCGATTTATAATAAACTATTAGATTTGTAAAAAAAAATGATTTTACTCCATCCCTTTGAGACATGACGTTTCAAACGTCACAGGAACCATCCTACATTTTCCCAAGTATAACATAAAAATTCATTATAGAATTCATAAAACAAAGATCCATTTAGGTCATTCTGGCTAGAACTGAATTGTAATGTGATTATATTACGCTTTTTTTCTATTTGCTTTTGTTTTTTTTTCTTACTTCTGATGTCTGTCAGTTTTTATATTTCTATCTGTAGGAGTATGTCATAATATAGCTATAGTGGGTGAATTGTAAACTTGAAGTGTGCTAAAAATATTTGTGTCTCAATCACTGACTCAATAAAGTAATTAGTTATGCTTCATACTCAGCATTGAAATTAGCTTGTTACCAGCTAGCTCTTTATTATTCATTATTAGTGAAATATTTTCCTGTCTCTGTATACACAAGTTGAATGCATCTTTTTTATAACACGTGATGTAATCATGAGTTACATAACATTATTGAGATGTTACTTAAAATGTTTGTCATTTCTTATTATACTCGTAATGGTTATTCACAATATCCTTGGTAGCCCTGATATATTGGCTCAATTTGGTTTCTACACTCCTGGAAGCACACAATTACAATTCAAATGTGTTAATAGCAATTTGCTGACAGTTAAAATATTTGTCCTTTCTTATTACAAGTATTATGGTTATTCACAATATCCTTAATAGCCCTGATATATTAGCTCAATTTGGTCTCTATGATACACTCCTGCTAGAAGCACACGGAAACTTTTACAATTCAAATGTGTTAATAGCAATTTGCTGACAGTTAAAATATTTTTCCTTTCTTATTACGAGTATTATGGTTATTCACAATATCCTTGATATCCCTGATATATTAGCTCAATTTGATTTCTATGATACACTCCTGCTAGAAGCACATGGAAACTTTTGTAATTCTAATGTGTTAATAGCAATTGGCTGATAGTTAAAATATTTGACTTTCTTATTATTATGGTTATTCACAATATCCTTGATATCCCTGATATATTAGCTCAATTTGATTTCTATGATACACTCCTGCTAGAAGCACATGGAAACTTTTGTAATTCTAATGTGTTAATAGCAATTGGCTGATAGTTAAAATATTTGACTTTCTTATTATTATGGTTATTCACAATATCCTTGATAGCCCTGACAATTTGGTTTCCTGCTAGAAGCACACGGAGACTTTTTACAATTCAAATGTGTTAATAGCAATAGCTGACAGTTACATGTTGTAATACATCAACCATAAAATGCAACAATTGTGTAACTCCATTTTGAGTTTTGTGGGTATTTTTAATAAATATGTTGTTCAGTTCAGGAGGCTCTTTCTCTGGCATTTCCTCAATTTTAGGGCTTGAATGAGTGACTAATTATTCCATTTTATTTGTTTTAATTTCATATTCTCGTTGCCTTTGAAAGAGATTTTATTGGTTCCTACTTGAGTCTTGTATTGTCGATGAAATTAAATTAATTCTATTTGATTTAATTTTTATTTTCCGTATAGTATACATTTATATTTTATGAATCATATTTTGAAAGATATATTTATCCTAAAATTAAATACTTTTTTGGAAGAAGTTAATTCTTAATCTTTTGGTTTGTCAATGTTATTTATTTAACACTTCATTGATAATAATCTGGTGGGCTTGTTGACAGGCGGCAATCTCTTCCAACCAATCAAACTAAAGGAAATTACATTGCCGCTAAAAATATTCAAATCATTATTCACATATAGAAAATTAATGAACAATATACATCATAAAAATAAAAGTGAGATATCATCAATCAAAGGAGATATGACGAGTTCGTGGAAGGGAAAGGAAAATCGCGTTACTGTGTTTCGTAAATGTTACACATAAGTGTCGTTTATTTTGTTAATAAATAAATTTTCATAATAATGGGAAACTTAAATTCAACAACTTTTACACTTTAAATCTGTGAAATTCCATATTACAATACTATACTATATTTTACTAAAAAAATCTGAGAATGAATGTTGCGAAATTCAAAGTCAGTGAGTGGAAAGGTTATTGCGATATATGGGTGAGTAATGAAAGGTTATTGCGATATATGGGTGAGTAATGAAAGGTTATTGCGATATATGGGTGAGTAATGAAAGGTTATTGCGATATATGGGTGAGTAATGAAAGGTTATTGCGATATATGGGTGAGTAATGAAAGGTTATTGCGATATATGGGTGAGTAATGAAAGGTTATTGCGATATATGAGTGAGTAATGAAATATTAAAGCAAGTTGAAGAATTCTACTATTTTGGGAATATTTTTTTCAGATGATGGATGAGTTAAGAAGGATATTGAACAGCACGTAGCAATAGGAAACAAAGTCTATGGGATACTAAAACATATATATTTATACTCGAACCAGACAGTATCAAAATCTGCTGATAATCCACAACAGAAATTTATTACCAACTTTGATGTATAGGAGTGAAACGTAGATGAAGAAAAAGTCAAAAAAGAACCGAATAAATGTATAATAGAATAAAATGATTAAGGATGAATGTGAACTTATAGTCCAAATGTAAGTGGAAGGGGTGGTAGAGGAAGACCAAGGAAAGTATGGTTGGATCAAGCGTTATTTGAAAGAAAGAAATGTAGAAAGTCAGGGATGTAAAACAGGCGAAGAATGTGTGTCGAGATATGAAATTCTTGCGCTTGGTCCTCTACCACCCCCGACAGGCAAATGACATGTTAGTATGTTTGTGTAGTTTATCACAAATTTTTTATCAATACATCTTAATAATCTTTCTATTTTTCTTTATAGGTTCAGCCCCATCAAGCCATGGTCAGCCTCCACCGTACTCCCCCAACTTTCCACCTGGGGATCTCGCACCAGCGCAGGCTCCATACCCCCAAGGGGGCAACTACCCTCCTCAGCCACCAGGTCCACAGAGTGGCTATCCCCCTCAGCCTCCAGGCTCACAAGGGGGCTATCCTCCGCAGCCACCAGGAGCCTATGTTCCACAGGCTCCAGGACAGTACATGCCCCCAGGCCAGGGTTACGGGGGCTATCCTCAGCCACAAGGGGGATATGTACCACCAGGCTACGTTCCTCCAGGGTACCAGCCTGTGCCCATCACACAACAGCCTGGACATGGACCATTGCAGCAGTCAGCTCCAGGTATGTACGTGGTTCAAAACTATTTTACCAAAATTTAAGATCCTATCTGGAATCGAATCATAGAGGTTTGTTTTTAAATTGTGGGTATCCCAAAATTTATCATCCCATTTATTTTTGTTATAACTTTTAATATAATGGAAATAAAAATGACATGTAAACGACAAATGATAATTTAATTCAATAAGTTTTTCATTATCAAGTTTTGAAAATAACATCACACAAGTGTGCACCGTTAGAGCGCTGACAAATTTGAGCCATTTCTACGACATGTTTCATGACTCGACCAATAGTTTCTTGTGGTATAGTGGCTATTTCATCTCGAATGTTTTGCTTGAGGTCATGCAGAGTTGTTGGCTTGTTGATATACACTTTTAATATTAGATAACCCCAAAGAAAAAAGTCCGGGGTAGTCAAATCCGGCGAACGCGCCGGCCAATTTAAATGTCCTTTTTTCGAGATTATGCGGTTCGGGAAAACTTCCCTCAATGCTTCCATTGTCGCGATAGCTGTGTGGACCGTGGCACCATTCTGCTGGAACCACATGTTCTGCAGGTCTAGTCTATTCAGCTTGTGTACCGAAAAGTCCTGTATCATTACTCTATAGCAGTTACCGTTAACTGTTACTACATTTCCTTGCCCAGCTTCAAAAAAATATGGCCCTATGATGAATTCAGACATCACACCGCACCAAACTGTTACCTTACGCGGGTGCAATGACCTGGAATGAATTTCATTAGAGTTTTCCGTTCCTCAAAACCGGCAATTTTGCTTGTTGACCGAACCATTCAGCTCAAAGTGAGCTTTATCCATCATCAATAATTTTGAACAAAATCGTTGATTTCAGGGTCAAGATTTGATGGAGCTTAACAGTAAGTAAGACGTGTTTGAATATCAGCTGGACTTAGTTCTTGAACCACCTGTATCTTATATGGGTACAAATGTAAATCGGTTCGGAGTATTCTATACAGGGACGATTTTGGGATACTCAAATGTGAGAATCGTCTTCTTAAAGATGTTTCTGGAGCTTCTTGCACATTTTCATCAATACGTGCAATTTTTTGCAAAGACCAACTAGTTCGGCACCTCCCTGTATGCATTCGATCACCAGTGGTTCCCGTCTGCTGAAATTGAGCCACTAACCGTCGAATGGTCTGAACAGTAGGCGCAGATTGTTGAGCGTACTGCCTTCGAAACGCTTGTGTTTCGACAATTGATGCATTGTTTCGGGCATAAATTAAAACTATTGCGAGGAGCAGGTGAGGAATATAGTGATTCATTTTTTTTTCAATTCAGTTGATTCTTAATAATATGAAAATACAAGTAAAAAAAATTTAAAAGTTATAATAAAAAAAATGGGGTAATAAAATTTGGGACACCCTGGAAAGAGGTATTGAATTATGAGTTGTGATACGAAACAAAGTTAGGCCATGGCCACACCAAAGTCCTTCGCTAGATTTTACGTGACTCATATACTAGGTGACTTCATGCCTGGCCACACCTAAGTGCTACGCACAAATTCATTTGACAGTTGGCAGCGGTTGACTCAACACACGAGTCACTCTGAAAACTAACCAATTTCATTACAACTTACCTTATCTTTATTTACTTCCTGTGCAACTTCATTCCAAAGTGATTTTATTACAGCTACATTTTTGTATAATTCGCTCGATGGGTTCCACAAAGGCTCCCTTTTATACACAGCTGTTATTAAAACTTCCGCCATTTTGTAAAATCACGGTGACACAATAAAATTAACCAACACGTCTGTTCGCTAGGAGATTCACAATTTCTGACAATATTATTGTTCGCTAGTGTTAGCTCTTGTATTGTATTAACATATATTACGTGCTGAGAAGAATATTTGGTCTATCGATGTATGATGGAATAAGACATGCATTTACATTAATTTATGTTTTTGTTATTATTTAGTAACTGAAGTTCACTCCATGCGCCTACGTTTCAATGTAAAATCTCTCAATATGTGAACTTCATCATCCTCTTAAGTGCATCTATGCCATCAATCTACCTACACTCATAACTGTGAGTTAAAATTGTGAGCTAAGTATTATTAACGATAACTGTGAGCTAAAATATGATGTGTTAAGTAGGGTGCAAATAAGCACATTAAGGCCGAGGCCACACCGAAGAGCTTTGTTAGGTGCTAGGCTAGGTTTTATGTGACTCGTATACAAGGTGACTTCATGCCTGGCCACACCAAAGTGCTACGCACAAATTCATTTGACAGTTGAGAGCGGTTGAGTCAACACGCAATGTCACTCTCAAAACTAACCAATTTCATTACAACTTACCTTATCTTTATTTACTTTCTGTGCAACTTCATTCCAAGTGATTTTATAACAGGTACATTTTTGTATAATTTGCTCGGTGGGTTCCACAAAGGCTCCCTTTTATACACAGCTGTCATTAAAACTTCCGCCATCTTGTAAATTAACCAACACGTTTGTTCGCTAAGAGATTCACTCGATGATTAATCGTCATTCAACGTGGCGCGAAGCGTGCAGTGTGGCCACTGCGATAGTATTGCGGTACGTTGGTTCGCTAGGATATGTCGCCTAATTCGCAACATAGCTCTAAGCATCAAGCGAGGCTCCTACCTGTGTGGCCGAGGCCTAAGATTTGTTGAACAAATTTGGGAAAAAGACTGACTAAATAAATCTACAGTAAAAATGTGGCTGGAAATCCAAAAAAAGTATGTTAAAAAAAAAAAGTAATGTTATGAGAAAATAAAGGCACTGTATGAGAAAAAATTTAATATTGAGGAATCGAAGGAAGTATTTTGTAATTGTTATGTACTTGTACTCTATGGTTCGCCAAATTGTAATTGTGTTGTGGATAATAAAGTACAAAATTACTATTGAAACTTTTATCAAGAAAAAGGATTTTTGCCTCGAAAAATCTTCAGGTTCAATTCCCAATTGTACCTAAAAGAAAAAGATCCCAGTCTGGTAAAGAGTGCGAATATTTTTGTCTCACATGCGGTAGTGGTACCAATACGTGCAATGATAAACTGTGAGTTCCGTGACTACTTCAGTGACTCTAAACCTGAATACTCAATTACTGAGGCTGATAGGGATTGTTTTCCAGCCACACTCTTCAATATGTCGATATCATCAATTTGGATATATTGAAGGGTAATATGGAGAAAATATATATTAACAATAACACATCGATCAATAAGTCCCGGGACTAACTACTAAAACAACATTTGTTTGCCAAAATTCTTCTTTATTCATCAACATAGGTCTCCTTCAATAGCGATACATTCATTCCAATGCTTTCCTAACTTTTCTATGCCAGCCGTGTAGAACGATTTATCTTTGGTTTCAAAATAGGCGTTAGTTTCGGCAATCACTTCTTCATTGCAGCAAAATCTCTTTTCCTGGAGCATTTTTTGAGGTCTGCGAACAGCCAATAGTTGCTGGGGGCCACATCAGGAGAATACGGTGGGTGCGGAAGCAATTCGAAGTTCAACTCATGCAATTTGGCCATCGTTATAATCGACTTGCGACACGGTGCATTGTCCTGATGAAAGAGAACTTTTTTCTTCTTCATATGGGGCCGTTTTTTTGCAATTCCTGCCTTCAAACGCTCCAATAACGCTATCTAATATTCGCTATTGATGGTTTTTCCCTCAAGGTGATCGATGAATATTATACCATGCGCATCCCAAAATACGGAGGCCATAACCTTCCCGGCTGACTGTTGAGTTTTTGGTCGCTTCGGATGACTTTCACCGGCTGCTCTCCACTCAGCTGACTGCCGATTTGATTCCGGAGTATAGTGGTGGATCCAAGATTCATCCATTGTCACATACCGATGCAAAAACTCCTGTTTATTTCACGTAAACAGTGCCAAACAGCGCTCTGAATCATCGATGCGTTATTGTTTCTGTTCCATTGTGAGCGAACGCGGCACCCATTTCGAAAAAAGCTTTTTCATGACCAAATGTTCATGCAAAATAGTGTAAACACTACCAAATGATATCTTCAGGATGTCAGCTATCTCACGCAACTTTATTTTGCGATTTTCCATCACTATTTTGAGGGTTTTTTTATGTTTTCTGGTGTAACAGCCTCATTTGGATGACCAGAGCGTTCAGCATCATTTGTGTCTGTACAACCGCATTTGAAATCAGCATACCACCGACTAATTGTTGTTTTCGACAGAGCAGAGCCCGGATAACACTTTTCAAGCCATCGCTGAGTTTGAACGGTAATTTTTCCCATTAAAAAACAAAGTTTTATCAACACACGAAATTCGGTTTTTTCCATTGTTTTGAAAATAGCAAAAGTAGCGTCAATAAAACCACTGTAACTCAATGACACAATGTCGGAATGTCATGAAAGTTTCACACGTAACTTCTAAAGGCTGGTACTACCTGAGAATGGTATGGATTTGTTATTAGAGGCGCCATCTGTTGGTTAGTCTCGGAAATTGTTGATTGATACGTTATTTTCTCTGTACCCTTTTAACATCTTACAGTAATTAAAAATTAATTACCATAGGTACACAACTACACAATCATGATTGATATGAGCTGCTCTTCATATCTAAATAGTGTTTAAATTATGACATGAAAATTGTGGTAGATTAACCTGTTCACCGCGTTAAAAATCAAATTCCACGAATCCTGTGCGCGGCACAATTTCAGCGTTTTTTAATTTCTAAGTTTAAACACATTTAAACATACAACACCAAGTAAACATGACACTTAAGTAATTTTCTGATAATAAATAATAGTCATTACTCTTAAGGAGACTCCTTAAATAAAGGAGATAAACTTAACATTACGTAAAATAAACAAAGGAATGCTACGATCAAATCAATGCTTCATGACACTCACCCAATCAAATGCATATAGCACTAGTAATGTTTATTAACGTAAGAGAGACTTAGTAATGTTTATTTACGTAAGAGAGACTCATCGCAGGACTCGATCCGCGCGACAGGTCGTTAATGCTGGAAATATTGAGAAACCAAAAAAATTCGGCGCTCTGTTTATTCAACAATATCTCATAAACTAATATATTATTTGACAAGGTTTTCAGAGATGTCGCTAGAATAAAGATTATTTTAAATTTTAGTTCAATTTTTATTCCGGTTTTGTGTCATTTTTTTTAAGTATTTGTGATTTGAAACTTGGATTGTCGTCAGATCACAGGCGTTTGTGCTCCCCGCGGGGAACACGTATTAACGTGAGACTACTTTCTTATCATTAAATATGATATTTACATTAGTAAATATCATGTTTAATGATAAGAAAGTAGTGTATGCTTATGAAACATGGAGACATTTTTCATTTGCTGTTTCAAGAATATTTAATACTCTGAATGAAAATATTAAAACATTATTGAAAGTAATGTGTCTATTATTGAAAGTAATGTGTCTTTCAACCTTATCAGATGTGGAAGAAAAATGTTTGACCTCGCAACATTGTTTAAGATTGTCAGCTCATATTTCAATAGTGTTCCAGTGCTGGTATAAAGACTGTCAAATAGGTGGATGGTTGCCGCTCGATCCTCAGATATTCCGGCATCAAGACTTGGACGGCAGCACCGTCCAAGTCTTCATCAGAGTATGAGAGTACATGCAGAGACAAACTCGGAACTAGGAACCCTATATTACATTGGACCACTATATTTCCCAACATTCAACATAATAATTTATCACAATAATTTACCAAGGATAGCGGAGCTGTTATTTTTTTTTTTGTTATTTCAAATTTTCAGACATCTGAGTTCGTTTAACCCTTCCCTTACGGTGCTAAAATTGAAACACGCGCTCCGGTGTTGGGTAGTGAGTAGGCGATAAAAAATTAGCGATTTTAATTCGGAAAAATAAGAACATTCATAGATAATCCCTTTAATTAATTATAATTGAAGTTAAAAATTATAATAATTGAGATTTATTTGCTGAAAACATTAAAAAACCATCTGGCAACGCTCACGGAACGGGCGTACGTCTAATCTATTAGCCAGCCCAGAAGCAACTGCGGCGTGGAGCAGTAATGGCATACCTCGGCGTGGCTTACGCATGCGACGATTGAGACAATTGAGCTCCTCGCAATTCAGTGGAGTATGCAAGAGTGAGATGCGAATATAGTGTCGCGCTTCCCGCATACTCTTCATCTATCGTCAAGACGAGGCACTCGCAGCGTTTAAATGCGAATTTGTTTTCGATCTTTACAAAACACCTACGATGTAGTCGATAAATTCTAATTATTATTAATATTATTTTTTAAATCAATGCGCAAATATATTATGGAGGAATACCTAAAATCTTAGCCTTGTATTTATTATATTTATAGAGATATTGATGGTTATTAGAAGCAATGTGTAGAAGATACCCAACACAGGGAAGGAAAGGTTAAAAGTGCTTATAAGCTACATTTTATAAATTCAAAAATAAAATGCATAACATTTTTAACAAACTACAATGCTTGGTTATAATACTATATATAATGTGGGGCATGAATCTTGCTACAAAAATAAATTCAAATAATAATGACGGGATTTTTATGTAGTTGTTCAGACTGTAATGTGGCTGGAATTATACCCACATTATAGTCTGAACATAGCCACATTACAGTCTGCCACATATAGCCACATTACAGTCTGAACAACTACATAAAAATCATGTCATTATTATTTAAATTTATTATTGTAGCAAGATTCATGCCCCACCCTGTACTAATTAAGTTTTAAAAAAATCATGAACACCTTATAAAATTTATCTTACTGGTTTGAAACCTCTGATATGGTCCAACATTTGGATGTAGTTATGTATAAACACATATCAAGTTTGTATTAGTCAAATAAGATACATCAACCATTCTGCCCATGGCAGACAGTTACCTTTAGGTAGAACTGCTAAATGCACCTATTATCTAGTTGAGCTCGCATTGTTAAATTACGTTCAGTCTGCTCTCCGTCACATATACCCCACGTCGCATACTGTTCACTTAATTTAATCAAGTACAATTTTACAGCTTTACAGTGTAGGTTGTCGCCACTCAGACTTTATTACAAATTTATTTATAATAAGTATTGTTTGCATAAAATGAGTGTTCAAACAATTAACAGTTTTTTTTAGTAAAAAGTTTAATTTTCAGTTAACTGTTTTGTGAAAGGAAAGTTCATTAATAAAAAAACATTTGTTATGTGTTGTCAAATTGTTGATAAAATCATCAAGGAAATGTGAAATACTCCTATATCTGCCAGTTCTAAATATTTATATTTGATTTATATCTTAAAGGTGCAAATTGAATACTTATATTCATGAAACTTTATTGTCTATTTGTAAAAAAAACATTTGTTATATGTTTGTCAAATTGTTGATAAAATTTCATTAAGAAAAAGTGAAATATATTCTAAATATTTGTCTTAAAAATGCAACTAGAATGCTAATATTCATTAAACATAAATAAATCAACTCCTATCATTTTCTGTGTTTTTTTTTTCAATTCAAACATTCATTTTTTCATAATACTAGTGCAAAAACATTTCTCATTCAATTTCTTATTATTGTTTCACTGATTCTGTTTCAAATTGATAAATTCCATTAATTAATAGTTTATGCTTTTATCGTAAGATTTAGTTGGCTTTAAGATATTCCGATGATTTCCCAAAAGTGTTACGAGATCGCAATCGAAAACGAACTTAAAATTGATAAAAAGTTTTATACATTTCCACGGCGATCTAAAAAATCTGACGTTCCTAAAAGAGAAAGCGTCTTCAGTATCAAAAGATTAAAAGAGTTCATCGAAAGTAAATTAGAAAGTGTTAAAAAGAATAATGTTTACGTGGATAACGTGTCTGTTCCAACTGTTAGAAGAAGTTTGAAGCGTATGACGAGCGTAACTCTAAGTAAAAGGAGTGCTGGATACACCAAGCTGATAACAGCTGAGGAACAACGGTTTGTTATCAATATTTTCTATTTAGATGATTCAGATAAGAACGTACAACTGATTGTCAAAGTAAACATTCTCTAATATGATTGTGTCATGGTTGAATTACTATAAATTACATTTGAATTCTTATCTCAGCTTGAACAGTGTATTGACTAGCCCTGAGAGATCGGCGCACTGCTATAGCAGTGGAAGAAATTTGTTCTACCCTTATATTCTAAATGAATATCATTCATTTAGAATACAAGGGTACATATTCTAAAATATATTTATGTTGTAAAAATATTTGTTTTTTTTTTTTTGTTGTTTAAAATAAATATTTATCACGAACGTCCGAATCGTAAATATATCTCAGCACTAGATAGACAATTATATTTTTTTCTCGTAGCGCTCTCAGGGCTAGAGTACTTTCTAAGCAATTGGGCCACTATTGATATACATACCATTATACCATGTCCCTTTTGGGATAGGCAAGGATAGATATTCACACCTTTCAATCTATGCACATACAATTTCATATTATTATTATTAATATTCATACAAGTTCATATATCACTCTTATTCATATGTACAAGTTCTCCTGTTTCCCATACTTCTTACCTTTCTCTCAGTTAAAATTACTACAACTCTTTCCTTCTTACTCTTATCAATCATTTTAATACCATTGTAATAGATATTGATGAAAATGTAATAGATATTGATGCCGTTGTAATAGATATCAATCATTGTAATAGATATTGATGAAAATGTAATAGATATTGATGCCGTTGTAATAGATATCAATCATTGTAATAGATATTGATGAAATGAACTGCCATGAAAATTGAGTCAATAATTTCCGAAGAGTCTACTTAGTCTTACATCGGTTCATCTTAGGACCGATTGACTACTCCAATCTAGGATGGTTTTGCTGCATTTGAAATTTTCTGTGAGAATACTGGTAACTTGGTTGACTGTTTGAACTCGAGACCTTAAGCCACTTTATAAGAAAAAATGTACTACGCTGTGAGTCATTTTCCTTCTCCCGTGGACCTTAAGTCCATCCTCAATACTATTCTTTTCACATTCAGGTGTCTCCCCAACGGTGAAGGAGTCCCTTTGGGCAGTTCCTACTTCGTGACATCGCGCTCATAAGAAAAATAAAGAAGATTTTGATATTCTAGTGTAGATCGCGTTAAATGGAGACTTTTGTCCCCCATAACAGTGTTATGGTGGGATCGAACTGAAAATAAGAAATATTCTCTACGAAATGTAAATAAATGGTTCTAGTAAAGTTTATTAATATTTAATAATTAGTAATCAATATAGTCAGCACTGTGGCTCAGAGGTTAGTATGTTTGCCAAGCATCCAGGCTTTCTTGATTTGATTCTTAATTAGTTTTACTTTAAGGTCTTGTTTCATCTGAATTCAATGAATTGCATCTGTGCTCTTGGGGTAGTTGGGGTTACAAAATAGTGATGTGAGTATATAGTCCAAGATTTATTTTTTATTTAACTAGTCTTTATTAATATACTTGGCAATCCTTCGCATTTGTTGTTCTATAGAAGGCTTTCACCTCATCATCAGGGGAGCACAAACAAGTTTTGTTTGTGCTCCCCTGATCTTTCTCTACCACATCTTCCACTTACATTTGCACTGTATATTTGATAACCCAGTCTTCATTCATTTGTTCTACATATCGAAACCATCTCAGAGTGCTCTTCCTGAATTTAATACATTTTCATCCTTAATCACTGAATTCTGTATTCTGTGATACACCCCCCCCCCCTCCCCCCATTATTCTCAGTGGATACTAAAATAGCGTTGTGGTATATCATCTTAGCGAATTTAAATAGTTTTCAGTTTGAGTAGACATATTTTGGTGCCCCATTGACTTTGTTTCCTATCAATTTATGCTTTACTGTGAGGTGATTTAGTTACGTATTCAAAGACTTCTTATAAATTCATTGATTCTTGAAAATACATTATCGTAAAATAATGCAATTATTGATGTTTCTAGGTGGCTGGATGAATATACCGCAAGGGCTAGCGAACTGCCCTCCCGGATTGGAATACCTTTCTATGATTGACCAGTTGTTGGTGCACCAGAAGGTAGAGTTGCTCGAGGCGCTGACTGGATTCGAAACCAACAACAAATTCACCATCAAAAACAGCATTGGACAAAAAGTTTACTATGCTGTCGAGGACAATGATTGTCTTACAAGAAACTGCTGTGGTCCTTTGAGGCCTTTCGAAATGAAAATCTTGGATAACTATCGAAATCAGGTAAATAATTATTTCATCGGAATTTATTAGGAGGGTGTACCAGAAGGTGTGTCTAAATGACATGCTTTCAATACACGTCGATGTTTTCTGCTCACTTTACAACCTTTCTGAAACGAGAGACAACAAATGAGAGCTCACCAGATGGAATTGGTCCTTGGTCGGAAATCTCCACCTTGTGAGTGATCCTAACGTGGTTCTCTCTCTTCGTGGCCAGCCACGAAGATTGTGGTGTACCCTGAATCGTCTTAGGTATGGGCACTGTTTCTCGTCAGTGCGCACACCTTGCAATGGTGTGATTTCATTGATGTGCTTATTTGGAGTGGTCCAGACTGTTAAGACAGGAATCTAGTATATTCATTCCGGAATGACTAGGGAAGATTCATCAGGCTACTCCTGAGGCAGTATGATGGATCAGAGACATGAACATCTGACTACATCTGATTACAAACTATATAAATACTTTCTCTTTTCTGCTACTCTTTATAATCTTTTTTGTATTTTACTATATGTACATCATAATTCTGTTAAATATTGAGTGCTGAGGATGTGTCTTTAGTATTTTACTATATGTATATCATAATTCTGTTAAATATTGAGTGCTGAGGATGTATTTTTAGTTTTATGGATATGAGAAGTCTGCGCAGCGTGTTTGGGGCGAATAGTACATAATTTTGAATAAGTCATTATCTCTGGGCAACATCTTAAAATTGTTCATTTTATTTCTTTCTTGTAGGTAATTAACATGCACCGTCCCCTTGCCTGTGATTCCTGCTGCTTCCCCTGCTGTCTGCAGTCCATGGAGATATCCTCCCCTCCTGGCACCATCATCGGTTTTGTTGAGCAGGAGTGGTCCATCTTCAAACCCTCCTTCCTTGTGAAGAACGCTGCCGGAGAAGTGATGTTGACGATCAAAGGACCCATGTGCAGATTTACAATTTGTGGAGATGTAGAATTCCAAGTTAGTAATTTGAAGCAATGCCTTTTTTACTTATCTATGAACATATTACACTGCTGTGGAACTTTTTCATGTTGAAAAACCGCATTAAGTTAGCTGTAACCTAATAAGATTGCATTCAAGAAACCTCAATTAGATGTGCATTATTTTGTAAAAATCTTACTACTATGTACTAACTTTAAAAAAATGCAAGGTGATATAATTAATTTAAACCGATAAATATTCAAATTAATTTTATTGCCTACGTTTCAGCGGTAGCCATTATGGTTTTTATGCGATGTTATAGCCCATATGACCCTATTGTTTCATTTGTGGGCGTCAGTCAGGAAGAATTATTTCATTGAATCTTCTTTTACTCTTTGGTATTTTAAATATGTTCGTTCATTTGAAGATTAAAATAAAAGAAGAATAAAAATGAAAAGATTTGTTCTACAAAATTTTGATTCATTTATAAAGCTGCACTTAACGGCCTACAAGGCCAGATGCGGCCATAAAGTTGAAGGTTCCTCACTCCTGGCATAAAATATGTAAATGACATATTTGAAACTATTGTAAAATAAACATTAGGAATTTGTTTTGAGAAATGGGTTATGCAAACTAGTCACTAGATTGTTGGATAGCTTCATGTCGATACGGTATCAGTACTTTGAAGCATATGAGAATCTTAATTTTATTTTATTCCTATAAAGGGTGACCTATTTACATAAAAAATATAGGTCTTCCTCTGTTTAACCCTTGCCGATCTGTGAACGGACAAGAGTGACCAAGACGTATATTTTATTTAATTTCTCGAAATATACTGCTTGCAGGGTCTTCATACTTTATGTATTCCTCATCGAAACCTCTATGATTTGAATGATGTCATTATGAAATAAAATCATTAGTAAATATCAACAGAAATGAATGATATTAAATCGAGAATTGACGAAATGTCAAAACACTCCGTATGACTCATTCTTTTTTGACAGTCAATATTTTACGAGTACATTCGTTCCAGGGATTGGTTACCAGTTTTATCAAACACCTGTGTGTTTAGTACATAGAATAGAAACAAAAGTTATTTCGTGCCCCAATTGCGATAGACTTTCTCCACAGGATTAAATTTTGATTTTATGATATGTTTGTCCTATTTTCAAATTTTGACCTATTTTCAAAGTGTTTATATTTTCCAAATGGCATATTTTATTGATTTGAATGTCGTGTTTGTTTTTATATTATTATTTTTGAATTTATATATTCATTTTATATTTTGTTAATATGTTAATTATTGTCTTAATTCGAATCAAATTTTTATTGCCAAAAAATACACGCTACATTTTATTGTATAATTTTATGATTTTTTTTTAAAAGGTTGGAGACCTTTTTTCAGTCATGCGCATTCTGAACGTTGCGCAGACCGAATGACGCAGCGGGAAAATGATATTCTTATAGAAATGTCACCTCTCTGTTTCAACTCTTATTTTATCATTTCTTACACTTATTTTATATTATTCGACATTTTATTACATAATAAAATGATGTTTATAGCTAATTACAAAAAAAAACTTATAGATTTTGCATAATTTTAATTTAAAACATACACGTTTACTGTACCCTCAGTGTCCAACACCGTTACTGGTGTAATTTTTTAGCACAGTAAGGGACGTGTTAAGGGATTAAATGGTTCTAAAAAAAAACATCTAACTAAAAAGTGCATCAAGTGAATTGATTTCACAACCTACCAAATTTACACTGCAGGTGAGACTGAACGATGTATGCTGAGCTCACAACTTCATCGCTCACCGGATGATGAGAAATTCAAAACAACTTTTTATAAAAAAATAATTATTTTATTTGAATCATATAAGGGTCTGTCCATTTCAAGTGTTCCATAAAAAAAATAATTGGTTGCTTGATCATTTTATAATTAAATGATTTTTTGTTTGTGGATTCCTACATGATTACAGAGTCCAAGAATAATATTTTTTTTCTAACTCCGATGGCAGCCATTTTTGTTTTACGGCACACGCTGATTCTTGGGTTTGTAGGGGTTTCCGATAACTTATATTACTCAGAACTGGTAAACTCTAGGTTAAAGAAACAAAAACAATTTTATTCAGGAAAAAACAGCCTACATATTTTGTCTCGTACTTATTTAGTGAAATTTGCATCCAAAATAGTCAAAATCCACCTAAAAATATGACATCTAAATTGACAATTTTTCAATTTTCAAAGGCATGTTGCTCCATGAAGGAATGTACAAGGGTAGTCCCAAAAGTACCCGACCTAACAAAGAAAACACAAAAATATTGAGAAAAAAATATTTTTATTTCTCAACATAGTCTCCTTTCAGCTCGACACACTTTTCCCAGCGATGTTCAATAGCTTCGATACCCTGTTTATAGTGAGAACCGTCAAGCGCCTCAAAATAGCCATCAACCGCAGATTCCACCTCTTCATTGTTGGCAAGTCTTTTACCACCGAGATATTTTTTCAAGTTTGAAAAAAGAAAATAATCAGAGGGGGCTAAATCTGGCGAATAGGGTGCGTGAGGAAGCAGTTCGAACTTTAATTCATTGATTTTGGCCACCGCAATAACGGATGTGTGAACTGGTGCATTGTCTTGATGAAACAACACTTTATTTTTCGCCAAATGCGGCCTCTGCTTTCGCAAAATTATCCCACGCACATCCCAAAAAACTGACGCCATGACCTTACCTGCAGATGGAACTGTCTTCGCCTTTTTTGGAGCCGATTATCCCCTTTCAGTCCATTGTTTTGACTGTTCCTTCGTCTCAGGTGTGAAGTGATGGACCCATGTTTCATCCATGGTTATGAATCGACGCAAAAACTCGGCTTTATTGCTGTGAAACATCGCCAAACACTCGATTGAAACATCCTCATGACGCTGTTTTTGTTCCATTGTGAGCAAACGCGGCACCCATCTTGGGCACAGCTTTCTCATGTCCAAATTTTCAGTCAATATGCGATGTACAGCACTTTTTGAAATGCCTACCATGTCTGCTAGTTCGCGCACTTTCAATTGACGGTCATCCAATACCATTTTGTTGATTTTCTTTACCATTTCTGGCGAGGTCACCTCGTTTGGTTGACCACTGCGATGTTCGTCTTGGCAGCTCGTACGGCCTCATTTAAACTCTGCCACCCAATATTTTACTGTTGTAAACGAAGGAGCAGACTCCCCCAGAGTAGAATCTAGCTCGGCATTGATATTGGTTGGACTTGGATCTTTCAAATGAAAGTATTGTATCACATAACGATGACCAATTTTTTCCATGTTTACAAATTCACTGAGAGCGTTCACTATTGATGGCAGCCAAACAAATACTAAACAACGTAGCGTCTTAAAACTTGAAACTTAAGCTTTATAAGTTAAGTACTTTCTACCATAGTAATTTTTTAAAGCAACAACCGCCATCTATACGTCAGGTTGGGTACTTCTGGGACCACCCTCGTATTATAATATCAGACTTAATTTTTTGGCGGAGTATAGCTACCTAAATATACTATACCAGGTCTGTAAATATGAAACCGGAATTTGCTCATAGATGGCTCTAGTTGTCAATGTAGTGACTGTGAAACCGCATGATTGGCGCCTTTTTCTAGTGTTTACATTTGTCAAAGACTTTGCACCCACAACAATACAAGTTTAATACAACTACATACGTTTTCATAGCGTTGAACATGTCTGTTTTTGTGCCTGAAAACTACAATATGCGGACAGCATTGATTTTCTGTTACCATTTGAAGAAAACTGCTACAGAATCGCATCGAATGCTTGTCGAAGCTTACGGTGAGCATGCTCTTGGTAAATCACAGTGCTTTGAGTGGTTTAAAAAATTCAAAAGTGGCGATTTTGACGTGAGAAACGAAGAACGTGGAAGACCACCGAGAAAGTTTGAAGATGCAGAATTGCAAGCATTGTTGGATGAGGATGACGCTCAAACGCAACAACAACTCGCGGATCAATTCAATGTGACACGAGAAGCCGTCTCCATATGTTTGAAAGCCATGGGAAAGATCCAAAAGATGGGAAAATGGGTTCCACATGAACTGAATGAAAGACAGCAGGAAAACTGAAAAACCACTTGCGAAATGCTGCTCGCCAGGTACAAAAGAAAATCATTTCTCCATTGAATTGTGACTGGTAATGAAAATGGATATATTTCGAGAATCCTAAGCGTAAAAGCTTTCATATACAGACCTGATATTTACAACAAAATTCCACACTGAGATGTGCTCTTTTTACAAGTTACAATTTTTCAAAAACGGAAAATTTCCAAAAAATCTAAATTTTGAAGCCTTGTATCGGTGTTGGGTTTAAAATCTGCGTTTCCATATTTGAACTTTATCACACTTTATAAAGTAATCAATTTTATATTTATCCTCCTTAGGTGCTATCTAAAGATGGAGAGACTGTAGTGGGCAAGATATCCAAGCAGTGGTCGGGCATGCTAAGGGAGATGTTTACCGATGCAGACTATTTCGGCATCACATTCCCCATGGACCTGGATGTCAGGATGAAAGCTGTGCTGCTCGGAGCGTGCTTCCTTATTGTAAGTAAAATTTATAAAATCTTATAACCTTCTGGTGTACTTGTTGTACACAAGCTTGATTTATATATGGAAGTGAAGTCTGAACGGTAAAGAACAATGACAAGAACAGAATAAAATGAGAAATACGAGTCTTGCCTTAAGACACGAAACAATTTTACATTCTATTTATGATGCATTCCAAGTTAAAAATTCTAGACTGAAAATGACACTATATACCATATTGTTTTCTATAAAAAAATCTTTGTATGGTTAAACCTCACAACGTAGTAAGTAAACTTTTTTTTCTCTATCTATATCGATCATTTTTCGAGAGGAAGGGAAAACTTTGTGAGTGCACTAAAAGTCCACCTGTCGGACACTGCTAAATTTTTCAATTATCTTATAATAAAAAGAAAAAGTATTATTATAGACAAGATTATCATATACAGTAGACACTTGATTATTCGGATTGCATTAACACGTTCACTGCGTCAAACACGGCTCCCGTGTCCATACAAATATTTTGTATGGACATGGGAATCCTTGAATGTTTAGTGCACTCATAAACGTCTCCCGATAAGGATTCGTCGCCGGTTTCATGTGTTTTGAAGACACGAAGGAATACACTTGTATATGATGTTTCAATAGAAAGTAGAATTTGATTTTTAACAAAGTTATGGGTTTTCAAAAATTCGCGAATTTTCAGCATCTCTGTATGACATTAAGTATTTTATACGCAGTACCGTGTTAACGGGATTACGGATTTACTGTGGCAGAAAAAAATTCAGATTTTTATATTGCTTCAGTTAATCCGCAACCTGATAATCAAGAGTCTACAGTATATATGTGTATGTGGGTGTGTGTGTATGTGTATATGTACATTTATACCTATTATAAAGTTTAATTTTTAATTTAGATGAAGTAAGAGATTAACAACAATAGCTTATAATAAAATAGAACAGTTACATGAATATGCTGTAACAAAAGTTTATGAATATGGTCTCGCTCTCTCAAAATATCTTATTGTGCTGTACTCGCCCTTCTTCGATCACATCGATGATAACACATCGATCAATAAGTCCCGGTACTAACCAACAGATGGCGCCTCTTATAACAAATCCATACCATTCTCAGTTAACCCTTTAAGTGCTGGAAGTTATTAGTATGGCCGTACCCAGCAGCCCGTGATTTTTTCAACAAAAATAAAACCTAAAAAAATTATACTTTTTGTATACAGATATAAAGGATATTATGAAAACTTACCAAATATATACACCGTGTGGCGTTTGAGTTGCCGTTCACTCAGAAAAACACAGTTTAAATATTCACAAAATGTCAGGGTTGTCACAAACTTGACACAGAAAACACGTTTACTTATAAATATAGTGGAATATAATATACTTTGTAAACTAAAATCAACAAATTATCTGTATGATGTATAATAAAGCACAAAAGGTAAATGAACTATAAAATAAAACTAAAAAGTCTATATAAACGTCGTATTATGCCGCAAAACTACCGCCAATAACCAAAGAATACATGAAAACACACTTTGTAAATAAATACTTTGAAAAATTAACAAAAATAACGCATAAAAGTTAAAAATCAACCATTGAATAAAATTGCAAACGAAATCATTATAAATCATCGCAATTATGACGGAAAAAACTGTAGTCGGTAACCCTGTATCGGAGACACGTATTGACTGTCAGTGAAAACTTTTAGAAAGATGACTATAACTTTGATAATATCAGTAAATTGTAATATTTTAGTATTTCTTGACCATCCCAATAGATGTCCCTATGTGTTCTAATTTATAAATTATTCCAATATGGATTTGATATTGGCTTGCGACAAGCTCAAGAGAGAGCGCGTTTACGCGCTCGTGGCAGCGAACCGGTTAATACCAAGCTTTAGAAGTTACGTGTCAAACTTTCATGACATTCCGACATTGTGTCATCGAGTTACAGTGGTTTTAGTGAAGCTACTTTTGCTATTTTCAAAACAATGGAAAAAACCGAATTTCGTGTGTTGATAAAACATTGCTTTTTAATGGGAAAAAATACCGTTCAAACTCAGCGATGACTTGAAAAGTGTTATCCGGGCTCTGCTCCGTCGAAAACAACCATTTGTCCAACAAAAAGATGCTCCAGTGAAAGAGATTTGGCTCCAATGAAGAAGTGATTGCCGAAACTTATGCCTATTTTGAAACCAAAGATAAATCGTTCTACACGGCTGGCATAAAAAAGTTAGGAAAGCGTTGGAATGAATGTATCGCTCTTGAAGGAGACTATGTTGATGAATAAAGAAGAATTTTGGCAAACAAATGTTGTTTTAGTAGTTAGTCCAGGGAATTATTGATCGATGTGTTATGATATATGAAGTAAGGTGAACGACGTAGGAATTGTGACAATGTTAGGCTACTATTGGTGATATGTTTGAATTTTCCATCTAATATTTTCAAACCACGTATAAGAGGGGACTGTATAGATCTTTGAAGATATAAAAAAAATTATTTGGCGAATTTTTGAAAAGCTTACAATGGTTACATTAATTATGTTTTTTTTTTCAGGATGCTATGTTCTTCGAGAAATCAAATAACCAAGAGAGGGATGGTCTAGGAATGATTTAATTTTTTTCATAGGTCATCAAAATTTTCCTCTTAAATGAGCTAATTCGTTTTTGAGAATAAGTCAAATCTGTTGAGCTTTTTTTGTCAATACTCGTTATTATTACATTAGTATTGCAAATTACATTATGGTTCTAAAAGATAATTTAGTATATAAAATTATATTTAAGAGAAAACAATTATATTGCTTGTTGGAAATTGCCATTCAATAAATGAGAAAAACTCCACTAAGAGAAACATAAGTCACGTGACTATACATTTTCCCTTTCTTAAGTTGGTTGTGGGATTGTATCCTACTTACAGAACTATTTTTAAGTTTTTCAAGGAAAGTCATAACATTTTTTAATGTCACAACATATTTTCTTCTCACAAGCATTTGTACATTTTTTTTTAAATTGCAAGCTATTATTTAAGATTGTCACAAAAAGATGTTTTATTAACTTTATTCCGATTCAGCGCAAAACAACTCAAACTGTATTTAATTGTTACGTTTTAGGTTAATTTTTTGATAAATTTTTTACTATGTTTAAGATGTTTTGTATTTGATTGTTTAATAATGCAAATGTGTGACTGTTACCATTGCAAATTATAATTTTTTGTTTAAATATAGGACAATACAGGTAGCCTTCGGTTTACAGTAGGTTGAATTTCCCTGATTCACAATAATGGCAGTTAACTTGGCATTTTGGCCAGACACCTTTATGAACCTTCCCTGAAACCTATCAACACAAATTATTATCAGCGTATCCTTTCAGTCATGGACACTGATAACTCTCTGAGGCTGACCAGGACCGGAATCAATGTTCTAACGTGAAACGAAGCATATTGCAATTCATTGGTCATTTATTAACCGTTTGAGTGCCATTGTTTTTTACTCATATATACTTAAAAATGCCAAGGAAATCTTTGTTTTTTATGTCATTTACCCTTGTCTTGAAAAAAAAACTGTATCTCTTCCAAAAATTGTCCAATTCTAATAATTTTTTCGGTGTTTTCTTTATAAAAACATGTAAAAGGGTAATAAAATACAAAAAAAATATGGAAATATATATTGTAAACAAAAATTATAACAAAAACTAGAATCTAAAAGTAAAAAAGTTAACATGTGCGCTTTCCCGCACAAACTCCATGAAGCCCTTTCTTACAGCGGGCACAAATCAAGTTGCTCCTCTTCACAGCGCTGCGATCCTTGCTGCTGCACACTACGCAGCGCCGTAATTTACGCCCGGGTAACTTTTATAATCCAATACTTCAAGGGGGAGATGAAGTCTGAGTAGCAGGTTCTGGTCTATTTTTGTGGAGCAACCATTTCTCTTCTAAATCATCAATTATACTCGATGTAAATTTCAATCTTTTCATTTTTTTGTCTGCATATTTCTCACTATACAATATAAATGCATTCACCACCATCCTTCCAAATATTATACATTGAATACAACCTTTTTCTAACTGAAATCTGTTTCGTGCAAACATTCTTCCAACCCATGGAATACATCTTGATCCTTTCATCCGATAAGATAAAATAGTTGGCCTCCTTGTGATGCCCATTTCCAGTATAACGGCAATAAATCCTCTCATTTCTGGGATGGTGACTGGCTTCCACAATTTTGTACAAAATTGAGGCTTCAAATTTGGATGATCTTGCAAAAACTGTGCGGCGTAACGGTTAGTTTCAACAACCATTTTTTTTATAAGAGCAGCCGTAAAGAACAAATTGAAGAAATCAATAGGTTTTGCGTTAACTGGTGGGGTATGTTTTGGTCCTGGTAGTTCGCAAAATACGTGCGGAGTTTGTTTGCTGTATTGCGTATCCGGTGGTAGGCGTCTGAATTGGGTCGAGGTCACATTGTCATTTTCGCAGTCCGGTATATCCTCCGTATCAGCAAAATAATAGTTACCATCACTATTATCACTCTCACTCAAAATTTGCATTACGCGGTGTGAGCGCACCACAATGTCACTCCCGCTATCACTTGCTTCACAACTTGAAGAACGATAATTTTCACTCGAACTGTTTTCGTATTCCGACATTTTGGGTTAAAAAAAATCTTTTCCCAAATCCTTCTTATATTGTAATTACTAATAATATTATAATATGCACTTTATGTAACACATAGAAAGGTAAAAAAATACTTATGCGTGCGAGCGACCTCCCCTGTTGCGTGCTAAACGGCAACTGATTTTGGGCGCGCTATCGCGCTCCTGGCAATTTTGGATAGTACGCGCAAGCGCGCGATCGCGCGCCTCGGCACTCTAACGGTTAAGAAAGACAGAAATGTATCAGCAGGCAACTTGGCATACTTACTCAAAAAGAAAGTTTGAACTTCATTGGAAAAGTAGAATCAATGTAAAAAAAATTGAATTAAAATTATTTTGCTTCTTTTACATATTTCAGACAATTTTATTTTTGCATTTTATACATCCCATTAAATAGTGCATTAATTTCTTAGCTTTGAATGTAGCGATATTATATTTTTATGTCTGCTAAATTTCTCAGCATGATGTGTATTTTCGTAAAATTTTATTCGCAGTGAATGTGTTATGAGACCTGCAACTTAACTCATTAACTTTGCAACACGTCATTACGTTAATTTTACATTGATTTTTTTGCATCAGTTCTTTCAGGAACGGAATGTCAGTGTAAATCGAGTGTTATCTGTAATCATTTTTGTATATTATTGAACTTCAATTTGTATTTCAGAAAACAGTTCCAATTTAAAATTTCTTATTTAAGTTTACTATTATTAAATATTTATAAATTTTAACATTGTTAAATTTCGCAAACATTGTATATACATTTTTTTTTCTGATGTTTTCACTTAGTTTGATAATGTTTGTTTTTATAAAATTATAGTTGTATTGTAAAGAAGAGTATATAAATCTATAATATTTAAGGAATATGTTACAGACAACTGTTCTAATCTCCAATATATATATTATGTTACTTTATAACATGAAACATATATTATAATACAAAAAACTCGAATATGGATTATTCCTAATAGATATAAAACCATTTTAAAAATATTCTGTTTATACATTTATTTGTTTAAGTGATACTTTTATCAAATTCATGTTATTTTAACGACTGACAGACTTTATTACATTACTGACTGCACAAGATTATCTAAAGTAAGTTTTTTAATATATATATATATATATAATGTCCATTTTCTAATTAAGTAAAAAAAAAAATATTGCCTTAATATCTATATTTTCTTTTAAGTAGTTTTTTTTTTCAAAAGAATATTAAAAATTATATATTAGGGCATCTTGGAAGCAAACTGGCAGAATATTTCGACTTGACTTTGTGACATACTATTTTGTATTTTTCCTTTTGCTATAAATAATTACACACAAATTACTAATGCCGAACTTCCATTAAGTGGCATTCGAAAACTTTTAATTTAAATATAAATTTATTTCACAAAGGCAAAATAAAAAAAGGTATTATATAATGATGGAAATACTTGTTTATTTGAATCTTATGCTGTAACAATTTATATATTAAATATGGATAATCACAATTTGTAAAAACTTACTACACACTAGTTTTATAAATGATATTTTTGGCTTTTATTCTAAACCTATCAAATTAATTTATATACAAAAGGGGAGAATAAATTAGTAAAGTATGAAGATATATTGCTTCTGATCCATCAGCAAACACCTCGTTCCAAAATTAACTAGTGTAGAGATAATCTATCAAAATTCTTTGGAATAATAATTGGAATTGTATTGAAATTAAAACAATTTGATAAGAGTAATGTTTTTTTATATTCAACTTTAATACTGGCAATGGGCATCATAAAATAATATGATTGTAATTGATGAGATAATATTGCCAAACTTACATTATACCATGAAGAAATTCTTGATAATAACTGATATTTTTGTATCAGAGGTAATTTTGTGTGGAGTTAAATGAAATAATGAACATAGCTATGATATTTGGTTGGTTTCTGATTTATGTAAAATTGGTTAAATTGACTGAAGTCTAAAAGTTCATATGTTTTTCAAAATTACTCAGATATAAATAACATTTGGAATCGCACAAATGTCTATTTTAGGTTAAATGGTATAACTTAACAGCACTTAACCCTTAACTGAACTTATTATTTACTGAACTTTTAATAAACCCCTTGTACTGAAATAGTGAGTCACACTTGTGGTCCGCTTTATTGAGTGTTTTCGACAGCGAGGTACACTTGTGATAATTTTATATAGATGTTTTTGATTTTTTCTCCACATTTTCTGTTACAAATCCGTTTGTTTCCGTCAAATTGTGAATAAAAAAAATGTTTATTACATATATAAAATTGTCACAAGCATGGTTATATGTGTTAATTGGTTATTCAGTGTGATGGGGTTAATCAAATTTATAGGAAAATAAAGTTTCAAATATTTATTTGGTTGTCATTTTAAACTTATCAGAAATTGACCAAAAACCATCGATATTATATAAAATTTGTTGAAAATTTCTATTTGAAAATAAGTGGTAAGAATTTATAGCATGCTAATTTTATGCAGCTGAAGTTTTCGGACAACATATAGACATTACAAATAATTTATATAACAAAATATAACTTACAGCTTCATTCAGAATCAGAATATTTTATTCTGATTCTGCTCGATTAAATAGGATTAATGCCTGGTTTGGCTTATTCCAGGGTATTTACTCAACTACAAATAATCTGTAATAATATTTTTTTCAAAAACCAATTTGACATTGTTACGCATATGTTTGAAGCAAGCCTTATTTTGAAATTTTGAAGACTGGTCTTGTAGAGTGTGATTCGTGAAAACTATTTACAAATGAAGATTTACAATATTTATACTAATAAAGTTAATTATATTTAATTAAGCATTGCCGAGTCTATTTTTATATGGGGTAAAATACCCTAATTGCGAAGTGGAATTGAAATATTTGACATCTAATTTTCAAAGTTAACATCCTGACCTTTTGTGTAATCCAAAGAATCCACCGTATTTTTAGCATCAGCGCTACCTTATCGTATGATGCATCAGATATTGTTATCATAGAGATTTGATGTAACATTTGGCAGAAAATAGATTTTTATTGTTTAAAATATTTCTATTGTGTAAATGCTTATGAAATGTTCAAAAATTCGTAAAAATCATTAGGCAGAATTCTTACATGACCACAGGCTACTGTGCTGTCTTCGAGTCACCCTTGAATTGACCGTAGCATGCGTGTGGTACGATAGAGCTTGAATACATTGTTTTATGGAGTATCAAGTTGTTAGGTTCGCTGGCTGTGGATTTTAGATGATTGGTTGATAATTATGATGGACACACAAGCTCGCAGTATGACCAAGATATAGTGAATACAGTCCCACAGATTTTTCATAGTAGAAATATTGAAAATCTGTCTGTTGTTTTTTATTTACAGAGAATATTTTATATAACACAATATTTTATATAAGCGAAAAAATACCTTTTAAACTTTCAATAAAATTTTAAATAAATTTTTTGTCACCATCAATATCAATATAGTATTTTTTGCAATTATTACATATTCGTATAATAAACTGCATTTGTTTTCACACAACTGTGACAGCATATTAAGCAAATTTTTCAAAAGACTATTGTAAACACCGGACAATATGAAAGTGCTTTTTTGTTTTCTTACTTAATTTTGATACAAACACTTTAAATGTATTATCTCCTGTGTTGTTAAAGCTACTTTGAAAAAACAGCACTTACAGTAGCTATTTTTAAATCTGAAGTAGCATGCTACTCAAGTATTCTAAGTAAAAATTATTCACAGCTTCTCTTGAATGAAGTGTGTTACTTGAATGAAGTATGTTACTTGGATGAAGTGTGTTACTTTTATCTTGGATGAAGTGTGTTACATCGATTATCCTGAATATTTCTTATTCTCCCTGGCTCCATCCCAACTCACTGTCTGCGAAGACTGTTGGGGTCAGCTCTCCTCGTCCTCAGGTTGTATGCTCTTCTGTCCCGGACTACATCCCCCTTATCCTGAATATTTGAAATTCGAATTTACCAATGATCTTGTACTTTTTCATGTTTGTTCATGAGGGTTTCAATGTTTAATTCTGCATTTTTTACTTATAGCTATTGATGAATATATTTTATGTATTATTAAGATTTATAATATTTAAGTATTTTTATAAATTGAATTTCAAATGGATCTTATTTTTATTTAAAAAGTGCTATTGAACATTAAATTTAATTGTTACATTATTCCACAAAGTATAGCTGGAAAAGTTTCAAACATTCTCTGTAATACAATGTAAACTGTAAAAATAATTATTATGGAATTTTACTAAGTAAAGTGGAATATATTTTTTTAGAGTTGAAATTATTTTAATACGTTTTGGGCTCTATCCAGGCCCTTTGGATTTAAACTTTTATTTCTTCACTTTTAATGATTGTATTCATTTTATTATACTGAGCCAACTGTTTATTTTATGTCTCAAATATACAATATTTAGAAATGTTATGTAAGTTTATATTCTATTTAGATAATATTCATATATAAATGGTTCATTTCTTTAATAAATGCATTACTTCTATAGAAAATAATGTTGCTATACATTTTAGATAAGTGAATTAATGTATGTTGTATCCTTCGATTACATTTTTTAATTTAATGTTCATTATTTGTGGGTAAAAATTAATAAAGATCTGAGAATCTTATTATTTGTGTTTAATCATTTTACAAATTGACATACGTCGTCTGTCTCACTCAGCTAGATGTATCGCTCTTTTGATGTGGTACTTTATTTCAGATTCAGTCCACCAAAATGATTCTCTTAATATGCTAAACTAAAATCAGTTAATCAAAGTTTCAAAAATTTTGTAGAAAAGAGGATTACATTTTTAGTCATTGATTTACATGTATTTGAAAATCAAATTAGGTATTTAAGAAAAAATTTATAACGTTATTTTTCTAAAATAATCACGAAGTTTCACGGTGAAAAGGTGGAGGAACTTGGTGTATTGAGATTTCCTTCAGTTTGTTGTAATTTTAGATGTATTTTGAAGTTTTAGAAATATGTCATCTCAATACCTGCCATTCAAATTATAGAAATTGAATCAGAGAGCATGCAAGTATTATTGGTAAAATGCACTGACCTTATTGCCTTGTATGCATATTCTATGTAGAACCATGAACATGCATTTTATTCTGTTTATCTTGCCATTTTGGTGCCAATATAAATGTATATCTTAAAATGAAAGTTGTAAAACATGGTATTTTTTTACCCCCAATTGGAAATGACAATCTGTATATTATATTTAATATAATCCTGAGTTTGAAAAATATACTTACACTTAACATGTCCTTATATATATATATAGTAAGTAATATAATTTTGAATAATTTTTTTTTTTATAGAACATTCAATATTGAACTCAGTTTATTTTATTTTATGAAAATATATTTGTTATATAACACTTTTTATGTAAATAATTTGTCATGTTAATATACTAAATCCATTTACATATATATTGGGTTACGACTAAAGTCTTCTAATGCAATTTTTTTATTTAAAACGAGAAGTCAACCTAATTATTTCACTATGACATTCTTTAACCGAGTAATTTTCAAATAGTCCATTTAAATTTTTTTTTTGTTTTAAACTTTTTGTTTATTGTAATATAAAAAAATAAGTTAAACTTTCTTTGATTTAAATCCATTTACTTATTGCGTGTCAACTGCATTTTGAATCCTATGATTCTGCCATAAATACACATGTCACTGATTTAACCATTTGACAGTTTTGCCCGAGCGGAACTAGGTCACGAAGTTTTTTTTTATACTGACGAGCCCGAGTCTCGTTCGGGCAAATCTTGTTTCGACTTGTTGGGAGTATATCTCCCGAACGTCGTTCGGGCAGATCTTGTTTCAACTTGTTTTCTCCGAACGGAATATATTTTCATATAGAATTTATTCGTTCACAGTTCATTGTGTTATGTCGCGTGTTAAAAATCCGACTTAAGTTGTTAATAAAAATGTTACCTTTTTCAAGAAATAATTTCAGCCTAGTCAATACTAACTTTTCCACACATGCTATTATAAAAATACGTATCTAGTCGTGCTTACTTTTCTAATTGATGAATTTTCTGTTAATTTCAACGCGCATTTTTTTTTTTAAATAATTGACTTCAATATATTTATGGTATGTCGGAATGAAACAAAAATATCAACCTGAATTGATGGTTTCTTTATATTTTTATTATTTGGTCACTTCTATAAAGTATGTTTACTTATCCTCTCAATAATTTATGAGATTCTATAACATAAATTGAGACTTTTATTAAGCCAAAAAGTATTATATCTCATGTTTATAAAAAAAGTCTAACTTGAGGTATAAAATTTATTGTAATGGTTCTAAAAAACAGATTTGTGAATAGATAGTTCCTAATTGGCAATAGAGAAATTAAGTTGATGTAAATTTTGATTTAAACGTGAAACAAATCCTCTGAAATTTACCTAACATGAGTACCATAAATTTGTTACGAATGATTAATACAGTTATGCCAACCAAAAATATTAAGTTATTTTAGTGGGAATGCACCTTAATTTTCAACAATGTTCATAAGTCAGAATTGATCACCATGTATAATTTTTTTAGGTTTTAATTGGTTGTGTTGTTAAACTCTGGTATTTCAAGGCTAAATTGCATTGTAAACACCTACTATATGTTATTTTATCTTCCAATAAATATATAAAAATATTTATCTTTCAATAATTTCATTTAATTTCCTATGGTTAAAATTATCTTATATCCCTTTCATATCATGTAAAATGTATTGCTGAAAATTGTAAATGGTGTGATAAGAGACGAGCTATGAAAAATATTGAACGAATATGTATTCAATGTAAACAAATATGTAGTAGTCATTATGCATCGAAAGTAAAACACATATTAGTATAAATGGTACATTCATTGACTGGTTTAATACTTCGATAGGGGTAAAGCAAGGATGCATTATGTCACCCTGATTGCTCAATATTTACATAGATTTGTGTATGAACTACAGACGTCGATTGGTGGCATATAAATGTAGAAGGGGAACGTATGCAGATGACGAAGTGTTGGCGGAGAGGGAAGATGAATTGCAGAGTTTGATAAGAAAATTGTATGAGATGCGAAGAAAAAGATCTGAGAATGAATGTTGCGAAATCCAAAGTAATGGAGATTTGTGTCGGTTATTACAAATGATTTGAGTCAGTTTTTACTTAAAAATACAAATGATTTGTGAGTTATTACAAATTAGAATTGCTGATAAGTTATTACAAATGTCGAATGGGAATATATACTGATTGTTGTATATAGACAGTGTTGGCAGAGGGTGACAATAAATAAATTGTATGAGAGATGCAAAGAGAAAGATCTAAGAATGAATATTGTCTAATCCAATGTCAGGGTGATAGAAAAATGAAAGGAGAAATAAATGCGATATATGGTTGACTTATGAAAGATTGGAGCAAGTTGAGGGAATCTGCTATTTGGGTAGTATTTTCTCGGATGATGGGAGAGTTAAGAAGGATATCGAATGATGTGTAGCAATAGGAAACAAGGGGTACTAAAGGACATACGAGTATACTCGAATTAGACATTATCAAAATTTGCTAAGATGATACTCCACAACATTTTGGTGCCAAATTTGTTGTGTGGGAGTGGCATGTGAACCTGGAAAAAGACAGGAATCGAATTTATAAAAGACCTATTAAGGTTTTTTTTTATGCGGAAAAATTAAATCATGTCATTAAGGAAGAAGTGTGAATTAAACATCATTATGGGAAATTTAAATGCTAAGATTCGTAAAGGAGCTTCCGGAAGATGTGTTGGTGGGTATGAACTTGGAAGTCAAAATGAAAGAGGCTATCACTTACTTCAATACTGTCAAAAAGAACTTGTTCTCAGTAGCATATTCCCTCTGCCTCCAAGAAGTATACATATATTTCAGTACTTGATGGCAGGATACCATAGTGAGGAGTCAAATAGACTATGCATTAACTAACCAAAGATTTAGAAACAGTAAAGGCAGTAAAACCATATCCAGGGGCGGATTCTGACTCAAACCATAACCCAGTTGTAGCAAAGATAAGATTAAAAAGGGTAGTAAAAAAGTAAAAAGCTAATTTGGATAATTTACAAACTCGACAAATATTACTGGAGAAGGTTCGTAATGAAAAGGGCTTTAGAATGAATATCTCAGACAAAATTATGATTTTCAAAAATTGAAATATATCTTTTGTTATAAATAATGAAATTGTTAAGCAAGTCTAGCAATATATCGGATGCTCACTGAACGATCAATGGCACTAGTTAAGCAAGAGGTGCTGAAAGCAATTCACTGCAGTCCTTAAGAAAGAATGTAGGTACTCCGTCTGGCCCAACTGCTTTGGTGTTTTTCAACTTTATTTGTTTGAGTATATCAAATGTAGTGATGCTTAGGTAAAATACCGAGGAAGTATGGTGTTCATCAAAAACATATGCCTCGGAGTCCCTACAATAAACTGATGAAAAATTATTTGTGATTGCAGAAGATATTTCAGGACCTGTTTGCCATCTCAATTCATGACATTAAGCACTGGAGAATCGTTACGCATGGATTTAACGTGGTCCAAAATAGTTTTGGTTTACGTAACATTCGACATTCTAAGTTCCTTATGAAGTTCTTATAAGCCGTATGAATGTTATGTTTGAGCTGAGCGCGAGAACTTTTGAACGCATCGTAGCCACTCAGACAAGAGTGTTCCCATTTTCGGTGAAGAGAATCTTTAAGTTTAATGTTCCTAACAAATTCACTTGTGAACCACCTCGGGTATTGCCACTTACGCAACTCTTAAGGTTTTACGGGAAAACACTCATCAAATACACAATAAATATGTTGATACAAATATCGTCGCTTAGCTAACAACACCGCGGAAGTCGAAAATTAACGGTTTTCACATTTGAATGTCATTGGATAGATCTTTTTAGCGCGCGTCGAACCATCAACGAGATTCTAGAAATTTTAGCTTTTAAAAGGTCGTAATTTAAAAAAATGTATCACCGCGCAAGTCCGTTTCCTCGACAACACCGCTCAAGTCTTCATTCCGTCATAATATTGTGTTCGATTTGCAACTTTTTGCTCCATAAAAAGTCGTGTTCTCAGTGATGTTCCCTATTACGGGGATGTGGTGGAAAATAAACAACGCCAAAGGCTACAAAGAATCAACGGCTACAAAGAATCCAAATAAATGGCAACGAAAACTAAATAAAGAGCTAAGGATGAAAGGTGAGAGTTATTTAGGATACAGGTGAGACAGAAAGGCAAGTCAAGATGACAAATTTAAAGTGATACAATACGTGTTTAAGTGTGCTCGGTCTATTGAACCACCATGCAATTATTCATTTTGCAATAACCGAAACTCAAACTCACATGGAATAATAAGTAAAAATTCACGAAAACAGTTATTTACATTATGTAATAATATGAATAGGAACCAACGGAGAGCATTTGTATGCTCTCATGTTTTGAAAATTGAAAAGAAGATAACAAAATATCGAAAAGAACTGAAAGCCGTACATATTTTCTCACTATCGATAAACAACGTTACCAAGTACGTAAAAAATGTTCTTGGCTACAAGGAGTGGTTCATTAGATACTGGTAGGGAAAAATTAATTGTGCCATGCCTCCAGATTCTACAACTTCTCAGAAAGGACGAAGAGCACCGAAGTAAAGTGATTCTCAAGAATATTTAGAGAACTTCTTAGCGGGTCTTCCAAAGACGCCGTCCCATTACTGCCGCACAAGTACGTCGAGGGAATATTTGGATCCAATTTTCCAAAACATGACTGTCTTGTATAATAAATTCAAAGAGACGTGTGAGTTCGAGACCAAAGAGTGTGTTGTAGCCATAAAACTGGAAACATTACTGACGAAGAGTACGTGCAACACATAACAAAAAAGGATCAAGCCAGGAAAAAAAAATATACTGATAAATCATATGCACAAGCAGAAATATGTCATGTGTTCACACAGTCGTTCTTCAAGATAGTGCTATTTATTATAAAACTAAACTAGTGTCCACAATTCCACATTGTACAACTTGGCAAACAAAGAAGTGATGTGCTATTGGTTTGATGAATCCAACAGCACGCTTGAAGCCTCAGTATTTGCATCTTGCTTACTTGATCATTTAGATAAGCTTTTAGGTAAAAAAAAAATTGCCTTTCATATTATTTTCTGATGGATGCTGTGCTCAGAATCGCAATTCCACTTGCAATGCTGTTTTGCGCTTCTCAATAGAAAAAAATGTAGTTATTACTCAAAAGTACCTAGAGAAAGGTCACACCCATATGGAATGCGATTCTGTTCACAGCGCCATTGAATGTAAACTGAAAGGTAAAGAAATTTATTTACCGGACCAATATTCGTCTATAACCAAGACGGCCAGGAAAGGTCCTAGGCCTTATGAATCTCAACTTTTGGAATACTCTTTCTTCACCGATTTTTCGAAAGATTTGGTCTATAAATCTATTCGTCCCGGTAAGAAGGCCGGTGACCCTGTGGTTACAGATTTATGCATGTTGGAGTACAGACCTAATAGCACAATATGGTATAAACTTATTTCGATGGTGAATTACAGCCTTTACCGCAACGTCCCATACCAATTCACAGTATAAAGCCAATAAGCCAACTTCCGAAATTGTACACATCTCGATTACCCATTTCAGACCGAAAATATAGAGACTTACAAGATTTAAAAAGCGTATTGCCATCTAGATGTCATTCTTTCTATGATAAATTACCACGTACTAAATAAATATTATGTAATGATTTAAATTTAAGAAAAATTCAACTATTCCTTCGAGTTTTAAATTTGTTTAACTTAAAGAAAGGACTGAAAAACGCGAGTGAACCGATTGAGCTAATTTTTGACTAGTGAGTAGAGTAGGCAAGATATAATTTTACTAAGTCATTTAAATAATATTTGAATTGATTCTTCTGTTTTTAAAATGAAGTTACCTACTCTCGATAATGTTATTTCGTGAAAAAGTTCTTTACCTCCCATTACCATCATATATAATGACTAACCGATTGATCTCGATGTGATTGTACACGTAGTTTCTATACCTAGTTTGTAAGACAGCGTAAGAGTTACAATATTACTTAACATATTATGTATGTATGTAGGTACTTTTCTAATTTGTGTAAGCAGATACCCGTTGTTGGAAACAGAATACTTGATAGAAAATAAAAATAATGTTTGAATTTTATTAATTTTTTATTGCACCACCCCTTAGCATCATCCTTCAGGTAACACAGCTTAAGTCTATTTTATTTTTAGTAAACACAGCTCAAGTCGAAATTAAACATGAAGCTCAACTAAAATATGCCTTTAAATGTATTAAAATGAACTGTTTATCCATAAATGTAGCACCTATTAAAACTGCAGTCCATTTCCTCTTTTATTCAATAAAATAATCAGTTTTTTCATCCTCCTGTAAAATGAAGAAAAATGACTTACGCGGTGTTGTTAGCTAAACGACGATATGCTACCGCCTCATTCACGTCCAAAATGGAATATAAGGGATCCCAGTTAATATCCCTTTTCTTCAGATATAAGGAATGGAAATCTTCTTCGTCAAATCGCCATTCTTTTAACACTGGATTGTAAAAAATTTTTGGAGATGCATTAATTTTATCCTTGATCAAGAAGACTGCGAGATTGAATTCTAGTGAAAATGGGTGGATACAGGACATGTGGCAAGTAAAATTGACGCTTTGACAAAATAAAGTACATAAAAAGGTTTTTTTTCTATTTATTGTTTTTTTTTATTATATTGTCCTTCACTGAAAAGGGACAAATAATTAAATAAACATAACTTAATAATGGAATTAAAAAATAAATGCTTTCATTCAAAACATATATCTTAATCTAGTTAGCATTTTCTAATACCAATTACAAAAAGGGTGCTGTACATAATTTGGTTCTTACACATCAATATCAGATGTATTTTTTATTTGATGCTAAAAAAATTGCAAATGAACAGTTTTAAAAAGATGTCATTCAGGGATAAATGTCAGATTGCATTGATTAAAGTTCTATATAAAATTCTTAATAAAGCTTTATGTCAAGCTGGCATTCTTAATCCAAATGAGATTTATCTTTTTTAGGATAAATAGGAGGCCCGCCAACTTGAACTGTTTCTTCTATAGCGAGATCTTCATTAAGTTTCTTTGCCAAGAAGTATATTTCAGCTAAAGCTATAATGAGGGAACACATCACACCTAATAAAAGACGGAAACCAAAGTCGAGATCGCCGATCATCAACTCGATCCCAATGAAACCAAAGAGAAATCCAGCTCCAACAGACAGTATGAACTGGAAAATCGCAATCAGGTGGGTGTTGATGGCCTTCACTAGAATAAAAAATATATAATTTTTACAAAGATGCACTGAAATCTAACATAAATTTAATTGTAAATGAAATGTGTTAAAATATACTCAAGCCTAATAGACATGATGTTATATTCCACAGAATTTATATTTTGACAACTTCAATTTCATTAGTTAATTGCATATAAAAGATGAGGGATATTATTTTCAAGTCAGCCGAACATAAATAAAATAAGTAAATATTAGCATGTGTTTATTAACCCTTCCCTTACGGTGATAAAAATAATACGCGTGCTCCGGTGTTGGGTAGTGAGTACGCAATAAAAAATTTGCGATTTTAAATCGGAAAAATAAGAACATTCATAGATAATCCCCTTAATTAATTATAATTGAAGTTAAAAATTATAATAATTGAGATTTATTTGCTGAAAACATTAAAAAAACCATCTGGCACCGCTCACCGAACGGGCGTACGTCTAACCTATTTGCAAGCTTAGAAGCTACTAGTGGCGCGGAATGTCAGTCGCATACCCCGGCGTTTACGCTTATGCTTGCGGCGTTGAGACAATTCAGCTCCTCGCAATTCAGTCTAGTATGCAAGAGTGAGATGCGAATATAGTGTCGCGCTTCCCGCATACTATTCACCTATCGTCAAGACGAGGCACTCGCAGCGTTTAAATGCGAATTTGTTTTCGATCTGTACAAAACACCTCGATGTAGTCGATAAATTCTGATTATTATTAATATTATTTTTTAAATCAATGCGTAAATATATTATGGAGGAATACCTAAAATCTGAACCTTGTATTTATTATATTTATAGAGATATTGATGGTTATTAGAAGCAACATGTAGAAGATACCCAACACAGGGAAGGAAAGGTTAAACAATGTCTAGCAGACACATGAACATTAAAAGACGAAAATAGCCGTATTAATCACTTGACAGTTTTGCCCGAGTGGGACTTGGCCACGAAGTTTCTTTTTATGCAGACGAGCCCGAGCCTTGTTCGAGCAAATCTTGTTTCGACTTGTTGGGAATGTTTTCCCGAGCGTCGTTTGGGCAGATCTTGTTTCAACATGTTTTCTCCGAACGGAATATATTTTCGTATAGAATTTATTCATTCACAGTTCGTCATTGTGTTACGTCGCCTGTTAAAAATCCGACTGTTAAGTGGTTAATGCAACACGTGTTAGAACAATGGTTTTGAGTCAATTTGATAAAAAGTATAAATGATTGAATAGCGAACTTGATAAAATTTTTAATTATTTGTATACAACTATGCATAGTATCTCATGAATTCAAAATTTATGAAAACATCATGGAATTTGTAAAAAATCGTAATCAAAATAACGCATTAAACAACAATCAACTAAAATTTGAATATCAAAACTGTAAAATTTTTCCTCACAATGTTTATTTATTCAACACTGCTGCACAATGGACTTAAAATTATTTATTATCTGTACAAATAGGGAAATCAATATTTTCTAAGTAAAATAGATAATACTGAAATTTAAACTTACTTTGATAGGCAATAGTATCTTCTGGTTGCCTTTTTCGTACATTATCAACATTTTTTGTCATGCTTCTGTAATCACGGTCACTCTGCTCCTTCCTTAATCTTACGCATCTAGCTTCAAGTACTGGATTGCGTTTGATTGTTTCATTTTCTGGAAGAAGTATCTCTGATCCTTCAAGAAGTTCATGGAGATAAAGTCCTTCCTTGGATTTTTCCAAATATGACGATAACCACTCTAAATCTTTGATAAACAAACAATTTTCAATTTTCAAATCATCTGATTTATTTGTCTCTGGAATCTTACCATTTTGTTTTGATGAATCTTTATCATTTTTGTTCGCATCAATTTTTGACTCTGGTTTAATTTTTTCATTGTTATTCGTAGTAGTATTCTCTTTGAGTATTGATTTCAATAATTCATAGTCTTTTGATTGCAAATAACAGTTAGTTTTGATTTCATTTATAGAATCTGTATTTACATCACCATTTAAAATTCTACCTGAACCTACAAACTTTTTTAGAGAAAGTGGTAAGTCCTTTATATCTAAATTTTTGATAAAATCAATAAGCTTTTTGGATGGAATTATTCGAAGTGAAGGATCTTTAATGTAACCCTTTGAATCCATTTTTTATTAGTCAAAATTAAAATATACTAAATCACTTAGTTGTTATATTTAGTTTGTGTTCCAAGTCTGCGTAAAAATCTTTCAATTCCTCTTCTTTCTGTTCAAATGCGTTATCTATTCTGATATACTTCTGTGACATATCTTCAATAAAATCGCACCATTCCTTTTTACGGTCTTCTCTATTTCTTTCTAGAGTATTATCCTGGAAAGAAAAAGTATATTAAAAACATATTAGATCTAAATAAAACATATTTTTGGATTTTAAACCTTGTATACCACTCGGACGCTATGAGCATGAAACTAAATACATTTTTACACAGTACAAGCAATGTTTATTTGTCCACAAATAAACAATCAACACCATACTTCTCATAATAACATCGAACTGATAAAGAAATCTGACATCATTTTCCTTTTGATCAAAGAAAGAAATAACACAGAATAAAAGATTTCTTTTAATCAAAGTAGTGGAAAAATTTAGGGAAAAAATAATTGATGAGCTGTGATATCAGTTTCTGAAGGTGAATAAATTTAGGAAGATTTCAGGATTTCGGAAGATTTCATTAAGCTCCTGGTTTGTGCTAATATGATTGAGTTTTTGTATGAATTTCCTGCGTTTAGTCTAGCTTCAATCTCAATTTCAATGTATTCCTCGATGAGATTTCGAAAATACTTCCAATGACAAGACCCTTTCAAACGTAATCAGGGAGATTGGCTTGGATAGATTACACTATAAGAGCTGATGACTCTAGGACATTCAGACTGAGGAAGTGCTAGTGGGTAGAAAACCTCGAGAGCGTCCATGAATTAGGTGGGAGGACAACGTGAAGAATGATGCAGTGCATTTGAGTGTTCCTAACTGGTACATCAGGATAGAAGTGCCTAGAGACATATTGTGAGGTCGGCCCAAGATTTTGATGGTGTGTAGCGCCATAGGAGAAAGCTAATCTTTTATATTGACAACCTCCGTGGCCTAGTTGGTAAGACACAGAACTTTCATCCAGGGGTTAGGGGTTTGATTCACTATAGTACCCAAAAAAAAAGAATTACAGTCTGATGAAAGAGTCCATCTGGTAAACAAAACAACTTTTCCTACAACACTTGTCACATTAGACTTGCACAAGTGTTGTTGCATCCTCACATGCGGTAGCATTGCCAACATATGTGATGATAAACTACAAATTCTGTGCCAAGCTAAAACTTGAAGGCTTGATTAATGGGATCGAAGGCAATGTCGTCTCATAACTATGCTCTTCAAAATGACTGCATCACCTATTTATAGTAGATGTGTTGAGGGGACAATTGAATGAAAAATACTGATATGGGTGGTCTAATATTTAGATTTGCTTTGCATACTACATCCCAAAATCCAAGTTTTTATTAGTATAAATTAATCTAATTACTTCTCTCAATAAAATAAAAAATATTTTTGTTCGAGAGTTGCTTTCCTTATCATAGGCAAATAAATATATAGGGTCTTTCAAATTGAGCGGTTTTTTAAATTCTTGGATAAAACACAGATGGTGTTGCGAACTTGTCTGGGTCTTGTGACAATTGAGAAGTGTAATGTATGACATTTATAAAAATGGAGTCATATACAATACAACACATTCAAATTGTTGAATTATTTTATGTATTGTAATCTCAGGAAACGGTGATGTTAATTGGCCACCAAGATCATGTGATCTGACACCGTTGGACTATTTTCTCTGGGGTTGCGTGAAAAGTCAGGTCTAGAAAAATGAGCCCCGATCAATTCCTGAGCAGAAGGACGAAATTATTCGCGTTATTGATCATTGTCATCGAAATTTTGGAGAAAAGAGTGAACATCTGTGGAACTGCAAGAGGCGGACGTTTGGCGAATATTGTTTTTTGTGTTTAAATGTCATACATTATACTTCAATGGCCAATAAAAAAATTTTTGGAAACAAAGCAAATTATGAGTTTTATTCAAGAATTTAAAAAGATTAAATAAAAAAAACCGCTCAATTTGAAAGACCCTATATATAAATAAAATATCAATGTAATAAAATGAATTACTTAACCTATATGTGACATAAATATTACGAAATAAATGCACTTACTTTAATTTTCTCTTCTTCAATAGATTTTATATTCTCACACAAATGTAGTGCTATATCTAATTTAGCAGACAATTCCGGTAAATTGATTGAAGAAAGTTGTTTCATGCGATCAATTTGATTGTCCTTTATTTCCGTTGCATTTTCAATCACAGAAAACAAATTTTCGATTTCGCGGTCCGCCCTTTTTTCCTAAAGAAAAATGAAATGTTATTTAATTACATTTTAAGATACACTTTTAGGCTACGTATACATTAAAATAATTGTATTACAAGTTTCAATACTATTTTATGTCAATTGTAACTTATTCCAGCATTATTATTTCATAAGATATGTACAGAATATGTTTTCTAATGAATCATTTCGATCCAAGTTGACTTACTTCGAACTCTCGGAGCATAAACTTAATCTCGCCGTTCAGGAAAGGTCTGTGGTCAAATAATCGCATCCAAATCTTGGCGCAATCTAATGAAATAAAATAAAACGATAAATTAGTTAAACTTGAGAAAAAAATTAACCATAAAATATATTTGACACAGATCATATGACAACGTACCTTTGTGTATATCTGACATTTTCTATAATGTTACAAGTATTTAGTAGAAAGTTCCATAAAATGCAATGGAAAGTTGATTTTTATTAACATTGAAAATGAAAATTAATCGAAAAGCTCTCAATTTTTTTTCGTAGATACCCTAAGAGTGTTAAACGTTAAAATTCGATACATATGATACGAACATTCATAAACATTTTTTTCATTTGTTATATTACGTAAAATTATCATTGAAAAAATAAACCACATTACTAAAATATGAACAATTTATAAAAATACTTGTAAAACGCACTAAATAAATAAATTGTAAGAATCGATTCCAAATGGAATTCAATTTGCTTGCACAATCTTTCGAGTATTTTATTTTCCTCTTTATTGTGACGTCAATAACGAGGAACGTAATTTACGAGTCTAATGTGGATAGGAGTTGGAGGGAAGTTAAAAGAGAGGATAGTGAAAACATATAAGTAGAAGGTTCTAGGTTCAGTGCCTTTCTACAATCCACGAGGTAAAATAAAAGCAAACAGGTAACCTACTGAATTAAATTATCACATCGTCAATAAAAAAAACGTAGATACACCCATCATTCGATGGACACACCACTTCAGCTCATAGTCAATCGTATTATGACCACGACCAATTTAAAATATTACGAAACGATGGTCATATACATTATATTACAAAATATTATTATATAATTAATGTCAATAAGCGTTCTGTGTATGTATAGATAATATTCATCTTTATTTAAAACTGTTCTTAAACTTAAGTGTTCAAAAATATAAAAAAATTTGTGTAATATATAAAGCAAGGATTAAAAATAAAATAAAACACAAATATGACTAATAAATTAATTAAAAAATATAAATTCTTCTTTTTCTTAAAGAAATATGAATGTTCAACAAAAATAATAGATAATAAGAAAACGAAAAATGGTTTAAAATTATTTTAAACTCATCTAATTATTGTTGAATTTAGAGACAATGCAATTAAAAGTTTTATTCCTTGGAAATCAAATCGTAAGGAAACTTTATATGATAGCAATACTAATTAGTTGAGTCAAAATGTATCCTTTTTTGCACAATAAAAATTTCAGCACGTTTCGGTTCGTCAATATTTTGTTTTTAAAAAAATATGTTTTTATTATGAAGAGCTCTCAAAAAATTGATTCTCTCTTTCCTATGTTGAAAAAGAAACTTTTTTGGTTCATTTTTTTATATATAACAAAGATATTCTTTCATAGATGGCAGTGAACGATAGTTTAGTTAATCGTTATGTCGTTAGAGTGCAGTATGACAGGATGCTTTGCAATAGAGATGGGAAGATTACTTTTTATTTGGGATTAGTTCTTTGTGAAGAATATAGCAAAATAGAAATATCACTTCAATTGCGGATATTTTTTTCAAAATTTTTGAAGTATGAAAACTTTTCTCAGTAATTTTAAAGCTGGAAATATTAATGTTGGGTTATTAATTTATATTGTGAGAATTATAACTAAATAAAATCAAACAATCCTATTGAACGAGAGAAAAACGTCACACTATGAGTTTGTCTGACAATTTAAAAAAACCACATAAATCTTCATGAAAAACATAACTTCATTTTCGAAAAAAAAAACCCTAATGCTAGCAATGTTATGAGTTATAAAGATGAACAGAAATATTGAAATAGTGCATTTTGAATTTCTCGTCAGTTTAAAAAGTGTTAAGGTGTAGAATTTTTTTAGAACAAAACATTTATGCAATATCAATTTAGTTTTCTAGTTTTATATAGACCGGTAACGTTTCAGTCGGTAGTTCGCAACCGAGCCATCTGTAGTTGCGAAAAAACGACAGTTTGAGATTGTCGAACGGGTGTATAGGTTTTGCGCCGTGTGTCTTTCGCGACTCTCGCCAAAATATACGGTGTTCGACGCTAAAAATAAATAAAATGAAGTGATGAAATTCAATATTGATTGTGTTTAAGTGTTTTCTCAAATCAACAAGTGTGTTATTATATTATACGAAACATGAAAATGTCCAAGTAGGGAAGTGTCAACGTAAATTTTGTAGTGAAGTGTCTGTGTATAGAAGTAAGTGCTCAACATGCCGGGCCTTATAGGTGTAAACGAATTTATAGAAGAGACTAGGGAGGATTACAATTCTCCTACAACTTCTACATTTGTGTCCCGCATGCCACAATGTCGCCAGACCATCCATTCGCTGGAGGAGGTACAGACAAATATTATTATTCTTTTTCTTTTGACTTAAAAACTTAGCATAAACAATAGCATACAAAGCTGGTAATGCGAATGTTTTGTGGCTTTTTAATTTGTTTAATAACAAAACAATAATTAAATAAACTCTATTGAAAGTTTGTATTATAAATTAGAACCTTATCTAATGTGTTTTTATGTTTTAATTTAACTTAAACAATGAATTGAAAATTGTCATACCCCCTTATTGAATACGTTTTGTTTTGTTTTGAACCCTAATGCAGTTTCTTTTAATTCGCATATTATTTAAAGTAAATTTTTATTTAATATCTAGATTTATCATAACTCTACTAAAAGTGTTACAAATTATTTATCAGTTGATTTTTTCGATCTGTTTACAAATATGTCACTGAGACAAAGCATTTATCTTTTAACTTATAACGCAAATTGACTGTTTCAAGTGACTATTCGACTACAAATAAACAAAGGTGGGCTCATAATATCATACATTTGAAAAGGTATTATTTTATCGTACCAGTAGATAAATGATTTCGAAATTTACCAAATTTAGTTAAGAGTTCGAGGGATAAACAAAATATTTATGATATGAACAAAAATGTTGAAATGATAACTGGGAATAAGACAATTTTAAACCATAGAAAGCCAACATGCTTCTTCCGGAAAAAAATCGACAAATCTCATACATTCAATATTGTTGTTCTATGGCATTGCATCCATATGATCAGGACAACGTAGCAAACCACTTAATACTGCTTAAGTTCATACACATCAGTGAAACATTTTCAACATATTTTGAGGTGATAATAACATACATCCAATTTTTCTTCGAATTGTAAAGGAAAACAGTTGTCTTTAGATTGTAATTGTTACAAATTTCAAAACTTGCACAGTATTGTGCAATTTCACGTAAGATTAATGCCCTCTAGACATTGTGCTATATTCCATACAATTTATTTTATTAACAGCTTCAATATGATTGCATAAAAATCTATTATTTTGAGGTCTGTTTTTTTTTAGGTGTGCTGTACAAAATGTACATATTACGCGTTTGATTTTTGGATCGTATCTCCTTCAGAACATTTGCATTCTGTCATTAGTATTCGTATACTAAAATCATCACATTATCATTTTCTCTAAATTCGTCGAATTAATATTCTCAAAATTATCGAATCGCACACAACTAATTACTCTTGTCAATAATTTATAATCATATAAAAAACCTTAATCATCTTTACAGGATAGGTATTGAAGATGATCTCGGTTGCGAGTGTGGCTTGGATGATGAAACTGTAGATTACCGTAGCCACATTTTGGCCACGTCCTATATACTCGTATGTTGCATTTCTTGCTTAGTTGCAGATTTTTTTCACTTATAGATCGATTGTAAAAATTTTCAATTTTTGATTAGTTGATGTTTTAACCGTTCGAGTGCTGAGATTCTATATATAGACGTTTTATACTATTAAAAAAATTTCCAGCAGTAAAGCAGTTAAATCGCTTAAAAGTTACGTCTTTTTTTAATTTAATTTATTATACTATATTAACTTTCTTATAATAGCATTTTTACTTGAAAAGTATGGTATAAATTATCCTTTATATAATTTTGTTTGTTTGTGTATATGTATCAAGTTTGTCAATCAAGTTCATGAACAATGTTTTATTACTTAATGGGAGAGTATAACAATCGAACGAGCTTCCAATATTGATAATTTAAACAAGTTTCTTGTTTTCAATATTTTTTTACTAGGCAATCCACCCACGCTACGAGTATTTGTGCTAATACATTAAAGCTAAAAATGCTAGTAAAATAGACGATATAATAAATTAAATAAAAAAAAAACAATTTTAGACAATTTATAGCTTCAACTGATTAAACTTGAAAAAAATAACAATCAATTGATGCATGGAAAAATTGTTCGTAGAAAGAAGAAACGCAACATTCATTCGACACAATATTTAATGATCAACAAAAGAGATGGTTTGTATATTTTAACCGACATATGTGTATTTGAAACTCGAAGAACTTTATAGTTCTTTATAGAACTAATGTTCTGAGGAATCGTGCATATATCCCAATGAAGCTATTTATTCTAATTTGAAATGTGAAAAGTATGAATTTTCAAATCAATCTCTAAATCTTCTTTTTTATTTTATGGAGCAAAACTTCTGAATGGAAGACAGGTGTTATATTACAGATGCAACACATATGAATCTGCAAAAACATCGTTAGTAAATCTGCCATCTACAATTGTTATGACGAGCTACTGCCATGCTTCATCTTGTTATCTTACTGAATTGTTATAGGCATGGCTGAATTAGCTTGATATAATATAGATAAGTCGACGGGGAACCAGCTACATGAAATTTTCTTGGAAAAATAGTATCATAAAAGTAATGAAATTCATGCCATGTGTTATTGATTCTTAATTCTTTAAAAACCTTCAACTGTTCAAACAAAACATTCAAAGACAAAGGCTCTCAGTTAAGATAAATGTATTTCTTCCGCCAACAATCACCTGATGGCATTTAACCGTTCGGCTCCATTGTGGTCAGTCACAACCAGTTCAGGCTCCGCTCTCCTCCCCTCGTCTCGTGTGGACTGTTGATGCAGTATGTAGGTCGCCACTCGCGACTAGATCTGCCCACAAATATTTTTCAAACACACCCATCTTGCGACTTCAACTATTTGAAAGCAATCCACTCCACTTCCTGGAAAAGAACAAGATCATTACATTAATCTGTATTCGTGACACGTTAATAAATAACTCCTTTTCGATACCTTTTTCACTTGCCGGGCCCCGATCATTATCTCGCACGAGGCTTGGAACAGGTTTACCCGGTTCGCGAATATTATTATTTCATCTGAATAATATTTCGGACAAGTGGCTATGACTGTTCCTCCATTCTTACTGCTCAACTGGCACAGCCGCGTTCAGTATTGTCCCACAGCCTACTCTACTTCAGGCATGGATAATGCTTGAAGTTATTTGCTGATCAACCTCTGAAGGAAGAATTTCCGTCTAAACAAAAAAAATTACAGTTGTTTAGCTATCCCGGATAACAAAATCATGATATACAATGTTCGGTAAACGTTTAATGTGGTAACAATGACAATCACAATGAAATAGGTGTTTCCAGACTCCAGTTTTTTTTCAATGCAGCTACAAGGTGATATATGGTAGTCATGAATATTGTCATATTAGCCCGCTTCTAAAACTCTAGATTGGCTCTAGTATCGCAAGGAACTGATTTCAAACTTTGTCTGTACTATTTAGGTAGAATGTCTCCTTTGTAACTTTCGGTAGAATGTTTATTATTTAGGTAGAATGTATCCTTTGTAACTTTCGAATCTATGTCTGAGAAATGTTCCTTCAGAGAATAATAGAACTTTAAAGTCAATTTTGTCTTAATCGATCCAATAGAGTGCGGTATTATGATGGAGCTATTGCCGTTGTTAGTCATGTGGCGTGGAATGGCCTGCCTCGAGTGTTCGATACGTGGGTGGCGTGTGCAGCTTAAGAAAGCACTTAAAGACAACCCTTTTTGGAGTATTATCAAAATTTATGTTCTATCTTCGTAGTTAATTTTCCTTGGTAATTCTTCTGCGGTTTTCATATCAAATATGTTTTTCTTAATATACACAGAAACGGGGAAATACCTTATCCTATGGCCGCAGCCAGTACCTTCATATCCTTATACTCAACTTATATGTATTTATTTTATATTTTTGATCTTTCAACAATATTGGGTTCGGGAACCGAGTTGGAGCGCCAGATTTTGGAGATTTTGCCCTCTAAACGGCGTTACATAAAATAACGAACACGTATCCAGAATGGCGGAACCAAGAGCCGTAAGAATGGCTAGGGACAGTATCCTCCAAGCAAGCAGACCTCCAGGACGACCTCCCAAAAGATGGAAAGACAGCTGGCAGTCGACGTCGTAAGAGGCAAACAATGATGCAGGACCATAACAGGCCAACAGGCCTAAAATAAGATGAAGAAGAAGACTTGTAATGTCGTCAGTGAGGTCTGCACTAACCTATCCTGAAAGAGTCTTGATTCTGTAGTCATGAGCGATACGACAGAAGAAGATGACTCGCGTTTTGATTTTTTTTAATTTATAAAAAGGAACTCAAAAAACGCGAATTATGTATGCAATTATCTTTGCACTGGGATACCAACATTGTATATAAAGTTTATATACTCTATTATATCGGCATATTCTTACCTTTCTTATGTCCGCATAGGCCTTCCTATACCCTATTCCAGGTACCGGTTCAATCCAAAGTTAACTAGACTATTAGCGAATAAGCATTCCTTTCTACAAACTATATTTTTAAGCAGACTTTTATTTTAATTGGCATTTGATGGTCTAAATTACCGAATTCGATAAGTAAATTATACGAGAGATGTTGAGGAGAAATATCTGAGAATGGATGCTGCACAAAATCCAAAGAAATGGTTGTAGAAAAGTGTGAAAGGAAAAGTAAATGCGATATATGGATGAATAATGAAATTTGGAGCAAGTTGAGGAATTCTGCTATTTGGTAGTATTATCTCAGATTATGGCTTAAGTTGAGTTAAGAAAGATATCGAATGGCGTGTAGCGATAGGAAACAAACTCAACGGGACACTTAAACATATATACTTGAACCGGGCAGTATCAAAATCTACTAAGATAATAATCCACAATAGTATTTCGGTGTCAACTTTGATGTATGGGAGTGAAATGTGGACTTGGAAAAATACTAATAGGAGCCGAATGACTACACTAGAAATGCGTGGATCGAGAAGAATACATGGAGTAGCAATTTATGACAGAATATGGATGGAAGTAATTAGGGATGAATGTGAACTTAAGGCTGATGTGTTAAGTAAGATGAAGAAGAGCAGGCTGGGATGATTTGGACATGTCGAACGAATGAACGATGAAAGACTAACAACACATACATAGTATATGGTGCAAATGTGAGTGACCGGCGTATGATAGGACGACCAATGTCAGTATGGTTGGATCAAGTGAATTATATTTTGATAGAAGGAAACGTAGAAAGTCAGAGAAATTGTAGTTGTATGAATGTGGAAGAGGCGAAGAATGCGTGTCGAGATAGGAAAGTCTGCCTCTTTGTCTACCACGACAGGGAAATAGCGTAATATTATGTACGTATGTATATAAATTTAACAAGATAATATTGCAGCCTTTGAAATCTTTGGAACAGTACTTATGTTAGATATGCGGCTATAGAACTATATTTTAATGATGTGAACTAAAGTTTTTTTTTTTTTTGAAAACGCTATTTCAAACTGATTTTATCAACATTCATATCAACAACACCATATCTTTATCATATCAACTTATAAATATGCAACTGTAATGGCATTGGTACTTCCTTTTAGCTGGTCTTCTTCCGAGCAGCTGACAGGCCACAGTGGACAAACCATTAGGTGTGACATTGATTTAAGTTACCATACATGCATTGTGGGGGATCTTCTGCTGCAATCCTCTATCTGAAGAGATTCTCTGTAGATCTTCAGACGATTAATGAATTTATTTACCTTATTGATTACGACTAATGGACCGCACCTTTAATCGTGTCCAAAATTTTTTGTATGTTTACTTCAGTGAATCCGTCATATCTCAGGTATGCAATGAGTCACCTCGGCCATAAATTACATTATTTAAACCTAAGACGATAAGAATTTTCACAAATTTCTTCAATGTTTTCTTAAGAGCACGTTCTTATTTAATTTTTACATGCAAATCTAACAATAAAATTGAAGGTATCAATTAATAATTACACTATTTGTTCTAACATAATCTCAAAATGTTTAGCCAATCAAGTATTATACCCACTCAGTCTCCAACCATTAGCCAATCAGTGAAGTGTGCGATTTCACAAAGATAGCGATGACCAAATGATTATGCTGGTAACTGACAATAGAGAAATCAAACATCGAGTTTCTACTAAAGACAGTACGTTATTTTTTAATTTACGAAATTCACGTAAAATGCGTGCATTGGGAAGAAAACATGGGGTGGAAAACAATGCATGACAGAATACGTAATGAAATGATCAAAAATGAAAGTGAACAAAATATTATTTGTTGAGTAGGATGAAGAAGAACACTCTAGATTGTTTGGGCATATAGAACGAATGAATGAAGAAATATTAACTGAACAAATATAAAGTGTAAATGTGAGTGAAAGGTGTGGTAGAGGAAAACCAATGAAAGTATGGGAAGATGAAACGAATAATATTTTGAAAGAAGGAAATGTGAAAATCAAATAAATCGCAGGAGTTGTATGTGATGGTGTATGGATGTAGAAGAGGCGAGGGATGTGTGTTGAGATAAGTCTGGCGCTCTCTTCTTTCTTTCTGCCTACCTCGATAGCAAGACGGCGTGATGGTATGTATATATGTAAATGTATTTCTCTAGCGCCATTTACATACATGCATATGGTAACATCACGCCATTTCCCTGTCGGGGTAGGCAGGTAGGAGCGTCGAACTTTCATATCCCTACCTCTATTTTGTCTTTCTTTACCACTCATATTTGCGCTTTGTATTTGTTTTGTTAGTATTTTTTTTATTCATTCGTTCTGCATGACCAAACCATCTCAGAGTGCTCTTTTTTTACTTTTATAGCTTTTGTGTGTTTAAATTTTCGTCATCAAAAGCAAAAATGTAAGCATTTTTATGTAGTACGAAATTCATGACTCGAATGTTTCGTATCTTCCGGCTTTTAATAATTTTACTCATCACCCCTCTTAGGAGAAGATTGCGCTAACTCGAAATATGGTGTCACCAAGAGCACAAGCACGGCCAGAAAGTGTGACGCCAACGCAGCAATTGCTGACGCGGCCCATCGCAGACTGCCGAGTGCTGACTACACCTGTTCTCATATCTCCAGCTGTGTGTCTGACTCACGTACCATTCATCCCGAGGATTACTCATATCTGCAGAAGCGACAAATCGTTGGCCCTTTTTATATTATCCACTGCACTAGAAGAGAGAAATGATTCAGACATGAAAATCCGAAAAACTGTAATTATTTGAACAAGTCATACAGCATCTTGAAAATTACCATAAACTCTGTATCCAATAATTCAGACAGATATTTACGTAAAATGAGATCTTACACCGTTGTTTTAGATCCGGTGATAGTGCATTTGTTAATTCGTATAGGGGCCCTTCAAAATTACCGGATTCGCGATGCGGACATATTGAAGAGCGTGACCGGGACAGACAGCATTGTCTTCGGTTCTATTAATCGAGCCTTCAGGCTTACAACCAGTTAAGTTCAGGCTTACAACCAGGCTTACAACCACTAACACTAGCAGCACTCGCACATTTATTTATTTAACATGTCATTGTATAACAATCTAGCGGGATTATTGCCAGGTGACAATCTCGTTCAGCCAACCAGACAAAAGTAAATCAGGAAGTTGCTTGATCACGAAAAAAATTCAAATTATTAGTAATTTGTACAAAATTCATGAACAATATATAGTACATTTTTTAGTCGCTTTTTAAAACATGCCAATGACGGATCGAATTTAAAATTAGTTGGAAACTGGTTCCAGGGTCTCGCATGGACAGTAAAAGACGACATAAAAAAAGGCGAGCGGTCTGGTAACAATAATCACATTTAACGCGTCTGATTATATTGTTACCAGGCGATTTCTTTTACCTGACTAGTTCCCTTTTTTATTATTTGGGTACCATTCGGCAATCGAAACCGAATCCCTCGGAGGAAAGTCAAGCGTTTTACCAACTGGACCGCGGAGGCTATTGTCCCTTTATAGTGATTTAGAGATAGTTTTGTAGCTCTGCCGGCGGACAACGGGATCGTGATAGACAACGTTCGGTAGATGGACAAGCCTCTTCAAGAAAAGCATTAATTGATATTGTGAATTGGGATTCCAGCTTTCATCTCACGTTCTGACTGCACTTAGGTAATATATTACGGAACAGAGCTGTAAAAGATGTATTTTATTTTTAATAAGTTTTTGTGCCTACGTTCACACCTGATCTAAAACTGCTTATTATGATCAGACTTGATAAAATTGACAATAATTATACTGAAAAGCTTTATCCATGCAATGTTACTCACTTTTTCAGGTACGTATACTGTAGCTTTGCCATCACTTCTCATTTCTAAACGATGTATAAATCACGAGTATTTTAAGGTAACATAGGTATTTGGGTGATGTTTGTACCACAGAAGCTTATGAGCTGTTTTAACCCTTCCCTTACGGTGATAAAAATAATACGCGTGTTACGGTGTTGGGTAGTGAGTACGCAATAAAAAATTAGCGATTTTAAATCGGAAAAATAAGAACATTCATCATAGATAATCCCCTTAATTAATTATAATTGAAGTTAAAAATTATAATAATTGAGATTTATTTGCTGAAAACATTAAAAAAACCATCTGAAAACATTAAAAAACGCTCACGGAACGGGCGTACGTCTAACCTATTTGTAAGCTTAGAAGCCACTAATGGCGCGGAACGTCAGTCGCATACCCCGGCGCTTACGCTTAATGCTTGCGACGTTGAGACAATTCAGGTTCTCGCAATTCAGTCTAGTATGCAAGAGTGAGATGGGAATATAGTGTCGCGCTTCCCGCATACTATTCACCTATCGTCAAGACGAGACACTCGCCGCGTTTAAATGCGAATTTGTTTTCGATCTTTACAAAACACCTCGATGTAGTCGATAAATTCTGATTATTATTAATATTATTTTTTAAATCAATGCGTAAATATATTATGGAGGAATACCTAAAATCTTAACCTTGTATTTATTATATTTATAGAGATATTGATGGTTATTAGAAGCAACGTGTAGAAGATACCCAACACAGGGAAGGAAAGGTTAATTGTATATTGTAGACATAACTTCACTGATTTTCTTTTTCCAATCTTATTATAAATCTATGATAGTTTATAATGTATTTGGTTAAAAAGTGGTAGAGGAAGCGATAAGACTTATGTATTAAGTACAATGAAGAAGAGCACTCGGTGATTATTTGAGTGGGTTAAAATTGTCAAATGAAAAATATAAAAAAAAATACAAATGTACATTGCAAATTTGAACTGGAGGCGGGGAAGATGAAAATAAAGGAAAGTGTTGTTGGATCGAGTGTTTTGAAAGAAGGAAGTCTATAAAGTCAGAGAAATCGTAGGAACTTTATGAGAAGGTGTATGGATGTAAAAGAGGTGAAAAATATGTGTCTCTCTTGTCTACCAACCACGATCGGATACCGCGTGATATGTTTATATGTATGTATTTAACACTCATGTCAATAGATACGCCGGATTTATTGCTTTAAAGCAATGTCTTCCAATCAACTAGTTCTTATTTTCACACTCAATTGTTTTCGGTACATGTATATACACATATTGTATCGAATATATGTATATAAACATGTTGTATCGAATATATGTATATATACACATTCGATTCATGTATCAGGTCTGTAAATATGAAACCGGAATTTGCTCATAGTTGGCTCTAGTTGTCAATGTAGTGACTGTCAAACCGCGTCGTTGGCGCCTTGTCCTTGTGTTTACATTTGTCAGACTTTTAACTCACAACAATAAAGTTTAATACAACTACATATGTTTTCATAGCGTTTAACATGTCTGTTTTTGTGCCTGAAAACTACGATTTGCGGACAGCATTGATTTTCTGTTACCATTTGAAGAAAACTGCTGCAGAATCGCATAGAATGCTTGTCGAAGGTTACGGTGAGCATGCTCATGGTAAATCACAGTGCTTTGAGTGGTTTTAAAATTCAAAAGTGGCGATTTTGACGTGTGAAACGAAGAACGTGGAAGACCACCGAGAAAGTTTGAAGACGCCCAATTGTAAATTGCCAGAGAGATGGGGAAAATGTGTAGCTAGCGATGGGCAATACTTTGAAGAAAATATTTTTGATCATTTTCATACAATAAATGTGTATTTTCTATAAAAAAATCCGGTTTCATATTTACAGACCTGTGTATATACATACTTGTATATAAGAGATACACCGAAGAAAACATGACTGAATCAAATGGACCGGATTTTGAAAGTAGGTAAAGTGAGAAGTATGACTAATAGAAAATTTTGTATGACCGAGATGTATGGTTGTGGAGGAGGCGAAAGTCTTATGATTGGAAATAAAAATTTGAAGATCTGTTGTTCTATGAAAGGGACACGGCTTGATGTATGGTTAGAAAAAATAATAAATTAACTTTAACATATTAACTTTTGAATAGTTTCTTTATAATAACTGTGCTGTTTAAATAAATAAAAAAAAGCATAACTCATTGCCATATAACCTTTACAAACCTTATCAGTACAGTAAGGCCACTCTTGGCTCACTTGTTTTCGAATTCACCTAAATAAATTGGGAATAGAACGACAGTAGACATTTTGAGTACCCAGCAAAGGTTTATGTGAACGCCTATAGGCGTTTTCAATACTGAATGTGGAAGTAAACCTTATTAACTTCCATCTATATTTTTTACATCCTAGAATTACATTTACATATTTTTTTCACTTTCACAACAATTATCAAATCTTTAACATATAAAACACAAAACAACGAAAAGTCCGGATGGTCTAGAATTCTTCGATACTTTTTGGCATTTCGTCGAAAACTTTGAAACCTTTGTGTACAGTTTATTTAGACTTTGAAACCTTTGTGTACAGTTTATTTAGACTTTGAAACCTTTGTGTACAGTTTATTTAGACTTTGAAACCTTTGTGTACAGTTTATTTAGACTTTGAAACCTTTGTGTACAGTTTATTTAGACTTTGTATACAGTTTATTTAGACTTTGAAACCTTTGTATACAGTTTATTTAGACTTTGAAACCTTTGTGTACAGTTTATTTAGACTTTTTGTCGTTCTGGGTTTTGGAAGCCGTAAGTCATCACGACTTCTCGTCGCGTTACTAAGTAAACTTTCTTTTAGTAGTATATCACGCTTTTTCCGGTATACTTTGGCAAAACACTATTATGTAACTTTAAAATATATACTAAGACATTAAAAATGTATAGATTATTTTACCGTTCAATAATTTACAAAGCATATGCTTAATTTTAGTGGATTTACTTAATTTTCAAGTAGTCGTCCTCATTTTATTCTGCACAATTGACTCAATTAAGTTATATTGCTTAGAAAAGGAACACTGACAATAATTGGGATGTGGTGCTATAACTTTATCATGCAAATTTGGTTGAATTTCGACATAATTTATTTCTAATTTGTGTGATTGTTCATTTTATTGGTAACACGGAATCAATTATTCTCCATAATATTAGTGTTTATGAATCTAATCTCATCGACTCGTTTTTTACGTAGGAACATAATTTGTTTCTAATTTTTGTGATTGCTCATTTTATTTGTTACAAGGAAACAAGATTTTTAAAATAGGATTCCAGCCCAGTTTTCACTAAAATACTCTTAACATCTTTCTGATTGATCGGGAAAGATTGTCATATTGCAATGAGTATACATCGATGGTGTAATACGAGTACAATACAATTATTATCCATAATATATGTTTTTTTTATTAATCGAACCTCATTGGATTTGCCTTTTATGTATGCAGATATCACTTTTAACAATTTAAAAATAAATTTGCGATTGTTAGGTACATTACTGTGTATCTGGATAGATTTTTTTTTAAATATACATACCATCACGCGATGTTCATTCATGGGGAGGCAGAGAGGACATATCGCAACACTTTTCTATCCACGCACCCAGTTCTCGCCTTATCTATCTACATCCATATATTTCGTCACACGAGTACTCGTATGTATATGCATTTGTGTTGCTCATACTTTTTACCTTTCTCTTAGTTAAAATTTCTCCAAATATCTCTTGTCGTTGTTTCCTCGATTTATCCCTTTCTTGCATTCCATTAATTTTAGATATTTATATTTGCTTTGTAAGTTTTTCGCTATTCATTCTTTCAATGTGGCTCTTAAACTACTGAAGCTTCCGATCTTAATTCTACTTGTAACATCCGTCTTTATACGAATATTTTATCCGATTATTCCTGATAACATAACTCATTATGTATGTTTATTTACGTGTCATGGACGAGTTGAAAGAGATATTGAAAGGACAACGACATTTGCATTACATTAAGTGCGTCTAATTATATTTTATTGTTAATTTTATAATATTCAGAATAAATTTCATAAAATGTACATTGTTTTGGTGGATAGACAAACCGTAGACAAGTACATATTGCTAAAAAACGCCCCATTTTGAGGATATAGAAAACCACTTGACTAGCCCATGACGGAAGTGGTCTCATTCCTTAAACATACATTTCATATGTTTGCCCTAATTCTCAAAACACCCAGATGAAACATTTGCTCTCTGCATTCACTTCCTTACACACACTATGGTAAATACGAAGCTATCACACGCACACACACACATATTCAACTGCATCATGATTTTATATCCAGTTTGACTTTTTTTATAAACTATTAAATTGTTAATTTATTGGCAAAATAAACGTCACTTAAGTGTCCTTTGTATATCAAAGTATCAATTATAAAACAGGTAAGATAACGTATCAACATCTAAAAAAAAACAACAATTCAGGATACAGATATCTTTCTGAATGATTCGTGAAAATACCAATCTATCGGATGTATAACACGTAAAGTAAAAAAAATATATTATGTAGTTATTTAAAACTTTCAGCTTAAACGTTTTGGAACTCTATTCGAATATTTTACAATAAATTACTTAGTCATTTCACTAATTATGGTACATTAATTCCTGTTACCTTTTATCCCGAAAGTCTTTTGTGCGAATTCGTAAAAAATATTTATCTATAATATTTTTATTAATTTATTAAAATTAAAATCTTTGCCTCAAACGACCACACACACATTCAGTTAGGTGGTCCATAGTGAGATGACGCTAGTCTGATCTAAGCACTGCTTTCATAACAAACCGGGATCATTCCGTCTGATCAGAGCCTCGGGATAGGAGGTAGAAACACGTGTAGCAGGGATTTATGCAATTAATGGAAGAACAAAGTAATTTATCGTTATATATTTTAAAATACGAGGGTGGATCAAATATAAACCAGACTTTTTTCTTTTAATTTTTTTATTTGCGAAAACGCGTTCCCTTCTTGTGCAAACCGCGCCAAGAGCCGCTCATAGACGTGCTAACTTTTGTTTTGCAGTCAAAAGTCGTGAGACCCATCGAGCAAACACTTGACGGAATCCTAGGTCCTTTGTGATTATGAATTGAGTACTCCCATAATTTATTGCTATCTTCCTATCTCAGAACGAATTTCGGAAACCATCAAACGTCGGTCGCCTTCCAGAAGATCACGAATGGCGTTAGTGTTCTGTTCGGTAATGCTCGTCCGTGGGCGACGATCATGGCTGTCATTTTCAACCCCTTCACGGATTTTCATGAACTCCTTATGCTAGGTAAACACACGGGGCTTTGACAGTGTTTGATCCCCAAACTGTGCCGTCAATCTTCGGCTGGTTTTACGTCCTCACGAGAAACTTGATAATTATGCGTTGCGCAATCGACGGGTGCACCTCTTTCTCAGACATCGTGTGCCATATTAATGACGGAATCTGGCAAGGCCGGCTGACCGCGCTTCCCATTCCTGATATCCCCAGACATTACTCATCGAGGCGGCCGCGTGCTTCGTTTAAATTACGCACTCTAAAATAAAATTCTAGTTTATATTTGTTCCACCCTCGTAATTATCGTTTAAGTGTAATGTCATAAACGTGTGCGTGTGAGTTACTTTTTCAACAATGCAATACTGAGGAGAGTTCAAATCAGACCTAATGACAACTAAACATTTCATCACGGTTTCTCACAAGCACGTCCGATTTCAATTTGTGGTGGAAATGACTTCACTCCAGCGTAAAGAAAGGATTTCCGCTTGATCAAGCCGGGAGCACGCGACGTCCTCTGTGACCCTCCATATCATTGGTAGAGAGAACATTCGCCTTGCGCGGCGCGGATGCCGAATCTGTCCATGACGTGCGGAAATTGACAAATATTCGCTGAAACTTCGCCTGCCCAGACGTTTGGTCGCCTACAATCTAGTCACCGATATAAATACACCACGGTTTAGGAACTCGCGTACTTCCTATAATCACCGGTATAAATACATCACGGGTTAGGAACTCATGTACTTCTTACAATCACCGGTATAAATACACCATGGTTTAGGAACTCGCGTACTCTAAAGTTATATATTTATAAATGTTTTAGAAACAATAAGAACATGCATTTGAAAATTAAGAAATAAACATACAGACCATCACGCTGGGTTCATATCGGGGTAGGCAGAAACGAGAGAGTGCCAGACTTTCCTATCGCGACACACATCTTTCGCCTCTTCACTAATACACCTCATATGGCTCTTACGATTTCTCTGATTTTTACATTTCCTTCTTTCAAAATATGCACTTTATCCAACCATGCTGCCCTTGGTATTCCTCTACAACGCCTTGTGCTGTATATTTCTTTTGAAATTTTTTATTCTTTCATTCGCTCCACGTGCCCAAACCATCTTAGAGTGCTATTCATCTTGCTCAACACATCAGCCTTAAGTTCGCATTCATCACTAATCACTTTATTCCATATTCTAATATCTATTATATATATTGTTTAGTGCCCCGTTGACTATGTTTCCTATCGCTACACGCTGTTCAATATACCTCGTAACTCTTCCATCATCTGAGAAAATACTACCTAAATATAATACAAATATATTGCATTTAGAAACAATTTTATCAAGATTTCACACTCAATATCCACTCTCTTATAATCGCACTTCTGGATTTAACAGTGATAGAACAAATCATCCTAGTGTGGGGGATTGCCTATATATCTAAATTAAGTATCCACGATAAAATGCAGGGCTCTGAAATACCTTGGAGAATGCGGAAATCTCTTAAAAGGTTCCGGACAGGAATTGGAGGTACCAAGAACATCAGTCAAAATGGGGAATGTTACACAATGGAACGACTATGTATCTGTAGTAAGGAGCAGCTCATGCGACGTTTGCTGTAGTGCCCGAAGAGCCTGATGTCTTACACCGAAGACGACTTGATTCATGGTACGCCCAGCGGCAGAATTCTGAACGGAAGTAGTATAGTGTATTTTGCATAAAAAAAGTATTTGTCTGAATTACAAAAATATAGTATTATCAAAATAAATTAAAAACAATGGAAGAATACTTGCATTATAATGTTTTAGCCTGTTTTAATTCTTTAACACCGTAGTCCCTACTGAGGAAGGCATATATAACTGGTTGGTTGTAAGAGATTGCCACATGGTGATAAGTCCACTAGGTTGCATAGTATACAATGAAAGAATACAATTTTATAACAAATCCTCACTTTATATCCAGGCACACTTTTTCACCACTGCCAAAATGAAAAAAAAAAACATATAACTTAAAAGTCGATAAAACATTAAGTTTGTATGTGATTTCAAAACGGTTTTTTTATCTTTTTGAATGAACGAAAGCTCTTTTTACGAATGTATCATATAATAAGTAAGTCAAATTTGTAATTATTTTTTCCAGTAAGAATGAGAGGAAATCGTAATCGTGTTAGCGTAATGAATTAAATACCATTAAGGCGCAATCAAAACAGTTCGGATTAACGGAGATTACGAAAATGCTTTTAAAATGCCCATTTTATAGGTTTATATTTTATAGGATTTTGTTGATTGACGACAAAAACATTAATCAATTCGCACTCAGATAATTTATTTCACTTAAAGTATTCAGAGGTTTTACCAGACAAATAAATGTTTTCCGAATGATCAGTTCATTAAAAATAATGTTTAAACAACTTGAGATATTACTCAATCCAAACATGAAATCTCGGTGGTACTTCCTCTATTATTATATTTGAATACGTGCCAATCAATATTTTATTAAGGAACTTATTCTGACATCATTGCAGTTGTATTTTTAAACCACTTATCACATCACATATGTATGATTTTTTTGTGAATGCGTTATGTTGTTCGTGATGAAAAATATTTAAATTGATATAAAATTATAATTACTCAATGAACGATTGAGGAATTTTGGCTGATATATCCTCAGATGATGGAAGAGTTAAGAGATATATCGAACGGCGTGTAACGTTAGGAAATAAAGTCAATGGGACACTAAAACATACGCGTATATGTGTGTACTCGAACACGACAGTGTCAAAATCTGCTAAAATCATTGTTCACCATAGTATTTTGGTACCAACTTTGATGTATGGGAGGGAAACGTGGACGTGGAAAAAGACAAAGGAAAAAAAAAATGTTGTAGATATGCGTGCATTGAGAAGAATAGTTGGTGTGACAATGTATGACAAAATGCGGAATGAAGTGATAGGATTACGGGATGAAGTGATATGATTCGGATTGTTTTTGTTGTAAAATTATTTTTACATTTTTTTGATGTACTTATTTTAATGTGTTGAGCTCTTACTACTGGCTCTTTTATTTATTTTTATTTTTGATGTACTTATCTTAATGTGTTGAGCACTTACTACTGGCTCTTTTATTTATTTTTATTTTTGATGTACTTATCTTAATGTGTTGAACACTTACTACTGGCTCTTTTATTTATTTTTATTTTTGATGTACTTATCTAAATGTGTTGAGCACTTACTACTGGCTCTTTTATTTATTTTTATTTTTGTAAGGTACATTGTACCGTTTATTTATATAAATAAATAAATAAGGGTTGAATGTAAACTTAAAAGGGTGATGTGTTAAGTAATATTAATAAAATTACGCTGAGATGGTTTGGACACGTAGAACGAATGAGTGAAAAAGGTTGAATGAGTTGTATGGATGTGGAAAAGACTAAGGATGTGTGTGTCAACTTAGGAAAGTATGGCGCTCTGTCCTCTCAGCCTACCCCGACAGAGAAATGGCGTGATGGTATGTATGTACACATGTATAATTACATATATTACTGATACATCTGGTATTTCTGTGTTCACTAGCACTTTGATTATGTTTTGTAAAAATTGTTAATATACAATTATATAATTACTGTGCAAGGCCCGCTACACGTGTTTCTACTTTATATCTCGTTTGCATTCTTCAGGCGGAATGATCCTGGTTTGTTATGAGAGCGGTGCATATATCAGACTCGTGTCATATTATTATAAGCACTGCTCTTAAAATAATCTCGGATCATTACGCCTGAAGAGAGCCTCAGGATAGGAGATGGAAACACGTGTAGCAGAAATTAATCTAATTAGCGGAATTTCAAAGTAATATATTACTAAATATTCTAATATGGAGTTTCACAAAATTTAAATCGAAATCTTTGATAAAGTATAATATGTAAAGTATTTGTTACCTAAATACGTGCGATTACAATGTGATATATTGCAATGTGTAATTTTATGTATAATATATACATAATATTGCTGTAACTTGTGGTTTTAGACCTGATTAGTAAAGTCGTACGTGTACCATTCGAGAACACAAATGCTGTCTGTCACTCCCGTAATGCAAATGGATGGAGAAACATTACAAAATTGTGACTCCTTTAAGTATATTGGGTCACTATCCATAGCGATGGAGGATGTGCAGCAGGTGTAACACATAGAATTAGTATGAGATGGATGAAGTTTAGATCAATGACGGGAGTTCTATGTGATCCGAAAATGCCAGTAAAGTTAAAAGGAAAAGTATACCAAACGATTGTTAGACCCGCACTCCTCTATAGCTCTGAATGCTGGACGATGTATGACTCTTACTCCAGGCAACTAGAAACTGCTGAAATGCGCATGCTAATATCGTCAGCTGTGTGTCCGTAAGAGACAAAATAAAAAGTTCACGCATTCGTGGAAGCCTAGGTGTTACAGACATCAACAGTAAGATTGAGGAGAGGCGATTGAGATGGTGTGGGCACGTTGGACGCAGAGCACCCTGTCACATTGTGAACCAGGCAATCTCCATGGATCTTCCTCGAATAACAACCAGAGGAAAACCAAAGAATTCGTGGGTGGTGCAAAAAGATAACCTAATGCAGAGGCACGGCCTGGGGGACGTAGTCCGGGACTGGAGTTGAGTTGGAGTGAGTTGGGATGGAGCCAGGGAGAAGAAAGTAAAGTCGTACGTGTTTTAATGTATATGGTACACATACATACATACCATCACGTCATTTCCCTATCGGGATAGGCAGAAAGGATAGAGCGCTAGAATTTTATATCTCGACACACCAGCAGGGAATCTGCGTGATGGTTTGTATGTACTCGTATGTATTATATATAACAGTATAAAATAGTAATTGATCATTTTATTTTAAAAGGTGTTCAAATTAAAACACTACCATGAAGATCAATTCGAATTTTGCGCTATCCAACCCGATAAACGCGTATATTTTATGAATATCAAGGAAACTTCATCTACCCCTATTAAGTTACACGCGCGTATAATTTGAAAGCCCATTTTAAGTTTTAAACGAGCCCTATATGATATCTCGATAGTATGTCACTGGAGAAATATGAGATAATACGTATTTCCAAAACATGTAGATTTTTTGGCGTACTCGAATCGTACAAACTGTAAACCGAACATCAAGAAAAATAGAATTTTTATGTTATATTTAAATTGTGATGATTTCACGTGGAATGAACCAAATATATATTAACTCTTATCAGATTTATAATTTGATAAAATATAATTATATTCATACAAACATTTTTGGTGACACTGATTTTGTAGCAAAAAACCAATTGTGTAGCTTTCTCCCTTTTTATTAATAAGCTTCAATTAACGCATTGATGGAAAAATTATAATTCATCATACTTTTTTTCCCTATAAAATCTAAAATATATGTGTCTACATTTAAGTAATATTTTGTAATATACGTTCATACGAGTATATCGAACTTTATTTATAAATGCAAACCATACATATGACGTTAATTCAAACAATTATTTAGTTATTATCATTACTGTTTTTTTGTGCTTTAATGTTAGTCTTAAATAAATTTTAAATAATTTTGTTAATATTTTTAATTTTTAAATTAACTTATCTTATTTACTATTGTTTTTGTGTTATGTAAATGACACTGTTGTATCGTGAATTAAATGAATAGTTTATTTCCATAATAACATTACAAAGAGGAAAATCAACACTAACGACTTGAATTGTTTAAATAACTTGTGGTTTCGTTTAATTATATAATTTTTAGTATTGTTACATAAAATCGCATCGCATCGAGGTTAAACTAAGGCACTTAATTGCCTTAGTTTAACCTCGATGCGAACGACCACAATCAGATATTTTGTTTATGGATAAGTTTATTTAAATCTAGGCATGTTTATTTATAACGCCAGTGAATGGTTTGGTTAAACTAACTACAAATACACAAAAACATCAAACAGGAATTATTTTAGTCGAAGTTGATATAAACATTTTAATTGCATGAATTCTGGATAAACTGTAAATTGCAATTAATTTAGTTATATCTCTTGGTATCAGTAAATAATATATGTGTCTGAAATTAATGGAGATCTAGGAATACGTTGACGGAGAAAAGAGTGGAGATGTGTAGTTGGGAAAATTGAGGGAAAGGTAAGAAGTATGAGAAACAGGAGAGAATGTATGACGATATGTATGGATGTGGACGAGGCGAGAGCTGTGTGCTTGGATAGATGGCGTATTTTCTCTGCTTACCCCAAAACGGGGCATAGCGTGGTTGTATGTATGTATGTGTGTAACTTATGGTTTACGAAGTCCAAGGATTAACGAGAACCAAACAGAAAATCTTCGAACTTACCTTTCTTCGACATTTATCTAGCCTCTCGAGTAGTAAGATATTTTTAAAATTTTAAAACATCGTTTGTTCAGTCGGTAAAACATGTAACTAGCCGATAAATGATTTAATTGTGTGGTATAATAAATAGATGTCATTGGTACTCCAAATCCTGACATAATCTGGGAATATTCGAAAAATAATCACTGCGCCCCAACCGCGGGGCCATACGCTGCCTGACTCAGTATTTCATGGCCCCACGGTTGGGGCGGTACGCACGGAGAGGCTAGACTTGTTAAATCTCCGGTCTACTCAGCATGTTTATCTCGTTTCGGTTAAAAAATGTGACAATGGATGTTTTTGTTTAAAATTAAATATAACAAAGGCTTTTGTAATCAATACGCATTATCTAATGTCAGTGATTGTATAATTATTAGTGTAGGACAATTAACTCGTTAAACATGTATCATTTATGATTCACTTTAAATGCGTTCTCATCAGATTGAATCAGATTAGATTATATTTTCTATTTTACAGCTTCACACTACATTGAAATGAGTCAATGATGTATCGACCAATTACAATAAGTTTTCTTGTTTACAGAAAACAATGACATATGGATTTATTATTGTACGTCATAATGCCGGAATAATATGCCGAGTATCATATTCAATGTTGGCATCCCAGTGCTAACATACTTGTATACATAATTCCAAATTAATGAATGTAGGGATATTTTTTTTTACTTTCGTTTTATGAATTAATTAATATCAAAACGCCAGTCATCTTCTGTCGTATCACTCATGACTGGTAATCACGACTCCTTCAGGTTGTGTTAGTGCAGACCTCACTGACGACATTGCAAGTCATGTAATAATAATGAAAGGGCAATTTATATTGCGCCGCTTAGAGAGCAAACTCTCTTCAAGGACGCTCTAACTCTCAACTCAAACCCATCATTATAAACATATTAAATATTATAACTAAATTACATATAAGTTGAGTGTAAGGATATGAATGTAGTAGTAGCTGCGGCCATTAGATTAGGTACTTAGGTATGGAATACGAACTACAAAGAAACCTTTGTAAGTCTTCTAAAATGTGATATTAACACCTTCGACTTTAGTTGTAATGTAGTGAGTGTATGCATGTAGTGTTCATATAACATCATATCGTCGTTGTTCTGCGAAAAGCATTTAAGTTCATTTTTGCTTAAAATGACTTTTTGATGCCATTTTACTTAAAATAAAAATATCTACACAAGGAAAAAAATATTTATGTCCAAAAGTTATATGGTTTCGCTGTTTTGAAATTTTTAGCCAAGAAAGTCCAAAACATGTGTCCGTATTTTTAATTTTTAGGTAATATGTTTTTAAGTTACTTATTTTTTTTGTAGTAATTCTTATAAATAAATAAACCGTCTTTAAATAACATCTGTTTGTATTTTATTTTATTAAAAACTTGATTTTACATCGCCTTCCGAAACTTAAATTGCATTTATCTCAAAACACAATATTTGGACTTAAATGCTTTTCGCAGAACAACGACGATATACGAATATTTTAATAAGACCTTTTCCTAAAGCTGCACACGTCACCCATATATCTTACACTATGAGATATATAATTTCGCGCTTCAGAACCAGCAAAAGCATATCGTAATACCCCGCCCTATTGAATTGATTCGTTGTTTAACATTTATATATAGGAACTTAGAATGTCGAATGGTACGTGAACCAAAACTATTTTGGAATCATATTAAATCCATGCGTAACGATTCTCCAGTGCTTAATGTTATGAATTGGGATGGGAATCAAATAACTGGTCCCGAAATATCTTCTGCATTCGCAAATTATTTTTCAACAGTTTATTGTAGGGACTCCGAGGCATTTGTTTTTGATGAACACCATACTTCCTCGGGATTTAAGCTAAGCATCACTACATTTGATATACTCAAACAAATAAAGTTGATGAAAAACACGAAAGCAGTCGGGCCGGACGGAGTACCTACATTTTTTCTTAAGGGCTGTAGTGAATTGCTTTCTGCACCTCTTGCTTACATATTTAATCTTGTCTTCCGAGTCCATACTTTTCCAAGTGAATGGAAAAAGACTCGAGTTATTCCCATATTTAAAAATGGTTCTAAGGACGATATAACCAACTACAGACCTATCGCCATACTTTCTTCAATAGCTAAGCTCCTAGAAATGTTTATGGATCGCACACTAAGGTCGTTAGTCGACCCATACATAATTGATGAGCAGCATGGCTTCAGAAGAGGCAGATCTACTGAATCCAATCTGATGGTCTTCACCGACTATGTTTCAAGGGCTGTAGATAGTGGCAATCAGATTGATTGTTCGTATCATGACTTTGCAAAAGCTTTTGATCGCGTCAATCACAAAAAAATATTAGAAAAAATGAGTGAACTTGGGATCCCAGGTAACTTACTAAGGCTACTGTCAGATTATCTTACAGATAGAAAGCAATTTGTTTCACATGGAATCTACAACTCCGATTACTTCACTGCCTACTCAGGTGTTCCGCAGGGGTCTAATCTTGGACCTACCTTATTTCTTATTTTTATTAATGATATAGGTAGAGTTATAAAAAAATCCACGTTTCTTCTATTTGCTGATGACCTCAAAATCTTTCAAAAAATTCGTTCTTATACCGACTGCTTAGACCTACAGGCAGATCTCAACAACGTTTGTGAGTGGAGCCACAATAATAAATTATATTTCAACGCATCAAAGTGCAAAATTATGTCGTATCATCGCTCACACGTCTTGAAATTCCATAGATATACACTTGAATCTATACCTATTCCCCGCACAAATAATATTAAAGATCTGGGTGTCTTGTTCCACAGCAATCTCGCGTTTGGTCCTCACATAGAAGTTATGTGCAACTCAGCTTATAAAACTCTAGGATTTGTTATGAGAATCTCTAAGTCGTTTGAAAACCAATTGGTGCTCAAAACGTTGTTTAATTCATTGATCCGTAGCAAACTAGAAAGCAATGCTTGCATTTGGAGCCCGGTGGGGGCGCAAAACTCGCTCATGGTGGAGAAAGTACAAAAAAAATATCTACGATATCTCTACATGAGTGAGTTTGGTGTCTATCCGTGGCTATATCCTACGCAGTTTCTGCTGGGCATGCTCGGGTATAACTCCTTGAGCGTAAGAAGAGATCTGCGTCTCTTGGTATACGTTGTCAAACTCGTTCGAGGAGTTGTGAGCTGTCCAGCATTACTACAAAGATTAGCGTTAAATGTTCCTAACAATTACACTAGACTGCGCCGGCAGGAACTGTTCTCAATAACATTCGCAAGAACGGGTCTTCCAGCCGCTATGCCTGTTGGAAGGGCCTTAACTCTTCTTAACGGGACTGCTTCGGATATTGACATATTTCATATCACATTACCAAAAGCAAAAGTAAATTTTCTTCTTAGATTAAGCGCGTTAGAAAGCACTCATCAACATACTTAAGTGACTGAATATATATGTAACATACGTTTGTGTGTAAATACTCGTTTGTATACATATGCATTATTTTTTATTTTATATAATTTAAAAAAAAAAAATTTTTCCCTGTAATTTTTCTTCTTTTTTAATGTCTTGTATTTTTCAATGTAATTGGGCTAAGCCTGTTTTGAAAAAATAAATAAATAAATAAATAAATAAATAAAAAATAAATAAATAAATATACATCCATATTGTCACGCCGTTTCCCTGTTGGGGTAGGCAAAGATAACATAGCGCCAGACTTTTCTATCTCGACACATATATTTCGCCTCTTACACATTCATATTTATTCTTATACATCTCCTACGATTTCTTTTGCTTATTAAATTTCTTTCAAAATATATTTTACTTGATCCAACCATACTTTACTTTATCTTCGTCTACCACGCTTACCACTCATATTTTCACTGTATGCTTATTTTGTTAGTCTTTTTTTATTAATTAAACATTTATACTTATTTTGTTAGTCTTTTTTTCATTAATTAAACATTTATACTTATTTTGTTAGTCTTTTTTCATTCATTAAACATTTATACTTATTTTGTTAGTCTTTTTTCATTCATTAAACATTTATACTTATTTTGTTAGTCTTTTTTCATTAATTAAACATTTATACTTATTTTGTTAGTCTTTTTTCATTCATTAAACATTTATACTTATTTTGTCAGTCTTTTTTCATTCATTAAACATTTATACTTATTTTGTTAGTCTTTTTTCATTCATTAAACATTTATACTTATTTTGTTAGTCTTTTTTCATTCATTAAACATTTATACTTATTTTGTTAGTCTTTTTTCATTCAGTAAACATTTATACTTATTTTGTTAGTCTTTTTTCATTCATTAAATTGATTAATTCATTAAACATTTATCATGTTTATTTTTATATTCGAAGTATAATTTGATTAGATATATTTATATTGTGTACCTCGTTATTTTAGGGACCAGTTATTTATGTTGGTTCCAAAAGTGCATAATAAAAACATTCATAATTTTTCATACCATTAATTTATTTGACCAAAAGTGTTTCCAGGAATTATTCCCGGCTGGTATTCATTCATGTTAATTTCAAAGTGATTAAAAGTTTTTCTTTTGAAATAATTTTCCAGTTTATGTTTTAAAGCACCAGTCTAGTCTTTAACCTTTTCATTCCTAAATATTTTTTATTTGTGTTTGCAATTGCAGTGGAGAGTTGAATAATTTTTTTTGCGCTTAATCCTAATTAAGCCTTGTAAAGATATGATTAGTGTATCTTACTTAATTCAAGATCGACTTTGTTTAAATATAAATAATTCATTGTAATTTGTTTTTATCAAACACTGTTTATTCCACTTTTTATAACGGTATAACCCTACCGGTTTCAAAGGTTTCACCTCATCATCAGGGGAGCGCAAACAATACTTTGTTTATCTCTTTACTCTTTTCTTCGTCTTATTTAAAAAATCCATTTTATCCAAGTATTCATTTCTGTCTTCATTTCACCTTTCGTACACTGACTCCACACATTTTCCTTAGTGCACACTTCTCCACAGCATTAATCTTCATTTTATACTTCTGCTACCAAGTTCAAATTTCACTTCCATACCTTAAAGTGGGTTCCGACATATTATTATTTAGTCATTTTTGTTACTGTTTGTATTGCGCTGTTGTATATTACATTAAATGCTCCGGAAACTCCTTCATCAGCACCAATTTTGTCTAAATAATCTCATTCAAAGCCAATTGTTGCTATTGACTCAGACTTAATTGTTCAAAATTGGTTTATCGTTTAAAAACCAAATAAAGAAATTATCTACGATATTGCTTCTACTGTACATTTTGTAAATGTGGTCCATCCTCAAATTGTGATTTTTTCTAGCTGACCACAAATGACGTATGTTCTGTTTCTCCTGAGATCTATCTCCGTCTGAAATTTGGGGGCTGATTGGAGCATCCGTCTTGGAGTGGTCTGCGAATCGGACTTATTAACTTTTAAATTGCGCAACGACATCATTTCGCAACCTCAATTGGCACTTCCATCGTCTTCATCTAGCGCCTCGGAATATGTGAATGTCGGATGAACCAAATAATCAAATAATTTCTTGTCGTTACCTGAACCCTAAGACTAATTCGATGGGTCCGATCGATGGACTAATAAGGATTAGTAAGTGCTTATTTATTTATATTTAAATGTATTAACGATAACAGTAATAGTTGTATTCTTACATATGTTATGTAAATAATATCTCGCGCGCCATAACTTTACATACATACATACCATACAATTACCCTGTCGAGGTAGGCAGAGAGGGCAGAGCGCCAGACTTTCCTACCTCGGCGCAAATCTTTCGTCTTTTCTAAATCCATAGACCTTCTCATACAACTATGATTTCTCTAACTTTTTACATTTACTTCTTTCAAAATATCATTCACTTGATCCAACCATACTTTGCTTGGTTTTCCTCTACCGCGCCTTTCAGTCATATTGGCATTGTACATTTGTTTTGTTAATATTTTTCAATCATTTCAACCCGCTAAAACCATCTCAGAGTGCTCTTCGTTATTTTATTCAATGCGTAAGTCTTAAGTTCACATTTATCCCCTATTCCGTATTCTGTCATACATTGTCATCTCACGTATTCTTCTCATAACTTTAAGATAAACCGATAAATAATGTTATGCTCTAAACCAGGATTTTTTTACCTTACCTTTTTTAGACTAACGCTTTTTTTAAGTATTTTAGAATAAGTTCAAGACCCCTAGTATTACATTAAATATTTTTAAGTAATTGCAACATATAGTAGAGAAGATAAAACACGCTTACCATAATGCTAAAATTTTAATTTATTTGTTTTGTGTAAACAATAAATTGCCATAGATCTAAGTAAAAATCATAAATTCCTTATTAAAAATTTTATAGATTTTTTTAATTATTAGAAGAATTGCATTTACAAGTGAGCTATACAATCAGACTGCGATTTTTTTATTACTGGAATTTTAAGTAAGTATCAAAATACCCCCTTGAGGGCTTAACGACACCTTAAATGCTACACACCTCAACGCCCCCTCACATTAAAACGCCCCCTCACATTACCCCTTACATATTTGCCCCAGGTATATGATATTGCCTAAGTAAGGAATCGGTGCTCTAAACAATCCAACAGTAAAAAGACTCGATAGACGTAAAAGAGAAAACAATACAAATAAAAAGGACAGAATTCGCAGCAAACTTAGAATAGACTAAAAAAGAAGTATTACACATTTACTAAGCCCAATTTAAACACAATGGCTGCAATCTGTAACCAACAGTTAGCGGAATGTCAAATGCTTTCTAAGAGTTTTGGACTTATGCCAGAAACTTGTATACATACATATGTGGGTTCAAAAATGTCTGACCCTTTTCATCATTATTGAACCGGTTCAGTTGAACTCACTCTATTCGTAACAGTTGATGAACTCTATTTGTAGTCACATTAATTATTATAGGTTTTCTGCTATAATATATATTTATCTTTAAACAAGTATGTTGTCTAAATATTAGAAGATTTTTTAAAACCACAAAAATTAAGATTCGCTAGATATAAAAAAAAAAACGAGTAGTGCTACCGCTACACAAGTAAAAATGTACTTGAAGTTTTTTAGAATGATTATTTAGATTTTTTCACTTGTTTAGCGGTATTATTTCATTTAATATGTATAGCGTTGCCTTAATAATGATTTTTGTTTTTTTAAAGTTAAGATAAATACAATAAAAATGAGAGCACAGATTGAGGGAAGACGCAGTGCTTAATATGAAAATAAGAGCGTTGTGTAGAATGTGTGTAAAACAATATATGCTAGAATGAGGACATTAGGATATAATACAGATTGAGGGAAGACGCAGTGCTTAATATGAAAATGAGAGCGTTGTGTAGAATGTGTGTAAAACAATATATGCTAGAATGAGGACATTAGGATATAATACAGATTGAGGGAAGACGCAGTGCTTAATATGAAAATGAGAGCGTTGTGTAGAATGTGTGTAAAACAATATATGCTAGAATGAGGACATTAGGATATAATACAGATTGAGGGAAGACGCAGTGCTTAATATGAAAATGAGAGCGTTGTGTAGAATGTGTGTAAAACAATATATGCTAGAATGAGGACATTAGGATATAATACAGATTGAGGGAAGACGCAGTGCTTAATATGAAAATGAGAGCGTTGTGTAGAATGTGTGTAAAACAATATATGCTAGAATGAGGACATTAGGATATAATACAGATTGAGGGAAGACGCAGTGCTTAATATGAAAATGAGAGCGTTGTGTAGAATGTGTGTAAAACAATATATGCTAGAATGAGGACATTAGGATATAATACAGATTGAGGGAAGACGCAGTGCTTAATATGAAAATGAGAGCGTTGTGTAGAATGTGTGTAAAACAATATATGCTAGAATGAGGACATTAGGATATAATACAGATTGAGGGAAGACGCAGTGCTTAATATGAAAATGAGAGCGTTGTGTAGAATGTGTGTAAAACAATATATGCTAGAATGAGGACATTAGGATATAATACAGATTGAGGGAAGACGCAGTGCTTAATATGAAAATAAGAGCGTTGTGTAGAATGTGTGTAAAACAATATATGCTAGAATGAGGAATGAGGACATTAGGATATAATACAGATTGAGGGAAGACGCAGTGCTTAATATGAACATAAGAGCGTTGAGGTAGTTCGGCCAAGTAGAAAGAATGAATAATGGAAAGATTTACAAAAATAAATGTGCGTGGAAGGCGTGGTAGACTATGTTAAAACAATGTAAATATGGTTGGATCAAGTCTATGATATTTTGATACAAGGAAATGTAAAAAAAGGAGCTTTATGAGAAAGTGTATATATCTAGAAGAGGCAAAATATGTGTGTCGCAATGGGAAAGTCTGGCGCTCTCTATTTTATTTCCGTACCCCGACAAAGAAACGGTATGATGGTATGTATTTAGTGGAATGCAATCTTTTTTATGGTCCCATGAGTTTTGTTATAATGATATTTTACCTGTATAATGCAGAGAATGTCTGTTGGTAAATAAATATTTGGGGAATTGTTAGGCCATTCGCTTGGCCGCGGTCAGGTCGATTGACCCTACATCCGGCCGCCGGCCGACCTTGGCGCAATCACTGGTCAGTCAGATTAGTGATCATATCACGAGCCCATTCGCTTTATTTGTGGTCTACAAAAACATGCGCATTCCTCTGCGGCACCCGCTGTCCGCCGCCTCTTTCATGTATCGATTATATTCTGCGTTTCCTTCCATTGTCCTTCGTCTTATCTATATATTGACAATAGACCTGCATTACCAGTTCCCTGAAAATCGACAAGGACTCATATTTCATTCATATTAAACGGATATCCTCAGATGTGCGACTGACTCTCAACATATTTTAACCGCGCAACCCCCTTTTCTTTGTCAATTTGATACAGCGCTGTTTTCCCCACATTGCGATCACGTCAAAAACATTGCCATTTAATTAGCTCAACCTACTAAATAAATAAGGGGGACGTTAAAAGACTAATGTCGCTAATAAAACATCATCTGTATTCTTAAATTCAGATGTAATATGGTCTAAGATATGTCCGGAAGTAGAATCTGCCAGGGATTAAACCTGGGGCGCACGCTTGCTAAGCATGAATACTAACCGTCAGACTACAGCCGCCGACAAACCTTGAAACAATTTTTGCAACCCTGACAATTTTTACTGATTATAAATAAAACAACGAATTATCAATAATTTATTGAAAATAATGGAACAGCGTGTACGAGTATAATCAATTCAAACTGGGAATTCATGTGAAGGATTAAATATTTTCTTTTCTCTCAATGTTCTTCAAAACTTGTTTTAATTTTAGCGCGCTGAATTCTAAAACTAGTGGTATCCAATTTACTTCATAGTTTGTTTTCGTTCGGAACATGCGGGATTTAGGACTTTTTAAGGTTAAATACACTTTATACACATTTTAAACGATTAATCAGAGCACAAAATAATTTTTTTACCCTAGGGTTATGCCCTTGAGGATTCCCTACCTCTCCTTTGGCCTCTCGAAATTTTTTTGTCACAGAGGGCCTGTTGTGTTCCTGACTTTGCCAGTTTATCTCTGTCTCATGATCCCTCCACAATCGCCTAAAGAAACTTTATACGAAGGTTGTACGAGAAACCTATGAATCAAGCTGTTTTAATTAATGACGAAAGACATTTATATTAGTAAATTTTGCAAAATGGATAATTAATTCATATCGTACCCTTTAACATATCCGAATTAGTGGCGAGGGCGTGGCACAGAGACAAAATTGTCTTTAATCATAATAAACGAGGTTCGGAACCACTGGTGTAAATATATACCTTACGGTCTTGTACGAGGGTCTAGAAATTTGGGAATCAGGTAAACCAGAATAAATAGAATTACAATAATCCAGACGCGACACAATAAATGAATATTTTTAGACATCCAATTTGACACGTTGAGGATGAAATTAGAATTATCCAGTTTCAGAATATTTTTGTCAATTGGATCACAAAATTTAAAGAACAAAGTATCACCCGCGTAACTTAACCCCCCCCCCCCCCCCCCCGTGTCATCATTAGCATACATCACTTGTATAATTATTTACTAATGGGAACAATTCTTATCAAAATAACCCCCGCGCTTGCTGGCGCTTCAACAATGCCTAATCATGGGTCAATACTACTCGTGAATAGAACGCACATCTGCCCTACCTTTGTTAAGGTACGAGTATATCACATCTGCTTGGTCGTATTCATTAAGTGTAACTGCCGTTCGGTGTTTTGGGGATTATATTGAAGTAAACATCAACATTACTTTCTCATCAACTGGAGCTAAATCCAAATTGAATTTTGGTAGTGTACCAAAATGTATAGAAAATTTAAGACCAGCGATATCTCCCTTTTTATGTGCCTAAACTTATTTGCGATCGATTGGTAAAAAATATTAAGTGCCAATATAATTGTTAATGATTTTCTAGGCTGGAATCTATTTGAAATTTATTCACTTCCCTGGTAAGAATAATTTTAGATTATAATTCGATAAAATGGCTACCCCATTGTGATGCCCATGTTGAAAATATAGCACACATACTACTAAAAATTTTAAACTACAAGCTTTTCATTAATTTATTTGAGATTTTGAAAAAATATACATCAATCCTGCGGTAGTATCAAGTCAGTTGAGTAGTTCATAGTTATATTAACATAGTTAAGGCATTAACGTTGTGGAGGTTTAAACACATTGTAATTTATTTTATCAAACACTGTTTATTCCACTTTTTTGTAACGGTATAACTTACCGGTTTCAAGGCTTTCACCTCATCTTCAGGGGAGCACAAACTCACAACAGCGCATTAGTGCCAACAGGATGTATGGTTTTATCAAAATGTATGAACGTTGCACATATACACTACACTCCACCTTAAGCCAAATGTGTTACTATCACATATTGAACAAATGTTTCTTTGTAGTTCGTCTTTCTCTGGCAAGTTTTCTACTTTGCAATATTTTTAAACTGTCAAAAGTGGGATCGAATCCCGAGTTGGACGCCTTTAAGGAGGGCCTGCTCTCTAAACGGCGCTATATAAATTTCCCTTTTATTGTATGAAACGTAGACGTCAAAAATGTCATTGAAAGAGCCATATTTTAAATATTTGTTAGTACTTCACAGAAAAATGTCCATAGACAATCATACGTACATACCATCTCGCCGTCTCCCTATATGGGTAGGCACAAAGTAGAGAGTGCCAGACTTTACTATCCCGACACATATCTTTCGCCTCTTCTATATCCACACAACTTTTCCTACAGCTCCTACGATTTCTAAACTTTTCGATATTGTTTAAATTTTTAAGATACATACATATGTTACATATTCTTTTCATGTTTTTTTTTACAATTTTTTTTCATATCTTAATTTTGTTAATTGTTTTTAAATATGTGTACTTATACTCGTATTACACTTGCCACCTCTGATGTAACAAGGTTTTAAATTTATTTTATTTACAATTTATAATTATTTATTTTATTTCTTTATCGTTATTATTGTTATTATTGTTTTTGTAAAACTGAATTTTACTTATTATATATTACATTTTTCTCATTGTACGAATTAGGGACACCTGTAATATACTTATGATTGTTTAATAAATTAAATGGAGTTTAAATATATTTTGATACTGCCCGCTTTGAGTATGTATTATATGTTTTATCGCCCCATTGATTTATTACTATCAAATCTGTCCATGGGCAATCAATCCCTTGAATTAATTATGAAACTCAAGTATAGAGCAGCAAATACGATCGAAATTAGAAATGAATATCGGCCCGTTATCGTAACTTCCCGATTCATTCAATGAAGAGCCCTTGGCTACATCAAACAGACGCCATCCGTGGCACGATGATTGCTCCCACGTGGCCATGGCTCGTGCCGTGTTGAGTTGAAGCCAAATATTTGCAGTGATAGATCTATCTGTGAATCAGACGAGTTGACAGATCGATTGATGCTTCGTGTGGCGTACACGAAACAATCAATCGTGGTATAGGGTTAGCAAATTGATTTGTTAACCACATATAAGAGACTCTAAAATGTTTGTATTCGGTTTATTTTTAATCTAAAAAAAATATAATTTTATATCTCCGAATATCGTGCCAGACTCCAATGCCTAAAACAATATAACCAAGAAATCCCCACGTTCTCTCAACTCTCTTTGGAGTGTTGTACAATCTATAGTATGCTGTTGTACAATATACTGCGTGAAACTGCTGAGTGTTGTACAATTTACTGCGTGAATCTACGGAGTGTTGTACAATCTACTGCGTGAAAAATTCAATTTTCTTTCCGAGCATGGACTGTCATTCCGATCTGGTGACAGCAGAATCCTGTGTATACCAACGCATTACACACCATCGTTTGCGGTTCACTGCGCTCGACTTCGCAACGATTTTCCTAGCTCCAACAGATGTGCTACACCCTTATCAACATTTAAGAATAAACTTAATAATCATTATTTATTTTTAAACATTCCTCTTCCTTAACTCCTATATAATTCCCACCCTAATCCTTACATTGCTTGATATTTATTTTGTATTTTAATTGTTTTTTTTTTACAAATATTGTTTTTATATAAGACACGGTCATGTATACCAATAATTATGAATGAATAGCTGGTTCATTGGAACAAATTGATTTAAAGCAATACATCCTGCCAAAATTATTAGCATGAAAGTGTTAAATAAATAAATAAATATGATCATGGATTTTATACCAAAGTATAAAACTATGCCGATCCAGTAATAGATGATACCAAAGTATAAAGCTATGCCGATCCAGTAATAGATGATACCAAAGTATAAAACTATGCCGATCCAGTAATAGATGATACCAAAGTATAAAGCTATGCCGATCCAGTAATAGATGATACCAAAGTATAAAACTATGCCGATCCAGTAATAGATGATACCAAAGTATAAAGCTATGCCGATCCAGTAATAGATGATACCAAAGTATAAAACTATGCCGATCCAGTAATAGATGATACCAAAGTATAAAACTATGTCGATCCAGTAATAGATGATACCAAAGTATAAAACTATGCCGATCCAGTAATAGATGATACCAAAGTATAAAGCTATGCCGATCCAGTAATAGATGATACCAAAGTATAAAACTATGCCGATCCAGTAATAGATGATACCAAAGTATAAAACTATGCCGATCCAGTAATAGATGATACCAAAGTATAAAACTATGCCAATCCAGTAATAGATGATACCAAAGTATAAAACTATGTCGATCCAGTAATAGATGATACCAAAGTATAAAACTATGCCGATCCAGTAATAGATAATACCAAAGTATAAAGCTATGCCGATCCAGTAATAGATGATACCAAAGTATAAAACTATGCCGATCCAGTAATAGATGATACCAAAGTATAAAACTATGCCGATCCAGTAACGATCCAGACTTGAACAACAATGTGTAATAAATAAAAATTTATGCTGTATTTTCCTTTTTTTTCTTTCATACAATTAGTGTTGGTATACCATGCTCCGTTTTAGGTATATTTTTTGTATGTATACATACATATCGTCATGCCATGTCTCTTTTGGTGTAGACAAAGAGGACAGATCTCCACGCCTTTTTATCCATTCACACGATTCTCGCTTCGTCCGCATCCATACATTTCGTCATATATCCTCTCATACTTATAACGCTTTTCGCGGTCTACATCTTCCTCGATCTCTATTCGTTTCCGTGTATTTTATTTATTTAGTCTTCGCATCTCATTTCCTCAATGCTGACCAAAAACCATCTGAAGATTACTTTCTTAATTCTACCGTTAACATCAATTTCTCTCAAATAGACGATATATGAGTTGAAAGAACTTTAACTGCGTATTACGATATGAAACTAAATCAATGGGGCACTAAAACATATACTCGAACCGGACAGTGTCGAAATCTTCTAAGATGATAGACCGCAACAATATTTTAGTACCAACATTGATGTAATTGACTGAAATGTGGACGTGGAAAATGTATGAATAATAAATAAATGCGTAGAAATGACGTGGAAATGTATGAATATTGAATAAATGCGTGGAAATGACGTGGAAAATGTATGAATAATGAATAAACAACAATATTTTATTACCAACATTGATGTAATTGACTGAAATGTGGACGTGGAAAATGTATGAACTATGAATAAATGCGTGTAAATGACGTGGAAAATGTATGACTATTGAATGAATGCGTGGGAATGACGTGGAAAATGTATGAATAATGAAGAAACAACAATATTTTAGTACCAACATTGATGTAGTTCACTGAAATGTGGACGTGGAAAATGTTTGAATAATGAATAAATGCTATAGAAATGTGTGTTATTAATATAATACATTAGCCGAATTTATTGATAAGGGACGAATGTGAACTTAAAAGGCTGATGTGTTAAGCAAGATGAATAAAAGTACGTTGAAATGGTTTGGGAATGTAGAACGAATGAATGAAAAAAGGTTAATAAAACAGATATGCACATATAGTGCAGATGTGAGTGGAAAGCGTATGAGAGGAATGCCAAGGAAAGCATGCTTGGATCAAGTGAATGATATTTTGGAAGAAGGAAACGTTAAAAGTCTGAGAAATCGTAGGAGTTGTTTAAGGTGTATAGTTGTAGAAGAAGCGAAGGAGTGTCAACTATGTGTCGAGATAGATATGTCTGACGCTGTGTATTATCTGCCTACCTCACAGGTGTGATGGTATACATGTTTGTCTAACAAACCTTTATTCCATATTGTTTATAATTAAGGCATTAACGTTGTGGAGGTTTAAAGACATTGTAATTTATTTTATCAAACACTGTTTATTCCACTTTTTGGTTTGGTCACAACAAACAGTGTTTGATAAAATAAATTACAAACATTTATTCCGATCATTTTTTTACTCTATCAAACATTATAATACCAGATATTATTCTACGCAATGTACGCTTTCTACCACGAATCCATTTTATTTTAATCTCGGAAAATTTAGACGCTAATAAATCTTGATTTATTTCGAAAAATATGAGGAAAAAAATATTATGTTTGTTACTTTCTTGGCTATTTGTTTTGATTAACGTTGAGAATAGAGAAAGAAAGAGAGCGCGAAAATTGTTGATATTAACAGTTTGTTGGCCTGAAAGAATAACAATTTGAGTTCATCCCAAATGGCAGCTTTTTTTTATTGCGACACAATGTTTGGAAAAAATACGACCGTGACCAAAAGTTATCGCTTCTTTTTTTGTGTAATACTGATATAATTTCATCACGAATTCAATTTTCCCGTCGGTTCGGTAACGGCAGCGGGGGCATTGCCCTTATCTGCCTTTCCAGTTTCCAACTCCAGATCAATTCCATATTCATCAGCTGTCAGACTTCTCTGCTGTGGTGTCGTATATCTTGTTAAGAATGTAAAGTTTGCGGTAATAAACCACCTTTGTCTAACTTCATCTCAAAACAGCACATCGAAAATGTTTTTTTATATATCAGTTTGTATCCTAATTTATAATAAAACACTTATTTGGTGCCATTTAAAGAGTCGACTCTCCTCAAAGGCGTTGTAACTCGGGATTCGACGCTATTATTGAAAGGTTAAAATCTTGACCGAATATAAAATAAGATTATTAATAGGATATAGGAAGGTGGCGTCTTTAGCCATTATATTAAGTACTGAAAAAATGCAAGGATACAGTTGGTGATATTTTGCCTGAGGGAAAAGTAACAAGCAACGGAATAACATGTATGGCGTAATGAATGAGCGTGGATAGGGCAAAGGCTGTTGATATGAAAGTGTGTAGATCTGTCTTGTTTTCCTATTTCAAAAAGGATATGGCGTGATGGTGTATATGTATAGAGTAATTATATTGATTAACCATATCTCAGACCTACGATTCTTGGATGACTCAGACCGACCTCACTGGAAAATATTTACGTACTTGTTGGGATATATGGATGATATCCCAAAAAGTGCGTAAACCGCCGCAATATTGCATGCAAGAGTGAGAAACACAAGTGATCTCAAACATCTTATGTATGGATTAATACCAACACGGCTAAGTCTGAGGTCAAGCAGACATTGTTATGACCACCCACAACCCCGCTAAGGCTCTCGAGAAAACGAGCATTTCGAATCTTGGAGAGTTAGAACTGAAACCTTGCGGATGTTTATCTAGGTTCGAGTGCCTGCCGGTGAGACACCACCTTCTATGGAGATATCTTGATCATCTATTCCCCCATTTGGGTAGATCCACCATTATGTATGTGTGGCGTCACTCAACCAATGTCTCACTTGATGGTTTACTCACTGTGCCCCATTAGCTACTTGGAAGAATACCTGCTGAAAGGAATTATCAATGCCATCGCAGTTACGTGTTTCGGGGTTGATACGTTATAGATCAGGCGTTGTCGATACGAATGATGATAAAAGCATAGTTTTGAAATGAAGTTTTAAAATAATTGTTTGAATTATTTAAAAAATCACATGTTCAAAATATAATTCTTATTATGTCGTGACATATCTAAGTACAGTTTCAAATATTTAAGGTTTGTACTTTCACTTATTAGAAAATTGTATATAAATTAAAATAAAACTCTACTTAATAAAATGGTTTACTATTATTCACGTATTTGTTTTGAGCCTTGTAGACTCAAAATGTTGTTTTCCATTATTGCATGTCCAAATTGAAAAATATGTTTGCCAATTTTGACCTGGGATAAAAACCTTTTAAATACAATATAAAGTACATAATAGATGGACATATTTCGTCCATCCGTTAGTGATCGAAGATCGCTAAGTTCTAGAGATGATTACAGTTTTTAATGAGTTTCATTTCTTGTTATATTGTTAATTTTTCCCTTAACCGTCTTTTTGGGATCCTTTCAAATCTTATTGGTTCTAACAAAGATCATTAAAAAACTTCCATAACATGTTTTGGAAAACTACGAAACATAAAATAACGCACATAATCAAAACATGGTATGTCTTGTCAATATGTATCCTTGGAAATCACAAACTATTGAGCAACACCGTCTCGGCTGATAAGCGTTGGACTCAGTGCGCTGTTTTAAAATGTCTCCATTGATTGAGACTGTGTATGGTTGAATTAATGAATTTATTGCTTCCCCCAGTCGCCAGGTAATTGCTGGTTGCTGTCGGCCAATCTAGAGGCTACCGACAGACGAACAAATCATTCTCCGTTCACTTCTGAACCGTTACTATTTCAAAACAAATAAATCTCTTGTAAATTTATCAACACACATTACTGATATTTCGATTCCAATTCACTCAGTACAGTTTTTATGGACTTAGATTATTGGTTATGTTTTTTGATTAAGTTCATGTCGTTCTAAATTGTCTCGTAATCTAGCAACAGCAGCTGTAGTTTATACTATTTTAAACATTTATTCAGTTTTTAACTCTTCAAATCTAAATGTTTTAACGATTTACACGCGTTAAGTCATTCGAATATTTTAAGATATTTTTCATATATTTAGATAAAAGATAAAAAAACAGAACAGTATGCAGTGATTAGAGATGTGAACTTAAGGCTGATGGGTGCTGAACATATTTTGAAAAAGAAAACGTAAAAAGTCTGAGAAATCGTAGGAGTTGTATGTGAAAGTTTATGGATGTAGATGATAGGAAAATTCACTTTTGAAAGCGTTGCGTTATGCCCTCTCAGCCTATCCCGACAGGGAATTTACATATGTACATTAAATTAAATTACGGTCTAAGAATATCTTTTTATTAACTGTTCAAACATCAATTCGCGGAGCACTGTTGAGTTATCAAGTCCTCAGGATGTTTGCGTGTTTTTAATAAAATTTTCTAACTCAAACAATACAAATTATGGTAACAATTAATCTTTGAATGTTCTTCAACAAAATAAAAAATTCATGATTTTTTTAAATGTAACCTCATCCCCTTGATTGTGGAGTGAAAAAGTATGTTGAAATTGCTTCCTTATTTCTGTTCATATCACATGAGACAGTTGTCTTAACAACTAAATTGCTTTCTTATTTCTGTTCGTATCACATGAGATAGTTGTCTTAACAACTAAAAGACCGTCTTGACCTAATTGGTAAATGCTCTATCTCCTAACCAGGAATTTACATGTTGCATTCCCATTTGAATACAATTTTTTAAATAGAGTTTTTGTCTGGCTTTCACTTAAAGCCTCGTTAGTATCTTTTTGGTTGGCTGGAAGAGTTTATTGCCTCATGACAATATACTAGCCAGTTTGTACTGGATGCAATGAAAATGTAATACAATATGTGTACAGCCAATTTTTTTTTCTTTTGTGATCCAATTCAAAGTAATCATAATTTTTCATCTTATAAAATGCACACGTAAAAAATAATACCTTTGTACTCGTATTATTTTTTACGTGTGCACTTTTTTGTAAATATTGTAATTTCAGCCATGGGTTTTTTTGTAATAACAGTATATCTGATATTATTCAAGTCATCTGTTTACGGATTATGCTTATGGTTAAAGGCTTATGTGGTTGAGACTTAGAAAAATATTAACATTTTTAATTTGTAATGATGCTCTTGCCAAACATATCATATTTTCATTTTGTTGATATAGTTTGTTTGATAATAAACATGTTTTTTTGCTGTCTATTGATAAATTAGTACGTACGTGTTTACTTTTTCTAAGAAATTAAATATTAATATTATTAAAAATTAAATGACATGTAGGAAATCAAATGAAGTTAGTCATAGTTATAATATATAAATTAGATTAGTAGACATAAATTTGTATATAGGTATAACCTTTGGCAAATGTTTGTGGTATAGATGACTTTATTCAATAAAAAACTTATTTTTTTGCAGTCGGAAAATAAACGTTAGACGCACATGTCGTATAGACTGCGCTATTTCGCTGCCAGTGCCCATAAATTGGTATCAAAGAAAACGTGTATTTTTTCAGCACTTGTCCTCTTTCAGTGCCTTGTCCTTTTAGAACCTTACTTTCAACTTGATGTATTTCATTTCTAAAAAAAAAAAGCTGTGGAAAAAAGATTTAAATATTCCATGGCTGTATGTGTCTTCCAGTTATTTTATTTTATCTAACTTTGTAGATTCAGATGCAATGTTCTGTATTGAAATTATAGTTTCGTATTTTCCTAGTAAACGGAGGTGTGACTTTTTTTGTCAGCATGTTTGCAGGACCGAAGGAATCCAAAATTCATTTTTGAGGTTCATAACATTTTGAATGAGCGTGTGAAATAACCGAATAGTTATTATTATCGTATTTGCAGAATATAGAAATTAGCCCCTTTTTAGAAGAAGCAGATAATGTTGTATATAATATTCCTTTGGACACTCTTGAACAATGGGATTGCCTGTGAAAAACTCACATAAATTATAGTTTTAAACATTCCAGACAGACTGTTTCGTTTTAACAGGGTCTTCATATAGGAGGATCAAAATAAAACATAAAGCTTTTACATGTCCCTTGCACAATTGCACTTCTGGGCAACGTAATGAATATGAATATATTTACCCTGTTCCAGAAGGAACCGCAAATCTATCGATTTATCAAATTTCATGTTGTGTTCTCAATTCTGGAGCATTGTTTTAAGAGTCCTATAGCTGGTTTGAATTTAGTTTTCACCGTAAAGTTTCTTTTCATGTTCTTGTGTCACTTGTTTCTTCTGTTTTATTCAAAGACGTAAGTATAGTTCTGTTTTGATTTTGTGGTCAAGTTTTGGTGTTTTTTTATTTTTAATACTAGGAATTGTTTTGCGTTTTATTTAATTTATTTGTGTTGGTATACGTTTGGTCAGTGTTATTGCATGGAGTAGAATCATGGACCCTCAAAGTAAGTAGTATGAACCGACTGGAAGCATTCGAAATGTGGATGCACCGGAGAATGCTACGGATACCCTGGACGGATATGGTCAGCAACACAAGGGTTCTTCAAAGAGCCAAAGTCGATGGAGAGTTGCTGACTAATATTAAAATCCGAAAAGTGTCCTACTTGGGTCATGTACTTAGAGAATCAAAGTACAAATTACTGCACCTGATCATCCAAGGCAATATAGAAGGCCGAAGAGGTGTTAGCAGGGGGCAAATCTCCTGGCTCCGCAATATACGGGATTGGACTGGCATAAGGGGCGTTGGGGATCTTTTTCGGACTGCCGGGGACAAAGATGTCTACTCTCAAGTGATATTTAACGTTGGGGGGACCTGACATAACACTGAGAAGAAGAAGTGTTGGTATATTAAATATGATATGTTCTTTGTAAAAGTTGCGGCCATTAATTATGAATGAACAAATCAACAGTAATAAATAAACTAATTGACCCGCCTTTTAAAGTACCTCTTGGTTTCTGATATACTACGTCCAAGAAATGTGTTCTCTGATAAGCCATATTTGCTTTAGATTGGTAAATCGTACAGCTTGTTCGAGTCCTGGCTCTTTATAAATTGACAGGTAACATGTAATTTATGGTTATCTGATTCTAAAGCAATACTATTTAGACCGAATATTTAAATTCAAGAGAATAGTAAAAAAATGTTATCGTTATTTATTGACTCGATGAAATGTTTACATCTGTACCGAGTTTCCCATTTATTATTTACACCTGGTATATCTGTCTTGCTCCATATTGGTTGCGTAACAAATTTATTGTACGAGGGTCATCTAGAAAGTAAGGTTACAAGGGCTCCTGAGGCCGGGGGAATTTTTTTGTTTCAAAGTTGGCGTCAATGATAGACATCTATCATTGACACTGACGCCAACTTTGAAACAATTTTTTGTTTCAAAGTTGGCGTCAGTGTCAATGATAGATGTGGTAACCTAACAAAAAAAAAGAATTCCAATTGGGTGACTGACAGCGCTACACGGTTTGCCGATCCTAAAACTTTTTGATCAAGGTAGTATAATTCTTATGCATACTCTTAGACTAGTCTCTTCTCAGATAACCTCGTTTTGTGTATTTTTTTTCAATGCTTAACACGTTCACTGCCGATTTTATAGTAGCACATTATCCCGGCCAAAATGTTTTTTTAGCTATTATTGCCTGAATTGGCGTGTTATTTTATCTATAGATAATAAAAATTAATACAGTAGCCCCTCGCTATCCGCCGGGATATATTCCAAGCCCCCTCGAAAATACTTAATCACCGAACCCCTTCTAAATTATTAAGCTTTTTCAGGCACCATTTGTGTAACTTTTGCAGTTTGGGGTGCAACAGCAAAACTAGCACAAATTTCCTTCTATTGTATTTTTTGAGCATTTCATGAATATAAGATTCGTCCTTTCTATATATTCTAGCAACAGCAGCGACTGTTTTATTTTTTGACTTGACTGGGTTTCTTTGCAGTCTTTGAGTCACTAACAACGACAGTGTTACGTTTTTGAAGTATTATTGCAGTAAATAAAGGTTATTTAAACTCAAACATTAAGATACCGGGAACGATCGTTCCCTGCAAGAGATGCACCGCGGCTGATCACGTGAGTGACTTGAAATCAATATATGAGTCTTTGGTAAGTCTACCTTTCTTGTTAGCGGCACTGATTCAAAAGTTTCGCGAGAGGTAACCGTGGATACAGATCTCGCGGATAACGGGGCACTGCGTATGTCCAATTCATATTCGCGTATGAGTTACACCATACTAATAAATAAATACTAGTTATGATCGTTTGACTATCTACAATAGTTTAATTTTAATGCCGCAAACATTTCATAATTATAAATTTTGATAAGACAAAAAGGGTCGTCTTCAAGTGCTACCTAAAGATGCACACACCTCCCATATATCCAATACCTTGAGGCAGACAAAGTTAGATCTAATTGAACTACTAACTTATATTTTATTTTAATTGTTTTGTTGTGTCATTTTCTTTGGTTTCGTTGAATTGTTATACGAGTATATTGTTTTTTATTTCTTTTTTTAAATTTAATTTTAATTCTAAGATTATTTTGTAAATATTGTAAATGAAACGCATACTTCTTTCTATAACCATAACGCATACTACTTTTAGAAAATAATTTTTGTAAGGTAGATTGTACCGTCGATGAAAAATAAAATAAAAAGAACAATAATAATATGTTATTTATCGTTAAGAAATTTAAACTGTAGAGGATTTCACTTTGTGTAACCTTATTTAATAAACAAATAATAATAATGGTTAAAAATATGTTGGGTGAGGTGTAAGAATGAGTGAAGTAAATGTATGTTGGCTTATATATGCAGATGATATGGTTACGCTTGCTGAGAATGAAGACGATTTAAGAGATATTATAAGTGAATTATATTAGAGATGTCTATAGTTCGGAAATTCTAGGATGAGTCCCGTGACAGCTCACAAATTGGGCTCAATACAACCTTGTAACGATGTTCAGTAATTTTAATTATTTTATCAATTTTTATGTAAGCCTCAATTCTAATAAATAGCAAGTTATTTAGGTAAATACATTACATAAGGTCGTATTGGGGCCAATTTGTGAGCTGTCACAGGACTCATCCTAGAATTTCCGAACTATAGTGAAAGGTTTGAAAACGAATGTAGTGAAATAAAAGCGTTATGGTTATAGATAGAAGTGTGGTAAAAAGTGTGCGATGTATGGATTAACTGAGAAAAAATGGTGCAGGTTGATGATTTCTGTTATCCGGGCAGTATGTTAACGTGTGATGGCCGAATGGAAAGGGGCATTGAAATAAAGGTAGCGACAAGTAACAAGGTAAACAGAGCATTTAATGTAATGTACACAACAACCGTGCAATATCAACAGTAGCAAAAATGGTAATACATAATATTGTGTCGGTGCCCACCGCAAAGTATGGAAGTAAAACTTGGATTTGGCAGAAGGGTAAAAGTAAGATTAATGCTGTGGAGATGCGTGCACTAAGGAAAGTTTGCGAAGTGTCAATGTATGAAATATTGAGCATGACGAGATGTATGAATGTGGGGGAGGCGAAATTTGTGTGCTTGGATATAAATGTTAAGAAATCTATTCTCTCTGCCTACCCCGCAAAGGACACAGCGTGATTTTTGAAATACAGTATGAGTAATAATACCCCGTCCTATTGGGTCCATTCGAAACAATAAATTTTATCAATGAAGACTAAACCGACATCAATGTAAAAGATTCTTTGAAATCGTCCTCGAAAAAGAATTCGAAAATATTTTGATTTAATTAACTGTACTGCAGGTTTAAAAATATATACTGTTGTAACACAGACGGTACTGTTGAGTTTTTTTTCTCTGTCCAAGTTAAGAGTGGCCCTGGGCGGGAATGGCTTCTTATTTTTCAATTCTGACCAAACCTCGGACACACAGTCATTATTAATGTCTCTTCCACCTTTTGTAACCCCTCCTACCCACCGACCACAACCTCCTTCCAATGGAGACGTGTGCTTTGTGTACATCGCGTGTCGCGTAACTACATTATAATTGGACCATGTACCGTGTTCCGCGCAATCGGAGCAGCCCTTAGCATTGTTTATATGTCATTTATTTCTCGTTATTTATACCGTTAATCAAAATATAATGAATTAATACATACAAAATATATCATCACGCGTTTTGCCGGTTGGGGTAGGCAAAATAGACAGAGCGCTATTCTTTCCTATTTCACTTCCTGCGATTTTTCTTATTTCGTTCTTTCAAAACATCATTCAATAATCCAACGATAATTTCCTTGGTCTTCCTCTACCACTCCTACTCAAATTCGCACTGTATATTTATTTTGTTAGTCTTTCTTTATTAATTCTAAATTATTTTTGAGCGGTCTTCTTGTATTGTATTTCACTTTCGTTGTATACAGTACAATCTGGCGGGCTTATTGCCACGCAGCAATATCTTCCACCCAATCAAAAAGATGTTCAAGAGTTATACTGGAATAGTTAAAAAAAACTGGGTTCCAACGGGACTCGAAACCGCAACCTCCGGGTTGGTAGAATGGGTCTTATTAACTAGGTCACGGAGGTCTTCTTCATGTTTCTGGTTGAAAGAGTCTGGCACATTACAATTACCCTTCCAGGTTGTACTGTTTACAATAAAAGTGTAATACATTTTGTACATACCATCAAGGCACATTTTTGTCGAAGTGGGCAGCAAGAATAGAATCTCGACACACATACTTCGCCTCTTCTAGATCCGCACACCTTCTCATACAATCCCTTCGATTTATCTGACTTTCTACGTTTCGTTCTTTTAAAAATATCGTTCACTTGATCGATGCACCTCTAATTTTTTTCCAAATAACATAATTTATCAACTTGTTCAAATCTCTCATTGCTCACCCATATCATATATGGCATTTACTTTTACAATGAATCAAAGCATTATAGGGCTAATGATAAAAAAATATGATAATTGTAAAATAAAATTTGTTGTTTACTTTACATAACTGTTTCGTGCGTACACACCCTTTTTGTTACACCCCAAATGTGCCAGAAGGAAAAGTGCCCACGCGGGGGGTATCCTCGTGATAGCTTCAAATTACAGATGCGCGCCAATTACATCGCCACCCTCTCCCTCTTGTACGTACGTCAGCGCCGCTCTACTCCCGCCTTCATTACGCAATGAGTTACGCCCCCTCTAGGTCGTTTTACGTGACCCACCCTTTTATGTAAGGTGTTTTAATATCACCTCAAACGAAAATACTTTTTTGTTATTGCCAACGCCTTCTTTATATGCTCTTTGTCTCTTTTGCAAACATAATGTTAGCTACAATACACGTAATATTATCCAAGAGTATGTACATCATACAACAGTATTATAATACCAACTTTGAGGCGTGGGAGTGGAACGTGGACGTCGAAAAATACTAAAAGAGTCGAATAAATGCGTGCATTAAAAATAATATTGACAATGTATGACAAAATACTGAATGAAGTGATTAGGGATAAGTGTGAACTTAACATAAGTCTGATAATTTTGTCAGACGTTGAACCAAATTGAAAATATAGACCAGAAATAATAAATACCATGTATCATATGTATGTACGTCTAACAACTTCTGTACTTTATGTAGGCCAGTAAATAATTATTTCGGTAATAATTTATACCTGGTTCTGTAAAAAAGGGATTAGGGATAATTGTGACATTAAGGCCGGTGTGTTGAGCAAGATGAAGAAGGTCACTCTGAGATGGTTTACGCAAGTGTAACGAATGAATGAAGAAACACTAATACAACAAATGTACAGTGCAAATGTGAGTGGAAGACCTGGTAGAGGTAGGCTATTATTGTTGGATCAAATGAATGATATTTTGAAATAAAGAAATGTAAAGTGAGAAATCGTAGGTGTTAATGAGAAGGCGAATAAGTGTGGAAAAGGTGAAAGATGTATGTATGTCTTGATAGAAAAGTCTGGCGTTGTGTTTTCTATGCCTATCCTGATAGGAAATGGCTTGATGGTATTACACCTTCTTTCAGAGCAAGGTAAGTATCTTTTTTCAGACCATGAAATATATATTTGGTCTGAGGGATGGGATGTTATATGTACCGCACAGGGTACAAATAGACTGTAGCGTAGGTACGTTGGTTGCTGCGCCGCGCTCGGAGAATCGAGGTAGCGAATTCCAAAGCGAAGATCCAGAAGAAGAAGAAGGTAGCGGGGTGGAGAGATTCCTCTCAGGCAGGTCGAAGTAGCGGGTCTCAAAGTAAAACACAGTGGAATCGGTTGTTACTGAGAATATAATATCATTTCGCTAAAAAGGGACCCTCCATATTGATGGTCGGTCGATCATCACAAGCGCCCATTACCCGCGAAATACAACTTTCGGGGTTTTGAGCGCTGCTTAAGCCGACCGTCCCGTGACCTACTCACGACGGTCCGCCCGCAAGTCCTTTATTTCCCTTGCGGTCGCGAACACGTTCGGAGTCAAACAAATTTACAAACATTTCAAATACAAAACCATAGAATTTACATATACAAGTATGAGGGTTTACATCAGTTTCACATACAGATCTACATATACAAGATATCATTATACCACATACAAGGGTGACCGCACACGTCTCATACACGTCCAATACACTATAAGTATACCATAGATCATTTTACGCATAGACAACTCAGTAATTAGAATTTCAGCAAATCAACAATTAAATAAATAAATATAGGTTTATTGATAGCAACATAGTATGTACATATATATACATATTCTGAAATTGCATATATATCTGAAGATAATACATGTAAGAGAGAAGTTATCAGGTCTGGGCTCATCCCATAATATCCCTCCGGTCGAGATACATCCCCACCAATAGAGGGTGAGCTCGGATGCGAGGGCATCAGATGTTTTCGGCCCATACCCTTGTTCGTGTAGATTACAAAAAACAAAATTTATAAATGACAAATAAGCAATCAATACAATTAATTCAGTTAATAAAATAATAGGTCGCCGACAAAAAAAATAGCATGCAAAATAAAATATGTGTATATATCCCGCAATCACACACACATTTTGAGGCTAACGAAAAAAACATTCAAGAGAGAAGCCACCAAAAGGTCTGGGCTCATTCCAGAACACCTTCCCAGTGGATACGCACACCCACCATTATTAGGAGGGCGAGCACTGCCATTGGTTCTGCATCACTGAAGAATGCGATTAAATAATAATAGTTATTGAAAAAATAATTGTTGATTTATTGTTTGTGTTGCATTGCACACCCTTGCACATTGCGCACCCTTCCGCGTTGCACACCCTTGCAAATATTATTATTACCGTTTCCAGATTTCATCAGATCTAAAAATCGACCGATCATTCAATAATCAAATCATTCAATAACCATAAAATCCTCACCAGTCAGTCGCTGTTGAATAAATAAAAATCTGTTTATTTAGAATTGGTTTTAAAATTCTCTCGATTTACAATCTGTTTAATCGCTTATATCGTGTTTATTTATACCTTTCCACGAGTTTTGGGAGCCCTTGACACCGAGTCGTGCCTGTATATTTATACACATTAACCTTCCCGTTTATGTTCTATTTTTGTTTGATTTCGATTCCCATCCACTGTTTGTTTTCCTTCCAATATTGTATCCAATTTGGCGGGAATCACACAAAAATCTGGCAGTCTATTTCCGATTCGCCCCACGGTGACTTCGCATTTTATTTTGGATCGCTTCTGAGAAACGTGTAACGTAAGCTCAGCCGACCGACCGACCGCATTGCACAGCAGATTGTCATAATATTATTTGTGCAAGTTGTCAGTTGATGCAGAGGGCAGTATAACGCTCGGGGTAATATTATTTCATAACAATGTTATTCATCGTCGGGTACATTTGAACGCTTTTGAAACGCGTCCAACTGTCTCCGAGATCTTACAATTTTAGTTTCTTTTTCATTATTCTTGGATATGACTAACGAATTAATGACTCAAACAGATTAACGAACGAGTACAAATACGGTAGATTATTTTCTAAGTATACGTGTATGCTTCCACGTTCCCGCCTCATCGTTACGACACATGTTTATTCATATGAATTGGTATTCTTTTCAGTTGAAGATATTTTTATGTATGTATATTTTTAATTTTTATATATGTACATTTATAATAAAACATTCAACACTTATTTTGTATTTACCACAGTTTTATTTGAGTTCACTACCTATGTCGTCTTCCAGAAGTCGAACTTCACCTGACGAAGAAGACGGAGGTCTTTGAAACCGGTAGTGTACTAAAATAAAACAGTGGTAAATAAAAAAATAAGCGTTTTTTTAAATTTTATAAAAAAGTTATAAACATTAGACCACAAAGTGAAACCAACGTCTTTTCTAAGATTCAAGAAATATTTATAGATTTTTATAGTATTTTCTCAGATGATAGAAGAGTTAAGAGGGATATTGAACGGCGTGTAACGATAAGAAACAAAGTCAATAGAGCTCTAAGATATATGCACTCGAACTAGATAGTATCAAAATCATCTTGGATGATAGTCCGAAATAGTATTTTGATGCCAACTTCGATGTATGACATTGGAACGTGGACGTGGAAAAAACTGAGAGGAGCCGAATGAATGCTGTTGAAGTGTGTGCATTGTGAATAATAAATTGAGTGACAATGTATGACACAATACGGAATGCGGCTATTAGGGATGAATGTGAACTTAAGGCTAATGTGTTAAGTAAGATGGAGAAGAGCACGCTTAGGTGGTTTGGGCATATGTAACTCAGGAATGAACAAACACAAAAAGGATATACAGTGCAAATGTGAGTGGAAGACGTGTGAGAAAGAAGACCAAGAAAATTGCGGTTGTATCAAGAGAATGATATTCTGAAAGAAGGAAATGTAGAAATTCAGAGAAATTGTGAAAGTTGTATGAGAAGGTGTATGGATATAGAAGAGGCTAAGGATGTGTGTCTAGATAGGAAAGTATGGCACTCGTCCTCTGTCTACCCCGACAGGGTAATTGCGTGATGGTATGTATGTAATTTTTGTGTTACTGTTTCGGTGTATAATCGTGCAATTCAACCTGGTGGACTTATTTCTACTTGACAATTTATTCAAACCAACCTGAAATATACATCTTCTTCTCAGTGTCATGTCAGGTCCCCCCAACGTTGAATATCACTTGAGATTAGATATCTTTGTCCCTGACAGCCCGAAAAAGATCTCCAACGCCCCTTATGGCCAGTCCAATCACGTGTATTGCGGAGCCAGGAGATTTGCCCCCTGCCAACACCTCTTCGGTCTTCTATTTTGCCTTGGATGATAAGGTGCAGTAATTTGTACTTTGATCCTCTAAGTACATGCCCCAAGTAGGACACCTTTCGGATTTTAATATTAGTCAGAAACTCTCTATCAACTTTGGCTCTTTGAAGAACCGTTGTGTGGCTGACCATATCCGCCCATGGTGTCCGTAGCATTCTCCGGTGCATCCACATTTCGAATGCTTCCAGTCGGTTCATACTACCAACTATGAGGGTCCATGATTCTACTCCATGCAATAACACTGACCAAACGTAGCATTTGGCTAACCGTTGTCGAAGTTTCAAGTTTAACATCGATTATCATCGCAGAATACGCTTCTCATTTCATTAAAAGTCGCACGAGATGATTTAATTTTGCACTTGACTTCGGTTTATATTGAAATATGTTATGTATGAGAGGCCTTAAATGAAAATCAGACTGGAACTCGGCTTACCAACATTGCCACGAAAATAGGTTTTTTAGTTATATTGTACGAGTACATGAAGATAGAAATATCTATTTTCAAACCACCAATTTATTTAATTGGTTTCTTGATTTATTGTTCCTACCACATCTTTAAAAAGTTGATATCGCATATTCGGTAAAATTTTGATCATGTGACGTCATTACAGTCACAATAACTACCTTTTTTTTAAAAAATTTATGTCTGATTTATGTTTTTAGGTCCAAATTTTATTTTCACTTTATCAACCATATTTCATAGTCATATATTTTATGTACATAAATTTTCTTCGGATACTTTCTCTGCCCTGTCAGCATTTGCTCTTCATTTGAACGTATTTCTTTTATATTGAAAATTTTTATGTAAAATATTATTTCAAGGCGATTTCACGCTCCTTTGAAGCAAATCTTTTATTATATTCCTGAGCGTTTCATAAGATTTCAAGTATTTTCGTAGCCTTCAAAACATATCCCTCGATACATTTATAATTCTGCTTGTGGCAACGATTTATAACAATTTTGCAGATCGTGTGAATGTGATATATTGTGTTAATATTTAGGTTTGTTCACACGACTCGCGATTCACCGTACCCATATTTCTGGATAATATATTGAAGCAATATATTCTTGACACGCTATGGGTATTCTAAATACCATAAACACTATGGTATAGAAATATAGCTATGCATCTATCTTGTTGCTTGGTTTCATTAGTTTCAACAACTTGTTTTTTTTCGAATATTATTCAGCTGTGTACCATATAAAGATTTTGAGTCATTCTAAGATGTATTGACGCAAATCAAAACGTGCACATTTTTGTGGTGATGTTAATATACGGATGAATATTTCAATAAAAACAACATTCAAGAAAGATTTGTCATTCTTTTATTTATTTATTTTTATTTATGGTATCCCTCAGCATACCGAATCGATGATGCGGGCATGTTAAATGACAATATTGACTCCGGCTTTAGCAGTCAAGCCTTCGAATTACGAACAACTGGAGCAAGCACATCCACTCACAGTTCGCTATCTTACGTATTGGAAATCCTACCGCAGGAAACGACATTCGCACTAGTTTAGCTCGTGCGAATGTTATTATTAGATGAACTGACAAACCAGATTGGGATCTTTTCTTATTTATTTTTTGGGTACCGTCGGTAGTCGAACTCGAATCTTCCAAGGGAAGACAAGCGACTTACCAAATAGGTTACCGCGGTTGATAATTTTTAGTGACATCAAATAAATTCGCTTTGTATATTTGCGAAATCCTTGATTTTCCGTATAAAACATTTCTCGATCTGAGCATCGTGATACTTGACGATTCCTTTACATTCACTCTCTTGTTGGCCTAGTTGGTAAAATGTTCGACTTAGGTATATTTGGTAATCTTTTTGTGTTCGGTTGTCCTAGGGGTTATGGGTCCGATTTCCGACCTGGTGTTACAGGCTGATTACCCATGGTACCCGAGAAAATAAATAAAAAGAGGGTCCCAGTCTAGTATTCTGGTAACAATACTCACAAGCGCTAGACATCTGCGAATGTTGTTACCTTTTCACGTGCACGATAGTATCGCGAGTTCCGTGTCTACTCAAGTAGTTCTAAGCCCAAAGACTCGAGGATTCACCAATTCGGGTGTGTTGAGGGGTACCATACGAATAAATGAAATAAGATCTAGACACCGGAAACTTGGAGAGCAGCAGTTCAACACAGTCCTGTTACATCCCTCGCTTGGTCGGTCCATTGTATTGAAGATCTTCCTCTTGTACTTCGTTCTTACACACCTCCTGTAGCCACAGTCCTTTCCAAACTGTCTCCTTTGACGCGGACATCGAACCCAAGGAATTATAGAACTCGTAATCAGATTATTAACAAGCTATCAGCAGCACGTAAACCTACCACAGGGTTTTTATCGTCCCACAACATTATTAGATAGTGTAAAAGTCTAAATTTGCGTTAAGCTCGGTCAATGGCTTGCTATTCTATGCTAGACTACACAGATTAGACAATAAGTATGGACATTGCGTGAACTTTCATATAACTTGGAATACTTGCAAGATTGAAAAGGTAAAGAAGTGGTTATTGGCGAGATGAATTAAGACAATATTATAATATACAAGTATATTCTATTTGGTCTGCTTTTTATAGAGTTGGGTTCTTGCTCTGGATTTTTTCTATGATGTAACACTGATTTCATGTCAATTTTTATTTTTAATGTATTTTTGTTAACAAGACCTTTTTGCATTTAAATAAATAAATGAAAAATATAATATCCCTGTATTATCGTTCTTTTCGACCTTATTTCACCTGAATTAAAGCATCCGTTGAATAAATGTATATGCATAGCGTTCTTGAATTGATTATTTATTACCAAACAGTTTAACATAAGTTATATGTTAATAATTATGAAAATTGTAAAAATATTTCTATTATTCTAGGCCAGTGATTCCCAACTGATAGGTTGTGACCCCCATTCGGGGGTTGCCAGAAATTTCATTGGGAGGTCGCAACGGACCGGGTTTTGATAGTTATGAAAAAAATACAAATAAAACATCAATGCGTGTACTAACAGAATCCATTTTTTTTAATACATACATACCATCATGCCGTTTCCCGGTTGGAATCGACAGAGAGGAAAGAGCGTCAGCCTTTCATATCTCAACACACATATTTGCTTCTTTAACATCCATACACCGTATACAGTTTTTCTTCTATAAAAATATAATTAACTTTTAGCGGAATGCTTTAGTCGTACGTCGTGATGATTTTGATTTGTTTTGTATTTAAAATAAAATACGTCGATTCAGGAATGCGAAAAAGTGAGAGTGAATAATCGATAAATAGTAAACAGCGATGAATGGTCAAGTGAATAATAATAAGTGCCCTTTATTTGTCGATAAGTAGGTATATATACAATTTCAGAACGGGGCGCGTGAATGCGTCCGCAGTATATCTTGATCTCACTCCTGTGCGTGCCGAGGTGGTCGCAGACGTTGCCAATGATATAGTGGGTAGAATATTTATTGCCGAAACGGTGAGACAACGCGATGCGTTCTCTTTCCACCGTGGAATGCGACGTAAATATTATTTGCGTGTAAACAATATTGATGTTCTGGTATGCGAACTTTGTACATATTCAAAGGTTGATTCATCGGTCGTTGACCGTGCATGTTGACAATATTTAGGGACGTCGGTATTCCCTACAAACTTGATCCAACTATACTTTTTTTAAATAAAACAAATATTTATCACAAAGTTTGCAATACGAACTATTATATTTTAATGGGAAACTTGAGCTGGTTTGTTATTGATTAGTTTGTCTAAACGTGTTTCCTATTTATGTATTTCGTATATGGTATATGTCAAAAAGAGAAGGTTTTCGTAGGGAACCGCAACATAATATTTCTTATTTTTTTTTATAAAAGGGGATCACGTTGTCATAAATTTTGGGTTCTTCTGCTCTTGATCCTCATTTATACTCTTGTCAACTTAATTCACAAATTTAACGTGTATTAGGTATACATATTATGAAGGGTAGGTAATAATTTGCCACGGGTGACGGCCTTCACGTGATGAAACTGTTCATTTCCTTCCCTCCCACACATGGTAGTCATAAGTGATATATAATTTATAGCATAAAAACCCTTCTTAATCCACGGCTCAACCAATCTGTTGTCAGCTCGTCTCTGTCGTCAGCTCGTCACAAGACTGACGTCTCGATACTGGTAGTGAGATAGAGGATTTTCCTCAAAAATAAATTGCTGACGATAAGAAAATATTGCAACATGCTTTGAATAAATCATAAAACGACGTCTACCACAGCACCCGGCCGACGTTTTGTATCCATGAATAGCAGCCTATGAATTTATATTCAAAGGAACGTTTACGTTTATTCGTGTTGAAGCGTTCCTTTCCATACATTTTTTTTTAGGATTTTCTTACAAACGAAAACAAGATTTTTCCATCTTCGAAAAAAATCCAACATGCGGAGGTGCGTTGAATATAAATCGTAAAACAAAACTGTATCGTTAGGAAAATGTTTTTTTTTTTCAGAAATTTCAAGTTTTTTATCCCTTTTTGGGACTTATAAGTTTAATGATTTCGTTGATTATTCACGTGAAATTTTCGATATGGCATTCTTATAACTTGAACTATTATTATTATTATGTTCGTGTGCAACTATACTTTTCTTTCCACGTGAATATCAATAGTGACGCCCAGTGTGGTACGGTACGGGCTGCCCGACTTGAGGCGGTCCTGTATAATATTTAACTATGTAATACACATATTGTTACATTTTTGTAAGAATTTTGACCAATTACTTGCTTGTTTATTGTCTTGTTTATTCTTTTTCCACTCAGGTAAAAAATAAGGGGATAATATCTTCAAGTGTAGATAGCGCTGGATGAGGACTTTTTGTCCCCTATAACATCGTGGGTAGATGTAGAATCGAACTGAACTGTTGTTAGATTTTATTGTTATGGTATATTTTATTGCTGTATTATTATTGTATATTTTATTTAGTTTTAATGCAATTTATTTATTTTAGTAACATATATCTTTTGTAAGGAATGAAAAACTGACTACTTATTTGTTATAAATATAGTTCTAAGATACATTTGTAACGTTGCTGAATGAATAAATAAATAAATATGTAATGGGATTCTTAAAAGGGTTTTGACCATGAAATTGACCCTTAACAAAGGTCAAATATTTATTTGTAACATTTTTTTTGTTTATTTGTTTGGTACCCTTCAACAGATGCGCATTATGATTTGGACATATTGAAGTACACGAATGGGAGACAACATAGTTTTCACCCCCATTTATATGGTAGAACCTTCGAGCTAAGAACACGCGCAGTTAGTTACCGTACATATTGTCAGTACTACTCCGCACATGGAGAGGCTAGCACTAGCCATTAACGCTTGTGAGTATTGTATCATTAGATAAACTCTTAACAGATTGGGATCCTCTTTTTTCGGGCACTATCGGGAATCGAACCCGACAATCCGGGTGGAATTGAAGCGTCTTATCAATTAGGCCGCGGAGGTCGTCACAAGAATCAAGTAAGGAAACGAAACAAAGATAAATTATTTCATTTGTATGTTGTGCAAAGCATTAACTATATTATCTCAGTTTTTGTCGAAAATAGCTTGTATCTGTTTTCGAAATCATCGTAATCGAGTTTATATTTCCACAAATGGAAATATCACAAATCTCATTACTTTCCCATTTTGAAAAATTTAGGACAGATATCATCTCAAGAGGAGATATCATCTCAAGATACACGTACTTACTGACAGAGTTGTACGAGTATACCTTATAAAATATACATTTCTGACAGGGTTGCCAATGTCTCAAAAAATATGTTCCAAAACACATTTATTCTGTATATTTTATGACGGATATTTACATTTCCAGATAATCTTAAAACACTCTTTCGTCAAGTTGCTAAAATTTTGATTATATAGTTTGCACGATAATATTATAGATATATTTCTGTGATATTAGGTCAATATATAATAATCTGATGACCGCAACCACTATCTTCCTATCTTTGCACTCAACTTAAATGAGCTTTAATCTGTCAATAATGGTAAGTTCGAGTCCCGATTCGGAGGGCGTTTGAGGAGATTTTTTTCTTTAAACTGCGCTAAGTAAACTGTATTTGTATCATTATTAATATATATTTTTTTGTCTTTTTTTTATATTAATAAAACTCGATGCAATACGTTGTACATAAATGTTTATTTGACGGTAATTGATTGTTTTGTATTACACTATTGTTGTATACAGTACAACCATGCCGGCTTATTGCCATGTAGCAATCTCTTCTTACCAACCAAAATTATGTTAAAAAGGCCTTTAGAGAGATTTCAGACTTGAATTTAAAAAAATTGACCTGCAACCCCCGGGTTGGGAGAAAAACGTCTTACCAACTTGGCCACAGAGGTTGTCTAACTTGGCAACATTTATTGAATTTATAAAGTGATATTAAGCGTTAAACCTTTAACACTTATTTAAAATTAACCAAGCACAGAAAGTCATCAAGGAAGCTGAACCTACGGCATATTTTATGTTTTTATCACCAATCACAATGATTGCCTCATGTGCTATGAAATAACATCTCAAAGCAATATGTGTACGTGATAATGGCTCCACGTAAGCGAGTGGCTCGGGTTAAGGCGCGTTTATACTCCGAGCAAATCCTGCTGACATGCATTATTTATTCAGCCCCAATTATATTTAAGGAATGAAAGTATCGTGTCCAAATATCAACCAGTTTTTTAGCACACATATTTTCAGAGTCGAATTTAATATGTATTTTGTACCAATAAAGTACTGGCAATAAAACTTAATATAAGTTCGGTTTTATTTGTAACACCGAATGGGGAAAAATACTGGCTTATTTTCTATTCAAAGATTGTTCCTAAGCTTGTTTTGGTATTGTACATACAAATATAACTTTTTTCATGGTGAAAATAGTGCGTCGAACTGTGTGGAACTTGTTGGATTTAAACTTCACTGGTATGTAGACGTAACGTTGTTATGGGGCGCTGCCCATATTTTTTTAACTGAAATTTGTACTTGATTGCTTAAGTCATATTCTCTTAGAAATTATGGACCACAACACTATATTAGTATCAAATTTGATGTATGGAAGTGAAACGTGGGCGTGGATTTTTTTTAGAAAGAGCGGAATAAACACTAGAAATGCAAGGACTAAGAAAAATACATGGGGTGACAATGTATGATAGGGTAAGAAATGTAGTGCTTAGGGATGAATGTGAACTTAAGGATGATATGTGGAGTAAAATAAAAAGAGCATTCTGAGATGGTTTGTATATGTAGAACGAATGTATGAAGAAAACTGACATAAATATAAAGTGTAAATGTGATTGAAAAGCGAGAAAAAGAAGAGTAAGGAAGGTATTATGTAAAGAGTCAGAGAAATCGTACAAGGTGTATAAGAAGGTGTGTGGATGTGGAAGAAGCGAAGGATATATGTCGAGATAGGAAAGACTTGAGTTCTGTCCTATTCCGACAGGGAAATGACGTGATGGTATGTACCTACATATGTGTGTGTATGTATCTACTCTTTGCAACCTCATGTTGAAACTAGACAAACTATACGATTATTTATCTGTTCTTTCTAACCTGTCAAATTATAGTCTGATAAACTATAATGTACACAAAGAGTCGCCTCCTTTTTTAACCTGTCAAATTAAAACCATGGAAACTTTAGTTGAAGTGTCGTGTAAACGCAACTTAATAGATCAAATGTCGTTGCTGATTTCGTCATTAAAGTGATCTCTGGAGTGATGCCTGCATCCACTAGTTCAAATTGAGCAACAGGCTTATTGCGGGCGTTCTTTGCGGTTTGCGAATTCCCGAGTATCATTTGCATCGTGTAATGGCTGTCTGTCTATTTGAATACAATATTTATATTTGCATAGCTACGGTCTCGCATTCTGTGCATAAATAATATGCTAGTGTGTCTCGCGTGTGTCATTATATCTGCACCTCGATAATATAGATTACACAGACTTGCGATGAAAAAACTTTTTTGATAAATTAAGCTCTTTCTTATGTATGTACGAGTATATTTGTGTGCTAATAATAAAATGACAATTTATTAGGCGCCGTTTACAGAGTACTCTCCTCAAGGGCGCTCGGTATTCGAAAACAATTATAACATGTGATGGATGTACTCATATTAAGTATATTCTGAAGTTCTGCAGTAAACTCACAATCAAATTGAAAATATATTTCATATTCGTCACCGTTTTTTTTCTCTGTGAAATATAAAACGAATTGCTTAGTTTTCGAATAAAAGAAATTCTGGTGTTGACAGGATATTTTATCAAAAAGTCAACAGGCCTCCATTTTTCCCGTTTAAAACTAATTATTAGGTGTTAACTTAAGTTGTGTCCGTTATTTTCCAAATTTAAAAAAAGCACCAACAGTAAAACAAAATTGTAAAGGTTATACGTCATTCGAAAGAAAAAATTCCGCTCTACAAGATATTGTGTTTGCTTTTACGTTACATATATTATTTTATTTGATTACAAGCCTTCAAAATGGAATGTCAAGTAGACGAAAGTGAGCATTTTCGACACCTCCTGTGGACTTCGATGACACCCAATATATTTGACTTACGCAAGTGAAAACAGATTTGACGCAAAATCAAAACCAAATATTTAGTTAAGAGAAGGATACTTTTTGTTTTTTTTTTTTGTTTATTTCGACAATTTTTCCTGGTTAGTGAAAAGTTAGTTACATAAATTATCTCAAAATTTTACTAAATTGGTATATTTTTCTTCTTTTCCCTTGCCTTATATGTTACCATCCATTTGGGGTCGGCTGCTTGTACCTTTTCCCTCCATCTCTCTGCATCTTGCCAATCACACGGGGATAGTCCGAGTATTATGTCGTCTTCCACTTTCTAATGTTGGCTATTCTTGGGTCTCCCTCTGCGTTTATTTGCGAGTTCCGAATTCGTGGCTGACTTTAGCGTAGACCCTTCACAACGTGCCCATACCAGGGTAGTCGTGCTTCCCGGGCTTTATCTAATATTGTTAATTTCGGATTTTATCCAATCTACTATAGTGACAACCGTAGTACTCGCATCTCCACGACATGGAGCAATTGTTCCTCTTTTTTTCTTTAGACATCGAAGTCTTGTAGATTTTGCTCTTAAGCTTTATTGGCACTTTTTTGGTATTTAGACGAATCACTGTAGTTCCTCTCCATTTGTTCCAGCTAATTTTTATCCTATTTTATATGTCCTGGAGCACCTCCCCATCTGTTGTAATGATTGAGTCAAAATATTTGAATAAATGTGTCCTTAGCAGATTTAAGGATTGGAGTTTGGTCATTCCAATGTCCGTATCTGGTGTGTCTAGCATATTATGTTGTCTGAACTCTGTTTATTTTTTATCAATTTTCATTCATTTTTTTAGTTGTTCTTGGAGTATTCCAATGTTTTTATCACATAATATATGATACAAATATAGCATCACGTTTAAATAGTCGTTCAAGTATTCTTTTTCTGAGCAATGTATGTAACTCAATTGAGGGAACTTGAGAATAAAGGGATGAGGTTTGTTTTAAAATTAAGCAAATTCACTAGGATGGATTGAGGATACACTTTGTAAACTAGATATCTGCATGGCAAAATAATGTATATTTTTAAAGCCTTAGTTTATATTTGTAATTTAAGTATACCTGAAAAGGTGTGATGTGCAATAAGGAGGTACATAATTATCTCACGAAAAATCGCGTTAACTTTCAGTTTCCAAAAACCAAAATTACAAAAAGTCACAATAACTTATACGACAAATATTTCAAAGTGTTTAAAAAAATGCGAAAAAATATTAAAGAGAGTATCCGAACTTTTTACTGTTGATCCTTAACGTATACGATAAGCTATCCCTCGTAATCGAGTATGATTGTCAGGCATCCTGCATCCTGGGGATGAAAGATTTACCTGCCGCAGTCTTTCGTTAGAGTTTTTTTACATAATTAACTACTAGCCTAATAGCGCTTAAATAATTAATGATTAGTAAAAAAAATAGTAGCTACAGAAAAATTAATTCATATGTAAAACGATCTAAGAGTAAAACCAACCTAGGAAGGGACTCCGCCAGGAATCGAACTATCTAAGTATTAATGATTAATCGTTGAACCACGGCCGACGATATTCTTAACGTAGTTTATATGTTATGAATGAATTTGAGTAAGGTTTAAGTATAAAAAAAAGTTAATTAATTAGTAAATTTTAATTCTCAGGTGTAAAACGATGGATGCATGTTAATTTAAAAATAAGTTTGAATTATTTTATGAAGTAAATAATCAAACACACTTCTGTTTTTCGTACAACTCCTGTAGAGCTTTACGTTCCAGAAGAATGCTTGTTTTGCCCTCATTTGGTCCATGTCAGATAATATACTATACGAGTATAATAAATATGTGTGATCAATATTTACCTTTGCCCTCATTTTCTCCATGTCAGATAATAGAAATATGTGTATGTGTGATCAATATTTACATTTTCCCTCATTTTCTCCATGTCAGATAATAGACATATGTACATGTGTGATTAATATTTACATTTTCCCTCATTTTCTCCATGTCAAATAATAGAAATATGTGTGATCAATATTTAAACACAAATTATTAAAACGCAGAATGAATACTTTTATTAAAATACTCTTGTTTATATATTTATCGTCTGTCGTTTAAAAATATACTGCCATGGCATTTCCCTGTCGGAGTAGGCAAAAAGGACAGAACGCCAGACTTTCCTATCACGACACACATAGTTGGCGTCTTCTACATCCATTCACCTAATATAACTTGTACTATTTCTGCCTTTACTTTTCCTTCTTTCAAAATATCATTCACTTGATTCAACCAAACCTTCCTTGGTCTTCCTCTACCACGCCTTCCATTCACATTTACACTGTTTATTTGTTTTGTAAGTCTTTCTTTCATTCATTCTACGTGCCCAAATATCTCAGATTGCTCTTCTTCATTTTACTCAACTCTCAGCCTTAAGTTCACATTTATCTCTAATAACGTTTCCGTATTCTGTTATGCATTGTCATCCCTTGTATTCTTCTCAGTGGACGTGTAGAATTAAAAAAAAAACAAATAAGAAATGTTCTATATTAACAACATGATCTCATCTTAAATTCTCATTTCTAATGTTACATTAATGGCTGGCGGCTTGTGATTGATTTAGAGGATTACAAAAACAATATTTTCTATGTATTGTTTTTCCCATATTCAATTTTATTCTTGCCAACTTTGTCCTTGGATGAGCCGTTGTTAAATGGATTTAACATCACGTTTGTCCTTAATTGAAAATTAAAGCTGTTATATTTTAATTAGGCGTTTTGTGTACTCTTCACATGGTCTCTTGTTTGCTAAGGAAATTTAATTTGCCCTGTTGCCAGTGATGGGATTTTGGGTGGTTTTTGCTACGTGTATTTCAAATTAAAAATTTACATGTCTTTAATAGTAATGAACGTAAGAAAGCTGGAATCGACTTACGCTTTATTCGGTAATGGATAAATTCTTTTTAGATTTTAAGTCATTTATAATGTAAGGAAAATGAAATATCTGCCTGATTTGGTTAATATTATTTGGACGTAATTATGCATAAACGACTCGATCCACGTTTTTTTTTCTGTTTTGAGATAACTAATGATCTCGCTAATTTATTTGTTCTATGCAACAAACAACTTTAAGACGCAATTTAACTATAAAACACCAATTATTATCAGACATTCTTGATATTTTCATACAAATAGCGTGAATCTATGTTTTTTTTTAAATATTTCTCGTAAATAAAAATCTGTTTTGTTGTGAGCTGGACCCTTTTGCATTATTGCGTAAATTAAGTCTTAGTTTTACGTAAATTAAGTCTTACTGACAAGTATTTTAAGTATATACATATTACAAAAAAAATCGATTCGTTTTCGAAATGACAAGTAAAATATTTTTCTTATCCAAGGGGAGTTTTCTAGTGTGAGTTTCAAATTGACAACATTCTTTTACGGCATTTCAGAACCTCTAGCAATAGGTCTCACTTTTCAATAAAAAAAGGTTAACTTGGTCACTGAATCGAACATACAAAATAAAAATTTACAAAAAATCGAATCACAAGAATTTCTGCTATTTAGGTAGTATTTTCTCAGACACTATAAGAGTTACGAGGGATATCGAACGGCGTGCTGCGACAGGAACCAAAGTCAATGGCGAACTTAAACATACACATATATCAAACTATCAAACTGGTCAGAACGATATTTTATTGCTAATTTTGATAGAAAAATGTGGACGTACAAAATACTGAAAAGTATCGAATAAATGCTGTAGAAATGCGTGCACCTAGATGAATACTTGGGGGGGGGGGGGGGGGGGGATAATATACGACAGAATATGGAATGAAGTGAACGTAAGGCTGAACGTGTTGAGTAAAATGAAGATGTCTGTGAGATGGTTTCAGCAAATGTCAGTAAAAGGCGTGGTAGAGGAAGACCAAGGAAAGTGCGGTTAGATCAAGTCAGTAATATTAAAAAGTAAGAGAAATCGTATGTGCTGTATGATAAGATGAATTGATGTGAAAGATACGAAATATGTGCATAGAAAGCAAAGTCGTGTGCTTTGTATTTTGTCTATTCTAGCAGGGAAACGACTCGATGATATGTATGTATTTGTAATTTATTTTTATCAAACACTGTTTATTCCACTTTTTTGTAACGGTATAACCCTACCGGTTTCAAGGCTTTCACCTCATCTTCAGGGGAGCACAAACAAGACGTATGTATTTGTATCGAATGTGAGGTAAGAAATATATCAGTCGTGGCCTAACAACACAATATGAATAATTTCTTGAATCCTAGGATTAAATTTATAATTCTTTACAAAAATCAACACAATGAAAATCGTGACTTTTGTACAATCACAAAATATTCTCATGTTTATTGTTGTTTTTGGCACGCATTATCGCCAAAATAAGATTTGATCGGCGCTTGACACTGAAATGAAAGAGTCGACCTTCGGCATTGTTTGCGTGCTGGAATGTATAGTGTGGTCATATTTCACGGGCGGGCGCATGCGAATGTGGCGCGGACTCGTGAAATCCTTCTCGGCATTCACATTCGTGTGGCTGTGTCCTAATGTCCTCCCACTCGCATGATTTATTCGTTTGCCTTCTCTGATTTACATCTCTGAATTGCATGTGCCTCGGAAAGTTTTGGAAAAAAAAATCAGATTTATATCATGCGGCACGGTTTGTTGTTCATTTATGGTGTTATTAACTGTCGCTAAAATCTAGGTGCGGTCGGGCACTCGCTAATTGCACGTTAAGGTACGCAAAAGTATAGTTCTTTTGACTTTGTGTTACATAAAATAGAATAAATAAGTCAATTGAACACTAAAAAATCTCCACAATAGTGTTTAAGTACCAACGTCGATGTATGAGAGTGAAACGTGGATGTGGAAAAATGTGTATAACGAGAAGAACACATGAAGTGAGAATGTATGGCAGAATATGCAATGAAGTAATTAGGGATGAATGTGAACTTAAGGTTGATGTGTTGAGTAAGATGAAGAAGAGCACTTCGAGATGGTTTGGGCATGTAGAGTTAATGAAAGAAGAACGACTAACATAATGAATATACCATATAGTGCAAATGTGACTGAAAGACATAGTAGAGGAAAATAATAAAATGGTAGGATCAAGTTAATGATATTTAAAAATAAGGAAATGTGGTTCGTGAAATCATAGGAGTTGTATAAGAATATGTATTGAAGTGGAAGAGACAAAACATGCGTGTCGAAATAGGAAAGTTTGATGCTCTGTTGTCTCTGCCTATCCCGGCAAGGTAATGTCGTGATTATATGTATATAAGTTGAACTTGATTGAGTCAATACACGTACAGTACCCGGCGGTAAGTAATACACATCGGGCTTAAGAAAGAGACTGTCGGTTTGTGGATCGTCGTCTCTGTCATTCATACACATGCTCTGTCGCGATTTGTCAGTCGCATCGTGCGACAGAGACGACGCTCTACAAACCGACAGTCTCTTTCTTAAGCCCGATGTGTATTATTTACCGCCGGGTACTGTACAGTACCCGGCGGTAAGTAATACATATCGGGCTTAAGAAAGAGACTGTCGGCCATAATAGGCTAACTTTGGCTTTGTAGAGCGTCGTCTCTGTCGCACGATGCGCTAATAGTCCGGTATCTACAATGACAGAGACGACGCTCTACTAAGCCGAAGTTAGCCGATTATGGCCGACAGTCTCTTTCTTAAGTCCGATGTGTATTACTTACCGCCGGATACTGTACCTAATGTTTAAAGCTGAAGTTTTGTCCCTTTGAAATGTGTCGCCGGAGGAACAATTCAGTCGGATACATAGAAATTTCAAATCCGCATCTAAGTTATTTTTGAGATAATTTAACGCGGATACCACTTTAGGATAAACTTGAATGGTTGTGGTGTGAGGTGAGTATTATTTACAAATTGAGCCTCATCGTTTTCAAGAGCTTCATGGGAATGAATAGTTCAAGATATTCTTTTATTATGCATATCTTGACATTTGAGGTCGACCTCTGAGATCCGCCACCTCAGCGATGAGCCGGGTCATCGAATCAAACAGGGCTACTAAGTAAATGTTTTTTGATAGGGCATTCTGTATTGCTGGGCCAGAACAGTGGAATTTAATCTGTGGAGCTACTCACTGAGGATAATTTGGAAACTTTCAGGGGAAAGAAAACTTACCAAAGGAAGATGAACTACAAACGAACCTTTGTAAATTTTCCAATATATGATAGTAATACATTCGGCTTTGGATGTAGTATAGTGTTCATATACGTATGCAATCGTGCATTTTGATACGATCTCCCAAACAAGTATTGTCTTCAACTGCTGCACACGCCAGCTATATCGCTAACACTAAGAGACAGACAATCATCATTATCACGAGCAAAAATACTCTAAGAACTCACAGTCCATATTACTCGTATAAAGCTCTTAGGACATATATCATATTACCGTAGAAAATAGCTTTCACTCTTTAAAGATAATTGAAATAGTTTTAGTATTGGCTAGCTGATGAAAAATATCTTATATATTCATCATAATTTCAGTCAGTATCCGTCCACCGCAAGACATATGTCTCAACTCTTTTTAATTCCTCACTGTGCTGTGTGTTCCTCATCCATCAATACACAACCATCTTGTTGGATGATTTTCTTGTAGCATTTTTGTGGTATGCAGTCTCCATACAGTAACACGCGCTTGTTATATTTATTCGTTTGATATAAGAGCAATATGTCCCGTCCGTAGTGTTATTCACTCCATCCAGCCAATCCTTTCGACCACTTCCCACATTTTATAAGAGTTTGGCTACGGATCCGTTTGCATCGTTGAATATTCAAAAATTAATTAATTGTATATGTCATAAAAAGTGTGTGGAATGAGGAAGTTATTCTTGATATTTGTTTCATTATAATCGTTTATAAAAGGACAAGCAGTAATTGAAAATCTGCCACCTGTCTGTCACCCGGCGACGTTTTCAAAGCGCAATTCTCAACACTTCGTGGGCGTAATGTTTAACTGTCGTGCAGCGCAAGAATTAATTAAAATCAACTTATATCAACTTCACTGGTTTTTGCGATCGCGCAAGCGGATTCCGAGACCTCCACAATTCATTAACTTCTGTTTTAATGGCGAGACCTTTTGGAATATAGTTTCATATAAAGCTATTCTTTTTTTTGTTGACACAATCTATTAACCCGATTATACGGCTGCCATTTTTTTTTTTGTAAAAAAAATTTGCACGAACTTGATTTATGGTGATTTTTTCCCTTGATAGAATTGAAGCGTACATTCTTTAGCAATAAAATTTTCGCATTAAATTTAAAAAAAAAACTTTCGTAATCATGTCGACAATAACCAGTAGCATTCGTGACCTAGAACGAAATGAATAAGATAGTCTCATTCGCGCGTAGGTAGTGAAGTGTGTCGGGGTAGGCAGTGAGGACAGAGCGTCAGTCTTTCTTATCGTAAGATTCACATTTCGCCTCTTCTACATCCATACAGCTCTTACGATTTTTCGGATTATTTCACATTTCGTTCTTTCAAAATCTATTTCACCTGGTCTAACCATAATTTCCTTAGTCATCCTCGACTATAAATTTTATTCGCATATTCAATGTATGTCCAAACTATGTAAAAATGTTTTTTCTTCATCCTACTTAATACACTAGTCTTTAGTTCACATTCATTTCTTTTACCCTGCTTTCTTCTCGGCGGACTCACTTTTATAGCGTTTATTACGCTCATTTTAGTATTTTTTCACATCAAAGTTAGTAAGAACACACTGTTTTGGACTATCATCGGACTCATAAGATTTTGAAAATGTTCGTTTCAATTTCAGCTGTTTTAGTGCCCCATCTACCTTTTTTTTATCCCTACACACACCGTCCAATATCCCTCGTAACTCTTCCATCATCTGAAAAAATACCCAAATAGCAGAATGCCTTAATTTGCTCTTATCATTTATTGCTCACCCATATATCGTATTTAATTTTCTTGCGTACTTTTTATTACTATGACTTTGGATTTCACAAAACTCAGAAATTATATACACCAGAATTCAATACATTACGATGCATATTGAACCTATTGTCGACCGGTACTGGTAACCGTTCCTCCGGAAGTTTTCCGATAAGAAAGAACTTCCCTCTTTCCTGAAACGTAGAAATCTATGTTTCAGGAAAGAGGAAATAAGATGCGGGGACAGTGGCAGGCTGAGCATTTATATTTTCCTTCGCCCACTTTATTTTGTTCTTGTGATATTCTTGATTATCTAGGTATATTGGAGTGAGCATCAGTAGCAATGAAAATCTGTACGATGAAACCTTAAGACAGGTCAATAAGGCGGCTGTAATATCGGGATGCCTAAAAACACTGGTGTGGAATAATAGACACATGAGAATAGAAAGTAAAGTCAGAGTTTACAAGACATGTGTGAGATTGATATCCACCTACGGAATATAGACCAGAGCAGACACATCTAGAACAAAATCTCTCCTGAGAACCTCGGAAATGAAAACACTGAGATGTATAACCGGAAACACACTAAGAGATAGAATCAGAAACACCAAAATAAGGAGAAAGTGTAGTACGGAAGACATCGTCAGGTGGGGAAGACAACGAAGGCGATACTGGAACGAACATGTAAACAGAATGCAAGACGACAGACTTCCACGTGTCGCCCTTCAAGGGAACCCAGCCGGAAGAAGATTACCGGGAAGACCTCCGAAGAGATGGCGTGACAGCTGGCAATCCACGTCACAAGAAGGGGAACAAGCGGAACAAACAGATCATGATCTATATGAAGAGGAAGAAGAAGATATTCTTGCAATTTAAAGAAGTTCCAAAATACTCATGACCCCGCTATAATTTATGTTCAAACTTGAGCTCCATACTATTTCCATAAATGAACTCCCATTACAAATGTGTCTCGTTATAAATTATACTTGAAATGGCAATGCACCTGTACTCTGTGCGCTAGTTTTGTTTATTGATTTCGCAACCGAGTCGCGTATTTTGCCATCATCCATCGTGAGAGGAGAACTCGTCTTGCCAAAACCATTGCGTCACATTTGCCCACTCAAAATTATGAATATTGTGGTGAAAGAAACAACGCGTTACTCAGTGGACCAAATATTCAATTGCAACCTACAATTATCCTTAAAAAATCATACCATTTATTATTATTTAAAACCGTTGCGATAATAATACTAATTCTACAAGTAAAAGTGTTTTCGTTAGTTTTTTGTAGAGGTTTGCAGCCTACATTATTGAATTTATTATGTTTTACAGCTGTTAAATCTAACTAACGATGTATTAAAAAATGTTCAAAATTAATTGTACTTCCTGTTCTGTTGAGTTGAGAACAAAGTGAGTTGCGATAATGATCGAAAAGCTTAGTGAATTTTATAACTGACGAGGTAACCTGGCGAGTTTTTTTGCCATCTGGCAATCTTTTCCATCTAACTTGAAAGTTGAGTTAAAACCAGACTGGAACTTCTTTTTAAAAATGTGGGAACTAGCGCGAATCGAACCCGCAACCCCTAGATTTGAAAGCAGGCGTCTTACAAACTGAACCACGGTAGTGTCGCAGTTGTCCGTTCCAGTAGGGATATGGCGTGATGTATGTGCATATCTTCGTAAAATTGCATGCATTTGTATACATGTAAACTTGAATGCATGTCTGTACAATGAGGAATCGTGCGGGAGTATTTAACGTATGGAATTGTTTATCCAATAAGGGTTAATGGGTGGAAGTATTTGAAATTGAAATTGCATGTATGCAGTATATACAGTATGGAAGAGAATTTATGTATTATAATATACAGTATGAAATAGCATGTATATATAAAGTTAATAATCCCACCAAGAATTTACGTTGGAAAAACTAAACGTATTAATAATATGACAGCGTTCGGCGTACAGAAAAGGCATGCCATAAATGATCATTTAGCTTCTTGATAGTTTCTACCCTTGCTAAGTTTAAAGATAAAACACTATAGTTGTTCCATTTCCAGTGTTACATTTTACGCTAGTGTTTATATTATACATGATGACGCAAATGTCACCTTATTTTATGCAACAAAATATGGTATATAGATAAGGCATTGAACTATTATTTTTTAATACATGCTAATATGTTAACCCTACAATGCGCGATTTTTTTTATTTCAAAAATAAAAATATATTTATGCATTAAATATGTACTGGAACATGAAAAATACAATAAAACTTTTTTTTTTGTTTTTATATATTTATATTTAAAAAAAAAAGAGTATGGTTCATATATGAATCACTGCGCATTTGTAAGTTAATTATACGATATAATGATATAAATGCAATTATATATTCAACTTCACTTATTTTACACGTACGAGTATGTACTAAAGAATAAAAGAAAAAAAAATAAGATTACCTTGATTACCAATAATAAAGTAATTTGATTTCAAACTGGAATAAATCACAAAAGTCATCTACGCGCAACAAGTCGAACTTCAACTGCCAAATTGACCGGTAAAACAGTTTTCTATTAAACCTATGTGGTTTTAAAGCATGAATATTATTGTATCACATTTGTAACAGCGCATGAGTCGTTGTTTATACTACTCAACACAAAAATATTTAGAAAAACTTTGGTTGGTTCATATGTGCATCATTGCGCACTGTAGGGTAAATTTTTGGTTTCATTTTCATTATTTCTCTTTCACTACGGCCTCCAACCCGAGAGCTCGATTTCCGTTTGAAGCCAGTTTTTTTAAAGAATTTTAGTGGTTTTCACTTAAGGTCTCCTCAACTTCGTTCTAGATGGTTGTAAGAAATTAATACAAGGCAATTAACTCACAAGGTTGTACTATGTGCAACAAAAGTTTTCGTACGTTACAATACAAAACTGTTTTGGTTGCATTTTTATTATTTATCTTTTACTATGTATGACCAGTGGAAAATATATATTCAATACGATAGCTGTTAACACTATCTACCAACTTGAACTGCTCCTGAGTTCGTAGTTTTTTAACGTACACTTTACCTTTCAAAGAACCTCACTTAAAGAAGCCTGTACTGTCGATGCTCATTACATATAGCCGAAATATATTTTTTTAATTGTAACATTTTAGCACTTTTTTGCGATTTGAACGTACTTATTAATTATAAATTTTGCACTGCTCTATTACACAGCTGTCAAAAAATAGGTATAAGTGACGTTTCAAAATAATTGGCCACATCTTCCGATAGGGTGATGATATTTGCGTCACCTTGTATTTATGCATGTGGAGCGTACTTCACGCGAAAAAGGGACGAGGCTAACCGGGTGTTTCGCTCGTGCCGCCGACGAGCCCCGCCCGGCAAGGTCGCCGTGACGAAGCTGCATGCTACATTACATTTACCAGCCGCGTTCATTCGGCGTTCACTCCGTGGTGAGTTATTCCATGTCAACTCAACATTCACTTTCCACCTTACTCCTTTAGATTTTTTTATAGTTAGTACCTATGGAGCATAGTTCAGTTCGATCCCACCGCCACCCATGATGTTTATGGGGGACAAAATAGGTTCCCGTCCAGCGAAATCTACACTAGAAGATCGAACTCTTCTTTATTTTTTATGAGTTTGACGGCACGTGCTGACGAAGGTGGAACTGGTCAATGGGACTCTTACGCTGGTGACCAACACACCTGAGTGTCAAAAGTAGCGACGGTGGATTTAAGTTCCAATCACGGTAGATGGAAAATGTCTTGCAACGCAGTAAATATATAAACAAAGCGTCTTAAACCTGGAGTTCAAGCAGTATAACAAGTTAGTTGCCAGTACTTTCACAGAAAAATTTGAATGCAGTAAAACTGTAATTTGATGCCACTGAATCGTAGTGGCCAATCGGTCCGAATATGAATCGATGTAAGGCTGAATGGAGATCTCTTCGGAAATTATCGACTCGATTATCATCGCAGTGTCACAAAATGTGATTTGCGGATATAACCAGATGACCGCAAAAATTACAAGGCGAATGGACAAGATTGAAACTTAAGAGTTGACCATTAAAACTCTCATGGCCAAGGAGAAATTAGGTAGTCCAAGAGCTTGTATACATCCACGGGAAACAGAGACCCGTCGTAGTGATAGAAACAATACATGTTTGTCTTCCCACAGAGGATGAACACCATCGATGTTGCCAAGTTTACCTATGAATTACAGTAAAAAATATTTTTTGTGCAAGTACATACATACAAACATTCCATCATTCCGTCTATCTGTCGGGGTAGGCAGATAGGAGAGGGTGCCAGACTCGATTATTCTGCATACACCTCTTACAGCTTTTACGATTTATCTGACTTTTTAAATTTGCTTCTTTCAATATATCGTCCACTTGATCCAACCATACTTTCCTTCATCGTCCTCTACCACGCCCTCCACTAATTTGCACTGTATATTGTTTTGTTAGTCTTTCGTTATTCATTCGTTCCACGTGCCCAAACCACCTCAGAATGGTCTTTATCTTACTCAACACACCAACCAGCCTTAAGATCACATTCAATTTTGTTATTTTTGGCAAGCAGTTTTGAAATACGCCGAAAATTAAAAGATCCACCATTTTTTTTAATATAATACATAATGGTGGATATTTCCTGGATTGTATATGATAGACAAACCAAATAGAGCTTTTCGTTGAGCTTTCAAACGATATGTATGTTAACTTGATAGGAGTTGATGGAAAAATATTAAAAATCGAACCTAAGCATTCGTTCTTTAAGTTCTCAAAAACTTTATCTTTTTTTTAAAGCCTACCAACTTTTGCCGTGAGATCAGAATGGTACGATGAGTTATGAAATAATATAAACACATGCGCATCATTGAAGGGTTTAAAATATTTAAATGGTCTGCCTGTAAGTGAGATACAGGTGCTGATTTATGAAATATTTGAAAACAACCTTTTTTGTGAAGTTTTATCATGTTATCATTACACACATATACTACACAACTCGAGAGCCGACTGTGTTACTGTCACAAGGAACAAGGCATCATAATACCATGTACCACGCAAGGGACACAGTAACATGTGATTTTGTACGACTTTCTGATACCTGTATCTTTCCGATTGTTTTTGTTGTAATTGTTTAAAAAAATAAATTATTCGTGTATATTCTGTTCATAATGTGTTGAACATTTACTACTGCATATTTTTTTTATTTTTGTTATACGGTAAAAGCAACCAAAATTCACGTGTAAATCTTTTGATGATAATTTGTGAGATGATACATGTATTTTCATTATATATCATATCTATTTTATAGATATTCTGGTATACTTCATAGGTACAAACTGTAAACCTAAAATCCATAGGTACAAACTGTAAAGAAAATCTAAAATGGTAAGGTTAATGTTTTATTTACATTGTGATGATTTGACGTGGAATGAGCCGGTGCATTTACGTTCATACGACCAGTCGAGATATGGAGGTGCTCCTTGCCTATTCATGCATTGTGTTGTCGGTAGACTATTGTGTGCATCGGCCTCAATATCCTGGCATGGTGTTTCCTTGCTTCATTCATTCCCGGAAGTCTTTTATGTCTCGGAAATTACAGAACTAATAGGAAAAAAATAATGAACGAACGGATTCTATGTAAAGTGTAATCTGTCAACTTTTATGTTGTTAAATTCGAAAGTTTCCAGTTTATTGACAGTTTTAATCGAATAAGACAAGAGCTCGCTCCATTTTGTCCTTGTGAAGAAACAACCTTCGTGACCTAGTTGGTAAGATGTCTGTCTTCCAACCCGAGGGGGACTCGATTCCCGTCGGAACCCATTTTTTTAAATGGTTTCAGTCTAATGGTTACCTTAGGCTTCTTTAAGCACATTTCTTGTTGGTTGGGAGAGACACATGTCAATAAACCCGCCAGGTTGTACTGTATATAACGAAATTGTAATACACGTACAATTCAATGACGACCTCCGTGGCATAGTTGACACGACGTCTGTCTTCCATCCCAGGGGTTAAGGATTCGATTCTCATTGGTACCCTGATTTTTTTAAATCTGGTTTTTACTGAGAACTTGTTTAAACACGTTTTTTGTTGGTTGCACAATACACAATACAAAGATATGACAGCGCCTTGATCCAATAAAACTCGGAAAAAAACAACGACATTTCAACAAAGAGGCAACATTTTATATGATCCCGAGAATCCTTAAGTTTCTTGTTTTTACTTTGAGAACTTCATTCAATTAGAAACAAACTTGAAAGTAATTTAATCACATTCTTTATTTTTGCTATTTATTTGTACACCACAAAAAATACTTCAATTTCAAAGTTTTCAACTCCCTTTGTTGATGGAAAACGTTTAGTTCTTTCAACAGGCTACATTTTATTTTCGCGTTCAATCTTCAAACACGAAACATTCCAGTCCGTTCGAAGTAGTGTTTTGCTGATGCGCCATTTGCCGAGCAGTTTGCGGTCTCTATTTGGTGTTGTGAAAACTCTCTCGGCTTTGCGGTTGCCCTGCTTACACTTTATTTCCGACTGTGTATCCAACGACATTTTATCGTAGAAATATATGTGTGGTATGAAAATAAATGTATTCATAATCGCCTCGACTCAACCTTGGATATATCCAAGCTATTGACTATCAGATTCTCTGGTATTTTATGGCTAACTTTTTAGCTTAGATCTTGTCCCTTCGCCCTATTGTAATGTTTGCGGCCATCTGGATCAATCCACATATCACATTTTCTGGAACTGCGATGATAATCGAGTCAATAATTTCCGAAGCGATCTCCATTCAGTTTTATATCGGTGCATCTTTGAACCGATTGGCCCCTCCGATCTAGTCCCTACAGCGAGACTCTGGAACCAGTTACAAACCATTGTTAGACTCGCTCCTTCCTTCGCATGCTTTAAGAAGCGACTGAAAAACGCTTAATAGTCAGTAATATAACGTGTTTTGTTCCTGATTTTTATTTCCTCTCCACCATACCTTTCTTTTCCTTTGATTGATGATATCTTATTTTTACTTGAGTATATTATATATATCCATAAATTTTATAAAGATGAATAATCATTTGGTTTAAATGATGACTGACGTTTCGACGGCGCTGCAGCCTTCATCATCAGAGTGATTTCAAATATTTGCATATTTGGTAATGTTTAACTAGTGGATAACAATCGCAAAAAACTTCGAACGCCTAATTATACATTTGGCACTTTTGGTAATATAACGTGTTTTGTTCCTGATTTTTATTTCCTCTCCACCATACCTTTCTTTTCCTTTGATTGATGATATCTTATTTTTACTTGAGTATATTATATATATATTCATAAATTTTATAAAGATGAATAATCATTTGGTTTAAATGATGACTGACGTTTCGACGGCGCTGCAGCCTTCATCATCAGAGTGATTTCAAATATTTGCATATTTGGTAATGTTTAACTAGTGGATAACAATCGCAAAAAACTTCGAACGCCTAATTATACATTTGGCACTTTAATGAGGTATTAAAAATTAGTATTTGGTGGATAGTAAATATTTACAATTTAAAATGAATTGTAAATACATATATGTTATAACTTTATTTGTAACATATATTTATAAATAAAATGTTTTTTTTATTTATATCCGTCATTCACGATAACACTTTTTTTATTATATTTTCATTGTATATAGTAATGCTTGATTAATGTATTGGCTTTTGGTAATCTCTTACAACCAACCAGAGAAATGTTAAAAATCAGACTGGAATCTTTTTTTATAAAATTAGGTACCTATAGTAATCGAACCCATAACGACCAGGTCGGAAGACAGATGACTTACCAACTAGGTCACGGATGTCGTTAATTATCCTCAATTTTTCGAATTATTATTCGTTAAATCTTCCCCATGTCCTCAAATAGTCCGATCATAATGTCAATCGTAAACTTTTCATTTTGTACGTAGTAAATGGCAATCGTAAACTTTTCATTTTGTACGTAGTAAATGAAAAATGCTAAGAGCGCTTTTCAAATTTATTTAATTTAAATTACTCAAGATTGGCCGAATTTTTCTAAAATTTCAGAAGTGGATGGATGCGTTATTCACAATAACGAAACTTTAAAAGCACTTGAGATATTAAAAATATTTTGTGATTTGACGTTTGAAATATGAGGCATATGGAATAATGCATCTACGGTTTAGGCTCCTCATCAGCTCAAATATAAAAACAATATAGAACAAATACAAAAAAAAAATCCTCAGATATCTATGGTACAGAACAAAGGGCGATTACCCAAAATATGCTCACCATGCCGAACTTCTCACTGTGTAACTATAGAAGCCTCGAAACAAGAAGGCAAGAATCCATTGCGATATTCCTAATAAAGGTTTTCCAAGGTTCCTTTAACTGTCCCGCGATTCTAGAATCACTAAGTTTATATGTACCCAATAAATATAGCCGTGCAAGGAATCACCCTCTGTTCTACATACCAACTTACAGGACGAATATCATGGCTAAACATTCAGTCACGCGTGGTATAGAGATATTGAACCGACTGAATGACACGGTTGATATATTCTCGGTACCGTCTAGCAGTATGAGAAGAATCCTGGCTGACATTATTCCTAACGAATAAGCTAACGCTAGAAGCAGACCCTCTTTGTGTAACAGGAGAAATCCGTGCAAAGTGGATAAAAAAAATAACAACCTAGTTTCACATGATACTCTCAAAAGATCAAACACTAGGATTGTATTTTATAAAAAAATATTGTAAACATAAAACTGAAAGGAAGAGGTTAAATTTTAGTTATGATATTTTTAACTGTTTTTAAACCAAGCAATATCAAGATCTGCTTAAATAATGGTTCACAACAGCGTATTAGTATCAACATAGGTATAAGGAAGTGAAACGTATACGTGGAAAATGAATGAAAGGAGCCGAGTTAACGCTTTAGTTAAAAAGCCTAGTTTACTGGGGATACGACAAATGAAAGGCAACAAACCCAGATCCATTAAAATTGTATGTCCAAATTAAATTACCTTTTGTTTTTTCGCAAATGATGTATATTTCTTGATATTTCTTGTCATGTGTAATAATAAAAAATAAAGTTAACCCTTCCTTCCCTGTGATGTGTAACTAGTACACATTGCTTCTAAAAACCTTAAATATCTCTATAAATATAATAAATACTGGGTTCAGATTTTAGGTATTCCTCAGTAATACATTTACGCATTGAATGAAAAAATAATATTAATAATAATTAACACTTATTGGCCACATCAGAGATATTTAAACTGTTTAAATAACCCGTTAAGAATATTCATAAAACCAATCGTTTAAAATTCTGACAAATTGATTCCAATGACAGTTCATCACGAGCCACGGATTTGAACCATCAATCAAACATAATGACAAGTTAATAACAAAATGTTTCGCCTCGTAAGCCTTTCAGCGTTTTCTTTCTTGTTCGTTTTTCCTCGACAGTCGTCTTCTTTCCATGGCCCCTGAGCTTCTCGCTTTGAGCTGTCAGTCACTCCGCATCCGAGGAAATGGCTCGAGGAAGTGGAAATATTCCGGTTAAGGGGATTGGTTCCGTTTCCTCTTTTATTTCCTAGAGGAAGCGCCTACACAATAAACTGCAAGGTGTCAGTCGTCGTAATGAGCGACGAGAAGTGTTCGTTTATGTTATGAAATGATAAATATATCTCGGCGCATTGCGAGAGAATTATTTTTACTATGCATTTTATTAAGAAACTGGTATTTATTGTTTATTTTTGTCGTTTTTTCTCTATATTATCTCTTTCTTCTATAGCTTTCATTCGTTCTACGTGTCCAAACCATCTCAGAGTACTCTTCTTCATTTACTCAATACATTAGCTTTAAGTTCACATTCATATCTTATCACTTCATTCTGTATTCTCTCATAAATTGTTACCCCATATATTCTCAGTGCACGCATTTCTACAGCCTTTATTCGGCTCTTTTTAGTCTTTTTCGCGTCTACGTTTCACACCCACGCATAAAAATTCGCTACTAAAGCACTGTTGTGAACTAACATCTTAGTTGGTATTAAATACTATTCTGGAATATAATAGTAAAATATATATATTGTACATAATGCAAAATTTGTACTTGGAATTTAATACTCGATGTTATGGAATTAGTTATTGAATGGTTATATATTCTATTATGTATTTTCACACCCATGCATAAAAATTTGCTACTAAAGTATTGTTGTGAAATATCACCTTAGTTAGTACTAAATACTGTTCTGGAATATAATAGTAAAATATACAGGGTGTCCCGTATTGAGTGAATCATATTTAGGGTGATGATAGATTGGGTCAAGACCTACCAGAATATCAAAACTTGACCTCAGTAAAAACCTTACCTTTTTTAAGTTATTCAGACTTTTGTAAAATTTCGTAAAATCCCTACCTTTCAACAAATTTTTTGCTGCGTTGTGTACAAATCACCATTTTCGTAATTTTTTTATCATGAAATACTTTTGAATAGTAGCCTTATCGATCGCATACAAAATGATTTTATTTTTGAGAAGATGCCGAGCTTGCATCAGGGCAGGAAGGCGACCATTCGAGCATCTCCTGTAAAATTCATTGAAATCATTATTTAACATTTTAATTTGTGTTTCATTCATCATCATCATCATCATTAAATTAAATCACACAAACTTGCACAATAATGCTACAATAGGCGCGCTACGGGAAAGCAAATAAAGTATATTTTGCATTAATACATTTTACTTGAACTTTGGTCAGAATCAGTCCCCTTTGAATAAATAAATAGTATTATTTCGTTTTCCGTAAAAAAATCTAATAGTGTTGCACTATTCTGAAATTTCCATTAAATGAGTAACTTTTTAAAGTAGTGTTCTGGAAATGCCCAGTACATTTTTTTTTACCACAGAAGACCAAAGTTTAGCGTAAAAATTTTAATTAGGATATTTTTTATTTTTCATGTAATTTTTTTGTACACTCCTAATAATTTTGGAAATAATTTTGTATGCGATAGATAAGGCTACTTTTCAAAAGTATTTCACGATAAAAAAAAAAATTACGGAAATTGTAATTTGTACACAACGCAGCAAAAAATCTGATGTGAGTTAGGGATTTTATGAAATTTTACAAAAGTCCGAATAACTTAAAAATAGTAAGGTTTTTACTGAAATCTAGTTTTGTTAATATTCTGGTAGGTCTTGACCCAATTTATCATCACCCTAAATATGATTCACTCAATATGGGACGCCCTGTACCTAATGCCAAATTTGTACTTGCAATTTAATACTCGATGTTATGGAATTAGTTATTGAATGGTTCTATGTTCTAATATGTACGAGTATTTTAAATTAGTTAGATATTTTTGCGATCCAAATCTACCTTTCACCTATAAATTCGTCCTTGTGTGCACCAAGTCTTTTGCTCCTGCGGCTATCATTATTGAACATTTATCATTCCGAAGTATATCTTGTTGCACATTCACTTCAGATGACAGAATCTTGACCTTTCGTAGCTGATGCTGTAGAGTAGAGAATGTGACAATCATTCCCAGACCTCTCAATGTATTGGAAAAGATAATATTTAATTCCTTGCATTTAAACCAGGGTTTGTAAAATCGATGTCAGAAATCGGTTAGTTTTTTGTGGAGTCGGATTCAGGAGATTTAGGAGATGATATTCTAAATTCGACTCCAACTTCAATTTTTTTACATTTTTTCAAAACTTATTAGTTACATAAATTATATTATAAAATTACGAACTATGTGCCATCCAGTTGAAATAGCGTGTACTATGATAAGGAATCTTCATAAGCATTATTTCCAAAAAAACCTACATTTAAGTACTCGTAGTTACGCCACGTACATATGGTTAGCAATATTTTTACTATTGTATAATTGGAGTGAGAGTTCAACATTTAAATTTTGGCAGTCGGAATCGATTTTTTTTGTTGACTCCGCTACCCTAGTTTCAATTCACAGATAACGGAAATAAATATTACTAAGGCCCAAGAGTTTCCGGCCTGAACAAATTAGAATGTGTATGGACAGATACTACGCTGGCATCACCCACGCATTACGCTACCCTCAGTAGTATGTCAACTAGGGCTGATAGAAGACGTGTTGTTTCGTTATATTCCGATATGTTAACATTGAATAGTGCACAGTTATCACGTTTCTTTCAAATTACTGTAAGAGGAAAATCCAGCAGAAATTAAACGACGCCAGTATTTAATCGTCTAAATTCTGCCTGATAGAGGTATCAAAATTTTACTGTAACATCGCCTAACTATGCGATGGACGTGGCCGGCATGGTATATTTCCCCTTAAGAACTCGAACTTATTTACGTCGGTAAGTTTTGGACCTGAGTGGTGTAATAAAATTTTCTTTCATAAAATCATTCAAATGTCTATTATAAAATGTATAAAATTTTATGTATACCAAGAAATATTTACATATGTTAAGTTGAAAATAATTTGCCGATATGTTTAGTACACTTCTATTATATACAGTACAACCTGATGGTTTAATTGCCATGTGGTAATCTCATCCAGCCAACCAGAAACGTGGTTAACCAGACTGCACCTCTTTTTAAAAAATCTGGGTTCCAAGGAAAAACGAATTCGCAACAGGCGTCGTACTAACCAGGTCAAGGATGTGTATAGTTGGTTTGAAGCAGTGATTAGCTGGCTTGAAAGATAGTTGACATTTCGGAGGCTTTGCAATATACATCCTTTGCAATATAACATGTCTATTATAAAATGTATAAAATTTTATGTATACCAAGAAATATTTACATATGTTAAGTTGAAAATAATTTGCCGATATGTTTAGTACACTTCTATTATATACAGTACAACCTGATGGTTTAATTGCCATGTGGTAATCTCATCCAGCCAACCAGAAACGTGGTTAACCAGACTGCACCTCTTTTTAAAAAATCTGGGTTCCAAGGAAAAACGAATTCGCAACAGGCGTCGTACTAACCAGGTCAAGGATGTGTATAGTTGGTTTGAAGCAGTGATTAGCTGGCTTGAAAGATAGTTGACATTTCGGAGGCTTTGCAATATACATCCTTAAGGCACATATTAAGAAAAAATACTAACTATATTCAATGAACACATTGCATCCATTGAGTTATCTGCACTCGCGACCAAAATATGTACCTTTATTCAGCCGGCCAACTAATGAATATCTCCACCGTGAAATCTAGATTAGAATAGATATATTCGAAAAATTACTTTTAAATCACACTTTATTTTATATCAATCTTCTCTTTCTGAAAACGTATTCATAAAATACCAGAGTATATTCTCAAGAGGCTCATCAAATCAGTTTTTATAAAAAAAATCCTCCTGACCCTTCGCATCACCCCCGCGACTTTGGTGATCAGTCACAGCGATGGTGATTGATTACTCCACTATTGATGTTTTCATTAATTTCTAGTTTTCCTCAAACCGATCGTTTTCTGTCAAATTATACCCTGACTTACTCGCGAGGCAGTCAGCGAGGCTGCTAACAAGATTGTTTTTCAATTTCACGAAATTCTGTCTTGACTTCATACGAAGATTTTTTGTATTCAACGAGTATTCCTCTAACATACAATATGTTATTTTTTAGTTCAATTAAGTCTCTGTTGATTTCTATTTCAATTATTTTTTTACTTATCATTTCATTCCATATTCACTCATATATTGTCATTCCATGTATTTTTCTAAGTGCACACATTTCTACAGCATTTATTCGGATCTTTTTAATATCTTTCCATCTCCATGTTTCCCTTCCATACATCAAAGTTGATGCTAAAATACTGTTGTGGGCTATCAGCTTAGCAGATTTTGATACTGCCCAGTTCGAGTATATACATGTATTAGTGCCCCTATTGAATTTGTCATCATCTAAGAAAATACTGCATAAATAGCAGAAGTTTAGTAATTAATATCACTATCAGAACGTTACCGTTATCTTGAGAACATCTGCGGCCTAGTAGGTAGAAGAGTTTGATTTCCACTCAATGGTATCTAATTCGATTCAATACTATACAAGTCGGGTAGCAGTACTCGCACGCACTTGCTGTGCGGGGTAATATACCAGACATGTGCGACACCCAGTCGCGAATTTTGTGTTTACTCTAGTTATTCTAACCCCGAACGCTCGATAAATGGGGCCGAAAACAATAGTGTATCTTCAATATGTCTGAATCACTAATTCGAGTGTGTTGAACGTTTATCATACGAGTGAATGACCCGTTATCTTGTAACATCTCTCAAATGTGTTAAATTTTGAAGCTTTTTCAATTCCAGTAATCAAAGTTTTAAATTTTAGCATATGCGAATATCGAATTAAATCGTGAACGCCAAAAATGGAATTAAATCATGGACATTTTCGTGCGATGATTATTTTATAATTTTCGACGTGAACTAGCTAAACAACAGTGTGCCGATCAACTCGCTTCGACTTTTGGTTATGAAGCACCATCCCGGGTCACTGTGTTTCGCTGGTTTTCCGAATTTAATCGTGGTCGTAGTTCGCTCCAGGACGAATTTCGTGAAGGTCGTCCAAAATCGGTTGTTGTGCCAGAAAACATCGATGCTGTCCGTGAACTGATATTGCAAGATTGTCATGGGACTTATCGTGAGATTGAGGCATGTTTGGACATTAGTTCCACTCGCATACATTCAATATTGCATGAACATTTGGCCGTCAAAAAGATTTGTTCGCGTTGGATACCGCATAATTTGACAATCGCTCAAAAAAAGGCTCGTGTCGATTGGTCCAAAAAAAGACAGACGACGAAATATGGATCAATGCATATGAGCCAGAAACTAAACAACAGTCGACGAGCCAAATCCAACAAAAGTTTTTCGCGCACGAAGCACTTCGAAGCAAATGGTGGCTTGTTTCTTCGGTATAAATGGTCATGTCGCAATATTGCCTTTAGTGGAACGTCGTACGGTCAATTCTGAATGGTACACCGCTCATTATCCCAATAGTCGAGTATGGTGATTGCATCTATGGACCGTGCCTTCTAAGGAGAACCGAACGGAAATTGCAAAGACTGCAAAATGCTTGCTGTAGGTATTGTTTCAACATTCCCCCCAGAGGACACATCACCCCTTTTTTGAGAGCTTTTAAAATTATTGACATGAAACAAAGACGGTTTCTTCACTTAAGCGTACTCATGCATAAAATTACCAGTTCAAAAATGCCACTTTATCTCTTCGAAAAACTGAATTGGTCTAGAAACTTTCAGGGCTACGAGACTAGAGACAGAGAGACTCTTTTACTTATCCCAAACCATAACCTAACACTGTTCAGGGGATCCTTCTCATACTCAGCCAGCAAATGCTGGAATGAGTTGCCCCAGGCCTTGAAGGAGCGGGTGAATAGTTATACCTTCAGAGATGCTCTAAAGCGTTATATTCTGGGTGGTTAATAGGTTTCTCAGTGGTTAATGGGTCTCTTGTTTGCTTTTCTTTTCTTATTTTCTTTCTTTTCTCTCTTTTCGCTGGTGGTGAATCGAGGATTGTGCATACGTGTTTGTGCGTCATTTCCTCATTAATTCTTTTAAAACTGCTTATCTATTTCAATGTATTACTGCCTAACTATTTCAATGTTGTCTCAACTATCTTACTTCCCATTTGTCATTATGTAAAATTTGGACTCCTTTGAGGCTTTTCTCTTCTTTTTTTTTTCCTCGTTCTTGCTGACAGTTAACCTGGGGTGGTATATGTGGGTTTACTTTCTATTTTGTTTTCTGCCATACGTTTTGTTTTTTTTTTCTTTTTTATTATATTTATTCTTTAATCTAGATATGCGGGGGTGTGGGATGGAAGCCCCCTGATGCCCTTGCGGTCGGGCTCGCCCTACATTGGTGGGGTGTATCTCGGCCGTGGTAATGTTTGTGGGATGAGCCCGGACCTTTTGGTGTACTCTCTCTTGAATGTGTTTTTTTCTTTTTTTGTCGTCTACTATATTTATTTTCTGTGTTTATTTTTTTGTATATATTCCTGTTTCTACGTGTTTAAGGGTGTGGGCTGAAAAACATCTGGTATCCCCGTGGCTGGGTTCGCCCTATATTGGTGGGGTGTTTTTTGGCCGAGGGGATGCTATTAGATGAGCCCAGACCTTTTGATATCTTCTGCATCTGATGTATTGTCTGCAATTTATGTTTTTTAGAAATGTTATTCAGGTGTGATCTTGTACATACTATGTTGCTGTCAATAAACCTAATATTTATTTATTTATTTATTATTTATTTGTTTGCCAGAAATGTTTGGAAAAATGAGGAAAACCAACCGCTGAAGACGGATCATTCTCCACCACGTCAATGCGAGCTCTCACACATCGGTTCAAACAAGTGACTTTTTGAGCACTCCAAATATCGAATTGATGGGTCATCCGCCATGCATCCCTGATTTTTTTTAACCTGGCGAGTTTATTGCCATGTGGCGATATCTTCCAGCCAACCAGAAAGATGTGTTTATAGGCCCTAAGTGAAAACCAGACTGGAATCCTCTTTAAAACACTGGGTTCCAGCGGGGATCGAACCCGCAACCTCCGGATCGGCAGACAAGTGTCTTACCACCAGGCCACGGAGGTCGTCTTTGATTTGGCACCGAATGACTTATTTTTATTCCCGAACATCAAAAATAAATTGCGAGGTCAACGTTTTTCGACGCCTGAAGAAGCGGTTGATGCGTTCAAAACGCATGTTTTGAAGTTACCCCATTCGGAGTGGAAAAAGTGCTTTAAAAATTAGTTCAAACGCATGCAAAAGTGTATTGATCTTCATGGAGAGTATTTTGAAAAACAATAAATTTATGTACTATAACATATGGCTGTTAGTAAATCATATCTGTCTCGCAAACAACCATCGAAAAGTGTATACAAAATTATTTAAAAAAGATTTAACGACAAGATAACTATTTCTAGTGATTGAGTATGATAGTCAGCCACCCTGTCAACGCTTGTGTATCTAATGGTTTATTCTGTACAAGCTATTTCACTTCAGCGAGTACAGTCTTGACAGATCAAGAACCAAGCTTAAAAAAATTGTAACTAGAATTTACAATGATTGTGCTACTAAAATGTCATCTGTATTCTCAATAAACGTAATAAACTCAACATTGCCCACTGGCTTGGTACACCCGAATTCGAGTCAGTACCCGTTTAAAAAAAACATCGTCTCAAAATAAATTTTAAACTGTTAATTACATTTGATTTATGAATTCCTAAAAGATCGAGTAAGTTTCACAATGTTAGTGTACCGTATACTTAGAATCATCGAGTTATCCGTTAAATTTATGCTATCGTAAATGTAAAGTCAAAATATCGTAATCGTAAATAAAATTTAGTCTAAGCTGTATAAATGTAATCGGCTTATCGACACGGTTCATCAGTTCAATTTATTACACCGTCGAAACCAATTCTTAAAATGTTACTAGTAATATTTCATTCATCTATTTATTCTTTCTTATCTGGCCTTAAGTGTCACATCTGGAAAGGCCTACTGAATAAGCACATATCTAAATGTTGTAATTTGAATATCCATGGTTTTTTTTATGTATTCATTGAATTTCACTTCTCAGACCCTCCTGTACTCTCGCTATTGTGGATTCAATAATAGGCTATGTAATTATTACGTATAAAGCTTACTATATGTTATGTGCCGTATCCGTACTCTTCAGAAAAAGTGCGTGAATCAACTGCGTGAATACCTGTCCATGATTTGAGAGTGTCACTTAACCATGACAGGCGCCATCTAACAATTCCGCATTATTTCTCCATATATGATCCAGGTAGGTAATCTTTCGGCATTTCGTGGTAATTGACAGCTCTCATTCTACACCTGCTCCTCAGTGTTAGAGATACGGTGAACCCAAGAAATTCTGAACATTCTCCGATGTATCCATATTTCAATGCTTCTAGCTTTTTAGCATTCTGGTATTCATGGTTTATGTTCCAACACCATAAAGGGCATTCTTTTTAGCATTCTGGTATTCATGGTTTATGTTTCAACACCATAAAGGGAAATCTATAAAGGGCATTCTTTTTAGCATTCTAGTATTCATGGTTTATGTTTCAACACCGTAAAGGGAAATCCATAAAGGACATTCTTTTTAGCATTCTGGTATTCATGGTTTATGTTTCAACACCATAAAGGGAAATAGTGGGGGAATATGTAGTGGTGTCGTATTTTATGAAGAAAGGCTGTGGGAATATGTAGTGGTGTCGTATTTTGTGAAGGAATACTGTGGGGATATGCAGTGGTGTATTTTATGAATAAAGGCTGTGGGAATATGTAGTGGTGTCGTATTTTATGAAGAAAGGCTGTGGGAATATATAGTGATGTCGTATTTTAACGTGCTGCTGGTAGAATTATAAAAATAATAGTTCAGAAAATGAAATATAAAAAGTGTTTAGGAATCATATAGAGTATATTTTTATTTTCGTTCTTTTGTGCACATGGTTAAACATTGTACATCTGGTGGGCTTATTTCTATACAGCAATTGGTTCCAACCAACATCTTGGATGTGTCAAATTGTTTGTAACCATCATAGATTTTACAAAAAAAAGTTAATTGTTGGTTTAGTAAAACACTGTTTATTCCATTTAAAATAACGGTACAAACAAGAGTCTTGTTTGTACTCCCTGATGATGAGGTGAAGAAAACCTTGAAACCGTTAGGGTTATACTAAACATCGATACTGCTGGCATCATCGATAGACAAAATTCTTGCATATCAGTAGTAACGGAAATAAATTGGACAGATTAGAAGCCCTAGAAATTTCCAAGTCAGTGCATCGGAATGAACATCTGGTAAATACATACTCGTGCATTCCCAAGATATCATCGCTGCTTGCTGAAGTTGTCTCTTGCCTCCCTCCATCCACAATACTCAACCCGAATGCTTACTGTTAGAAGCGTGTATGACGGTACCAGTTCGAACATAATTAAGTAATATTTATTTATTTAACCTTTCCCTTCCGGTGCTAAAAAAATCGCGCGTTCCTGTGCTGTGTATTCAATACACATCAATACTCATGTAAAAATGAGCGATTTAAAATCGGAAAAATAAGAATATTCATAGTCAATCGCTTAAATTAATTAAATTGGAAGTCAGTGATAATAATTGAAATTTAATGGCTGAAGACATGAAACAACATCGGCCGACGTTCACAAAACGGGCGCAGAGACTACTTTATATGGATGCCGGCGAGCTTCTGAGACGGGACTCTAAACACTTACACTGAAAGAAGAAACAACTGCGAACTGAAATTATATTTCGTGCGTTCCCATATACCGAAATAGAGTGAGACGTGAATAGCGTCGCTTCCTCACCCATAGCGGTTTTTTAGAATGAATATACCTACGTCACACGTTTGAATGTATTGGTTAATGTATTCCCGATTTTCACAAATATCTCTGATGTGGCCGATAAGTGCTAATTATTATTAATATTATTTTTAATTCAATGCGTAAATGTATTACGGAAGAATACCTAAAATCTGAATCCAGTATTTATTATATTTATAGAGATATTAAAGTTTTTAGAAGCAATGTGTACTAGTTACACATCACAGGGAAGAAAGGGTTAAAGAACAAAAAACATAGTTTGAACTAATATAAAGATTGTATTTCTATTGCCTCCAAATATTTTTTGTGTAGTAATTTAAATCTCAATATATGAATTATTATTCAACATAGATAATAAAGAAAGGAAATGAAATATTAACGAAATATGTAATTATTAAAAATAGAAAAATTATCATAACGTACTTGGTATCCGATGACAACACTCCATATCTCTAATCTATCAATACATTTATTTATAAAATTAGTCATCGTGCTTTTCCTATATACTTGGATACTTTATCAGCGCCAGAGTGGAACGTGTTGTCATACTTGTAAATCAAGAAAGATTAACGCAATTTTTTTTTCAACTTTATTTCATTGAAAAATAATATATTTTCTACTAAACTAAAACCAAAATTTTACTCGCTCTTTCCGATTCTGGACTATGCGGACGTATGTTACTTGGATGTTACAGAGGAACAGCTGGACAAATTACAGCGTCTTCAAACGTGTGTCTAAGATTTATTTTCAACCTACGTAAGTACGATCATACAACTTCATACCAGAAGGCATTGAACTGGTTGAATGTTAGAAATAGACGCCAAATTCACATGCTGTCTCTGTTGTATAATATTCTTAACTGTCCCGCCGCCCCCTCTTATCTCGCCGAAAATTTTCAGCGTCTTTCCAATCATGAATTAGCGCTGCGCTCAAACAGAGATTGTTTATTGGCCTTTCCAGTTCACCGCTCCTCTTTCGTTACGTCGTCCTTTACTGTCCATGCAGTGAGACTCTCGAATCGGTCACAAACAAATATAAGACTCGCTCCGTCCTTGGCATACTTTAAGAAGCGACTGAAAAACTCTTAATTTCTAATCAGTAAAATAACGTGTTTCATTCCTGATTTTTCCTTTCCTCTCCACCATCCCTTTCTTTCCTTTTGATTGATGATATCTCACTTTATATGAAAAATAATATTCGGGTGATTGTCCGTCTTTATGGGGTTCGTGGGCATGTGCTCATGTATATGTTTTTTTGGATTTCGTGGGGATGGATAGTCATTTGAATGATTTATGCGACCACGTAACTTGCTTCATTTACTTTTGTCTGGTTGGTTGGAAGAGATTGCCGCCTGGCAATAAGCCCGCCAGATTGTATTTGCAATGAAAGTGTTAAATAAATAAATGTATGTTGTTTATAGTTAAGGCATTAACGTTGTGGAGGTTTAAAGACATTGTAATTTATTTTTAACAAATAAATGTATGTGAAATGCGTGTTGTAGAGGAAGAGGAAGGAAATTATGCTTAGATCAAGTGAATGATATTTTGAAAGATTGAAATTTAAGATGTAACCGAAATCGTAGTAAAATAGACAAAATATGTATGTCTAGATAGGAACATCTGGCGTTCTGCCCCTTCGGCGTAGGACTGCAGAAAAGGCGTGATGGCATGTAAAAAAGTATTATTTTTTTGATCTTGACTAAGATCAGAATAAAAAAATCAACTTTTATAAATTCTCTGTATGTTTTGAATATCTATGCCCACATCTTAGGACTTCTATAAAACTCCGTGAAATCTCTCGTTGATGAAAATTGCGGTATTATGACTAATGGCAGTTTTCTCGCAACTATTTTATGCCTTCTATGTTTTGAGTAAGAAAACGTAAAATCTCTCTTTGTTTTATTGTATTTTTATTAATTAACTCTTAGTCAAGATTTATTTTAATTCACTTAGTTGAAGATACAATCATAGATATCGATTATAATTTTAAAAACATGGTAGAGTGAAATTGCTTGAAAGCGGAATAAATCCGCTAGAGGTTTAGTATAAAAGTGTTAAATAAATACAAGAAAATAAGATTTAGACCACATTTTTTAATCTACTTCAATGACCAAAGAACCAATAAAAATTAATCTCTTTATAAATTAGCTGAAAGATCCTTCAAATTAACATAAAAATAACAAAGCGATTATCCGTTAACCGACCGAAGACCAAGGTCTTATATTGCATGGCACGGGATTGACAATAAATAATGAGGAAAACCAGACTAAATTATGTTAGGTCTTTTTCACAATTCATTTTGATATTAACCTTACAATGATTGATTATTCATAAATCACGAAATAAAATAAACTTCTTTACGTATTAATTAATACTACAGCTTAACATTAGATACTTAAATCGTATCTAATAATTATTTTAGCGCATAAGAATTACGCATATAAGTTCTTTAATTTAAGAGTTAAACCAGTCCGAAAGGATTTAATTCCTGACTGGTTTTACTCTTAAACATTATTTTATCTGAATTTGTAATTTTCTGTAGTTTGCAAGCTACGAGTACTTAGCAAAGATTCTTAAACCGCTATTAGTTGACACAAAATAACGTTGTACAACATACAAAAATCTGCCCAATGTACTCGTAATACTCATTTCTTCTTTTGTTTTTAAGACTGATCGCTTTTCAAAATGTATCTATCTCCATCCATTCTTTTTCTGTTTCCATTAATTTCAAAAAAAAAATTGTAAGTCTTTCAAAACTGTTTCTCTCAATATCCTCACATTGTATTTTTTCAAAAATATAATTAAAAATTAATCGTATTTAATGAAACACCCGTATAAACATGTTTAGTAAAGTACAAAACGTTTTGATTTTATTCATGATTGGTTTTAGTGGCACCAGTATATTTTTCGTCATTTTAACGTGTTTATTTTGCTATTGCAAGTCATATTATTATTGCGTAATATGGTATTTAATAAATTGATGATCTTTATTTTTGATTAACGTTCATTTTCTCTAGTAATATTTCAATTGTATCGATGTTTGTCTGCGTGTCAAACTGGTAGACGTACGTGTTTAGCTTTAGGAAGCATTTAAAGACAACCGTTTGTATTATCAAAATTAATGATTATTGTATATATGAACACTACACACATGTACACTACAATCCGTCTAGTGACGAATATGTTACTATCACATTTTGGAAGATCTACTAACATTTATTTGTAGCTCATCTTCCCTTGGTATGTTTTCTGCGGTTTTCTTACCAAATATGTATTTTTTTTAATATATGCAGTTGCGGGGAAGTTCCTAATTTAATGGCCGCTACCACAACCTTCTTTATCTTGACTCAACTTTTGTTTTTGATAACATTTTTTATCTGTCAATAATAGATCAAAAAAGTAAGTTCGAATCTCGAGTTAGAGAATCTCCTCTTAAACGGCGCTGTGTAAATTGTCCTTTTATTATCAATATTATCAAATGAAGAATGTCAACGACATTTGGAAAGAAGGCAAGAGAATTCTGTCGTTCTTCGGTCATGTCGCTAGAGATATACGAGTATATCATATAAGCACAGTTTGGAAAGAAGGCAAGATAATTCTGTCGTGCTTCGGTCATGTCGCTAGAGATATACGAGTATATCATATAAGCACAGTTTGGAAAGAAGGCAAGAGAATTCTGTCGTGCTTCGGTTATGTCGCTAGAGATATACGAGTATATCATATAAGCACAGTTTGGAAAGAAGGCAAGAGAATTCTGTCGTGCTTCGGTCATTTCGCTAGAGATATACGAGTATATCATATAAGCACAGTTTGAAAAGAAGGCAAGATAATTCTGTCGTGCTTCGGTCATGTCGCTAGAGATATACGAGTATATCATATGAGCACAGTTTGTAGAAGCTGGTAGTGATTGGAAGTGTTGAGAAGTGGCGAGCAAGAGGTCGGTCTCCAGCAAGTTGGATACACCGAATCAAAGATATGATTAGTTCTTTATTTAGTACTGTTCTTATCAAGTCGTTTTAGGCTAAGGCCATACCAAAGTGTTTCGCTAGGTGCTACGTGACTAATAGAGTAGGTGACTTCATGCTTGGTCACACCAAAGTGCTTCGCACAAATTCATTTGACATTTGGGAGCGGTTGAGTCAACACACGATGCCACTCTCAAAACTAACCAATTTCATTACAACTTACGTAACATCTTTATTTACTTTCTGTGCAACTTCATTCCAAAGTGATTTTACTACAGGTACATTTTTGTATAATTTGCTCGATGGGTTCCACAAAGGCTCCCTTTTATACACAGCTGTTATTAAAACTTCCGCCATCTTGTAAAATCACTTGGTGACACAGTAAAATTAACCAACACTTCTGTTCGTTAGGAGACTCACTAGGTAACTAATCGTCACGTAGCGTGGCGCGAACCGTGCAGTGTGGCTATTGCGATAGTATGCGGTGCTTTGGTTCGCTAGGATATGTCGCCTAGCTCGCACCGTAGCTCTAAGCACTAATCGAGGCTCCTATCTGTGTGGCCGAGGCCTTAGTCAATACTCGAAGAACTCGAGGATATTCATCTACTTGTATCAACATTTTAGAGACTTGAACGTGCGTGATTGTATGAATGTATGTATAACGAACGAAATACCAAAAATTGTTAAGAAGCCGAGAGCATCTGGAGTTTTCGTTGTTTATGTTTAGAATAGACTTCAGTACTGTTGAAGTGAAAAAATATGTAAGTTTTAGCTCCCAGGTGTAAAATGAAAAATGTAATTCATCTTTTTTTAAAGTAATTTTATGAATAAACAAACATGGTGACCCCCGTGGCTCGGTTGGAAAATTGATACTAGCTGGTCCTTTAAGCACTAAAGTGTGTAAAAGGGTCACTGCTTGATTATTAAGCCCGAAAAGTGTTAACATTCCGCTGCCTTCGTAAAACACAAATTTATCAAAATAATGCGACACTTTAATTAAATGTGACAGCAAATGTTACACTTCTTGTCCTCATCAAAGTCTAAATTCAAACTTTTCGGATTTTAAAGCACAAAAATATTCATACCTTTGTTGACCTAGATGTGATGAAAAATTACAGTTCTTGATCCTGCGAGTACAAAGGAATTGTAATTTCTACTATACACATACCATCACGCTGACTTTCCTATCACGACACACATCTTTCGCCTCGTTTACCTTCATCTATACACCTTCTCGTATAACTCCTACGATTTCTCTGAACTTAAAACATTTTTCATTTCAAAATATAATATCCTTAATTATGTTAAACCATACTTTTCTTGGTCTCGTTTAATACGCCTGCCACTCATCACATTTGCACTGTGTATTTTTGTCAGTCTTTATTATATCATTCTACAAGCCCAAACCATCTCAAAGTGTTCTTTTTCATCTTATTTAATACGTCAGTTTAAGGTTAAATTAATCCCTAATCAGTTCATACCGTATTTTGTTACGAGTATATAACATACTATCACAATAACACAGTTCGTCAGGTAGAGTCCACGCGGCATAAGGAAAGAATCTGTGACTGTATTGTACTATAGTGTAAGTGCACAGAGCGTGTGATTGTGTTAGTCGACTCCTGTGTGCTGATTAGTCAATTTCTAGTATTAGTGTTTCACCGTGTCAAAAAAATAGTGTCACCATAATTTGTAGTAATAATTCACGGCGAGGTTTGTTTATTGTTATTGTTTTATTTCTGTGTATGTCGACGTACTTATTGTAACATAATTTTTATATATTTTTATACTATTTTAACATTTTAGAACATCGATGTTTTGGTTCTTTCGCTGAAGTCTCAAAGGCCACGGAAATATCACAAAGTTCCATAAAATTGGTTATACGAGTATATTCCAATAAACATAGTGGGAAAGAAGAAGTCACCAAAAAAGTCATCAAGTCACCAAAAAAAAGAAAAGGAATCGGCCAAATACAATACAGATCGACAATTTTGATGAGTGCGTCATTAAGAGATGCATTTATTATTTTCACATAAATCAAAAAGTACTGCCGACAATCCCAACATTATTACCAATTTTACGGGAATCAATAAATTTTTCCGGTGGCGAAACGAAGCTGACAATTTAAAAAATACTAACAATGACACTCGTAGTATTTTTCACGAGTTGCAAAAACATAGGACGTGGACAGCAAGTTGTGAAGTGCAAGTAGCGTGCCTACTTCACCTGTTTTTAATCCAAATGCTCGATTAATGGAGCCATAGGTAATGTTTCTCAACATTCCGCATTACCAATTATGTGGTATGCTGAAGGTTTATTTCCATGCAAATTAATGTTATAAATGATCTAAACTAACAATTTTTTCCTATTAATATTAATCAGAAAAGAAACATAATGAAAAAATGAATAATATTTGTGTTGAAATGAAGTACGGTAGTCCCCATTTATCCGCGTAAGATAGGTTGCAAGCTCCCTCGTGGATGGCGAAATCCGCGTTCATAGCAAACCCTTTCTACATTACCATACTCGTAAGTATGATTAGACTAGGCAGCCGTTTTCTATCAACGCTCTCGTCTCCGTTTTCTTTGTAACTTTTGCAGGTTACAGCAAAATAACATGAATTTCGTTCTCTTTTTTTTAACTCTTGAATAGAAGATTCGTTGTTTCCTTGCATTCTTACAACGGCAGCGATTTTTTGTTTCCGTAATAAGTTAATAATTTTTAGCTTTTCACTTAAAACATGTACTTTACGAGGTTTCTTTGTAGTCTTAGAGTCACCAACATCACTAACTAGTATTGCGTTTCGGAGGCATTATTAAGGTTAATAATGGTTATTTTGAACGCAAACACTGAGTGAACGATGCGATCACAGCTAGAGATGGAGCGCGACTGATCATGTGGGTGACTTGAGATGAATCTTCGAGTTTTCTGTAAGCCTGCCTTCATTGTTGATGGCACGTATTCGGCGCGAGGTTTATAGAAAAATTCGCTATGAACACTACACAATACACTATACTAAACCTAAAGCCGAATGTGTTACTATCACATATCGGAAGATCTACAAAGATTTATTTGTAGTTCGTCTTCCCTTTATAAGTTATCTGCGGTGTTTTTTTTTACTAAATACGTTTTTCTGAACATACGCATATGCGGGGAAGTACCTAATCTAATGGCCGTAGGCACTACCTTCCTATCCTTACACTCAGCTTATGTGTATATGTATATATTTATTTTGTAAATTTTCCCTTATATAATAATAATAAATATAGGTTTATTGATAGCAACATAGTAGGTATGTGCACATATTATGAAATATGATATATCTCTCAAGATAATGGCAAAGAAAAAAACATTTAAGAGAGAAGCTATCAAAAGGTATCAAAACATTTAAGAGAGAAGAAGCTATCAAAACATTTAAGAGAGAAGCTATCAAAAGCTCATCTCATAACATTCCTCCGGTCGAGATACACCCCTATTTGTTGTATAAAAGGCGCTATATAAGTTGTCCTTCTATTGTTTAAGTTTAATAAGTTTGATTCCGCATGATGTTTCCAGTTGTAATTGAGTTTGTCAGGTTGATGAGAACATGCAGCGGGGTTTTGTTTTTGTGTAATCAAAAATCGGAAAGAAATCGATTTATTTTTTCATGCTATAATATCCTCAGTGAGATACAGGCAAAAGCCTAGTTTACTGGGGATACGACAAATGAAAAGCAACAAACCCAGATCCATTAAAATTGTATGTCCAAATTAAATTGCCTGTTGTTTTTTCGCTAATTATGTATATTTCTTGTCATGTGTAATAATAAATAAAATAAATAAAATTGTCATCACTAGTATGAAGTGAAACCGCGCTTAACAGGAGACTATTATATTTTCCCCTTCCATTCATCACCTTCACTAATCCCATTAAGTCTTGTTTTCTTAACGTTGTCTCCTCCACAAGTCTCCAGAGTGAGTCTGTGTGTATTCTGATGGTTTATATACGAGTATGTACATATAACATATCTTGTGCGTTTCCCACTCGCTCCTCCCGAACAATTCCGTCTATTATTACACCGAGATATATTCCCTCTTAACATCAGATCGTAATGTTCCTATTTTTCATCCTAGTGCTCATTTATCTTCAATAAATATGTGTTCATATATGAAAAATATTATTTCGTATTTAGGCGAGGAAATGGATATTTAAAAAGACGAATCTTAAAAAAGGTCAAGTTAATCGTACTGTCAAGATATGAGTAAAAATATGATAATTTATTCCTCCAATTGGGTTTAAAACCTATTATAAAATTCGTGTGGTTTTGATATGGGATTTAATATATTATTAATAACCTCCGTGGCTTAATTGACAAAGGCGCGTTCTCACGGCTCAAGTTTAGTTGACCGATTAAAGTTGATCAACAAAAGTTGAATGAAATCTGTAGTGAAGGCGCGTTCTCACGGTTCAAGTTTAATTGACCGATTATATGATAGTTGATCAACAAAAGTTGAATACATGCCCGTTCTCACGGTTCAAGTTTAGTTGACCGATTAAAGTTGATCAACAAAAGTATACGCCTGTCTTTGAAAGTTATGGGTTAGATTGCCTTTGGTGTTCAGTTTTATCGAAAAAGGTTCGGAACTGGTTTTCACTTAAAACCATTTACGTTTTAAGTGAAAACCAGTTCCGGTGTTCACTTAAAACCTCTAAAGGAGTATAACCGTACGGTGTACGGTGAGCGAATTTTTACCTCAAGAGAGTATGAACGTACATGGTACGTCCGATGTTTTTTTCCTGAACACATGAATTAATGCATAAAACGGACAAGGCTTAAATGTTTTTATCTATTCAATTATTTTGTATATGGCGGCCGCAATTACGTTTTTTATATTACTTACAAAATCAACTTTTTATTTTGCTTACAAAATCTCACTCGCTTAGAGGTTAAATCTTTCTGGTTGGTTGTAATAATCAAACAGACAGAGAGTACTGTACACGTATCATGAAATCAATCAATTAGTGAATTCCAAACGAATTCAATTGAAGATGATTTTTCTTGGATTACTTGACAGCAGAATAATTCAAAGTATCGTGTACTCGTATCCTAGGTTTTCTATGTATTTCTCTCCAAACAAGTGAAGCACAATCCGCCCTAAGCACTCTGCGAATATAAACGGAACTCGAGAAAAACCCTGCTTGCGCTTTCATGAAAGTTTTAGTAGTTGTGCACGGACTGAAGCCGAAATGCGCAATTTGTGTGCGGCCCGCGCTGGATGTTATCAGTGGCGGAGAGTAAATGTTTCAGCGATGTTATGTTACTAAGTGCTCCTAATACTGAAGTCGTTACCTTTAATTTATTCAACGAATAAGTACTTTTGTTTAAATTTAAAAATCATTTAAGCTGTAAGCAATTAATAGTAACTTCATAATAATTATTGTCATCAGTTATATACCAAAGAGTTGGCTTTGTTTGTTTACGGTAGCAGATTATTTACGTATTTATTTTATATTATTTACGTAAGTATTTATATGTATATATCGTTTATGAAAACAGGGCAAACGAAAAAATAAGATTCAATATGAACACTCAATTTATATTGATCTGGGTTTGTTGCCTTTCATTTGTTGTGTCCCCAATAAACTAGCCTGTTACTTATTTTGCCTGTATTTTACAAAACAAAATGTTTGATGCTTTTTTCCGATTGTTGATTAATTATTTGTTGATACTCGTACTTCTGTTATAAATTCTCACTAACTTGATAAGTTGTGAGACCTAACTTCAAGGATATACCACGTGAGTCAAACATTGGTTTACTGTCGGAGAAATTTAAAACCTATTTCACAAACGCATATATTCTCTTATCAAAAATTAATTTAAGACTTTATACATTATATTCAATAGTTCACACAATTTTTTTACTACAATTTACTCCTGGAAGGTCAAGTACTCAAACTCCAGACGTAACGACAATCACGCTCCGATCAACTGCCTGATTTTTTCGCACCTTTTTGCGTTTATTGATTTTGGTATTTCATTGTATGTCATGAGGGGCAGATATGCATATTACCATTAGATAAGATATTCTAACTCTAGGGTTGTTGATTACTGACCGTGATTGCAGTTGGCATGCGGGTTCTTTGTTGATTTTGTATTTATCCGAATTTAACATAACATTTTTTCTTCTATTTTTTTTAAAAGATTTCTTATATTTTTAGAACTTAAATGAATTCGACTAAATAATTTTATTCAGAAATTTATTTAGGTCGTATATGTTACAATGTAAACATAATGTTTTATTTTTTTCTTAATCTTCCATTGCTCTGCTTAGGGGTTTTCAATAACAACTCCTTATTCGACCCACATTTTACCTACGCTTAGATAATTGTGGAAATATTTTGCCGGTTTGTGTGGGCTTGTTTGGAATGAAAGACACGTAATTTAGGCATGTATTTTTTTCCGATTTATATTTTTGCACTTTATATATAAAGAATCCAAAAATCTTTTTTTTTGGCTGGATCCTTTTTGCACATATATGCTAAAATAATTTACCTTAGCGTTATACACCGATTTCAATGCTCTGGTGGATAATATTCTTATTATTAATACTTACATTCTGGTTCCGATCCTGAATTTGTATATCTTCTCTTCTGAATTTATTTATTAACGCTTTAAAACTTTATTTAAAAAAAATAAAGAATCGAAGAAATTTTGAGCTGAAATATATTTTTTTAACATAATATTAGTGTAGAACGAATGAATAAAGAATGCTTAACTAAACAAAATACATAATGCAAATGTGAGTGGAAGGTGAGGTAAAGAAAGACAAAGGAAAGCAGGGTTGGATCAAGTGAATAATATTTTGAAATCTTAGGAGATGTATGTATGTAGAAGAGGCAAAGGATTTATTTATTTATTTAACACTTTTATTGCAAATACAATCTGGCGGGGTTATTCCCAGGCGGCAATCTCTTCCAACCAACCAGACAAAAGTAAATGAAGCAAGTTATGTGGTCGCATAAATAATTCAAATGTCTATCCATCCTCACGAAATCCATAAACACATACGTGAGCATATGTCCATAAACCCCACAAAGACGGACAATTAGACAATGAGAGATAAATTACGTTTAATTTTGGTTTGCGCATCATTGGTTCCTTTTTTTATGTACCAACTGGAAAATTAACATTTATTTTTTATCGCGTACATATACAGGTTACATTAAATTAAATACAAAGTTTAAAGATAATATGCAGTATAAAACAATCAAATAAATAATATTTTTTTAGCTGCACCAACTAACTCTTGTTACTAATAAAACGCAACATGTTTTGTATCAGACGTGTGCCGTCACCCTTGTGTGTGTGTATGTGGTATGATGAAATATACAAGGTTGTGTAGATCTGGAGGCAAATTCACCCTAATATTTGTCTATTTAAACTGTGTAAATCTGTGTATGAACTCTGTTATATGTATAACTGTCATGTAATTCTGTGCTATGGAAATATGTATTGTGTTATTCTATGTATTTGTGAATCATGTTGAAAACTATGTAAAATGTATGTTTGTTTGACTCCGATCACGTTCGCGACCGCAATGGAAATAAGTGACTTGCAGGGCGATGCGATCGGAGTAGGTCGGAGCCCAGTCGGCGTAAGCAGGGCCCAAACCCCGAAAGTTGTTGTATTTCGCGGGCAATGGGCGCTTGTGACGGCCGACTGACCATTAATATAGAGGGCTCCCTGATTTTGGAAAATTATATTCTCAGTACTACCGACTTTACCGTGTTTTACTTGAGACCCGCTACCCTACTTCGACTGCCTGAGAGGAATCTCTCCCTGCTACCTTTTTCTTCTTCTACTGGATCTTTGCTACGGAATTCGCGACGTCGATTCTCTGAGCACGACGCGGCAACCAACGTGCCTATATACAGTCTTTGTGCCCCGTCCGGTACATGTTTTCTTCAAAAAGAATTTTTAAAATACTAAAGATGTCAATATAGGAAGTGTGCTATGCAAAAAAGACTCCCTGCGAAACAAAAGAAGATTACTTGACAACTTAGTACTTCTTCTTGCCAATCCCAACGTATTATATTGATATTTCTGTATCTCAAATAGGAACACAAAACCACATATTTTTTAATATACCATATTTAGATTGGATGTTTATTTATTAATATACCTAACACAATACAATGTATTTTTTAATAAAATAAATAACAAAAAACAGCAGTGAGCGCTTCATACATTACGAAAAAAAAAGAATATATGCATAAAAGAAATAATTTCAAAGAAACAAGTGTATTTGTAAGTGTACAAAACTATATAAGTCACCAACAACAACATTCGGGGCCGTCTAAAGGCGGACAGCCCGCACTGCGCCTAACTGGGCATCATTCTTGACATCATGTTGCTCGTGTCTGCAATCTAAAAATATGTGGAGAAACCTTCAGTTGCCTCCTTATGCTTAGAATGTATTATCCCATATAATCGTTTTTTTTTTATTGAGTTTGTATTTAAATTTTGAAGATATCCGTCGAAAATAATTTATTTGCTTTTAACATAATATTGTATATTAATTATAAACACATCGCGAATAAATTTCTGTTTACGGAACGCTTTGAGGACTTAAGTCTGATAAATTACTCATCTGCGAGATCTATTATCCTGATCGAGTTAGCTGCACTGAGAATTATTCCTTATTGTACTCGTATAATACCTTCTTCCCAATCTTCCAGGCGCTCCAATCTGCTCGCCTTGCTCAGGATTCTAAATTAGGCCAGTTTTCCAGCTCTTTGTTATCATGTTTCCATCATGAATGACGACGTCGCAGACAGTGCCATTGTTATTTTCCAAGTATCTTTCAATATATGATATATGTTATGTAAGAAATGTACGAGCTATTATAATTTGGAGAAGAATTGAATTACTCATCTGCGAGATCTATTATCCTGATCGAGTTAGCTGCACTGAGAATTATTCCTTATTGTACTCGTATAATACCTTCTTCCCAATCTTCCAGGCGCTCCAACCTGCTCGCCTTGCTCAGGATTCTAAATTAGGCCAGTTTTCCAGCTCTTTGTTATCATGTTTCCATCATGAATGACGACGTCGCAGACAGTCTCATTGTTATTTTCCAAGTATCTTTCAATATATGATATATGTTACGTAAGAAATGTACGAGCTATTATAATTTGGAGAAGAATTGGCCAAAAATACAGGTTTATACACGAACAACAAATGACAGAATGTGGGCGATATTTTTTATGTTGATTCGATATAATTATATATTCTAAACATAACACACTGCTGCGACGTCGATATCCTTGTTGTCCAATAATATGCCGGACACCTCTTTGGTGAACAACTGAAAGCAGGAGAAAATAGGGCAAGCTTCATGAGACTCGCAAAGTATAAATGCTGAGCACAATTGGAAACAATCAGCGATCGATTGACCCAAATGTTATAAAACTGTGACCAGGACCCAATACAAAAAATAAGACACAGACGAGGTGTACTGAAGTTATATGCCCTAATACATCACTATACGCTTATCACAAAGTTATAATAATCTCCGCTGGCACCAGTGACAAATATTATGTTACCCTCCTCCTTCAGTTTTGTACATTTTTATACTTGTCGAGAAGTATGTAATAGGTACACTGAAGTAGTCAGATCGCGTGGACATTATAAAAATATGCTAAGATGGTAGTTCATAACAGTATTTTAGTACGAACTTTGATTATCGGAATGAAACGCAGACGTGGAAAAAGGCTGAAAAGAACTGAATAAATTCTGGAGAAGAATGAATGACAAAATATGAAATGAAGTGATTAGAGATGAATATAAAATTAAGGGTCATGTGTTGAGCAATTAGAATAAATGCACTCTGAAACGGTTTGGGCATGTTGAACTAGTGAATGATTAGAGATGAATGTAAAATTAAGGGTCACGTGTTGAGCAATTAGAATAAATGCACTCTGAAACGGTTTGGGCATGTTGAACGAATGAATGAAGAATTACTAACGTGACAAATATAGAAATTGCAAATTTGAGTGGAAAACTAACGAAACGTAGACCACCAGAAATCGTAGTAATTGTATAAGAAGGTGTATGGAGGTAGAAGAGGCGAATGATTTGTATCGAGATAGGATATTCTGGCGCTCTGTCTTCTATCTGTTCCGACAGGGAAATGGTATGTTTGGGTGTAAACACTTGACCAAATATAATACATACTGCATTATAATATCGGAGAAAAATACAGCGAACTCCAAACTTGCAAGTTATTGCGAACATTTGAATGACACTTTTCGATTTGAATAAGTGTAACTGTGGAAAATTCTTCCCATAAATTTGAGAATGTGGTTTGGTCCAATTGCGATTGATGTGATCAGTTTAGTAATGCGAGAGGATCGTGTGCAGCGCATGAAATCGAATATCACCGTTGACAGATACCATACTCGTATAAAATGGCGTGAATTCGTATCCGTGTTTGCGACGTGTCTGCGTAGGCGTTGTACCATTCAGCCGTGCTGCGTAATATCGGTGGTTTGCTGTCCTTCATGTGATGTACTGTTACAGATTATTATATTATTTATCTGCAGTACTGTGGAATTAAGGCTAAGACGGCAAGTATATATTTTCGCGTAAATAAAACTTTTAATTGCAGCTTGACAATTTCGAAATTCTCGAGATTAAAAAATCTGTAAAATTAAGTTTAAATATCATCAACAACCAAACCAATTTTCATAATAGCCCTCTGCTTAATATGTTTCCAATTTAAAATCCCCCCTGCCTTAAAGATTCACATTCACTTTAATTTTTTTCCCCGCCCCATTCACCATTGTATCACATCTCTCCCCACTTATCTTCCCCTACCTAATCTCTCTTATATTATATTATTTACACTTGTACAGAATATATTTTTAACAATTTAGTTTATCTTCACCTGACGATGAAGACTGTGGTCTTCGAAATCGGTTGTGAAAACACACATGTTACGTCGAGCAAAGTAGCAGACAGAATGGATGGTCGCTCAACTAAACATCAAGAACGCGGTGTTGCTAAGAATAAAATAAAATTCCATGCGCTATTCAGTGTTACCATCATTCAAAATAAATTAAATACGAGTATATAGAGAAATGTTAACATAATAAAAAAACTTAAACTGGATTAACAAAAAATGTTATTTTAATTAAGAAGCATATTTACATATGTCATAGTAATTTATTTCACTTGAGTCTAATAATTTGGCCACGTCTGTATAGTCTTTTCGAAGATTCAAGAAAAAAACTTTTAACATTACTCTCGGATTATTTTCTATTTCCTCAATGTTACATTTATTTGTTTCATTGTATCTTAAACAGCGAGGTGATGTGTACAACATGAGCTCTTAAATACCATAAAATGCCGAAAGGTTGCCTATCTGAGGCATATGTGTGTATTGATTGGAGAAAAATAGCACATCTTAAAATTAAAAGTCAAAATTGAGTCGACGTGGAATCAGTAGAAGGCACCTGTTTTTGTTAAGCGGATATCCAGACAGTTGAGGAGCTGTTCCGTGACGCCAAAGACAGAGTATTATCTCACGTGTGATGTCCAAAGTCCAAAGTAAAATTATTATTAGTGGAGAGCATTTATTCCAAGTGTTAGCTATTTTTACTGACGATTTTCGTCTGACTTGACCGGACACGGCATATGAAAAGGATCAGGCACTAATCAATTATTATTAGTGAAGAGCATTTATTCCAAGTGTTAGCTATTGTTATTGACGATTTTCGTCTGACTTGACCGGACACGGCATATGAAAAGGATCAGGCACTAATCAATTATTATTAGTGGAGAGCATTTATTCCAAGTGTTAGCTATTGTTATTGACGATTTTCGTCTGACTTGACCGGACACGGCATATGAAAAGGATCAGGCACTAATCAATTATTATTAGTGGAGAGCATTTATTCCAAGTGTTAGCTATTGTTATTGACGATTTTCGTCTGACTTGACCGGACACGGCATATGAAAAGGATCAGGCACTAATCAATTATTATTAGTGGAGAGCATTTATTCCAAGTGTTAAGTGTTAGCTATTGTTATTAACGATTTTGGTATTTTGAAAAGGCTATGTTAAAAAACTGGAAAAATGAATTTATACAAAATACCTTGAAACCTAGAAAGCGTGGTACGAATAATTTAATCAAATCATGAAAGAGTGAAGAATAAAAAGGTGTATTGGATTTGAAGAAGCGAAAGATATGTGTCTTGGTAGGTGGATATATATTCTCTCTGCCTACCCCAATAGGGAGATGGCGTGGTGATGATGACGTAATACTATTGTAATTAATTTACTGGTATTTTTATAAGAACATTGGTTCATATAATTGTACTGTATATTGTTTTATTTACTGTGATAATTTTAGGCAAATAAGACGTAATGCAAAATAAAACATTTTTTCTATTTGTCTGACTTTAAGTTTCATTCTTTCAAAATATAATTCGCTTAATTCAACCATACTTTCTTTTGTCTTCTTCTACTACGTCCTCCTTTCACATTTGCACCATATATTCTTTTGTTAATATTAGGTCCTTACATATGAAATTGGCGTTTTGCCGTACTGGCAACTTTGATCTCAAATATCTTCTCTTTGGTTAGGAATACCAAATTCAAATTTATACAGCTATTCACTCAAGTATTTGTGTTTCGAAAATTATAATTCATTTGTTTTTTCCTCAATTGTTTTTTTTCTTTGCGTCACTCAGTTTACAAAATGGAAAACTTGAAATATCGCGTTATTTACGAGTACGAGTTCCACCGTGGCACCAGTGCTGCAGAAACGGCTCGAAGGATTAATGATGTGTATGGCGACGGTGCCGCAAAAGAAAACACAGTGCGTTTTTGGTTCCAACGTTTTCGTTCTGGAAATTTCGACCTGCATAACAAGCCCCGTGGACGGCCGGAGACCAAAGTTGATAATGAAGAATTGAAGGCTATTGTGGAAGCGGATCCATCGCAAACCACGTCCGAGTTAGCTGCAGGCTGCGGTGTTAGTGATAAAACTGTTTTAATCCACTTGAAGCAAATTGGGAAGGTGAAAAAGCTTGAAAGGTGGGTACCTCACGAATTGAGTGAAGCAAATCAACAAACGCGCGTTGACTGCTGCGTTGCATTACTCAACCGGCACAGTAATGAAGGGATTTTGAATCGAATCATTACCTGTGATGAAAAGTGGATCCTGTATGATAATCGGAAGCGCTCATCGCAATGGCTGAACCCTGCCAAACCAGCCAAACCATGCTCCAAGCGAAAATTGACTCCAAAAAAGTTACTTGTGAGCGTTTGGTGGACTAGTGCTGGTGTCGTTCACTACAGCTTTCTTAAATCTGGCCAGACGATTACGGCAGATGTCTATTGTCAGCAACTGCAAACCATGATGGAAAAGCTAGCTGCTAAACAACCGAGGCTGGTTAATCGCTCTAGGCCACTGCTGCTTCATGATAACGCTAGACCACACACTGCACAACAGACGGCTACCAAATTAGAAGAGCTTCAATTGGAATGTCTAAGACATCCACCGTACTCTCCGGACCTTGCCCCAACAGATTACTATTTTTTTCGAAATTTGGATAACTTCTTGCAAGGGAAAAAATTCAACTCCGATGGGGCAGTCCAAACCGACTTCAAAGATTTTATTGATTTCCGTCCGAATGGTTTTTTTAGTAAAGGGATCGATGAACTACCTATGAGATGGCAAAAGTGCATAGATAGCAATGGTACATACTTTGATTAAATAAATATATTATATTAAAAAAAAATCAAGTTTATGTTCCTCCCAAACAAAACGCCAATTTCATATGTAAGGACCTAATATTTCTTCTTTAATTCGTTTTTCATGCCCAAGAGATGGTTCTCAGAGTGCTCTTCTTCATCTTAATTAACACATCAGCGTTAAGTTCACATTCATCCCTTATGAATTAATTCCGTATTATGTCATAAATTGTCACCCCATTGTATTCATCTCAATGCACGCATTTCTACAGAATTTATTCGGCTCCTTTTAGTATTTTTCCACGTCCACGATTCACATCCATACATCATTGTCAATACTATTGTATAAATATTGTTAATATAAAATAAATGGAATATTCTCAATTACACTAAGATTGACTCAGAAATGTAATTGCTCTCGATTTATTTTATCTCTCGGTTTATATAACGTTTTAAATGTTCCGTGACCAAAACAATGCAGCCCGGCTGACTAAGGTCATTACTGATGGTATTAGCAGATATCGAGAACAGATCTGTAACGGCCTTAACGTTTCAGTTTGTATTGCTAGAATGTTAAACAAACGCGTTAGATTTGTAGTGCAACGCGTTCCTCTGAATATATTGACCATTATCTGGAACACCGATAAATTCTCTGCACATAACTTGGCCACTGAATGCATGCATCGCTTAATAGTATTCGATATCGAGCTGTGTGGTTTATATTGGTACTAAAGTATATAAGGATTCCAGTCTGGTTTTCATTTAAGGCCTGTTTGATATTTTTCTAATTAGTTGAAAGAGATAACCATATGCCCACTAGGTCGTATTGTATACAGTGTAATTGTAATACAATATAATATATTCATCGCTTATCAAAGGTTTTGTATTTGATAAGTGACGTGGACTTAGTAAACTCTATATTACAGTATTCAACAATAAATATTTTTTTATTCCACTAATTACAATTTACGAACTGAATGGAGGGTAAAAACGCGAGTGCTGTAATAGTGTAAATATTGAATAAACAAAGGTATTTCTTATTAAATATTCAATATTCATCTTTATTACATATTTATTGTATTATACAATTTTGTCTGAAATGGGTATCAATTTTATCTAAATAAATTACTATATCTTTAAACCTCCACAACATTAATGCCTTAACTATAAACAACATATGAAATACTTGTGTTATTAAATTTAAAAGAGCTTCATTGTATTGAAGCTTATGCACTAGCATTATTATTGTTATTGAGTATTACTTGTCATAATTGTTATTGAGCCTACTTCAATGGTTCTAAACCCGAAGGCCATCAAACCTTCGGTTTAGAACCACTGAAATAGTATTTCCCGGCCATGCTTCTCCGTATGTCCGATTCATTAATTCGGATGTGTACCATAAGAAATAATATTTGGCGTCGCGGTACATGGCAGTATTATAAATTACATATCTACCCTTTGGAAGCCGTGCTACATTGAGATCCTATGAGTCTCAAAGTCTTACGGTATTTTCATATAGTTATGACGGTATTTTCATATTATTTTTTTCTTTCTTTCATTATTTTAATTATTATTGTCTTATTCTGTTTATATGAAAATCTTGTATTTCTGTTTATATGAAAATCTTGTGTTTTTGTTTATATGAAAATCTTGTGTTTCTGTTTATATGAAAATCTTGTGTTTGTGTTTATATAAAAATCATGTATTGTATACAACTTAAGTGTAATATAAAACTAGTATTTTTTTTGTAAAAAGTAGAAACGGCGCTATTGTTTTTCGCTACTTATGATACGATGGGTAATCCCCCATAATCGAGTGAAATTGTCAGCCATTTTGTAAACGGAAGACGCCTGTGCTTGTAGTGATATATTGTGTGTAAGCTGTTGTACTTTAGCAAGTACGCAAGTTTTAACAGATCAAACGCTAATTTCCAAAACGATCGTCACATTAAATATTTGGCTTTACGCGGTTTTTTTATAAAGCCCTATTTTCCTTATTAGATTTTTTTATAATTAGCATATAAACAACAGAAAATTTATATATATTTAAATGTAAAATGGTTTAAGAGGGAAATCAGTCCGAAAGTAAATCCGCCAGGAATCGAACTTGGGGCGCCCGCTTTTTTTAGTGTGAATGCTAAACGCCAGACTACGACCGTCAAATGAACTGCCACGGGCCCTTCAACAACTGTGTATGCCTTCTTAAATACCTCATTTTATCTTATTTTGTGCTTAAATTATCAGATAGTTTTTGTAAGTTTTCAAGACATTACTTTGACTTGCAAGTCTTTGCTACTTAACAACACTGGTTTTAAGAATATAAGATTTTTATTTCCATCTTAAATAAATAGAGTTGTTTAAATATTAGAACAAAAACGATCTTGACAAAACACAGCTCGTGGAACGGTAGCTTTATTCAAATATTTAACACTTTCTTCTATGATGCAACTGAGCTATTCGTGTTGCAGGTGCATTTCGCAAAGCTGAGAAGATTGAAACAGTTTCCCAATAATTACCCGCTAGCTGCAGCAAACCAAAGCCGAGTAAACAACTCGGGTCGTAATTACAAATCGCCACAGTTTGGCTGGCGGCTGTCCGCCCACCAGACCGCATATCGCCCCCATATCGGCCCTGACACTGGTGGCTTGCAGTACAGCGGAACTGTCTGATAAAGCTTAATCACAACATGTAATATGAATCCATCGTTTTTTTAAAGTAGATCATGTATTAATCTAAAACTTATTTACATTTGTTCACTTCCTGTATCAAATACATACTCGTACATCCTATACAAACCATAGACTCATATACTCCGAGTAGGGGTGACTAGATGCAAGGGGAATATGGAGATATGGAATTTGGCTGTGGGGATATACATAATTCAACATATGCTGGTTTATCTGAATATCAGAACTACATGTTCTAAGCAGGACCTGATTGATGTGAAGATAGGGCGATCTCTATTGCCTCATACTGGAAATACGTGGCATAGCCTATAATTGATGGCTCGATCACAAAAATGAATGAATACATATCATCACACCACTTCTATGAGGATATGCAGAGCGCCAGACTTACCTATATTGACATGTATTATTGATACTTCTTCCCATAAAACTTTTACGTGTTATCTGACTACGTTTTTTTCTTTCAAAATATCAATACTCTATTCCAAACATTTTTTCCTTGGTTTTCCTCTACCATGCCTTCCAATCTTATTTGCACTATACTTTGTTTTTTTTTTTACTATTTCTTCATTCGTTCGTTGTACATGCTCAAACCATCTTAGAGTGCTCTTCTTCATCTTACTTAACACTGATGTGTGATGCCTTAAGTTTATATTCATCCCTAATAATTTTGCACGCATTTTTACAGCATTTATTATGCTTATTTTAGTATTGTCATCATGTTATAATCAGAAATTAAACCTAGAACTAGTAATCGAAATGATCGGATGTATGAAGGACGAACGTATCTGATGATCAGTTGGGCATAACCCACTTGGGTTTCTCACTAAACGATGTCTGAAAGTTTTTTTCTGAAAAAATAAACGTAAAATCGAAGACTATTGACGGGATCACGTTAAGTGATGAGGCCCTGAGGCTCTCAGTAAGATTTTCATGGTTACCCCATAGGAAGCTGACAACTAGGTAGACTGCTAAAGAGATGGAGGAATAGCTGGCAGTCAGCATCCCAAGAATAATGCAGAAATAACAGATAAAGTATATACTGCAGGAGGAAAAAGAAAAAGGCTATTGAAATATTTATACAATATAAGATATAATAAATGTAAGTTTCCCTTTCTCCGTGATGTTAGATCTCTAGTCTCTAATTGCTACCGTCGTTGTGTCGTCGCCAAAGAATTCCTTTTGGAGTAGTTCTTTTTTCGTCTTAGAACCAATATTTATATAATATCTTCTATTACAGAGTTTTCCTAAGTATGCGCTTTAGCGCCTTGGCGGAATGTGATCAATTTCCAAGGGTGCCGCAGGATATTTTTCATCTTGGATACCAATATACGAGTATAATGACTTTCCTTTGCCAAGTGCTAAAGCTCATCGAATCCTAATTGCATTTGCGACGACGACTTACCCTTGTGAGGTTGGGTTCTTGACGGTTGCTGTAATAAAATCCAAATGACTGAAAATTGAACGCGGAACAAGAAATGAGGGTAGCTGTGTCTAGTATGATTCCAAGATTTGAGAAACTCTGGTCAACACCCTTCCCACCAATTGTACTTTTTAAGGGTGCCGGGAAAAAACTCTTTATACACAAAGGGTGCCGTATTTTTTTTGTTTTGTGAAAATGACTGTTTTAGTGCAAATCATGTTGGATGAGTGAATTATTTTCAATCCCCATAAAGCGTGACTGGTAGCGAGATCAAACTGAATCATCTCAGTAAGCCCATAATATTGATAAATTGCGATATCTTGTGCCTTTAAAATATTGCGATAAAAATCTACGCCTCATAAAAATGTACGTGTTTTTTTAGTAAATGAAACATTTTTGTGTATTTACTTAAGTTGTAAGCGAAAAAATAAAAACTTATTTATTCGAAAATATTGCACTTTATTACTTCGAAAAGATTGTACTTTATTACTTCGAAAATATTGCACTTTATTACTTCGAAAAGATTGTACTTTATTACTTCGAAAAGATTGCACTTTATTACTTCGAAAAGATTGGATTGCACTTTATTACTTCGAAAAGATTGGATACGTGACGGGGCTAAAACTCTGTGAACCATTATCTACATGAAGACCAGATACAATTTAAGAATAAATATGCAAACAAATGATTAAAACGTCAAGAGTTTTTATTTTTTTCGAGTTGATTAGAACATTATAAAAGGCGATGGGCGGTAGGCGGCCATCGTGGCCTGGTCAGGACACTTATTCCACCCGAGGGTTTTAAGTTCGACGAACGATCATACCAAAAAAATAAAGGGTCTCCCAATATATTTAAGAAATTCGTCCACAAGGTTATTCTTAACACCTCGAATGTGATAGTGTTGTCAAAATGTAAAATGATGTTGAACTGAGAGTTAATACGCTCGAGCGCTACTGTAGCAGTCAAACATGATTTGTTATATGTTTGAATAATTAAAGTGCATTTTAATTTATTAGATTTTTGGCTATTTGGGTGCTCAATATTCCGTTATATTTAATGTCTACCATATTTCTTAATCGGTTGTAGTCGATAAGTGATTTTTTCCGTTATTTTAACGCGTTTATTTTATTTCAACAATCGTATTATTATTGTGTGATATTTAAAGAATTGAGGACATTTATTTTTGGTTAACGTTTGTTTTCTCGATTGAGATTTCAATTGGATTGATTTTTGTCTGCCTGAAACTGTTCGATATATAGGTAGCTTTGCAGCTTTAGGAAGCAATTGAAGGCAACCCTTTTGCTTATTGTTTGTAGTCCTTCTCTCCCTTAGTAAGTATTTAACGGTTTTCTTGTCAAATATGTTTTTGAAAACATGTGCAGATGCGGGGAAGTCCCTAATCTAATTACTGCAGCAAGGAATCCTTACACTTAACATTTTTAATCTGTAAATAATGCTGGGTTCGAATCTCAAGCTAGAGCGCCCTTGAGGAGAGTCTGCTGTCTAAAGCCGCCATTTAAATTGTCTCTTTATTATTATTATTACGTGCCTACCCCACTTAATTTGATCTCGAAGGTTCAATTTATGAGGTTGAAGACAATTGCGTCATCCATATACGTTCTTGTATGCCCTGATCACGAATGTATAAAGTTTAATACTACCATGTATATAGTTTAACACTAACACAATACAAAATTATCAAGAATGTGTTCCGTCTATTTACAATGAGTTTATTATGAGTTCCTCAAGCATTATACAGTCCCCAAAATGTATTGTATAATTGAATGGTTAAGCTGTTAAACCGATTAAGTCACAGTTAATCTGATAACTGCTAAAGTAATCATAATTAATTTCTTTCCATAAATTTACAAGTACATACGAGTAGTTTGATTCAAACAACATAATATGTTTACAAATATGTTATCTCCCGTATCGTTAGAAAAAGACACGCAATGCCTCTTTTATTTTGTTTTTTTTTCCCATTTCCATCTCTGTATTATTTATTTTTTGCATATCAACTACAAATTGTGATATTTTCTTTATGTAAGATTGACTTTTACGTTGAGCAACCTTTTTAACAACGGCTTTTAACTAAGCCATAATTTCTTTTGATTTTTCATAGCTCGTAAACTCATTACCTTTGACATTTGCGTAGCTTAACTGTTTTGTATTTGGTAAAAGCTTTTCATTATTTCGACTAAAATATTTTGTAAGTGTATTTTTTTAATTTTTTGTCTTTCACTTATTATTGGTATTATTCTTGGGAAAGGCTTTTGTCAAAAATGTTTTTCCATTTACGCTTGTTGCTTTGAAGAACCTACCACATGGTTAGAAACCCTCTTTGACCTTTGCGTAGCTTAACTGTTTTGTATTTGGTAAAAGCTTTTCATTATTTGGACTAAAATATTTTGTAAGTGTATTTTATATTTTTTGTCTTTCACTTATTATTGGTATTATTCTTGGAAAAGGCGTTTGTCAAAAAAAAATTTCCATTTACGCTTGTTGCTTTGAAGAACCTACCACATGGTTAGAAACCCTCATTTTGAAGAACCTACCACATGGTTAGAAACCCTCCAGGTTGTACTGTGTACAACGCAAGTGTAATACAGTGATATACAACCACTTAAAAATTGTCACCATTTATTGTTCAATATCTGTCTGTCTAATTAAATAGTCAATGATTTTCGCCGAAACTATAAAGGTCAGATATTTTTCGTTTTATGAAAGTGTGAAAATATTGAAAACATTAACAGCCTGGTCCTTTAATGCAATAGACATAATGCAATATTCCTTATAATTTGTATATTTATTTATTACAAATTACGATCTTTTATCGACCATTAAAAATAATAACAATAATAAGACGCAAATTAGAACTTTGAGTGTGCATGAATATAAAATGAACTTGTCACAAGAAGTGTTAACATTAACATGAATCATACATGAAAACTTACAGAAAGCGGTACGTACATGCATACTACCTACTATACATATGTTATAATATAAATATGAGACAGGCCAAGGCTCAAGAGATCCAAGCCCCTAACATAAAAAAAACATTAAAATATATTTATTCGTATAATTTATACACATAAAAACGCATATAGAAAAATCAAAGTTTGAAAGAAAAAAGTCAACGAGAAGAAAGAAGAAAAAATGAAGAACACACCGCGTTACCGGATTTACGGTTGAAATTATCAAAAATGCTCTGTGAGAGAACTTTAAAAAGGAATTATTACTGTCTCCAAATATGTCCGAGACTGTTGCATGGTTATTACCCAATCGATGCAGTCTTGACACTTTCAATTATTGTCCATTAATTGATCACATAAAAAAAATATTACGATGATATTTTGAGATCGACATCAGCTGTGGATGAATACTTAAATACATACATATAATATTAACGCGTGTTGTATTAAAATGTGCATATTGTTTGGAAACTTGATGCGAGTTTTGGGACGTGTCGAGTTGTTACGTTAATGGGTCCTAGGCATAATCCTACCACAGCATACAATTTGTTAATTTTTGTAGAGTTCTTGCATCCACGATCGATGTCGACCTCAATATATTGTAATATAGTGGTTTTTGTACAGAATTTATCGAACGAAATTTAAGACTGGCAGATTTTTTTAGATAATTCTCAAGCGCTGTTTCCCGATCACCTCATCCTTTTTTTACTTACAGAAGATGTACAGAGCACAAGTGATGTAATCCACTGCAGCCTTTCGTAAGGCAGTTTTTTTTAACATAGCGAATATATCCGTGGCGTTATGTCAGAAGTTGATATGCCCGTTTTTTGTCATTTTATTTTTATTCTCCCAATTTATAGAAAATATTTCTCAGCATGTTGTGGCAAAACTTGGTGTGTCAGTCATTATCCAAACAAAAGATATATCGCTTGAAAAAACTTAAAAAATGCTTATTAATACTGATTTTTAACAGCTTATCAATGTTAATATTTCTTCTCCTGCAAACGAAGGTAAAACTGACATATCAACTTTTGCCATAACGCCACATACGAGTATATATGATAGACAGCATTTAAGCTACAGAAAACATTAAAAAAAACATTTTCTAGAGCTAACATATGTTATTAATCTGGTTATTCATTTTTTTTATTAATTCCATATCTGTCTCATTTTTCTTGAAAATGCTATTGAATTGGTTTATTAGCTTCTTTGAAAGTATTTTAGTTACTGTCATAATTGTATGACGCGTAGAAAATTGAACAATTAATTAAATGCTTTAAATAAAAAAAATGTTTTTTGTTGATTCTTAATTTGGTGTTTTTCCAAACGATATATCTTTTGTTTGGATAATGACTGACACACCAAGTTTTGCCACAACATGCTGAGAAATATTTTCTATAAATTGGTAGAATAAACATAAAATGACAAAAAACGGACATATCAACTTCTGCCATAACGCCACGGATATATTCGCTATGTTAAAAAAAACTGCCTAACGAAAGGCTGCAGTGGATTAAATCACTTGTGCTCTGTACATCTTCTGTAAGTAAAATAAAGCACGAGAAACATTTATCAAACTTGAAATTCATCTGCCGATTTGTAAAATTCATAAACAAAATATGCGCAACTTTTTTTGTATGAGGTTGTCGATATTATTTGACGTCGACTATCTCACTGTGTATCCAAAATAGTTGAGTAAACGGCGAACACTGTAAGTGACGTTGTACTCGTATTATTTACTTGTGGAACATTTCCCCCGCTAATTGGTGCTGTGTTTTGATATTCCTCAATTAATGTTAACAGTTACTGTTTTAATATTGTGTTATTACCACGCGCTTGTCTGACATGCGCCTCCCTCTTTTAATTGTTAACAGCGTTGAACTTCTGTTAAAGGTCACTGGAAACAATCGTTTTTCCCAGATGTTAAATCTGAAAATGTAAACAAATATTATCAGACTGGAATAATTCAGGGGTACGAGAAGGCAACAATATTTTTTTGTTTCTTTTTTATACGTAATCAGTGAGATACAGGCAAAAGCCTAGTTTACTGGGGGCACGGCAAATTATATTTTTTTATTATTACACATGACAAGAAATATACACAATTTGCGAAAAAGGTAATTTAATTTGGACATAAAATTTTAATGGATCTGGGTTTGTTGCCTTTCATTTGTTTGATCTGGGTTTGTTGCCTTCAATTTAATTTGGACATACAATTTTAATGGATCTGGGTTTGTTGCCTTTCATTTGTCGTATCCCCAGTAAACTAGGCTTTTGCTTGTATCTCACTGAGGATATTTAGCATGAAAAAATAAATCGATACTTCTTTCCGATTTTTGATTATACAAAAACAAAACCCCGTTGCAAGTTCTCATCAACCTGACAAACAGTGACGCTCAATTACAACTGGAAACATCATGCGAAATTAAACTCCTCACACATCATCACTCCAGAAAGACTAAAAATATTCATCCCACAATATACCGCACACAATCATAAGAATAAAAATAAAAGGAAAAATATACAAAAACAACTAAAATTAAAACAACTAGAAGAAACCCACACTCACGAGCCCACACAAATCTTTTCCACTCGTCATTCATCCTGAAAGCACAAGTACTCAAAATCCTGTCGCAATAAACACCACGCTCCGATCGACTGTCTAAATGGTTTTCCTACCTTTACCTTTATTGAATTCGGCACGCCATGAAAGGCAACAAACCCAGATCCGTTAAAATTGTATGTCCAAATTAAATTACCTGTTGTTTTTTTTTCGCAAATTATGTATATTTCTTGTCATGTGTAATAAATAAATAAAATAAAAATAAAATAAATCCTTCAACTAGATAGTTTAGAGCTATTACGAAATTTTAAAAAAATATAGTGCACAATGGTTTGTTAGTGCCAACCTTGATGTAAGAAAGCAAAGCCTGGACATTGAAAGGATGTGATAAGAGCAGAATTGAGTAAGAAATTATCAGATATTTTTTTTTGTAAGATATGGATGTTATAATTATGAAAGGAATCTTGAGATGTTTTGGCACATATATTTATTTGTCCGGAATGAATGCTGAGCGAGAAAAGGGTAGACCAAGGAAGGAAATAGTTGGATAAATCTTAACACAGGGGAAAGGTAAGAAAGATGAAAAACAAGAGCATGAATGACGAAATATATGGATGTGGACAATACGAGAGCTGTATGCATGGATGTAAATACGTGGAGATCTGTCCTGTCTTCCTACCCCGAAAGGAATATGGGTGATGGTATGTATATAAGTATGTATATATTTTTTTCCATCTTTATCTGCATTGACTTTGGTTTTTTTTTTTCGTTTACACTTTCTTTTGAAAGCAATTAAAATAAATGTATATTATAAAAAATAAAATACAAATATTTTCCTGAACACGATTATAAAATAACGAGTCTTCCCTTAAATAAATATTTGTCCATTCATTTTCTATTGCTTTAACGGAAAGGAAATGTTGATAAAAGGCACTCGAGAAGGAAACAAACGGCTCATTAACGGCGATGTCATCTGAGAACCTCCTTTTACAGCTTTACTTAACAACATCTGGGCATAATTATGAAAACCCAGTATTTTATGCAGCTATGAATGTCAGATTCTTCTATTTTTTATTCTCTTTTTTTTAATTAAAAAAAAATAAAGCTCCTTTCATAGACGTGTGCTTGGTTGATTTATTCTCCTCAATTTGTGCGCATTTCTATTACGACATTTTAAAGAGCGTGTCGGGGAAACATGCATGTCTTCCACTTTGATATCGATGTGCACCTGTTTATTTTTGCAGATTTCTGTATTTTTAATGAACTTAATGCATTCAACGTTGTAAAGTGGCTTGAACCGTCCTAATTAGGTGAATAGTCAGTCATTAATAAAAATATTTTGTTTAAAAACAAACAATATTAAATTACACACTAGACTGCTTTTTATATAATAAATAAAACGTTGTCGAACATTGTTCGTTGTGATAAGATCCATTTTTATATAATAAATAAAACGTTGTCGAACATTGTTCGTTGTGATAAGATCCATTTTTTATTTTTAACGAATGTACTAACAATAATTTGAATGAAATTATTTTCTTAATTATATTTTTATGAGAGATCATCATCATCATTGTCAACCAGGGTCGATCCACTGCTGGATGAAGGTCTCCCCAAGTTGACTCCAAATAGTTCGGTTTTTTGCTCGTTGATGCCATGTGATGCTGCCATGCTTCCTTGATTTCATCTATCCAGCGTACCTTCAGTCTTCTTCAGGGTCTCTTTATGACTTTTGGGTACCATTGGATTATTTCGGATGCCCATCGGGAGTCTGACATTCTGGCTACGTGTCCTGTCCATTGCCACTTCATTATTTTGCTCACCTTTATAACGTTTCTACCTTTATTATATCGCGAATCCAAGTGTTTCGTTTACTGTTTCTCTTTTAGTATATCCCAACATGCAATTCTCCACGCCCCTTTGTGCGGTCTGGAGCTTTTGTGTGTTTTTTACTGTGAGCGTCCATGTCTCGCAGTCATACGTAAGTACTGGGAGAATGCACTGGTTGTAGACCCTTCGCTTCAAGGATATTTATGAGAGATATTAAATACTAAATGTATATAAAAGGTTAAACTTCAACAAAAAAACCTGATGTTTTCAAGATTCTTATCAATGTTGATCAAGAAAAAGATATTGCATGTTTTAATTACCATAACTCAAAAGTTGTCTGCTTTTAAGGCCGTGTTGAAAGTTGTCATATTAAAAAAATTCCTTCTTGAAACGTCGAACTACGTTTTTGTTTCTATTTATTTTATCATTTCAATAAATTTTCTTTAAAAAAAAAATTCCGTATTTTTTTACCATCTCAAATTTGTGTTAATGATGTACCGAGTTGTGAATAATTCATCTGAACATTTTAAAAATGTAATATTAAATGGATTTCGATCTCAAAGGTTCGCGATGTTAGGGTTGGCGGGATCTCAATGTAGTTTTATAATATGTACAAAAATACTTTCAAAAGGGGAAGAAAAGAAAACTTTTATGATTAAGTGGATTGGTGGTGGGAGGAGATGAATCAGTCAAACGGGATTCGCTGAATTTACTTAGAAATACGTAATAAATATTCAAGGGGAAGAAAAAGGAGGGATTGGGTGGGTTTGTGATTTGCTTTGTATGGATCCTTTGTTACTTGATTCAAAATGGCAGACACAGGAAATATGGACTACTCATAGAATTTTGCTTTATATCATGCTTTAGTGGCCTCTCTTTTTGTTGAATTTGTTTTATGATAGGATACTATAAAACTAACTATTTGCACAGCACATTTACAAAAAACAAAAGTGGCGTTTTCAAAGTAATTTTGCTTCATGATAATGCACCATCGCATACAGGAAAACTGGTCAAGGAAACGATTGAGACATTTAGTTGGCAAATAATTTAGCATGCGGCTTACTCACCAGACTTGGCTCCATCCGACTACTACTTATTTGCATCGATGGGACACGCACTTGCTGAGCAGCGCTTCACTTCTTACGAAAATGGCTCGGTGATTAGTTTGCCTCAAAAGAGCAACAGTTTTTTTGGCGTGGCATCCATAAATTGCCAGAGAGATGGGGAAAATGTGTAGCTAGCGATGGGCAATACTTTGAATAAAATATTTTTTACCATTTTCATACAATACATGTGTAATATCTATAAAAAAATCCTGTTTCATATTTACAGACCAGTACATTTTAACGCAGTTTTTTTCGTAAATTTCAATACATCTGTTTTTTTGTGCATCCCTGACTCGCTTATATTTATTTATTTCTTCACACTTCGATCAAATAACTATCAACTTCTCTCTGCATATCTTCAACAGATTTTTTTAAATGTTTCTACGCTTCTTATCATCTCATTTGTTCGATTAATGAATTACTTTTAATTTGTTCTAGACATTGGATTACGATCGAGATGGCCTGATGAAAATGAAGAAGGCTATCAAAGCCATCCACAACTCTGGCAATGGTGAGTGCAACTTTGTTTTAACAAAATATTGCAAATAATTATGCTTTTTTCAATATAAAAACTTTTGACTGTTCAATATACGCTTATTAAGTGTAAATGAAAAAAAAATATGTACATAATATTAAACGGACAGTTAAACATTAAGGAAATTTGACAGTTGGTATTTTACGTATTAAAATAAAGTAGACCTATGTTTTGTTATCATCACCATTTCCATCCTGTGTCTTTCTACTTCAAGAAGTAGATCTCACCAAACCGCTATCACACACCCAATTTCCACATAATATTATGGTTAGTAATAAATAAATTTTAAAACATGTTTTAGCACCAACTTTTATGTACGGAAATGAAACGCGAACTTGAAACAAGACTAAAAGAGTCGAATAAATGCTGTATAAATGCGTCCATATTCTGTCATACATTGGCACCCCAAGAATACACGGGGTGACAATGTATGACAGAATATGTAATGAAGTAATTGCGGATGAATGTGAACTTAATGATGATGTGTTGATTAAGATGAACAAGGGCACTATGAGATGGCTTGGTCACGTGGAACGAATGAACGAAAAAAGACTACAGTGCAAATGTGAGCGAAAGCCGTTGTAGTGGAAGACCAGTGGAAGTATAATAGGATCAAATGTGTGATATTTTGAAAGAAAAAAATTTTAAAAGTCAGAGAAATCGTATACGCTGTATGAGAAAGTGTATGGATGTAGAAGGGGCGATAGATGTGTGTCGCGATAAGAAAATCTTGGGCTTTCCACTGAGCACGCCTCTCGTTAAAATATATTTTTTACAATTTTACTCGTCTCTGTCTGTCAGTCTCAATGTTTTCAAGTTTATCCACTTTCAAGACAACGTTGCCTAACAAAGTGCGTCAACATTTTTTTTGGATTTACAATTGAACATTCTGCATCATACATTTTCCGGGAAGGCAGTTGGAAGTCTGCCCGTGATCGGGCGTGTCTTTTCTCCCCATGGTGGTAGCGACTGTTCCGCTCCCCGCCTTGGGAGACATCCAGAATTTGTGAGTTATGGCCAATAACACGTGCGTTTGACAACACTTTTATGAGACAAGTTCATTGTCAATATTTATGGGCTGGCGAAAGATCCCAACATGCACAAGAATCAGATAGTTCGGCACATTGTAAAAGTGCCGAGTTATTCGATTGAAAAGAAAGTAGTAAAAAATTCTGCTTGAGTTAGAAGTTAGAATACATGTACAGGTTTTTTTCTGTGATTATTTATCCTTACATTTATTTATTTATTCAAACACATGTTTTTCTCTGCTGGAGTAGGTAGAGAGGAAGGAGCGCCAGACTTTCCTTGGTCGATAGACGTATTTCGCCTATTCCACATATATAATCCTTCTGTTGTTTATAGTTAAGGCATTAACGTTGTGGAGGTTTAAAGACATTGTAATTTATTTTTAACAAACACTGTTTATTCCACTTTTTTATGACGGTATATTACGGTATAATCCTTCTCATACAGCTCCTAAGATTTCTCTTACTTCTTACATTTTCCTCTCTCAAAATATTCACTCGATTCAATCATACTTTCCTTGGTCTTCCTCTACCACAATTGCACAAAGAATAGATGACAAGTCGTTGATTTGAAAAACGTTGAAAATTTTCTACCGGCTAGTTAAAAATGCAAGGAAGATTAACGAGTCTTCCAATAGTGGTTATTTCGATGAAATGTTCTTTTAAATTAACCGTTCCACGTATAAAAGTGTTCCTTTACATTTTCGGTGAATTGGTTAAAAAATCATAGCATACTTAGTGCACGTTTAAAAATTAGCTTTATATGTTTTCCCCTTTTAAGTCGAATTCAGACAATTTGTACATATATTTAAAGTTTTTTATGATACAAGTTTTTTTTTATCTATAATGTAATATGCATGACGTGTCTTGCTATAATAGCTTGGTAAAAACGAGCGGTGTATATTTTAAGATGGAAGGTAAAAATAACTAATATCTATATTTTGCATAAAATAATTGCTCGTTCGCGTGAATTTATCCGATTGAATTTTTTTTATATTGCCTCTGTGCAAAGTTTCTAAATAAATTCTCATTCTCAACTTCCTTTTACTTTATTTTTATTAATTTTGATTTAAAAAAAGTAAATCTATTCATTCGGATTATGTTACATTGACACCATAACATAGGAATATTAGTTTAAAGAGTTTTTTTTAGAAATTAACCATTTTATATTTATCGAATTCTATTTTACCTAAAAGCAGTTTAACAAGAATCGGATAGTGAAATTCTTAGAAATGTTTTATTCGCTAAAATATGAAAACCAAATTTTCGAAGTACCGTTCTCGTTCATTATCTTTAAAAGTTTTTAAAGAATGAGTGCTGGCTGTATATTAGAGCTTTTACATTTATGATAACCTAAATGTATTTTAAAAGTTAACCTTGAGATTTAACTCATTTGTATCATTGTCATTATAGTTGCAGAAAATAAAAATGATTTAGGGTGTGGTTTGAAACAACCTTCAAAAAGAGTTAAGAATAAAATTGAGAATTAATGCTAATAATGCTAGTTATGTTGTTGAAAATATTGTTTTTCCCCCTATGATAAGTTCATTGGAATATATGACCAACAATGAAAAAAATAAAATTAAAATATGTTCTTTTTTGAAGTATGCGTTTTCGAGAGTAAGGTTAAGGTAACATTTAGTTTTGTCTTGTTTGCGAAATTAATCTCCAAAGACCTAGGAAACAAATATGCATGTATGAAACACATGGGGAGTGAAGAAGAGTTAGATTTAGGAAAGAGTAGAAGGAAATAGTCGAAGAAATCTTATCTGATGAAAATGTTAGAAGTTTGAGCATGTATGACGATATGTATAGGTATGGACTGTGTACATAAATAGAGAGGCTTAGAAATGTCTCTAATTATTATGTATATGATAAATGAATTTTGAAACTCGACCCTTTTTGATCCCTAGAGCTTTCATAAGATATCTGTGAGATTGTACGACTTTCTCGGGTACATGAATTATTCCCTTTTTGTTATTTCTGAAGATCAATATTCTTTTCTCTCCATCAGTGCTAAACATGGTGCCAAAAATACTTTATCTCGTAGTTAGGTTGAAGTTGATTTTTATTGAGAAGTCTTAGTATTTTTTGTGTAATTTAATGTAACCTATTTAAATAAATTTGTCTTACGAGTATATAAAAAAACACATCTTCAAAGTTTTCTAATAACTATGTTCGATTCTTTATAAAACGCTTCTAAGAGCTGTGCTAAGATTACGCATCGGATAACTGGATACTTAACAAAGCGGAACGAAAGAGTTGTCGATGTCTTTGAGAAAAAGATTATCTGCAGATGATGGGACATAGAGTTATAACGAAGAGCTCTACAGTACTCTACACTCTACACCATGTACGACAAAGGTAACCTAGTAAAAGTTATATAATTTTCTAGACTCAGCTAGTTTGGACACTTTTATCGCATACAGAAAAGTGACTCTTCAATGAGGCTTATTTCAACGATTTAATGTCTCATCCATACGAGAATGAACTGATATGGCTGAATGGCGTGACAAAGAACTGATGCACAACGGGAAAAAACCAATTGAAGGAGGGATTCTGCTGAGAGATATGTATAGTAGAGAATCCTGCAACAGCCAATATCGATCTCCTGGGCTGTAAAACTATGATGACGATGATGTTCAGTTTCACATTTGTTTATGTGGTATAAGATTAAAAAAAATCACATATCTCAAATCGAGGTAAATATTTTTTATTCCGTGGTATATTTTTCACCCGTCTACGGGCAGGTCTAGCCTAGTCATAACTGCCAACTCCACATAGGGGAGGCGAAGCGATTCCTCCATCCTTTATGTTGGCTGGCGAGGGGTGAAAGTGCGGCGACCGGTCTAGACTTCAGACTGGGTGTTCCTGCCCACTGAGTCGACTTTCCACGCGCAAATACATCCATCCACGTGGTATTATTTGCGGGCAGTTGCACCGACAAAATTTTCCGAAACTTCTTCAGCCAGATTTTATGCTTGTTTTTTTTTTATTATTTCAGTAGTACGGGCTTAAGGATAGATATGTATATATTTAGTTTGGTTTCTTAATTTCATAATAGCACAATGAACTAGTTTTACGGGTTATTTTTCTCCTTAATGATATTCCTGTGCCATTTAAGTACATAATTGCACGAGAACGCTTATTTTAATTTTCACGATCCCCGACGGTACCAATAATAATAATAAAACAGTACCGGTCTAATTAAACAGCTCGTCTGGTAACAATACTCGTATATGCTACACGTTTGTGAGTGTTATTGCCTGCCCACGTGCGGTAGTATTTCCATCACTTGCGATGGCAAACTGTGAGTTACTTGTTAACTCCAATATTTCTTAACTCAAAGGCTCGATTGCCGATGGCGGAAGATAACATTGTCTCTCGTCCACGCTTTTCAACATATATGCATAATTAATTCGGATATATTGAGGGGTAGCATACTAATAAATGAATGAAGAACGAGATTTTTTAATTTATTTATTTACTTAATATACAGACCGGGTCGATTTGAAAAATAAAACGTTATCTTAAAATAACTTGATTTAATTATTTCAACTTGACAATGCAGTAATCCCCCTAACCGCGGAGATACATTCTAGGGCTCCCAGTGGATGCCTGAAACCGCGGATAGTACCGAACTTGTATGGCATTCCTATACATACGAGTACGTACCTATGATAGAGTTCAATTTATAAATTAGGCATAGTAAGGGATTAACATAGTAAGGGAATAACAATGACTAATAATACAATTGAACAATTATAACAATATGTTTTAATAAAAGTTACGTGAACCCTCTCACTTTCTCTCAAAATATTTTATTGTACTGTACTCACCCTTCTTGTGATATAATATATGAATTGGGGTGAATGACCAAGATATTGTTACGTAACTTTCGGTTACTGTTAACCTTTTGATAATACGTTAGAATTTTGCATTTACCACATTCGAACCGCTGTTAACCGCGGTAAACGAATCCTCGTGTTAACTATTATACTTATATTAATTTGTATTTCGTTTGGAGAGCAGTTAAGGTGATGGCATGAATGCATGCAAGTGGATTCTTGAGTTCACTCTATTTCAGAGTTACATTGAAACGTAGGTGTCTTTAAAGTAATGGAAGATCACTAAATAGCGCCACAAATAAATGTTCATAAAAATGGAATTAACTTGGTAGAATGCACACAACTTTTTTTTTACTAACTTTTCACCCCATTTGGGTGTTCCCAGCCATTGAGGAGCGATGTTGAGTTGAATACTACATATCATTGAGAATACAGAATATGTTCTAGAAGCGCAAATAAAGAATATTAATTTCACTCGTTTAATTTATTAGAAACTTGACAAGTTTGAAACGAACACTCATATGTTGTCAACTTTTATTTACTTAAAAAGAATCGATTCAATTCAAATTCAGTAACTGACATTTCTTTGTTTTTTGAATTAAAACAATTATTCAAAGCAGATTAAATTTTATTGTTGATTTAATCTACTTGCTCTCAAATTTACAGTTCTTTGTTGTCTTCTGGAGTTCATTAATTTTCCACGAAACATACCCCTCTGGTAAGTATCACAGGTGTTCCAGTCAGTCAACATGGCTCAACGGTGTAAAATATTAAACAAAATGTGGCAACCACCTGTTGTTACTCCCGCCTCTCACTAACAAATAAGGGTGACGGTTTAAAGTGAGGGTTGCCAGGTGAGCCTCCCTCGCTGACAGGTTCGTTGTACCCGCAGGCATTCTGAAAGAAGAGGCGTACTGCCAAAGCAAAGTTATTCGACCTTGCGGAGGTGCCTGACAGAGTCCTTGAGGCGGCCTCTGGAACCGGTAAATAGTAGTATGAGTATGTCTGCGTGTTTATCACGGCCCGTCACAATACATTACCAAGACATTGGAGTCTTACCCAACCTGTTCAAAAAACAACATACTTCGCCTGCCAGCAGTTCCGAGACGGAGTTTCAAGTGGAGTTGCGGAAAAATGTTCTCGCAATTCAAGAAATATTACAGACGTTTCTCGGAATTCATCTCGACCAAGTATTCGAAGCGAAGAAATGGGACATAGAGATAATGAAAGTAATTCCTTTTGAATGCTGTCTGACAGCTTAAGTAGATGATTTTCGTTCTACAAATAAAAATGATTTTTTTTTCTTGAGTTTTTTTTTATTTGTGTCAAGATGTTGGTTTTAATACAGTTTTATTATTTTTCTCGCAATGGATACACCATTTTAAGAGATTTTTATTATGTAGTTATCACTTTTTCAAATGGTATATTGTCGACCTAAAAAATTATCAAATTTTATCCAATTTGAACTCATCGTAGTCTTCTCCGAGTCTGTTTATTTCAGTGCTTGTTTTACGACGAAACTAAAACTGATGATAACCAATTGATTTTTAATCATTAACTATTTAATTGTCCTGAATCATTTTCTAGATACACTTTCCTAACATCACGCAATTTCTGTCGGGGTTAACAAAGAGGACAGAGTGTCATACTGTCCTCCTCGACACACGTAATTTGGCTCTTGTACATCCATACAGCTCCTATGATTTCTCTGACATCTACTCTCTGTCACTACTTTAAATAAAACATATTTTACTAAAAAATATTTTCGCTTACGTGTCACTATTTTTACAAAATAATTATAAAAATGAATTGTTCAAATACAATGAATATAATTTGTTATTTGTCTTTATTAAATTTTATTGTATGGCATATAACGTTTGTTTATATTTTCAATGAAAACTGTTTAAAATAGACGGAAACGCGGAAATCCCAGAAATAATTTTAGTATCAACTTTCCTCGTATCTCAGCTTAATGCTTTTATTCTTTGTGAACAGTATTTATCAAGCTGGAAAATTATCTTTTGTGGGGACAGCAAGCAGACAAATGTGAGGGGCATTTTGAGCCCATATGCACAGAGGAAGAGGGCCGTGGGAGGGATATAGCTCGTTGAGTCCCAAAAAATTGCCTTATTCTGAAGTGACCATTTTTTGCATATCAAACGGGAAATCGCTTACCTGTTTTGAATATCTAAATATTTAAACATAAATGTTTATTTTATTACTTCGCCCATTTATGTGCGTTGTTTAATTTGATATTCCAATATTTTTAGAACTTTTCTTGTTCATTGATTCATCATGATCAAAGAAAAATTAAACAATAAAATAAAATTGGAACCATATTGTTATTTTTTTAGTACAAACTTACCAACACGCCATTTCCCTGTCGGGGTAGGCAGAGCTGATTTTCTTATCTATACACATATCCTTCACTTCCTCTACTTCGTACACTTCATACAACTTCTACGATTTTTCTGACTTTTAACATTACTTATTTTCAAATATTATTCACTTGATTCGAGCATACTTTCCTTGATCTTCTTCTACCACAACTTCTCCACTATATAGTTGTTTTATTAGTATCTCTTGATTAATTTAATAACCAAAATAATCTTTTCGTAACATACTATGAAAAATCTAGGCGTGTAACACGAAAATTGACACGTTTTTTGAAAAAAAAACAACTTCACCCTTAAGACAAAATAATCTTTTCGTAACATACCATGAAAAATCTAGGCGTGTAACACGAAAATTTACACGTTTTTTGGAAAAAAAACAACCTCACCCTTAAGACAAAATAATCTTTTCGTAACATACTATGAAAAATCTAGGCGTGTAACACGAAAATTGACACGTTTTTTGGAAAAAAACAACCTCAAGACAAAATAATCTTTTCGTAAAATACTATGAAAAATCTAGGCGTGTAACACGAAAATTGACACGTTCTTTGAAAAAAAAACAACCTCACCCTTAAGACAAAATAATCTTTCCGTAAAATACTATGAAAAATCTAGGCGTGTAACACGAAAATTGACACGTTTTTTGAAAAAAAAACAACAACCTCAGCCGTAAGACAAATGTAATAAGTAAATTTTTTTTATCAATTTCATAAATGGAGTAATAAACATAATATAAGATTTGATTACGAATAAAATTTACACAAATCCTTAAGTAAATAAATTGCCAGCAATGTTTATTATATTTGTTCGGACTTTTATATTGAAAGGTTTCATTAGACTCGTTAGAGATTGCTTGTACCATAAAACAAGCCGAGAAAATACATCGTTTAAAAAAATACTTTTTAACCATGTATTTGTAATCACAAAAACTTACTCGTTGAAAAGAAATCATAGGAAACACAATTTTTCGATCTTTTGATTAATTTACTCAAATCATCTCGTGTAAATTTTCATTAGGACATACAAATCGAAAATATACGGTAGCAAGTAAATTTTACTTCATATCCTGTTTCTGTGATTCTTTTAAAGTAAAATTCTAGTTACCAAATCATGTGCTCATATAGTTACGAACATTAACACATAAGAAAATAAAACAAATAAGAATTAATGTAAGGAAAACACTAAGAAAACTCTATTGAATAGTCTGGAAACATGGCATATGGCGGATTAACACAGAAATGTGCATCGCATCTTCGTAGAAAAGTAGACAATATTTCATCCTCTGAGTATCACCGAAACGGATTGAAAATTGTCAAACTAAAAATTACAATGAAAATATTGTTTTTTTTTATGGGTTTAGAATTAAATTAATTTATTGTGAGTGTTTTTCAAACAACCTGTCCCTGCTAAACCAGATCGTATGACCACCTGAGGCTATCAATGCCAGGGCGACACCCCCGGGCGATAACCCTATCCCCCCTACAGCTTTTATCTGCTACCCTCACCCTTAAGTCTGCGCCTCAGCACCCCAGCCCGCAGGCTCGTGTCGTAGCAAGGCTTCCGCTGTATCTTTCCTGGCCTCATCATTTATCGTCATCCCGAAACCCTTTTCGTATGGCTCCGAGGTAGAAAGTCTTTATTCGTCAGGTTTTAGTGCAGAGCTCAGTCCATTCACATATTAGATCCGGTGCACGAATGAATGACCTCAGTCCAGTGAATGACCCTGCACAAAAAAAGTCCAACCAAAGCGTTGCATTTTAATTCTTTGTGCATATGAGTCCTTTCACAACCTGTAAAACATGTATGTGAACAGTGTTGGTACATTGTTATAAATTGATCGAATGAGCTATATTAACTCTGCAAAAAAAACTGCAGCGCACTAAACCTGCTCCTGGAACTGTAATGTGCTTGATATCGTAACATTAAATATTCAAGATTGTATGCTAGCTGAAGTGCAAAAACTTGCACAAAATAAATCGATACAAGCACGAGATCTTCCATCCACAAGATGGCTAACTTTCATACATGATCACACGGCCTATCATTATCATGTAATCTATTATTAATTTTTCTCAATTTACATGCGAGTGCATATGGTACATACATATTATCACGACATTTCTATGTCGAAGGAGTCAAAGGGAACAATGTGCCATACTTCCATATCTCGACACATGTTCTTCGCCTCTTCTACATCAATACACCTTTTCATACAACTACGATTTCTCTGACTTTCAACATTTTCTTATTTCGTATATGTATATTTTTTTGTTAGTTTTTCTTCATCCATTGGTTTTACAATCCCAACCCATCTCAGGGTACTTTTTTCATCTTACTTAGCACATCAGCCTTAAGTTCACATTCATCCCTAATCACATTATTCTATTGTATATTATTATTCAAATCTAAATTCTATTATCATATAGCTTGAAATTATATTATCTTAACCTTCATAATAGGGTTCAACTATGTTACGTATATAAATCCCTCCTTCATAATTGAATTAAATCGATCCTACCAACTGACTCGTCCAGTGTGGCTTTATACCTTGAAGGAGGGTAGGTAACACCTTGAACTCTGTTGTGGACATAGGCCTTCATAAACAGGAGCGATGTTTACCTCAAGTACGAGCTGATGTCGAGGTACCCGAAGACGTAATGAAGCTATTCCTTCCACCTGGCGGCCTATGAATCAACAAATCATGATCATTCGTGCGGCACCTTGTTATGGCGAGACCCTTGAAATTTGATCATAACATGAAAAGTGGAGGTTTGTGAAGGTGTAATCTTTTCGACTTTTTTCCTTAACATATTATGCAATCAGTACTACCTACCTTACTTTCAACCTCAAAGTATTTTTGATTATCACCATACGATATAACCCTTTTGGGGTAGGCTAAGACATCATATAGCATTTCAGAAATATATCTTTAACCTGATCAAATTGTACAATAGTTTTTCGAGTTATTTATTGTTTTGTGAGACCCTTTGGCTGATTTTTAATATATAAAGAGAAGTACCCTTCCTTTTTTCTCTCCTTCCTCTCTAACTTTCTCACATAATACGCTACATATGCCCATTATGACGAGTTGATTTTAAATGTATTGTTTGTGATTTCTTTATGTTTCGTCGATTGTTTATGTTTCTACTTATCACATAGAAGTTTATTATTAGTTTACTGTTTAATTTCTATTGTTTAAATTCCTGAATAAAGACAGAAAAGGCACATTACGTGATAATATTTATTTCGAACACTTCGGTTAGACGAGTTTATGATGAATTAGTTATTAACAAGTTAGTTAACTATGCAGTCACATATACAGAGAGAACATATCTCCACTTCATTATATCCTAGTACGCATATTTGTCATGCATAATATCCTATTATAAAGATTTCACTATACCCTCTTTCAAAATTTGATTCATTCAATCGTACCGCGTTTTTCTAGAACGTCATATGACTTGCGTACTATTTGTTTAGATTATTCTTGTAAATCTTTTTCATTCGTGTTTTCTACGTGGTCCAACCGTTTCAATACTCCTTTCTGGATTCGCATTGTTTTTTTTACACATTTTACACAACTCACTCATTTCTACCACATTTATATTTCATCACATTTTTATAACGTCCTAATTTCACTCGTTTAACCTAATGTTCAGACTGAGATTCCATTATGAGCAACCATAAAAATACGAATTTATATTAAAATATAGTGATAATCCCCTCCAGTTGCCCAAAAAATATAGCGATAATCCCCTCCAGTTGCCCAGAAAATATAGCGATAATCCCCTCCAGTTACCCAGAAAATATAGCGATAATCCCTTCCAGTTACCCAGAAAATATAGCGATAATCCCCTCCAGTTGCCCAGAAATCTCTTAGCCCAGGCACTAGACTCGCATATCCAATATCAAACATTCGATCCATTGTATCCTAGTATTTAAAATATCGGTTGTTTAATTCCAATATTCACGAAATCACTTTTCACAATATATTTTTTTGAATTGTCATTTTCTATCCAAGAAACGATTTGTACATTTTATGTAACAGTATCTTAAGCATGAAATCCGATTAGTCTGGATTAACGCAATACAAATGCAACGTACTCGTAACCCTTTGAGGACCGCGAAACACAAAAGTTTTTTCTTTGTTCCACTTCACGGACTTTTTCCAGCGGGGCCCATATTTCTGCAAAGTTTTCAAAAGCTGATATAAGGTCTCGAGTAAAATTACCCAACTACATTAATTTTGGTTTAAACAATGGAAATATCTTTGAATTGAGTTCGAGACCTTTGGTCACTTTTTTTTTTTTTTTTTTGATTTATAGCTTTAGTTCCTACCAAAACAAATCACCAGCTTTTTTCTTGCGATCAACTCCCCCGAGTTTTTTTGGGTTGGTCTTTGTTGCCTTAATAACGGCTTGGTACTTTCTTTTTAGCTTGAATTAAAAAAAAATATCGAAAATTTGCTTGTGACGTAACAAATCTCGATGAAATTTACAGCTGTATTTGTTCATAAAAGCACGGATGAATTTGTACATGATCGCGTTGTTAGTAATAGTTTTAAGTTTTTCGTCCGTTTTTATTTTTAACTGAAATGAGTGCAGAACAAAAAGTTTCAAGTGGCCAAGTGTGTTAATACACCCAAAAAAACTACGCATTTGTGTACCAAACAAACAATTATATATCTCTCATGACGGATAGATTTATCGATCGATAAATCTATGTTTTAATGAACAATTTACGACAAATTCATCTTACATAAACAAAATATCCTTACAAGCATAATATACTGTTTGCCCGCCGACTGACTGCCTTGGCGGGTATTATAACTTCACAACTCCATAAGTCAATCATGGATCGTTTTTAAAACTTTTTGATCTCATATAAAATGAAAATTATTTATTTAATAGAAAAAAAATACATTTCACATTTTCTGTGTATTAAAAACAATTTAACCATTGACTGTAAATACCTTATGTTGCTCAAGTAATCACTATTTTAGTTCTATTTGGACGAACGCAATAAGTAGATTGGTTTTTTAGTATGTCAAGTTGCAAGAGAACTTGATATATCAAATTTTCAGGTATGTCAAGTTGCAAGAGAACTTGATATATCAAATTTTCAGGTATGTCAAGTTGCAAGAGAACTTTATGTATGTCAAATTCTCATGTTTTTATGTTAGATTCATGTCGAACGAATGAATGAAGATAACAAAATAAATATACAGTGCAAATATGAGTGGAAGATGTGGTAAAGGAGAAGACCATAAAAATAAGTCAATGATATTTTGAAAGAAGGAAATAACCTGTATGAGAAAGTGTATGGATGTGGAAGAGGTGAAATGTGTGCTAAGGTGTGAAAGTCTGGCTCTCTGTCGTATCTGCTTACTCCAGCAGAGAAATGACGTGTTGGTATGTAAATGTATAACTTCATGATATATTTTTTTCTTATTTTTCAAGTGTCGTACTCAAATAAGAAAATTAACAGTAAGTAAAATTCTATTCTGAGTTTTTGCCGTTTATCTTTTTTAAATATTTATGATGTTTCTTTAGATAACTGTTCAACTTTTTTTTTGTAATCGTACTGTTTTTTCAGTTGCGACTTCTTTTGCATATTTTTTGCATTTTTAATAAACGCAGTCTATCTTCATAAATCGTATTGATTTTTTTACTCGTATTTTGAACCCTTTCAAGAAGTTATATTCTTAGTTGTTTATCAAAAAAAGGTTCCATATTTTAAAGCATATGAGTAGGTCTTATAAACTTATAGTATAAATAGGTCAAAACCCATACGATGGTTGTCGTCAAAGAAAGAATACGAGAATTGAATTTTGAATACAAGAGAGCGAGAGAGGAATACTTGGATTCTCTCCGAAAATAATTCGATATTTGAATCTCGGTGGGTCCGTGATACTGAACGAATTTTAAATACCTAGCTGACAATTTTTGAACCGGTGTAAAAGTGGACGATGTATAAATGATATATTTATAAACAAATTTTACGTTTATGAATATATATTTTCATAAATGTAGAATTTGTTTTACTTCCGTGAATATTTCACGGGTTGCAACTAGTAAATATATATTTGTGGAGTTATCCAACCGAAAGTTTTCTTTATAATGTAGAAAAGTGTATTGGTTCTCTTTACAATAAATGTGATATGTTGGCTCCATTTCTGAATATTTGCGTGAACTTAAGCCAAAGGTTTTACGATAACATATCGGATGATCTACTACTAAGGATTCTTTGTCTTCCTTTAGAAAGTTCTTTGCCGTTGTGATTCTTACCGTTATAAACATATGCATATGCGGGGAGTACCCAATCTAATAGCCGCAGCCATCACATTCCTATTCTATCACTCACCTTATGTATATTTATTTTGCTGTATTTTCAATTTGTCAAAAATAGTGGGTTCGCATCCCGAGTTAGAGCGGCCATAAAGAGAGTCTGCTCTCTAAACTGCGCTATGTGAATAATCATTTTGTTAATATTTTTACTATGTTACAGCAATTGAAACAGTTAAGGCGTCTGTTATAAATAAAAGAAAGGTGCAGCAGACAGACGATTAGCATGATTAGCAAGTGTAGTTCTCGGTATGGCGGTTCCGTCTTGGGTCATCGCCATAACTGAGCCCTGAAGGTCGGCGCTCGGCAGCGAGACGCGCCGCACACCACTGGAATAGCAATCGGCAATCAGAGGATATGGCTTAGTCATCTTTATTACCATTTCTGGACTCTGCTTTCCTGTTTCTGTTAAGGTGAACGCCGCCGGCTACTGAATTTATTATTGATTTGATTTTGCCGTCGGTTTTTGTTTCTTCAATTTTAACGTTTTGTTATTTTCTCCATGGAAAATAATGTTTTTTTTAATCTAGATTAGGGGTCTTCAAACATTTAAGCATAAGGGCCACACTGACTCCTACACTAAGTCCCAAGGGCCAAGACCTAGCTAGCTCATCATACCAACATACTGTAGTTTTGAATTACGCGCAAATTTTCGTATTGGGACTAGCCGGCGAATGATATATCTTATGGCGCAGGGTGCGGAGGTGGGCTCCGTTCCGTAAATAAAAACATCTGATTATTATTTTGTATGATTTACTTACATTGTAAATTTTATAATGTAATCAAAATAAACTATGACGGGCCGGATACCGGGCATATCCGGCCCGCTACCGCGGGCCGGTGTTGGCACGCGGACCGTAGACCCCTGATCTAGATAATCCTCAAAGATAAAAACATGCCCCTTGCAAATATATGTACGCGGCCGGACATATGTTATACTTGCACAAAGACGATAAGCTAAAGAGTAAACAATTACCTTAAACTTTATTATTTTAATGTGTTAGTTTTCCCCATTAAATGTGTCATTTTCATTTTGTACCGAAAGTTATATTAATTTTTACGAACCCTGATATTTCACCATGACCCCCTATAGGTCGCGACCCACAGGTTGAGTAACAATGTATAACAACGAAATCATGGCAATGAAAGTTTTTATACACGTATTTAGGTTCCGTAATTATGATTTTTCATCATAATTACGGAACCTAAAATAGTTTCTGAGCGATTACTGATTCCTCTAAAATGTAATAAGTCAGAAAAATCGTAGAGACTGTATTTATTTATTTATTTCATTGGTCAAATTACTTTTTTGATACAAATATTATAAAAACCAACATTGGCATGCTAGCTATGCTATACAATAGGAAAAAAACAGTACAAATCGAACAACATAACAAAGCAAATCCATAGAATGCCCATATTGACTATCCAATTTGTACAGTTTTGTTGGCGAGAGTTAAATAAATAATACGTTGCAACCTCTACACTATACAACAAAAAAAAAGCGAGTGGGCCTACAAGGAACATTTAGCGTGACAAGCTGAGTTTCGGACTATTGAAATACGAGCAACAGTGTCTTTTATATACAAATGAACATGACAAGTATTTAAAATTATTGACAAAAAATACAAAACTTTGTCTTAAACTAACACGGAGATACAAAAAGCAGTAGTAATAATAAATTACAGTCATTGTTTAAAATTATTTAATAATTATATGTATACGAGTATTTAAGTTCAATATATGTATGTATATCACAAAATATTACCAAATTTTATGTGTTGGGAGGTCAAACATCTTTCACATATTTCTGCAATCTGGCAAGGTTGTAAACCTCTTCATTTTCTACAACAAATCATAGTCTAACTCAGTTATTGAGGTCATCAGTTTCAAGTTTACAAATCATAAAATCCTACGCTATATACGAAGGCGTATGGATGTAGAAGAGGCGAAATATGTGTGGCGTGATTTTAAAGTCTACTGCTCTCTCCTTTCTGCCTACCCGATAGAGAGACAACGTGAAGGTATATACGAGTATGTATGATGAACTAAAAATTTCATGTAAGTTCTCCAATTATAATAACTCATTAATTGATCGGTGTTTTCGTTTCATCGCTGTAACATATTCTGCTTACTGCAGGAACTTATCAATTCGTCAGAAGTCTGCTTATTTATTTAAACACACCCATTGAGTTTGATTGTTTTCCGATAAGATTATAATTCAATATACGATTATGTTATCTTGCTTAGCGAGGCATTTAAAATGTGGAATATTTTTTGTATTGAAAAGTGTATTACATCAGTCTTCCCGAATTCTCTTGCGTATTTATGCAATCTACGATTGCATTCGTGATCGAGTATGACTATTAACCATCCTGTCAATAGAAGATTCCTGGAGCTTGTAAATTGTTACATTTCAACGAGCACACAGGTTTGATAAATCACACCCACAGTTTCGATGCCAAGGATATCAAAGTTCCAAGACGATCGGCAGGTTAAATCTGCTGGAGCATTTCGTCAGGCAGGTTTTAAAGAGAACTATCTATGTGTTGTTTAATAGCGCTAAAATAATTGATGATAACTATCATATAAACTATGAAAATCATAAATTCAGATGTAAAACGGTTTAACAGTACATCCAGGAATTGAACCTGGAACACCCGCTTACTTAGCGCGCATGTTAATCGTTCGTCGTCGTAAATCATAATAATCTTCATATATATATATATATATATATATATATATATATATATATATATATATATATATATATATATATATATATATATATATATATATATATATATATATATATATATATATATATATATATATATATATATATATATATTTTTTTTTTTTATCCACTTTGCACGGATTTCTCCTGTTACACAAAGAGGGTTTGCTTCTAGCGTTAGCTTATTCGTTAGGAATAATATCAACCAGGATTCTTCTCATACTGCTAGACGGTACCGAGAATATATCAACCGTGTCATTCAGTTGGTTCAATATCTCTATACCACGCGTGACTGAGTGTTTAGCCATGATATTCGTCCTGTAAGTTGGTATGTACAAAAGAGGGTGATTCCTTGCACGGATATATTTATTGGGTACATATAAACTTAGTGCTTCTAGAATCGCGGGGCAGTTAAAGGAACCTTGGAAAACCTTTATTAGGAATATCGCAATGGATTCTTGCCTTCTTGTTTCAAGGCTTCTATAGTTACACACCGTGAGAAGTTCGGCATGGTGAGCATATTTTGGGTAATCGCCCTTTGTTCTGTACCATAGATATCTGAGGATTTTTTTGTATTTGTTCTATATTGTTTTTATATTTGAGCTGGTGAGGAGCCCAAACCGTAGATGCATATTCTAATTTGGTTCTAATTAGATAATTATATAAGTTTCGGAGGATATCGGTGCTGTTAAATTCTCTTGATATTGTCATTACAAAACCGAGTAGTTTGTAACAGTCTGATATCAAGCGTGAGACATGGTTAACGAACGTGAGTCCGACATCGAAGGTTACGCCCAAATCCTTGAATTCAGAAACTCTGTTTAGTGCCACTCCCTGTATAGTATACTGATGGTGGATTGGTGAAAACGATCGACTATAAGATACACAGACACATTTATTAATGTTGAACAGAAGATGATTTTGCTCACTCCAGGAGACTAGGGAGTCTAGGTCCTGTTGTAACTGGTGTATGTATGTCTTAACATGAGGATCAGAATCATCAATGTAATAAATAGTCTAGTTTTTATTGACGTTTATTTTTTTGTAGCGTTATTTGCTTACTAGCTTTTTAAGATTTTGTGGTGAGCAGCATATAAGCTATAGAAAAACATAAATTGAGATGTAAAACCACTCCGGAAGTGAATCCACCAGGAATCGAGCCTTGGGCGCCCGCTTACATAATGTGAATGCTAACCGTTTAACCACGACTCTTGCATAATAATGAGAAAGGTATTTAGAAAAAAATCTTTAATGTATTCTATCAGTTTATAACTCACATACCATATATTTTATTTTGATAAAAATAATCAATATATGTTGTTATTATAAAATACGAGTATGTATTACTTTAAGAAGTCATTGTTTTAGATTTATAAAATGCAGCTTAGCGTCACTGAATTTAAAAAATTACAACTTGAAAAATTTTTTTTTGCGGTAATACCCTAGTTTAATGCTTGCGTTTATTTATTTAATTTACATGACAAGAAAATATGTTTTAATAATATAACAGGAGTATATTACTCATACATATGTACATACTTATACATCATACATTTCAATAATCATATAAAACATATTCCCCTTCCCCCATCATGCTTAATTATTATGCTCAGATACAGCAGACCAGCTATCTGCAATCCTGTTTTAATCAACCATCTTATCACAGGTGCCAATTAAATATTCTCATCACTTAAAATAATGTAAAAAAAAAACAAAATATAGATATCTGTGAGATTTGCACCTTTATCGGTCAAGCAACAAAATAAAATAAAAAACAACAGCAAGATACCACAAACAGTAACCACAATGAAATTGGTATATGATGTACAAATACTTAGAATTCTGCCTTTTAAACTCAACAACTCCCGGACAAAAAAAAATGAGATCCCCGCCAAGATATTTATTTCTCAATGTACAACAATTTTTTTTTTGTGAATTCAGCTATGCTCTGAGAAAGGAGCCATTCCTTCAGTATGTATTTAAGGTTTAAAATTGTAAATGACTTCCACTCGTCCTTAAACATCCTAGGTGCTAAAAAATATGACGGCTCTGGCCAAAAGTAGGGTTCAGCCTTTTAACACTCGCATTGTTGTGTGAGTGTGTACTTCCTTGCATACGTATTTACTGTTCGATTTTTTAGTTACGATTTTTTCTTTGCCTTTATTTTTACTGTATGAAACACTCCCTACTATTATTGTTATAAAATACGTGGTACCGTTTATTAATAAATAAATATGTCGAACTATTGACTCATGAAAGGGTTCTAAATGACTAAAACTTTTACGTAACCTAGCTTAAAGTTTCCATCTCAATATGTCCTTATTGATTTCTTGCATATCTCCCTCAAGCAAAGATATCTTATCCCTTGTCCGCCGCATTTCCTGCCCGTGATGTATGCCAGCCGGAATGCCAACGCAGTCCTAGCGAAGGGTCCTTTGTGCTAAAAAATCAATATCCTACTCGGCCTGTTGGCTACTGCCTGCTGCGTACTCCTATATCTCAATATTTGCAAGACAAACTTCGTCCGTTAATCACTGCCGATGCGTAATAACATCGAATTGGATGGTACAAAAAAGTTTTTATAAGATTATATCAATTATGTGTATGAACATTGGCAAAATTGGTACGAATATTGACGAATTTGGGGGAGGGATTGGAAAAACTTAATCGTTTTAATACATATAAAATTCCTTTTTCATCTAATAAATTGGTTGTTCCAATCAATCCAATAGGACGAGATATTATGATAGAAGCTATTGCCATTGCGGGTCTTGTGGTCTGGAACGGTCTGCCTCCTAATATCAAATATATGAGTGGCGTGTGCAGTTTTAGGAAATCACTTAAAGACAATTCTTATTGGGAGATCTTATCAACATTTATGGGTGGGTTCTTTGAGGTGAGTTTGCTCTCTACACGGTGCTATATAAACTGTATTTTTATTATTATATTAGCAGGTTTCGATACTGCCCGGTTCCAGTTATATATGTTTTAGTACTCCATTGACTATTTAATATCGCTACACGCCATTCGATATCCTTCTTCACTCTTCCATCATCTGAGAAAATCTGCTATAAGACTCTGGAACCGGTTACAGACCAATGTTAGACTCGTTCCATCCTTGGCATGTTTTAAAAGCGACTGAAAAACTCTTAATTTCTAGTAGTAATATAACGTCTTTCATTCCTGATTTTTCTTTCCTCTCCACCATCCCTTCCTTTTCTTTTGATTGATGATATCTCATTTTGACTTCAATATGTATATGTCCATAAATTTAATGAATATGAATAATCTTTTGATTTTTTTTTGCGACCGTGTAACTTCCTTTATTTACTTTTGTCTGGCTGGTGGGAAGAGATTATCGCCTTGCAATAAACCCGCCAGATTGTATTTGTAATGACGTGTTTAATAAACAAATAAATAAAATATTACCAAAATAGCAGAATTCCTAAACTTTACTTATCACTCTACGAGTATTTCATTAATTAGTTCATTTTTCTATCTTTAAACCTGGTTCAGGTCTGTTATTGAACGAAGCTCCCCCGCTTCCCACTTTTAATTTCGAATATCTCACCCTGTTCACTGATCCATATTCCTAATGTATGTAAATTAAATTTTGTGATCATCGAAACGGCTAATACAAATTTATTTCAGTAACCTGAGAGAGGAGAGCTTTGAAGGTGAGATATTTTCCATTTCACGTCAGAGATTTTGACATTCAATTGTTACGATTTCATATATTTTCCATTTCATACTTTTTTGTAAAATTTTTTTACAATAATAACAAAACGCTTGAATTTTTGAAACGCGCATTTGAATAAAATAAGTTTAGCTGAAATTATAGAAAATTATTTTAAATTAGATATATTTCGCCACCGTTACGAGATGTTTTTATAAGATATCGTCGTTACTGGGCCTCGTAGTCGAGGATTCCCTCGCCATTCCAGCGTCAATTCAGTTAGAAAACGAAGCTGTGCCGTGGAGATTTCGTTTGTGTATTCTTTTTTTCTCCCTCTTTTAGTGAGTGAGCTATTGCACACCAGCAAACTCACCGGCCACATCGGTGTACTGGATCCGATGGCACACCTGCATTGAGACGATCGGAGCGCACCGGCATGTTTTTTTGTCCTTTTTTTTAAGGAACAGATATGATCGAAGTCATAGGTATCCTTATACCCCCGGATAATAGGCGGAAAAAATGCCTGTGTCATTCGAGGGATGTAGCGCAGCGCGGGGTTGGAACTGATGACCTTCCGCACGAAAGTCCAGTGCGTTACCGCGCGGCCATGCACCTCAATATAAGATATATATTGTCATAGGGATATGACTATTGGGGTACGTAGAGAGAGATCTCCGGTTCATTATACTGCCCTCATAAGCAAAAACGCAGCTAATGGCAAAAGTAAAGTTTTGAGAAAACTGTACTTTTATGTTTTTCATTGCTGCTTATGTTAAAACTGTCGTGATTCATAAACAAAAAAGCAGTAAAATGTGGTTCATAAGCAAAAACGCAGCAAACGCATAGGCACTTGCTGTCTTTTTGCTTATGAATCACATTTTATTGTTTTTTTTTGCTTAGAAAACTCTAGTATTTTGTAAAATTAAAAAAGACATTATGTCGATTTTTGTATTGAAATAAATGGTTTTCTGTATTTTTTTATGGATCATGGTTCAGAATTTGATGTGGGATATTGGCTCATACTTAGTTAAATTTCTGATTTTTTCCCGTTAGCTGCGTTTTTGCTTATGATGGCAGTATATACCGGCACGCTTTTATCTTTAGTTTCTGCCACGTCCATACACATCTTCATGCATTTTTACCTATAACGAGTATAAAGACTTTTCACTCTTCCTTATTTAAGAATTCGATTTGTTTGGTCACGTTTTTCTAGATTTTACCAAACTTCTCGCAACTTCTATAGTTCTTGTATAGATTATTTATGTTAATCTTTCATCATTCATTTTATCTGATTATATATTTCGTTAACTATATTACATGTTTTCTGAAGAAAAAAAAAACATCTTTTGCCAAAATTATTGTATTTTGCTTTCATTGTGTAAAGAAATAATTTCGTTGATTAGTTGTCTTGTAGAAATTTCTCTCAACTAACTAGACCGATTTTAAGGGACCTGAATTTGTAAAAATACGGGCACTTTTATATTCATTTTTGGGAATCGAAATCGAAACTTTCCGTAGAAGGCGTTCGATCTACTAGTTTGCCACGGTGGTTATACTATACTATTTGATTTGTTCATTGAAGTATGATTTGTAAAATTATACTTTTATTTATGCTAATTAGATACTAGAATAATTTTATATTTTGACAAAGTTAACGGGTGAAGTTTTCTGACCCTCCTATGTCTGGTGTGAGTTTTTACTTTTATATAAAACTCGACTACTTTTATATAAAACTTATCCCAACTTATTAAATGCAGTGAAACTATTGAAGCTGTGTGACAGAAGAAAAACAGTCGATATAGTACTGCTATACAAAATAATTCACTCAGTGATTGATGCACCTCACTTACTCGCAAGTATTTCATTTCGTATTCCCACTAGATCCACAAGACAGCTCAATCCCTTTTATGCTGAAAATTGCTATACTTATTGTAAAATCAACTCCTCTATAATTCGTATGCAAAGATTTGGAAACGAGTTTTGCAACAATTTAGATATTTTTAATATAAGTATATATAGTATTCGCCAGAATATCACAACAATATTTAGAAATAGCTACTAACTTTATGCCCTCCTTTATTAATATCTCATCCTTTATTAATATAAATAACGTAATATAAACAAAACATTAAGGACAATACTTTGCCTCTGGAGTTGAGTAACCCTACATTAACATGTATGAAGGTTTTAATTCTGCAAAGCAACTTGCATCTCGTTCTATTAATGAGACCATGCGTTTTCTATATCTCAATATCTATCCATAAAATTCCTACAAAATTCTCAAAGATTTTAAAACGATGACTGTAATTTATTATTACTACTGCTTTTTTGTATATTCGTGTTAGTTTAAGATAAAGTTGTATTATTTGCGAATAATTTTAAGTACTTTATAACCTGTCACATGTTCATTTGTATATAAAGACACTGTTGTGTCGTTAATTAATTAAATAAATAATTATGGAAGTGTTTATTTATCTCAATATAACATAGTTCTTATTTTTATGCTGATTCGTGTTGTCGTTGTGTTGCTCCTCTCGAGTTTGACTTGCTCTTAGTATTTATCGGGATTATTTCTTCCTTTTAGCATATACTCCTCTTTTTGAGCCACCTTATTATTTTGATCCAGAAGAAGACGTCGGTTAATCTTTAAATTATAATTTTAAATAAACAAACATTTTCATTAAAAAGTTTTTTTTAATATAATTATGAGTTAAATTCATTTCCCGAATGAATTAGGTAATATTTAATTTTGTAGACTATGAATGAAACAATGCTCAGAACTGAAAGCTATTAACAACTTAATTATTTTTTTACAGAGCGGCAGTATATGTTTATAGTGAATGCGAGGAATTAACGAATCTAATAAATAATTTTTAATATTGTAAATGTTAGAAGAATCAAACACCATGAACAATAAATATATTTGCTTTTGTTAGTTTATAACAATAAGGTGACGAAAATTCATACCATGACATTGATTAAATAATAATAACTGTTAAACTTATTATGGCAACATCTAATGTTTCGCACGGACGCATGTACATCCGATTTTATATTGTTTGATGATTCTTTGCACAACATAATGCTGTGTAAAAAAAACTTGTTCTTTTTCAAAATTGAGATATTCAATAAAATTCAAAACCATGTTTTGTAGGAATCTCTGTTTTTTTTTGTTGAAAAGGCGAGTGGAATAATATTTAGTAGACTCCAATTCTATTCCCTAGCGTATATTTCGCACTCTGGCTCAGATTTTCTCTATTTTCGCCATTATTTTATCACGCTCTCTTGAATTTGGTAAAAATTTTCCATTTGAGATCTTATTTTACACACCCAGCTGAAGAGTATTGTGATCTTATTATTATTAATATTTTATTCCAGATTTTGAAGAGGGAATCCAGAAGACCCATATTCAATATATGTTGTAGAATAAGTAGGGATAGAAATACTTTTTTTTAGTAAACAAAAGTAAATCAGGGAACTAAAAAAACTAATTTACGAAAATAGAATTCTAAAGATCTGCTATGAATGTTGCAAAATCCAAAGTAATGGTGATGGAAAAGTGTGAAGTAAATGCGATATACTATATTGGTGAATAATGAGAGATTGGAGCAAGTTGAGGGATTCTGCTATTTGGGTAATGTTTTTTCAGATTGTGGAAGAGTTAAGAGGGGTATCGAACAACGTGTGGCGATATGAAACAAAATCAATGAAGCACTAAAACAAATATACTCAAACCTTTCAGTGTCTAAATCTCCTACGATGATAGTCCACAATAGAATTTTGGTGCCAAGTGGTGAAACGTGGATGTAGAAAAAAAATGAGATATGCCGAATAAATGGTCTAGAAATACGTGCATCAAAAATAATACATGGATTAACAATGTATAACAGAATCCGGGATGAACTGATTAGGGATGAATGTGAACGTATGGTTGATGTGTTAAGTAAGATGAAGAAGATCACTTTGAGATGGATTGGGCATGTGGAACGAATGAATGAAGAAAACAAACTAAACATACATAGTGCAAGAAAGACCAAGGAAGGTATCGTTGGATCAAATCTAAGAAAGAAGGAAACGTAGAATATCAGAAATCGTTCACGTGGTATGAGAAGGTGTATGGATGTAGAGGAGGCGAAATGTGTGTCGTGATAGGAAAATTTGTAGCTCTGTCGTCTCTGCCTACCTCGACAGGGAAACTGCGTGTTGATATGTACGAGTATGTCTGTGTGTATTAGATTATAATTAAATTATTTAAAAAAAGTAATATTAATGGACCGTTTTGCGTTTTAACCCTTAGAGATCGGCTAAGATTTACGCGAAGTACTCCCTCAGACCGGCGAGAATTTTAAACATTGGAACGCACTTATAAACAATTTAATTACTCTTCACACAAAATGAATAAATAAACCAAATAAACAGCATATTATAGTCAAATGGTGTACCTTTGTGTTAGTATAAAAATAATCAGAGTTTTTTGTTTCATATTGACTTTAAAATAATAAATAAAAATATATTACCGTGAGAATGGAGCTGCCACTTAAGTAAATCACTTGTGGGATTTTTTATTATAAGGTCTATCGTAAACATTTAGTCATCCACATCGAGAATGTACTTTTGAACATGATCTCCATATACAAAAATTATCGTTATCCGAAAGAATCATAGTAATAATTAAATTTAATGGAAGGTCTAAAAAAATATCTCGGCACAAACACACACACTCGCGCAACTGTTCGTCGGCATATGGATAGGGTGTCCATGAATTAGTATTGCATATGTAACTTTTAAAACTCAAAACTTTTGAATTGTGTGATATGCCTTAAAACAATTAGTTGGACATAAGGCAACTTCGCAGTCACTACACCAATAACGAGTTTGAACACGTTTCTGAGGCTGCCGCGTAGTATTTTTACATACAAAACACCGCCGATAAACCGATTGTCTCTTAGAATTGATAGTTTGTGGAATGTCTGATAAAAAATGTCGTGCACTTAGTCTAAGAGGATGGTCACCACTTTGTTTGGATTTAGGTGTTGACTCCGGATGATGATATTTTTGTAGAAGTTGTCGAACAACTTCTAATTGGAAGTCTGTTAGGCTCACGTCTTTTTTTGTCTTAAACTTAAACATCGCGTGAGCATTTATTAATACCACGTCAATTGTACGAAACGCGATCTTTTTGTACCACTTATTGGTTTTACGGACGCACTCTACAAACGTGATCATCATATCTGACCTGTCTACGGAGCCCATGTGTTTGTTGTAACTAACTACACACGATGGTTTCACAATAGCGGCTTTTGTTTTGTAATCTACTTTGCCGGTTTCTATTGGTGACGCATCTTCTGCAGTTGTCAACATGTGCACATCTCTCTTGTCGTGCCATTTTACAGCAAGTAGACATCCAGAAGTCATTGATGATGTTTCACCTTTCTGCACGATTCCAAATTTTGGCAGGTACTTCCTAGTTTTTTTTACTGTTCCACAGGCGTTGGTTTTTTGATCGTGCAAATACTTAAATAAAGCTGGACTTGAGTACCAGTTATCCGTATAAACAGTATGCCCTTTACACAAATATTCCGATAGTAGGGACACAACCACTTTTCCCGAAACCCCCATATCCTTGGATAATTGTTCGTCTATATTACTTACGGGTATTTCGGTTTTTGCTCCACAATAAATAATTAATTTTAAAACTAAACCGGTTTCACAATCGCACAGAACAAAGAGTTTGATTCCAAATTTGTGCCTTTTTGCCGGCAAATACTGTTTTATTCGTAACCTACCTTTGAATAATACTAGTGACTCATCGATACACAAATTTTTAAAAGGATAAAAAAAAATCTTAAAATTTTCACACACCGAATCGACAAAGTCTCTTATTTTATATAGAATATCGTCTTTTGGCTGTTTGCAACTATCGGAAAAATGTAGCATACTTAGAATAGACAAATATCTATCTCGTGACATTGTCTCGCCAAAAATTGGTGACGATATTAATTTGTCCTTTGTCCAATATTGCCTGATCCTGCTTTTTTTGCTCCGAACCATAAGCATTGATAAAGCGAAAAATAGATATATTTCATCAGCATTCACGGGCTTCCATTCATTCATTTGTGAATGCTGGGAAAATGTTTTTTTTATCTTTAGTTGATCATAATATCTATTCGTTTCTTCAGAAACTTTTCTCACTATGTCACTACTCAAAAATAGTTCAAAATAATCTATTTCCCGACTTTCTTCATTGAGATCGCAATTTCTCAATCCAGATTGTTGGTTGAAGTCATGCAATACTGGACGAAAGTTAATGCCATTTTGCCACTCAGATGAAATATTGTCTACATTTACGGTTGATGTGGGCTCTGTATTATCTAAAACATTAGAATTGTCAATTTCACTATCACTAATTTCTGAAGGATCATCGACGTCCTCAATATTATCCGGTATATAATCTTCGTCGTCACTCATAGAAAAATCAGAATCAATGTCTAGAATATACTGTTCTATTGCATCGTCATCCATCTTTTAAATTATGAAATGGTTCAATAAACAGAAAAATAGTTATACACTCAAACAAAACATCAATGTTCACAAACCAGCATTATTATGAATAAAAATCTACACAAATAATAAAATTAAATGAGTTCCCTCACACAAAAAAAATTGTTTATAAAAAAAACAAATTACAACGAACTCCGAACGTAATGTCTAATAAATAACAATATAACAGTCACCCTAAATAAACATACACTCGAGATCAAGTACGTGTACCGACACAGATAAAACACTACCACTTCGCGACTCGGCGGTTATATGACTGTATGAGTAACCGATGGCCGCTATGCGCGAAGTTTTCATGGGACACATCTTACAATAAAATAAAATAATATTAAACATTCATATAAGAAGGGTGAAACTTTAATTCCAAATCACAGAAAATATATGAATGTATACGCTACACTTTTTTACTTTTGATCTGTAGTAGTAAATTTACATAATAATAAACGTTTTATACAGAGAATATGTGCGAGCTGCGGATGTAGCCAGCCGGCGTTTGAGCCCGATTTTATTCGACTTCATATGTAGCCAGCCGGACTTTAAGGGTTAATATTAAGATTAACTTCACGATATATTTGGCTCAATATTTAACAAAACCAACTTTGAAAAATCATTATCATGCTTGAAAGCATTGTCGACCAGCTTACTTTTTAGAGCGAAAATCTGCCTGTGTTTTTTTGTTGAATTTATTCACGTTTGTTTGGAATTAATTGAGTCGACTTGTGTTTGATCTTCAATTGTAACAATTCAGCACATTATTAGATTTACGAATAAAATAAAAAACATTATTATTGCCACTTGATATTAAAGTACTCTTTTTCATAGGTGCGTGGGCACAATGAAAACGATATTCAACATAAAACAACTGACACGGGACTTACAATGCGTCAAATGTTTACACGGGATTTACAATGCATAACATAAAACGCAGCAGCGGTTCCATATCACCCCAACGCTAATTGTTATGTAAAATCCGTTAATCCTTGTTTGGAAAAAAATCTAGTAACTTATAGTTCAGAAAATCTAGGATGGGTCGTGTGGCGTTATAAACGTCATGTCTCAAAGGAATGGGGTAAAACCTTTTTTTTTTACAAATCGAATAGTTTTTTTATAAATCGAAAAATGTTTTTTTCTCTAAACTGACTTTTTAATTCTTAATTTTCATTATACTGACTTTCTAATGTATTGTATGATTTGTATATACTCGTATCTTTAAATAGGCCAAGATCCACAATGAATTAATAGTGATTACGAACATTTCATTTTAGGTATAAAAAAATCGAAAATCCAATTATCGAATACCCTATTCCTAGCCAATGCAGACTAACGTAGTGAGTTTTTGACAAACGTCACCAAATATTATTTGATTTTAACAAACTGCCACATTTTTGCTAATTTGTGACAAGCTGTATTAATTTGTCATTATTGTTAGTTTTATGTAATGTATTGACCTAAATAACTTACTATTTATTAGAATCGAGGCTTATATTAAAGTTGATAAAATAATTCAAATTACTGAACGTCGTTACAAGGTTGTATTGGGGCAAATTTGTCAACTGTCAAATGACCCATCCTAGAATTCCGAAGTATAACAAGTTTTTATGTTGACCCTTTTTGAGATGTGATCCTCGATAGCGAAAGCTCTCGTGAATTTGTTTCGGTCACTTAACACGGTTGTTCGAGAATATACAAATGTAATTCACCAATTAGTTAATTCGGTTTAACATGTTTGATTTAGCAAAGGTCTTCGCATTTGTTTGGATTTTATAAAAGTTCATGAACTGTATCGATACAAGATTTCTAGTATTCTTCTTCATCGCGTGGTCGATGCTTAGCGTTGTGGTCCTCTGCTATGTCTTGAACTCGGCGCAATACTTGTGTCCGTCTTCTCGGTCTTGGGCCATGTTGAACGCAGCGTTTTAAGTTGATCCTGTTAACTCCTTTATTTGATCCATACCTCTTATACATAGAACACCTTCCTCGTGATCGCCTTCCTTCAACTGTCCTCATGATCACCAGCTTCTCCAGACTTTCACAATATTTTTTACCAATGTTTGCCCAAACTACGGTAGGATTATTTTTCCGCGTTCTCCAATTCTTGAATAATATAAACGTTGGTGCGCCTTGTGGTCCCTGGGACACAGAACATGTGCCTCCAATGCCATGTATGTTATATCACGTTTGTTTCATTACTTTTCAACGTCCATATTCCCACGTCTATTAGACGGATTTTGGTTATTTTGAGTATAGATAGTTCTAGTATAAGAACTCATACTAGTTATATTATATGGAGTAAATTCTATATAAAGTTCAATTGTCTGATTTCGCGTGAAGATGGCAATTTTAGTATATTTCGTTTACATAATTCAACATTAAAAACATTAAATATATAACTTGACTGCTCCATAATAAGCAAATTGCATTCAGCGTTTTTTTGAAAAATTTATTTTCTACAAAAAAACATGTATATGTGTGGTTGTCGAATCTCCAACTAATTTGAATGTGTTTAACATTAACTGATAAGATAACCTTTTAATTCAATCACGTCCTTATTGACATATTATTGAGCATGAATAATCAAACATTTTTTCAAAATATTTTTTTTGATCGAGTTATTACATAATAGGTTACTCAAAAAGTTTTGAAAGCGACATCTATGGAGCAGTATAAAAACCAAAATTTACGCCATTTTAATATTTCATCTTTCATAAGAACGTACTCAAAATTTCATTTCGATCTGTCAATTCATTCTTTGTTTACAAGCCATTTGAAGTTGACGTGTCAGTGTATTTTTTAACAATGGAAAAATCCGAATATCGTGCAGTGATTAAATTCTTTGTTTTGGAAGGTTTATCGGCTACTGAGATCCACGCAAAGATGGTGAAAGTATTAAAGGAGTCTTCTTCTTCATTTCCAACCGTTCACCGATGGGTTTTGGAGTTTAAGCGTGGCCGTACAAGCGTTGAAGACGATCCACGCTCAGGACGTCCAAAAAGTGCATCAACACCAGAAATCATAGCGAAAATACAGGATATGGTTTTGGAAGATCATCGATCGACTGTGGATGTGATAGCTGACACCATAGGCATCTCACATGGAACAACATGGCATATTTTAGCTGAAGTTTTGGGTTTCAAAAAACTGTGTGCACAATGTGTGCCGCATTTGCTAACAATGCAACAAAAACACGTTCGAATGCGACTTTCTGAGCAACATTTGGAGCAATTTCGAAAGGATAAAAAGGATTTTCTGCGTCGATTTATCACTATGGATGAGACTTGGGTCTACCACCATAATCCTGAATCAAAACAAGAGGCTAAGGAGTGGTGTGAACCAGGCACTTTGGCTCCGAAGCGAGTTCGTGTCCAGAAATCGGCCAAGAAGGTGTTAGCGTCAGTTTTTTGGGATGCAAAAGGAATTTTATTGATAGATTATCTCCAAACTGGTAAGACAATCAACTCTGATTATTATTGTAACCTTTTGGACCAGTTGGATGAAAAAAATTGTGAAAAAAGACCCGGTTTGCAGAAGAAAAAAATCATTTTTCATCAAGACAATGCACCTGCCCACACAGCTCAAAAAACCATCGCGAAAATCAGTGTATTGGGGTACGAATTGTTGCAGCATCCACCCTATTCGCCAGATTTAGCTCCCTCTGACTTCTGGCTGTTCTCACACCTCAAAAAATTCCTTCGTGGAAAACATTTTTCATCAAACGAAGGGGTTATAGCCGTCGTAGAGGAGTATTTTGCAGGCCTTCGAGAAAGTCACTTCCGTGATGGGACAACAAAGTTGGAAGATCGTTGGACCAAGTGTATTGATCTTATGGGAGACTATACTGAGCAATAAAAGTGATTTCCCCCCAAAAAAAATGTATTTTCATTTCCGCTTTCAAAACTTTTTGACTAACTAGTAACTACTGTAACACTTTGCTCTTAAATATTTTGTACTTTACTAATTTGCAACAAATTAACTACACGAAACGTAATTCAAATAATCGATATACACTTGTATAATCTTGCTAGCTTAAAATACCGTATATAATATTTCTATTACTCCGGTTAAATATCTCGTTATCAGGTAGAAATTGTCATGACAATCTGAAAATTTGAATGTGTATTTTATGTGTATTTGTTAATACTTTCGAAACACAGTATATGGTATATTAGAACATAAGATAAAAATGAGAATTACTCAAAGCTGTAAAGTGAAGTGGTATGGTTTATCCGGTAACCAAAAAGGTAGCTACATAGTTGTTCATAACTAGCCGCGTTGAATTTATCACCCTACATCGTTATTATGTCGTTACTGTCTTCCAAAACATCAAAACAGCATTACCAGTGCCAATAGACTGGGGAATAGTAAACTTGTTATTTATTATTGACATCGTGGTTTTAGATACCATTCAATGCGGTTTTCTTTTAGTGTTGCTCATAAGCTGCTATTTATTAATTCAAAACTAAAATGCTTCTGGGGTAATACTATATTATGGAACAGGACTGAACGAGTATAAGTCATATATTCATTTGATAAACTTCTGTCAGACGTAAACACGTCATCATTTAATCTAACTCTATACGGCAGCTACTCGGAAAAACATTTTAAACTATTTAAAAAAAGCCGTGAAAATCTTTGAACATATAAGTAATTTGTTTGATTGTTGTGTTAGTATTCTACGCTTTAGTTGTATACAGTATAATCTCGCTGGTTCTTTGCCATGTGGCAATATTTTCTTATCAATCAGAAATATGTTTGGACGTCTCAAATGAAAACTTAAAAAAAAATGGTACCAATGGGAATATAATCTTTGGATTGTAATGTGAGCGTATTACTAATTAGGGCACATAGATCGTCGATACCAGTACACTATACATTTGTATATAATTGTTGGATGTACACATAACTCCATTTCGTATTGCCAAATAAAGAATAAAAAGCAAATGAAAAGTAAAATTTTTTTTTTATTATATATACACCCATCGCTTAAATCGAAATCGCGCGAATTGAGGCAAGAAAATGATATAAAAATGGAAAATACGTTCCATAATATCGAAATCCGCGTAAGTTGAGATACAGAACTCATATGAATGTCGAATAAAACGGATTTCCCGACCAAATAAAAAAACCATTCCATAATATCGGTATATAACTCACATGAATGTCGAATAAAACGGATCTACCAACCAAATAAAAATACGTTCCATAATATCGTAACCCGCGTTAGTTGAGATACAGAACTTACATGAATGTCGAATAAAACAGATCTACCAACCAAATAAAAATACGTTCCATAATGTCAAAACTCGCGTTAGTTGAGATACAGAACTCATACGAATGTCGAAGAAAACGGATCTACCAACCAAATAAAAATAAAAGAAAGGCATAAACAAACATTTTTATTTATTGATAAAAATATGATTTGGCAATACACTGGTACTAACTATTTAATGTAATAAAAAAATAAGTTAAACAATTGTAGTAACTATTTTTATGTTGCTGGGTTAGCCTCACACTGATCTTTACTTCGAGCACGCTGATTTAGGTGAATACACAATCGTCCAGATGTATAATTTACTAGACAAAATTCAAATATTAAAGAAAAAGATCACGTTATGGTGAAACCGCCTAAATCGAGGAATAGGTGTACACGTACCATATATATAATATACATTTCTTGTGTCATTTTTTCTCTCTTATCAAATGGTCAGTGTTATCGACTTCCCAGCCGAGTAAGTATCCGTCTTTATTACAACATATCGACAAAAACTCGAGATTATCAAAGAAACAAGTGATTAATGTTCTACCGTTAGTACTGGACGAACATATTTTGAAGTACGGGGGGTAATGTCTTGGGGTAGTCCCTCCAACTGTTCACTGTTTCAGCACCATATGGCAGGCGATATGAGCTCACTGCTGGCAGGAGGCACACCCTCACGCGCCCTTCCGCTCACGTGTTGAGTGTTTGTCGACCTTGTTATTGTTGCGTAGACGGAGCGTCCCGCCCTGCTACACCCTTATTAGATTGTGGGTCAAATTATTCCAAACAATGCTTTTTATTTAGTTTCGAGTTAATACCAACGAAAAGCCCTACAGTACACACAATCATTTATATTTTAAACAGAAGCTGTTACACTCTACTTAAAAAACGAGTGTTAATAAAATAATATTCCTTGAATTTACGTGTGTAATTGATTCCAGAAAAACAGCGAGTAAATGAACAACGTGAAAATGAATGCTGTGTAAAATAATTAAAATAATAAAAATAAATAAAAATAATCTTTGTCATATTTCCAGATATTATTTTCTAACTTAGTTAAAAAGCATTATTTTTCAATAAGTCTGTTATAAGCAGTTACTGATAACTAATGCAAGGCATTTTAATGAGAGTTATGTGATTTATTATTCCGAAAAAAAAAAACTATACGAGTGCAACTTAAAATTTGCTATATCTATTAATTCAAAATTACTCTCACTGGATGAATCTTCCATTAATAACATACTGTTGTTGCTCTTACAATTGTAGCTATTTTAATTTTGAAGACATAAAGAATCTGTTTTTTTGGCTGTCCGTTTCCGTCCCTCTTGTTCCAAACAGCGTTAAATTTAATTCGCGCAATGGAGACCGCGTAAATAGTAGAGTTACTGTATATTTAATAAACACTAAAAGATTTATAGCTGTAAGTTAGTATTAGCCGAAATGAATGATACATACATTCTTTCAATATATTCTCTTTGAGTAGGCAGAAAGGACAAATCTCCTCGCTTATACTATACACACGCATACAGCTCTCATCTCTTCCACATTCATATATCTCGTCAATACATAGTATTTTGTTGCTCGCAATTCTTACCTTTTCCTCAGATCAAGTTTTCGAACTTTCTTCTTCTATTATTTCATCGGTGCGTTTTCTGCGCTGTCCATCAATTTCAGAAATGTATTATATATTTTTGTTGTAATTTTATCGCAACCCATTCTCTTAATATGGTGGAACCATCTCAAGATATTTATTCATCGTCGTTGCTGGGCCTCGTAGTCGAGGATCATCCGCCATTCCAACATTAATTCAGTTGGAAGCGAAGCTGTATAGTTGTGGTTTTTTTTAGTGTTTGGGCTGTTACACACCAACAAACTCACCGACCACACCTTTGTGGTAGATCCGATGGCACACCGAAGTGAGACGATTGGAGCACAACGGCATTCTCTTTTTTTAAAGAACAGAGATCATAGGTATCCTTACACCCCTGAACACTAGGCGGAAAAATCGTTTGTCATTCGAGAGGGGTATCACAGTGCGGGGTTTGAAACGGCGACCTTTCCCTCACGGAAGTTGATTGCGTTAGCGCGCGGCCATGCACATCAATATCAAATATAATTATTTTAGCTTACTTGTATCTCTAAAACATATATAAATTTTCCGTTTTTTAACAGAGTTTTACAATTTATTGGAGATCACTGATAATTGCTGTAAAATAGGAAGGAAAACGAAATTGCCGCTTGAGAAAAATGCTTTGTTCTAAACACGAAGTAATTTAGCACCAAAGGTGTTGGCAAACTTATATGCTAAAACCGTCTTACTTTTATCGCTCAGATAGCGCGATGGGATGGTCGACTGCACCAGAACGCATATATTTATTACATTCATCTCTAATAAGCAGTAAACCTTTATATAATAATTTCTTACTAATAAGATGCATTGTGACACTTGATATTGTACACGATATTTTGTCGTTAGCATTCACGCTCAACAAACAGGCGCCCCAGGTTCGATTCCTGTCGTATTTTCTTTTTCTTCTGGTTTTATTCTTAGACCATTTTACATCTAAATTTAAGTTTTCAGGTTATTCTATTGTTAACGACATTGAAGTCTTTCAGTCTTTGTTTTTTGACAGATTGAGCTACCAAATTATCTAAGAAAAGAAAATGTACGCATTAATTCTACTGGATTCTACCGTTCAATGCCCAGGCTTTACTTTCATATATTAAGATTGGCATTAACAAACCTCTGTGTAACGGAACTTAGTGCGCCGTGGACCTTGTCCCTCGTAGCCTTTCAATCAAGATGCTTTTCAATATATTTTTCTATCTTAAAATATGCTCCTTAATCAGGAAAAGTTTTCAATTTAGTGAATTATGTCCTGTATAATCTGATATTTAGAGGTATTACTTATTAAGTATCCGACAAAAAGAGTTATTTGATGTCCGATGAATGATTATATCTACAGGACAGTAATCAGACCCGCTATTCTACATGGAGCTGAGTGCTGGACTACTTCATGTCGCGTAGATGCGTATGCTACGGTGGTCACTGGGCGTCACTAGATTAGATAAGATCCGAAATGAATGATTCGTGGAACAATTCAAGTAGCGCCAATAGTTGATAAAGCCCGGGAAGCGCGATTATGCTGGTTTAGTCACGTGCAACTGCGGAACGAAGGGTCTACGCTAAAGACTACCACGAATTGGGAACTCCCAAATAGACGCGAAGAGAGATTTAAGAAGAGCCTTTATAAGAAAGTGGAGGAGAATATGACGAGACTCGAATTATCCCCGAGTGATTGGCGAGATCGAGAGAGATGGAAGAAAAAAGTCCAAGCAGCCAACCCCGAATGGATCGGATAAGGCAAGGGAAATAAGAAAATGAATATTTTTTTAAATTTCGTACAAGTAAGTAAGTAATATAGACGAAAATCCCATCCATTTTCCCCCCACAGAACTCATCAGATACTGGTAACTGATATTTTGGATTGCGATTCTTATCTTTCCCCGTTTATAATTTATCTTCTGAATAGCGGCTGCGAATCCCCCCATTTAGTACTTAAATACGACCACATTTTTAGAATAGATTACTATTTTGTATCCAAAAAAATTAAAGCCTCTTCATTTTCTCTATTTAAAAATCTATTTATTTCGCAGTACTTTGGGGGTTGAAAATTTGCTAGTCATTGCTTATAGTGCTACCGATTGTTTGCTTTTCCCATTTCCACTTTCCTCACATTTTCCAAGATTCAGGAGAGTTGTGGCAAAACAACATTTTCCCATGGCGAAATGAGGGATTGGTTCGCGTCATGGATCGAACCGTAAATAATGAGATTGATTCGCTTTATAGACTGAGCCGCGAGGATTGGTTCGTGTCATGGTTTAAGCCACAAAATGAGAAATTGGTTCGTGTCATGGACCGACCCGCGAAAAGGGGATTGATTCGTGTCATGGACTGAATCGTGAAATGTGGAATTAATTCGTGTATTCGCGGACCGTGAGGCGAACAGAAGTATGAATCCTATCCTGGACCCTAAAAATATCTTAAAATATAGACTTCAAACATAATATATAGGTCTAATTTTCTCCTTCTTTTTTTTTGGTGTAATGCCCCTTCTAAGATAAGTCGGGAAAATTAATTTCTCAAAACAAGACTCTTAGTAATATAATTGCTTCTTTCTTTTTTACTAGAGACACCCACTTTATTTCTTATTATCAATATATTTATGTCATCGCTCTTCACAAGAATTTAGTTTTGATGTTGATCGTTTTATTTTGAAATATTGTGTAACCTGAATGTTGATGATAGGTAGATTATCAGCTTATTAATGTAAAACTGTCAAAATGACATATTTTCAGTATAATATACTTTGAAAGTCTACACATTTCAATAAATACTATATTGATGACCTACGTTGTCTAGTTGATAATACACCTGTCTTTCGACTTAATCGAATAAAACACAAAAGAATAAAATCAAATGTGAAAAAAAAATGGTTACAAATTGCTCGTTTAATTTTTCAAGACCGAATCATTTACAATGCGTAGTAAAGTTTAATAAATTCCGGCCCAAGGAAATAAAAAAGGTGATAATATGAAACAAAAACAGGATCGCTGACAATCATCCTCGATTACGAGGGATTGCCTGCATTTTGGGTGACTTTTGAATGTTATCTTTGTATAAAACGTTTATTTTAAGTACCGCATTGATCCGACTCAAAAGCGAAGTTTTTACTTTAAAAAAACAACAAAGTAATGTGGGGGTCGCCATATATTCGAGTCTCCAACAAATTAATAATAAATTCACTACCGTGTGAAGACCGAGACGTCTATATTGCCCCAAATACTCATGTTTATTATGAACTTGTTTAACAATCAGCATTGTTCATAAAAATAGCCGGCGTGCTGTTAGTTTTGTTTTTATCTAATTTTTGTACTATTTTTTTTTTCATATTCTGCAAAAGCTACAAATAAATGGAAATAACATTAAATGCTGGCAATCGCTGAAACTAGACCTTATGGATGCTTATTATATAAGAGAGGACATTTCGAATCAATTGATAAAAACAGTAGAGTAAAACATTTTTTCAATAAAAAGATTAAAAAAATGGGGTTCTTCCAATAAAATCAGAGTCGCCCTATAGTCGGGCTAATACGGTAATTGCTTAAGTAAGCCGAGTAAGTTAAATGTAGACCTCTTAGTTTATAATTAAAATTTCATAATTATCTTCTTGTCCCCACCTGAGTTCGTCGGCCTCGCAAGACCAATGTGGCACTCATTCGAGAGACGGTTTACCTTCATAATTCAAAAAGCTCTTCTGGCTAAGTAAAGCAAGCCAGTGTTTTGCCAACCTTCATAATTTTAACGAACGACCTTTCTAACAACTAGAGTCAAGTTGAATTGAAAGCGAAATGCCTGAATTCTATTGTTGAACTAAACCAACACTAATCGAAAGTTTTCTCAGAGTTTAATAATATAACGAAACTATAAGTGATTCTGAAAATTTCGATCTAACAGAGCGCCTCCCGAGTTCGTGAGAAAATCAACACTTAAATAACTTGGAAACGAAGTTTACTGCTGGCAGTTTTAGTAGGTATCACATGTATAGTATTATCGTTTATTATGCCAAGGTTTTTTCAGTTTTGTTTTATTTCTCAAGAGACGCGTGATTTATTTTTCATACCGAACATTATTGAAATTGACTAAGTTGATATTCCAAAACAGCATTTTAGTATCAACTGTGATCTATGGAAATATAACCTGGATTTAGAAAAGTCTGAAAGAAGCCTTACACGGTGGCTCAACAAGAGCTGCAATTTTAAATTGCAGCCATTTTTCAGATGTCTATTTATAATGGTTGTTTATAGTTAAGGCATTGACGTTGTGGAGGTTTAAAGACATTGTAATTTATTTTTATCAAACACTGTTTATTCCACTTTTTTGTGACGGAATAACCCTACTGGTTTCAAGGCTTTCACCTCATCTTCAGGGGAGCGCAAACAAGTCTTGTTTGCGCTCCCCTGAAGATGAGGTGAAAGCCTTGAAACCCGTAGGGTTATACCGTTACAAAAAAGTGGAATAAACAGTGTTTGATAAAAATAAATTACAACATTTATAATGGGCATACGTCATCTATAGTACATGATGTTTTCACCATTTTTATAATTATATTTTAATCATTTCGAAACGTTCTGCAATCGTGTACCGCTACATGATTAATTTATAGGTTATGTATTGTAGATGACGTACTAGTATGTTCATTATAAATATTATACGTTTGACAGCTGAAAAATGGCGGCAAATATTTAAAATCGCAGTTCTTTTTGCGTCACCGTTATTATATTCTATAAAAATGGGTACACTGAAAAGGATGACAATGTTCTCCCCTTTTTCCCGAAACAAATTGCCATCTGCTCTATATTTTAGAACTTCCGATACGTTCCCTACGCATCATAATAAATTATATTCTGGTGTCCACTATCCTTTCTGAATGTTGCGAAATCCAAAGTTATGGTATATATGAGAATGTAAATGCAATGGCTTGGTCAGCAATGAAAGATTAAAGCAAGTTAAGGAATTCTGCTATTAAGGTAGTATTTTTTCAGATGATGGCCATCCATCGTCATCGAATATGATCGTCAGCCACCCTATGGATGGAGGATGCCTTTGCACCTATTGGTTTATTGTGTACTTGTTGTTGCAGTTCAGCAAGCACACAGTCTGTATGGATCAAACGCGAGGTTCCAATGTCAAAAAGATTCAATTTCCATGACTAACGGCAATGTCAATCTGCTGCAATCTTCGTTAGGCAGATTTTTACATAGTAGTATTTTTATGTTGCTTAATAGCGCTATAATAATTTGTGATAAGTAGCATATAACTTTCGGAAAAACATGAATTCCGATGTTAAGTGATCTAAAAGTAAAATCAATCCCTAAGTGAATTCGAAAGGAATCGGACCTCGGACACCCGCTTGCTTAAACCACGGCTGCCTAATTCTATCGCCAATTTTAAACCGCAATATTCAGTGAATCATTAAATTCTTGAAAAGTTCTTAAGAAAATAAATTTCCGTCCCCAGTTGCCGAGTATTCTTCTATTGTATCGGGAAATTGGTAACACTATTGATTTCTTGAGATAACATACGGAAACTCGACCCTCTGAGATAGTTCTCAGCGATTACCCCTGATTTATGTGGAGGTTTATTCGAATTACTAGTGTCGATAGAATTATTATCATATGCTATAAGTTGGAAATTTGGAACTTTACACAGTCGTTATCGAGATCTACACATAAACTATCATTTATTGATTTAATTAAAACTTTAGAGTAAGCGACTAAAAGCGTCATCCCTTTTGGATATTCGTATTTTGTAATTTAATTTTAATTGGATCCCGCTGATTCTGAGCAAGTAAATCAACGCTAAGGGGACATGAATTCTAAAGTTTCGAATATGTCAGGTTAATTGAATTTTATTTTCAGTGTGTTTTGTTGCATTATAAAATACAATTCAAATTGATACGAATTGAGTTTATGGTTGAATTGTGATAATATATTTCAAGACATCATTTATCTTTTTTATTTTACCTGTAAATAAACAAATTCGCCTTATCCTCGTAGCCGTTTAAAAATAACAGAAAAGCGTTTTTAAAAAAGCTTTTTTTACCTTCCTTGGAGACGTTAGAAACTTTTTATCTCCGAGATAAAAATTCATTCGCAATTCCTCACTCAAAAAGTTCTCCGCCTCAAAACAGGCACAAAGGGAAAACCCCTTTTATGGTTAGGAAATATTTCGAGCTTTTCTACAATTCCAAAGGTTCTTTGTGGTAAACAAAAAAATACAAAATGTGTCTTAACAGAATACGTGATAAACGAAGAACTGCTTTGCTCAAGTTCATAATAATAGTTTTTTTAAATTTTAACATACTTTTCTGTTGCTATTTCTCATGCAACTCCTACGATTTCTCTGACTTTTTACATTTGTTCTGTCAAAATGTACACTTGATCCAACTATACTTTCCTCTATCACGCCTTCCACTCACATTTGCTCTGTATATTTGTTTCATCAGTATTTTTATTTATTCGTTTCATGTGCCCATATCACAGTACTTGTCTTTATTTTACTCAACACATCAGCGTTCACACTAATCTTATCATCTCATTCCATATTCTGTCATACATTGTCACTTTATATATTCTTCTCAGTGGACGCATCCTACAGTATTTATTCGGCTCCTTTCAGTCTTTTTCCACAAAATATGTTTACAAAAAAAGTTATTTTGCTTAAAAATCTTATCATACGGAACAAAAATTCGTCGATTCCTCAAAAGATTTGTTAATGAAAGTCCACAATACAAGTAAAATTATGAAGTCTTCAACAAATCTAGATTATGTGTACTTACCACCTAACACTCCTTGCCTTTATAGTTCCCATACATATGGCATTGAGGTGAGTCCAACGTGACCTCTTTCTGTCTCATCTTATCTCTTCTGAACTAGTTTTCTCCTCCCAGCATAACATTTCCCCTGTCATATCTCGAGGGAGCCAGCTTGCTTCCCTTATTCTTCCCTGGATATATCTCACAACCCCCGTTACAAAAGGCTGAATGCAACCAGCTTCCTTTAACCCTGTAATTGTTGATAATGGCTAATTCATATATGTTTTATAGCTGAATTTTAATATTGAAATAGAATGTTAGACTTATTTTCTTAACAGAATGACGATGTTGCAAACGTGTTTCATTCCTGATTTTTTCTTTCTTTTCCTCTCCACCGTCCCTTCCTTTTCTTTGATGATATCTCACTTTATATTAAATGGAATGATCTCGTATAGTATGTGTTCATCGATTTCGTGGGAATGGATAGTCGTTTGAATGTTTTTTTGCGACTATGTAACGTCCTTTATTTAATTTTGTCTGGTTGGTTGGAAGAGATTACCGCCTGCAAATAAGCCCGCCATATTGTATTTGCAATAAAAGTGTTAAAGAAATAAATAAATAAAAAAATGATGACATCCGTGGCTTAGTTGATAAGAGGCTAATATTTAACCCCGGAAAAATCTTCAATTCCCGCGGGTACCCATATACGGCCCCGGGCTATTATTATATTTTCACTTCATGCCTTCTTAAATATTTGGTTGTTTGGAATAAATTGACTGGTGACAGTAAGCTCTCCACGTTGTTCTACGTACAACAGAAGCGTGGTATACTAATACGACGATTTAATCTTTGGACCTGTTACGTGATAGTAAACCATCTCAAGTTCCATTCTGCTTTTCAGTTAAGGCCTTTTTCACATCTTTGTGATCGGTTTGAGAAGATCGCTATATGACAATAAAACCTTCAAGTAGAACAACTCAAATGTAATACATCATCATCACCATCACACCGTGTCTTTAATGGGGTAGGCAGAGATAACATATATCTACTTCATTCTATGTTGGCACACATCCAATTCTGCCATGTTCACACAAATCATCGTGTACAAGTGTGGGAGAATTTTTATTATTAAGATTTCTAATTCTTCTCACTTTTAGAATTTATTTGGCCGTTCCAAGTTTTCCTTACGATATTTCTCGTATCTTCTTTACTAATCTTATAGATTGTTTTGTAAATATTTCATCATTCACCTTACTACGTGAATCATCTCAACACCCCTTTCTTTATTTTAAAGATTGCATCTTATTTCAATCCGCATTCTTCGCTAATTTCATTATATTGTCGTCTTACGTTTCTGCCACGTCCATACACTTTATTGTTGTCCATTCAATTTATAATACACTTGCCTATTATAAATTCTCTTATTTAGAATTTTCATTAATTTAATCGCGCTACAGACATAAATAATATATGTATAGATAAACAATGCTTCAAGTAAGATAAATAAACGAGTTTAAAGATGGTTTGGACATCTGGAGGGAATGAATTACGTAAAAATGACTAAACGAGTATACATGTCTGAAATGCGTGGTGTACGTGGAAAAGGTAAACTAAGGAAAATACGGTTGGGTCAAATAGATCACATTAAGTTAGAAGTATGAATAATAGAATATTGTATAAATGTGGAAAAGGCAAAAATTATATGCTTGGATATGAGTTTGGAGATCTGTTATCTTTGCCTACCCTTGAAAATGACACGGCATGATGATATGTATATACGAGTATGTGCCACGTTTTTCTTGATCTTTCGAATTTTTTCATACTATCTACTTGAAGATGTAATACAATACACGAATTCTCGAAATAATTCAGTGTGATAACATCCAGTTTATTTTCAGTAAGTCTGTTCATTACTTTATAAATTGTTATTATTTCCTTCAATTTAATTATATTCCAGCACCGTTAATTCTAATTACATTGTGGAAGATGCCGCGTGTTAATGCGACACGTGAGGGGTTAGGAAAGGGCTCAATAGATCAGCTGGGTTGTAATTGCCATATGGAAATATTGTAGTTGTCGGCTTTAATGGTTCTCTTTAATGTGTGTTCATCATTCTCAGAAAGAAGAATTACGGGCGATATGGAACAGCGTGTAACGATAAGAAACAAAGTCATTGGGACGGTAAAATACATAAATTCGGACCGGACAATATCAAAATATGCTAAGATGATAATCCATAACAGTATTTTAGTACCAACTTTGAAATATGGGAGTAAAACGTAAATGAAGAAAAATACTGAAAAGAATCGAATTAATGGTGCAGAAATGCGCGTGCACTTAGAAAATACATGAAGTGACAATGTATGACAGAATACGGAATGAGGTATTAGGGATGAATGTGAACTTAAGGCGTTGTGTTGAGTAAGATGAAGAAAAGCTCTCTGAGATGGTTTGAGCACGTTGAATGAATGATTGAAAAATTACTAACGAAACAAATATTCAGTGCTTTGTGAGTGAAATGTGTGAAAACGAAGACAAAGGTTAGTATTGATCAAGTGAGTGATATTTTGAAACAAGACTTATGTTAAACGTCCGAGAAATCGTAGAAGTTGTAAGGATTAAGACGGGAAAAATATGTGTGTCGCGATAGGGAAGTCTGGCGCTCTTTCCTCTTTGCCTATCCCAACAGGCAGACAGCGAGATGATGTGTATGTGTGGAATATCTGTTTTTTATTAATATTTATTTCATACACATTTTGACTATATCTTGGATATTTTTCTGTATTTACATTTAGTTTGCCTTCAACTCGGCAGACCTTTATTGATGGAAATATTTCTCTCTTGGAAAAAAAGGTATATATTTTTCCACCATAAGGCGAAGTGTTGGCAACTGGTCCTGTAAGTGAAATGAAATATGAAGTTCCATCAATTCCATCTCAGAATAATAAATAATACAACCGTTCCAGTTGGGTCATGGCCCCTGTGATGGGAGAAGGGGTGCGCCCCTCTTGTGTTCAATCGATTCTTAACGCATTGACTTCGGTGTTCAATATTAAACGTTTCTCATACATTGTATTGGTATCTGATTCAATGACCTATCAACGGTGTAAGATTTCATATAACTTGGTTCCTCTGTAAGTGCGGAAGGCGGTTATTTAAAATAAATATAGAGGTGAATACAAATTGCAAAAAAATACCTCGATTCGATTATTAAAAAAATGGAAAAATCGGGATATTTTCAATCGTATTAAACAAAGTCCAAACTCGGTGTTTTCTTATATTTTTGTACGGCACTGAAACATGCACCGTTTCATTTCGCATGAGCACGTGCAAGAATCAATTCTTTTGAGATTTTGTGTTGGTGTCGGATACTGAGTATACCATGGACCGCCAGAAGATCGAACGTCTCTATTCTCTAGGAGTCTTCTTCTGAGTTTGGTTCTCATACGCAATGTGTCTCCCCCAACCAGGTCAAAGCGTCCGGTGTTCGTACGCCAGTGCACGCCTCCAGAAAAGGTAATGCACACTTCCAGAAAAGCTAATGTACACCTCCAAAAAATGCATATAATGGACAACTTTGAACGGTGTGGGACCATGGTTTGAATCTACCCGCATTCTCAATTCTGCTAGGCCCAACTTGTGCATATCAAATCAACCGAGTCGGATGAAGTCCAGACGTCTTCTAGAAAAATAGGCCCAACTTGTGCATATTTTTCTAGAAGACGTCTGGACTTCATCCGACCACTCAGACTTTTCGGCCAGAGCGTTCCGTGGTGCGACGAGGTGAAATACCTCGGCGTCACTCTAGACGCGAAGCTGTCCTGGAAAAAGCACACCACCAACATCACCGGGAGGGCGTACGGCACTCTGAAAGCCCTCACACCACTCTTGGGCAGACACAGTAAGATGTCCCCTCGTATCAAGTTAAACTTGTACAAGGCCATCATACGTCCTCAGATGACGTACGCCATCCCGGTCTGGGGCCATGCGGCCGAAACCCATATGCGCAAACTCCAGGTGTTGCAAAACAAGGCAATGCGCATCATTACGGATGCGCCCTACTTTGTCAGCAACAAACGGCTTCACGAAGACCTAGATCTCCCCACCATCCGAGAATACGCGATCTCTCTGGCCGAGAGGTTCTACAGCTCTCTCTCGACTCACCCGAACCCCCTAATCAGCTCACTCACGGACTACGACGTGAACGCTAATCTAATCCACCCCAGGCCCAAACAAATGCTTCGAACGACCCCCCGACCCCCTATTCGGAACGGTAGGCGCCGAATAGTGTCCAGTGCACATACCCGCGCTTCATAAGGTATCTATCTTACCTCCTTATTTATATATGTACACTATTTTAAAGTCACAGCGTTATCCCCCACCCCCGTCTTCGTAATATATTTATAATTATTGAAATATCTATGTCTATGTATACATCACTATCATTTCTTTCTTTGTATTCATATTTATCAACGCTCGTGACATATAAAAATATAAGTATATTATTATGTAACCTATATGTATCTATAACCTTAATGTATGTACCAAACTCTATCCCTCTCCTCTCTATACAAAATTTTTTCCAACACCACCACCAAACAACCCAAATTTAATTTCCCAAAGTCCGTTCATACAAAACCGATGAAGGAGTAAGGTGTCCGACAATCGGACCGACACTCCGAGAAAATCATTAACTTGGAGATCAAATCAACATCTGAAGAACGCCTTAACACAGCCAATACCCGAAGAAAACAGTGCATATTTTATTCAACTCCAAGTCAAAAATATTTTGCCCAGTGAGCATAATAAAACCTATGCTTCGCCGGACCAAATAAGTGGATTATTGATGCTAAACCAACCGCGATACTGGATTCCACGAAGAGGGGAAATTCGTTAGTCATCTTTATTGTTCATATGCAGCAGCGGAACTTGTTGAGAAAGCGTCTTTATTGATATCACATCTCGTTCGGGGATAATCTTGATCTCTATCAACTAAAGTTTACCAATCGATGATATTGAGGTCGTATTATTATATGTTAACGCGATGGTATTAGTACATGTTAACGCGATGGTATTAGTACATGTTAACGCGATGGTATTAATACGTGTTAACGCGGCGGTATTTGTACAGGTGGGAGATCTTCCTCTATCTCTCCGACCTTAAGTTTTACCGGTTGCCAGAAGCCACACTATTTATCCATGTAATATGGCCAAATAATTAGAGAATCTATCTAATATAAACACTTGATAGTCGTTCAGGAATATTCTTAAATGATAATCACATTTGTGGACCTCGCAGTCTAGGGGTTTCTGAGTATTTAGTTTAAATTAAAGTTTACCTTTACTTTAAATGGAAATTGAAATTTTCTTGTAAGCTTAAAGTTTAGATTTACTTTTAATGGAAGGTGACTTTGGGTTCTTTAGTTACTACATCGTGTACATGAAAAAAAATGGGATTTTTTAACTATCGTTTTTTAGGTAGAGGAAGCTAATGAAATTTACTGTCGCTGTGTTCTTTATCAACGTATTGTACAATATTTAAATTAATCTAAATGAAACTAGTGTCTAATTCTGTTTTTATTAAGAATATGGACCAGTTTTTAAATGTTTCACAGGTCGGAATTTCTATGGTAACTGAAAATTACTTTTTGGGAGAAAATTACCAATAGACAAGAGAGAGTGGAATAGAGATCTTGCAGTTGTATCTGTTTGATAGTTATTTCCTGTGAATTTACTTTCAATATATTGTAGTATTGAAAATAGTATCTGCGTTTGTAGGGTATACTTTTCAAGTATCTTAATATCCCAGAGGAACGATTCTACCAATTCAAAGATTTTCCTTCCGATGAATATACCCGTTTTAGACTTTTTTTAAATATCTACGTCTCGTAGATTTTCTCAAATGTTTTTTGCAGGTTTTAAACATTTTACACGTAGTCAATTCAATTAAGCCATTTTTTTTGTTTTTGCTTTAATTTCTAGTGGCGAAAGCTTGTGCAAATGATTATTTTGTCCCACTCATAATTCTAGACTTTGAAATAAAGTCTGGTTTTAATTTCCGGCTTCAGCTGAACACTTCGCTATCTCATGAATTCTTAACACTTTTTAATCTGTTTTTTTTTGAGCGACAAAGAAATATTTCCCCTACAATGCAGCAACCCTTATTTCAACTTGTCGAGGTGTCAACAGCGAAAAAGGTCGTTTATTTTCTTGAACGTCATAAAAAGACCGTTTGTGAAAAATGAGTGTATATAGGAATGCCTGACCTCTGTGACCTAGTGGGTACGACCGACGCTTGTATTCATCCGCGAGTTTGTTTCCCGATGGTACCCAAACAAGAGTTTCTCATTTTTGTTTTCTCGCATAGAACTTTTTTGATGGTTGAAAATACATTTTATATAACAATGATCTCGTCAGGTTTTATTATAAACAATGGGATGCGTAAAATTGATAACTCGATTGATTATAAATATCGGTGTCGTTTTTTTATTGAATGTTATAATTTAGTTTTAATCCATAAATTGTAAATAATTTTTAGTGTATAATTTTGTCAAATGAAATATTAAGTACGGTTTTATGATTATTCTTGGAGCAAAGTAATCATGTCACTCATTCTATGCAATATTACTACCATTTCATATGTTGTTTATAGTTAAGGCATTAACGTTGTGGAGGTTTAAAGACATTGTTATTTATTTTTATCAAACACTGTTTATTCCACTTTTTTGTGACGGTATAACCCTACCGGTTTCAAGGCTTTCACCTCATCTTCAGGGGAGCGCAAACAAGACTAAATGCTGTTCAAACTGGTACCGATATACACGCTTCAACGATTGGAGGCTGAGGGAGGCATGGGACAATTTCGGCCAAGAGCGGAGAGATTTTTGGATAATAACTGCTCAACAGATGTTCGGATCGGTGTACTGACTTAGAAATTTCTAGGGCCTGTAATCTGTCCAATTTATTTCCGTTACTACTGATATGTAAGAATTTGGCATCATCGATAGAAAAAGTATGGTTTTCACGGTGACAATGATTAGCCATTTCAGAATAAATTAGAGGATTTGTTAAGGCGGATTTGTGTTCACGAAATCTCTTTTCAAAAGATCTTTCTGTCTTTCCTATATAGAAATTATCACAGTCAGCACATAACAGTTTATACACACCACTGTTGCTAAGTAGTGGGGTGTAACAACTTTTATGTGCTGACTGATAATTTCTATAATTTCAAAAAAGTGTTTAAATAGTGTTTGATAAAAATAAATTACAACTACCGTTTCAATAAATTATAACGTATTATTTTATACTTCCACTGTATACAGTACAATCTGGCGGCTTTATTGTCGTGTGGCAATCGCTTCCTAGGAATCAGAAACATGTGAAGGAGACCTTAAGTGAAAACCAGACTAAACCCACTTTAAATATCTAGATACTGAAAGGAATCGAACCCGCAACCTCTGAGCTGGAAGACCACAGCCACGATTCGTTAATCTCAGACTTTGTTTAGGGGTTTATTATAGTGTAGCACTTAACATGCATTTTATAAGACCACATAAAGTGTTTTAATGCCAAATCACAAAAAAAAAAAAAAAAAACGAGCGGCAAATATCTGAAACACTTGACAGGTTTTTATTTTCTGCTGTAAAATGTTACAATTCATGATTTTTCGGTAACTGTGTATATTTTATGTCCAATATTGAGGAAATATTGCTAAAATAAATTTTGCCAATTTGTACATATCTTGCTAGCGTTGACAGCTGAGAAACTTGGGAACGCTTTACTTTGACAAATTCTTTTTGATTTGTGATAAATTATGTTATTAAATTTTATTCACCAATTTCCTCTTTCTTTCAGCGTGAATCTACCTACCTACCATTTTGAAACAGCTATCCAAAGATTTTTTTTTAGTTCAATAATGTACACTCTAATGACGTGATGTAGTGCTTTATGAAAAGTCTTTATTGATTTAGAAAATATGAAAATCTACATTTCGAGCTCTGAATTATATTTTTTAATTTTATTTTGACTTTTTTCTCATAAATTAACCTGCGGTTATCGTGTTGTGTTTTTTATATTAAGTAAAAGTTTTAAAAAACTACATCAGCATCTAAACAGTTGGTGATTCAATATTTACATAAATATTTTTTTTCAATATAACCTAGTTGTATAGTTTATTTTTTTATGTTTCACACAAGTAAAAGAAAATAATTTTAAAAGACTGAAGGAAACCGAATAAATTTTGTAGAAATGCGTGCTATAAGAAGAATACATAGGGTGACAATAGGCAATATATTAGAAAATAAAGTGATAAGGGCCGAATGTGAACTAAGACGATGTGTCGAGTACATTAATAAGAGCACTGAGATATTTTGAGCATATAGAACGAATGAATGAAGAAATATTAACAACACAAAATATTTTTGGCAAATCGAATGGATGGCGTAATAGAGCTGTCGTGGTAGTTGGATCAAACGAATGATATTTTAGAAGACGTGAACTTTGAATAAATCGTATGAGTCATATGAAAAAGTTTATGGATGTAGACGAGAAGAAGGGTTTGTTTCTAGATAAGATAATCTAGCGCTCTGTCCTCTCTATCTACCCCGACAAGGAAATAGCGTGATGGTATGCATGTGTGAACAGTAGTAAATAGTATTCACTCTAGGATACGTTACACGTAAATACGAATTTGTACCACAGCAATTCTCTAATCGCTGCCTTGGAGGCTTACGAGAGTAAGACCTTTCCGTAAAAAGCACAGATTTCCAAAGTATCATCTATTGTCTGACTAGTCCACGTACAGTATTAGCAGGGAGAACCAAAGTATGAGTCAATATGATGAAATGCAAATAGCCTGAGTATACATGAACGTGTGTATTAAAGCAATTAATAAAATAATTAGTTGGAAGAATTGTTATCTAATTATAAGTTAGTTTGCAGGTGTTAACTATTTTTAATAAATTAAATATTAAGATTAAGTTAGCTTATAGTTATAATATAGAAATTAGATTAGTTCTTAAGTTATAAATTTGTATGTACGAGGTTCATCTAGAAAGTAAGGTTACAAGGGCTCCTGAGGCCGGAGGAAATTTTTCTTTCGAAGTTCGCGCACCTGGCGTATAGGGGGGATCCTAACGGTCAGTTTGTTTGGTCCCGCGTGTTTGTCGACCATTTGTTCAGTCACAGTAAATTCTTCCGATGGAGAGGTCGTCGCGCGCTCCCGCCACCTCCCGTCCATGCGAGATCCGCGCGGTCATCCGTTTTTTGACTTTGCAGAACAATACCGCCGCGAATATCCATCGGAAGCTCGTGGAAGTTTATGGTAGGGATGTGATGAGTCGACAACATGTCACGAAGTGAGTTAGGTTGTTCATAGAAGGCCGTACTGATACGACGAGGCAAGGCAGTGATTTCTGACGAACTTGTGCAAAATATTGAAGAACAAGTGCGAAATGACCGCCGCGTGACGACCTTCACGAAGAATTTCCTGACATTTTTCGAAGTTTCCTTGGTGATATTGTGTCGGAAAAACTTTATTACAAGAAGTTGTGTGCGAGATGGGTGCCCAGAATGCTCACACCGGAGCACCGTCAAAATCGCGTGACCGCCACGCGTGAATTTTTTGATCGTTTTGCACAGGAGGGAGAAGCTTTTCTGGACTCTATCGTGACGGGGGATGAGACGTGGGTGTCAGTACATCCCAACAATTTTCCAATGATCAGGAGATCGAGGAAGTGGCTGAAAGAGCTGGCGGCGGAGGTCTATGATACTGGCATACAAAAGCTGGTGCCCTGACTACAGAAATGTCTCGATCTCGACGGCGATTACGTTGAAAAATAGTTTAATATATTTGTGAAGTATCCTGTGAATTTCAATTAAATACAAGCATTTTTCGATCCTACATAAATGTTGTAACCTTACTTTCTAGATGACCCTCGTACATAGGTGTAGCCTTTGGCAAATGTTTCTACTGTCAATTATTTTACTAACAAAAAAACGTTAATATGAATAATAAAAGTCGTATATTTTTTTTTATAATGACTCGACACATTGTTGTTTAATCCCATGTTAAAAAATATACAGCTGTCAGCTGATCGAAATATATCATGAAACCAACTGGATAACGCTTTTTGGTAATTATCAGGACACGATTCGGGTCGATATCCCGTTTTGTTAAATCGATATCTCAAACCGGTTCTGAATGGCGCCTCGAAGTAGTCCAAGTCAAGCAACAGTGAGATATCTGCTAGCTATTGTGCCTTATAACTTGGATATTTTTAATTGATGCTTCAACATTCACAGTGGCTCGTGTCTGAAATGCATTAACCTTTATAATTATTGGACTCTCCTGAACTATGGACACTTCGAGATTGTTTAATTTATGCAGTCACGATTTGCCATTCGCTTTGCCACAATATGACAGGGCTCATATGTCGAAGATTTGAATAGTTTAGTTTTTAACCCTTTGCATGATTATGATCACGTACTGTTGGTACCACATGGTTTAAGGTCACGTTCTATTTTCAGTAATAAATCATTGCAAAACTAAGACAAACATTCATCGTTACTTATTTAAATGAAGACTTCTGTTGGCAACTTGGTTAGACGCTAGACTTCAACCTAGGGTTTTGGGTTCGATTTTTGACGGTGCTTGAAAAAAAAAATTGACCCCACTCTATAAAAATACCCACATGTCCAAGATGTGTGCGAGTGTTGTCTCTTCATAATGATTATACACACAAGTGCGATTACAAACAAAAAAATCATGCCTACTCCAATGATTGTAAACCTAAAGGATCGATCAATAGGACTGAAGACAATATTGTCTCCCGACCACGCTCTTTAATATGTCAGAATCAATAGTTCGGATTAATTGAAAGAGTTACTATACGAATGATTGAATGAATGAAAAAAAATAATGTTCAACTTCTTTTTACATTTTTTCCTTTCAAATTGAAAAAATACCCTTTCGACACTGGCTGCAAGAATTAGGTAGATTTCGTCTTTGTGTAAAAGAAAGAATATTTCCCGTTTTACGGTACTTCATAGGTAAAATGAATTAAAAAAAAATTATGTTCAACTTCTTTTTACATTTTTTCTTTTCAAATTGAAAAAATACCCTTTCGACACTGGCTGCAAGAATTAGGTAGATTTCGTCTTTGTGTAAAAGAAAGAATATTTCCCGTTTTACGGTGCTCCATAGGTAAAATGAATTAAAAAAAATTTATGTTCAACTTCTTTTTACATTTTTTCTTTTCAAATTGAAAAAATACCCTTTCGACACTGGCTGCAAGAATTAGGTAGATTTCGTCTTTGTGTAAAAGAAAGAATATTTCCCGTTTTACGGTACTCCATAGGTAAAATGAATTAAAAAAAATTTATGTTCAACTTCTTTTTACATTTTTTCTTTTCAAATTGAAAAAATACCCTTTCGACACTGGCTGCAAGAATTAGGTAGATTTCGTCTTTGTGTAAAATAAAGAATATTTCCCGTTTTACGGTACTCCATAGGTAAAATGAATTAAAAAAAATTTATGTTCAACTTCTTTTTACATTTTTTCTTTTCAAATTGAAAAAATACCCTTTCGACACTGGCTGCAAGAATTAGGTAGATTTCGTCTTTGTGTAAAAGAAAGAATATTTCCCGTTTTACGGTACTCCATAGGTAAAATGAATTAAAAAAAATTTATGTTCAACTTCTTTTTACATTTTTTCTTTTCAAATTGAAAAAATACCCTTTCGACACTGGCTGCAAGAATTAGGTAGATTTCGTCTTTGTGTAAAAGAAAGAATATTTCCCGTTTTACGGTACTCCATAGGTAAAATGAATTAAAAAAAATTTATGTTCAACTTCTTTTTACATTTTTTCTTTTCAAATTGAAAAAATACCCTTTCGACACTGGCTGCAAGAATTAGGTAGATTTCGTCTTTGTGTAAAAGAAAGAATATTTCCCGTTTTACGGTACTCCATAGGTAAAATGAATTAAAAAAAATTTATGTTCAACTTCTTTTTACATTTTTTCTTTTCAAATTGAAAAAATACCCTTTCGACACTGGCTGCAAGAATTAGGTAGATTTCGTCTTTGTGTAAAAGAAAGAATATTTCCCGTTTTACGGTACTCCATAGGTAAAATGAATTAAAAAAAAATTATGTTCAACTTTTTACATTTTTTCTTTTCAAATTGAAAAAAATACCCTTTCGACACTGGCTGCAAGAATTAGGTAGATTTCGTCTTTGTGTAAAAGAAAGAATATTTCCCGTTTTACGGTACTCCATAGGTAAAATGAATTAAAAAAAATTTATGTTCAACTTCTTTTTACATTTTTTCTTTTCAAATTGAAAAAATACCCTTTCGACACTGGCTGCAAGAATTAGGTAGATTTCGTCTTTGTGTAAAAGAAAGAATATTTCCCGTTTTACGGTACTCCATAGGTAAAATGAATAAAAAAAAATTTATGTTCAACTTCTTTTTACATTTTTTCTTTTCAAATTGAAAAAATACCCTTTCGACACTGGCTGCAAGAATTAGGTAGATTTCGTCTTTGTGTAAAAGAAAGAATATTTCCCGTTTTACGGTACTCCATAGGTAAAATGAATTAAAAAAAATTTATGTTCAACTTCTTTTTACATTTTTTCTTTTCAAATTGAAAAAATACTGTTTCGACACTGGCTGCAAGAATTAGGTAGATTTCGTCTTTGTGTAAAAGAAAGAATATTTCCCGTTTTACGGTACTCCATAGGTAAAATGAATTAAAAAAAATTTATGTTCAACTTCTTTTTACATTTTTTCTTTTCAAATTGAAAAAATACCCTTTCGACACTGGCTGCAAGAATTAGGTAGATTTCGTCTTTGTGTAAAAGAAAGAATATTTCCCGTTTTACGGTACTCCATAGGTAAAATGAATTAAAAAAAATTTATGTTCAACTTCTTTTTACATTTTTTCTTTTCAAATTGAAAAAATACCCTTTCGACACTGGCTGCAAGAATTAGGTAGATTTCGTCTTTGTGTAAAAGAAAGAATATATCCCGTTTTACGGTACTCCATAGGTAAAATGAATTAAAAAAAAATTATGTTCAACTTCTTTTTACATTTTTTCTTTTCAAATTGAAAAAATACCCTTTCGACACTGGCTGCAAGAATTAGGTAGATTTCGTCTTTGTGTAAAAGAAAGAATATTTCCCGTTTTACGGTACTCCATAGGTAAAATGAATTAAAAAAAATTTATGATTAACTTCTTTTTACATTTTTTCTTTTCAAATTGAAAAAATACCCTTTCGACACTGGCTGCAAGAATTAGGTAGATTTCGTCTTTGTGTAAAAGAAAGAATATATCCCGTTTTACGGTACTCCATAGGTAAAATGAATTAAAATAATTTATGTTCAACTTCTTTTTACATTTTTTCTTTTCAAATTGAAAAAATACCCTTTCGACACTGGCTGCAAGAATTAGGTAGATTTCGTCTTTGTGTAAAAGAAAGAATATTTCCCGTTTTACGGTACTCCATAGGTAAAATGAATTAAAAAAAATTTATGTTCAACTTCTTTTTACATTTTTTCTTTTCAAATTGAAAAAATACCCTTTCGACACTGGCTGCAAGAATTAGGTAGATTTCGTCTTTGTGTAAAAGAAAGAATATATCCCGTTTTACGGTACTCCATAGGTAAAATGAATTAAAAAAAATTTATGTTCAACTTCTTTTTACATTTTTTCTTTTCAAATTGAAAAAATACCCTTTCGACACTGGCTGCAAGAATTAGGTAGATTTCGTCTTTGTGTAAAAGAAAGAATATTTCCCGTTTTACGGTACTCCATAGGTAAAATGAATTAAAAAAAAATTATGTTCAACTTCTTTTTACATTTTTTCTTTTCAAATTGAAAAAATACCCTTTCGACACTGGCTGCAATAATTAGGTAGATTTCGTCTTTGTGTAAAAGAAAGAATATTTCCCGTTTTACGGTGCTCCATAGGTAAAATGAATTAAAAAAAATTTATGTTCAACTTCTTTTTACATTTTTTCTTTTCAAATTGAAAAAATACCCTTTCGACACTGGCTGCAAGAATTAGGTAGATTTCGTCTTTGTGTAAAAGAAAGAATATTTCCCGTTTTACGGTACTCCATAGGTAAAATGAATTAAAAAAAATTTATGTTCAACTTCTTTTTACATTTTTTCTTTTCAAATTGAAAAAATACCCTTTCGACACTGGCTGCAAGAATTAGGTAGATTTCGTCTTTGTGTAAAAGAAAGAATATTTCCCGTTTTACGGTACTCCATAGGTAAAATGAATAAAAAAAAATTTATGTTCAACTTCTTTTTACATTTTTTCTTTTCAAATTGAAAAAATACCCTTTCGACACTGGCTGCAAGAATTAGGTAGATTTCGTCTTTGTGTAAAAGAAAGAATATTTCCCGTTTTACGGTACTCCATAGGTAAAATGAATTAAAAAAAATTTATGTTCAACTTCTTTTTACATTTTTTCTTTTCAAATTGAAAAAATACTGTTTCGACACTGGCTGCAAGAATTAGGTAGATTTCGTCTTTGTGTAAAAGAAAGAATATTTCCCGTTTTACGGTACTCCATAGGTAAAATGAATTAAAAAAAATTTATGTTCAACTTCTTTTTACATTTTTTCTTTTCAAATTGAAAAAATACCCTTTCGACACTGGCTGCAAGAATTAGGTAGATTTCGTCTTTGTGTAAAAGAAAGAATATTTCCCGTTTTACGGTACTCCATAGGTAAAATGAATTAAAAAAAATTTATGTTCAACTTCTTTTTACATTTTTTCTTTTCAAATTGAAAAAATACCCTTTCGACACTGGCTGCAAGAATTAGGTAGATTTCGTCTTTGTGTAAAAGAAAGAATATATCCCGTTTTACGGTACTCCATAGGTAAAATGAATTAAAAAAAAATTATGTTCAACTTCTTTTTACATTTTTTCTTTTCAAATTGAAAAAATACCCTTTCGACACTGGCTGCAAGAATTAGGTAGATTTCGTCTTTGTGTAAAAGAAAGAATATTTCCCGTTTTACGGTACTCCATAGGTAAAATGAATTAAAAAAAATTTATGATTAACTTCTTTTTACATTTTTTCTTTTCAAATTGAAAAAATACCCTTTCGACACTGGCTGCAAGAATTAGGTAGATTTCGTCTTTGTGTAAAAGAAAGAATATATCCCGTTTTACGGTACTCCATAGGTAAAATGAATTAAAATAATTTATGTTCAACTTCTTTTTACATTTTTTCTTTTCAAATTGAAAAAATACCCTTTCGACACTGGCTGCAAGAATTAGGTAGATTTCGTCTTTGTGTAAAAGAAAGAATATTTCCCGTTTTACGGTACTCCATAGGTAAAATGAATTAAAAAAAATTTATGTTCAACTTCTTTTTACATTTTTTCTTTTCAAATTGAAAAAATACCCTTTCGACACTGGCTGCAAGAATTAGGTAGATTTCGTCTTTGTGTAAAAGAAAGAATATATCCCGTTTTACGGTACTCCATAGGTAAAATGAATTAAAAAAAATTTATGTTCAACTTCTTTTTACATTTTTTCTTTTCAAATTGAAAAAATACCCTTTCGACACTGGCTGCAAGAATTAGGTAGATTTCGTCTTTGTGTAAAAGAAAGAATATTTCCCGTTTTACGGTACTCCATAGGTAAAATGAATTAAAAAAAAATTATGTTCAACTTCTTTTTACATTTTTTCTTTTCAAATTGAAAAAATACCCTTTCGACACTGGCTGCAATAATTAGGTAGATTTCGTCTTTGTGTAAAAGAAAGAATATTTCCCGTTTTACGGTGCTCCATAGGTAAAATGAATTAAAAAAAATTTATGTTCAACTTCTTTTTACATTTTTTCTTTTCAAATTGAAAAAATACCCTTTCGACACTGGCTGCAAGAATTAGGTAGATTTCGTCTTTGTGTAAAAGAAAGAATATTTCCCGTTTTACGGTACTCCATAGGTAAAATGAATTAAAAAAAATTTATGTTCAACTTCTTTTTACATTTTTTCTTTTCAAATTGAAAAAATACCCTTTCGACACTGGCTGCAAGAATTAGGTAGATTTCGTCTTTGTGTAAAAGAAAGAATATTTCCCGTTTTACGGTACTCCATAGGTAAAATGAATTAAAAAAAAATTATGTTCAACTTTTTACATTTTTTCTTTTCAAATTGAAAAAAATACCCTTTCGACACTGGCTGCAAGAATTAGGTAGATTTCGTCTTTGTGTAAAAGAAAGAATATTTCCCGTTTTACGGTACTCCATAGGTAAAATGAATTAAAAAAAATTTATGTTCAACTTCTTTTTACATTTTTTCTTTTCAAATTGAAAAAATACCCTTTCGACACTGGCTGCAAGAATTAGGTAGATTTCGTCTTTGTGTAAAAGAAAGAATATTTCCCGTTTTACGGTACTCCATAGGTAAAATGAATTAAAAAAAAATTATGTTCAACTTTTTACATTTTTTCTTTTCAAATTGAAAAAATACCCTTTCGACACTGGCTGCAAGAATTAGGTAGATTTCGTCTTTGTGTAAAAGAAAGAATATTTCCCGTTTTACGGTACTCCATAGGTAAAATGAATTAAAAAAAATTTATGTTCAACTTCTTTTTACATTTTTTCTTTTCAAATTGAAAAAATACCCTTTCGACACTGGCTGCAAGAATTAGGTAGATTTCGTCTTTGTGTAAAAGAAAGAATATATCCCGTTTTACGGTACTCCATAGGTAAAATGAATTTAAAAAAATTTATGTTCAACTTCTTTTTACATTTTTTCTTTTCAAATTGAAAAAATACCCTTTCGACACTGGCTGCAAGAATTAGGTAGATTTCGTCTTTGTGTAAAAGAAAGAATATATCCCGTTTTACGGTACTCCATAGGTAAAATGAATTAAAAAAAATTTATGTTCAACTTCTTTTTACATTTTTTCTTTTCAAATTGAAAAAATACCCTTTCGACACTGGCTGCAAGAATTAGGTAGATTTCGTCTTTGTGTAAAAGAAAGAATATTTCCCGTTTTACGGTACTCCATAGGTAAAATGAATTAAAAAAAAATTATGTTCAACTTCTTTTTACATTTTTTCTTTTCAAATTGAAAAAATACCCTTTCGACACTGGCTGCAATAATTAGGTAGATTTCGTCTTTGTGTAAAAGAAAGAATATTTCCCGTTTTACGGTGCTCCATAGGTAAAATGAATTAAAAAAAATTTATGTTCAACTTCTTTTTACATTTTTTCTTTTCAAATTGAAAAAATACCCTTTCGACACTGGCTGCAAGAATTAGGTAGATTTCGTCTTTGTGTAAAAGAAAGAATATTTCCCGTTTTACGGTACTCCATAGGTAAAATGAATTAAAAAAAATTTATGTTCAACTTCTTTTTACATTTTTTCTTTTCAAATTGAAAAAATACCCTTTCGACACTGGCTGCAAGAATTAGGTAGATTTCGTCTTTGTGTAAAAGAAAGAATATTTCCCGTTTTACGGTACTCCATAGGTAAAATGAATTAAAAAAAAATTATGTTCAACTTTTTACATTTTTTCTTTTCAAATTGAAAAAAATACCCTTTCGACACTGGCTGCAAGAATTAGGTAGATTTCGTCTTTGTGTAAAAGAAAGAATATTTCCCGTTTTACGGTACTCCATAGGTAAAATGAATTAAAAAAAATTTATGTTCAACTTCTTTTTACATTTTTTCTTTTCAAATTAAAAAAATTCCCTTTCGACACTGGCTGCAAGAATTAGGTAGATTTCGTCTTTGTGTAAAAGAAAGAATATTTCCCGTTTTATGGTACTCCATAGGTACTCTACCATTTCTTTCGAACAAATTGCTTCTTTCTTTTGGAATCATTTTATTATATGCCAGTTATATCAATATATAAACTTTTTAACAAAATGTCGTTTGGGATTCATGATCGTCCTGACCATGATCGAAGAAAGTGCGAGATACTGTGCAGCAGGTACTTGTGAAAGTGCGAAATACTTTATATCGAAATATACCTAAAAAAAACATTTAATTCCACTTGTACATAGAACTTAATACTACAAAGGGTTAGTTCATTTCCATGACCCTTGAAAGAAGTACTTGTTTTTTTTAATTTTATAAATTTCGTAACGTATAATGAACACCACTTATTTTCTTAACCGCTGCTTATTATATCATTTGATTGACGTTATTTGGTAACGAAGTGTATATTTATGAATAATTTTACCTGTAAATGAACATGAACTTAAGTCTGATGTGTTGAGTAAAATGAAGAAGAGTACTCTTAGATGGTTTGGGTGCGTAGAACAAATGAATGAAGAATGACTAACAAAAACAAATGTACAGTGCAAATGTGAGTTAAATACGTGGTAGAGGAAAACCAAGGAAGTATAGTTAAATTGAGTGAATGATATTTTGCAATTAGGAAATGGAAAAAGACAGAGAAATCGTAGAAGTTGTATGAGAAGGTGAATGTATGGATGTCGAAGAGACGATAGTTGTGTATCGCGATAGAGATGTCGGGTGATCTCTCCCCTCCTACCCCGACAGGGAGATAGCGTAATAGTATGTATGTACACAGTCTGTCCGATGCAAAAGATGACTGACGGGAAATTAAATACAAGACATTGTTTATTTTTAGTTTACATTACCTTTTATTCAAAATACACTCATTGTGAGTCAATACAATACTGGAAACGGCTGTAAAATTTTCTGAAGCACTCCTGAAACTCATTCTTCGGAAATGCATCCAAAATCATGGTCGAAGCGTTCTGGATGTCTGAAATCGTGTCGAAGCGCTTTCCTTTCATCGCCAATTATTTTTAGTTTACATTACCTTTTATTCAAAATACAATCATTGTGAGTCAATACAATACTGGAAGCGGCTGTATTTTCTTAAGCACTCCTGAAACTCATTCTTCGGAAATGCCTCCAAAATCATGGTCGAAGCGTTCTGGATGTCTGAAATCGTGTCGAAGCGCTTTCCTTTCATCGCCGATTATTTTTAGTTTACATTACCTTTTATTCAAAATACACTCATTGTGAGTCAATACAATACTGGAAGCGGCTGTAAAATGTCCTGGAACACTCCTGAAACTCATTCTTCGGAATTGGCGACAACGCATGTGAGCGAATTTGAAATGTTTTATTATAATTGATTATGCTTTCAATTTATAGAACTCTATTTTTAGTTAGAAAACTCAAAGTGAAACGCTTTGATAGTTCGTTATGTTTTATTTTTTACTGAATGACAGCGGTTAACTGACAGATGTCACTGAGTAACAAATAAATTATGTAGGAAATATCAAAACAGTTTTTGTTATTTTCTTGATTACTTATTTATATTAATTTTATGCTTTAACGAATTAATATTTCTTGAAATAAGATGAACATTGATTGATTTTTAAATTAAAATTGAATCATCGAATTATTTAATTCAATAGTCCCAATGAGAGTCTCAGTAAAGCGAAATGTAGCCTAAAGGGTTTGAACCCATATCTCATCTGCTTGTGTGTAAACCACGGTCTCCATGAACTCCAAAAACCTACACACGTCATCCTACACCGCAAAATTGACACCTCTTCCCCATTTTTGAACATGTCTATTATGTTGAATGATTTTTGTTTTTCCTGACATAAAAATATTCATACGTAAAAAAAATCATCACATATTGAGCGATAGGAATTATCTACTGACAGCGTTCTATTTGGTGTTTACTCGTATTGTTAAGAAACTGGCCAAATTTTATTGTATTGACTGCAACTTTCATTTATTTTCTTCTGAAATTCCAACCCTGTTAAATTGCGAGTCGTGTATTATCAAACAATCACCTTGATTGCTGACAATGCACACATGATTGAGTCTGCAAATGGGTCACACAGTGTTGCCGCCGATCTGATCGGAGCAGCACTTCAATGATGCATACAAGTATGAATAGCTTGCCGCCCAGTGGATGCCGGCTATTGTGACACGGAAATTAGAGCACGCGATCTGTACCTAGCCAACTTCATTGCCTCTAACATCATTTCTATTGTGAGTCGCATTATTGCAGACGGTTGTTACAAGATGACTCGTCCTTAGGGTTTCCTCGAGGCCGTTGAATAACACTCCAACGCCCTTAAAATAAACTACAATAGCCATATATCGCCTCAAAATCGATATGGCTACTGATTCGAAGGATATGAAATACTAAGCTGTGGACCGACTCAGATTGAGGCGTCATCCTGACGGAACTTCCCTGTTTTCCTGACGGAACGTATAGGATGATGTTAAAAAATAAACTGCTTTTCAAAGAGACAGAAAGACACGTTATTTGTTCGTTTTGTTACATTTTTCTTCGTTGGATGTTACCTATTCTTTTTTTTTTCTGAAATTGGATGTTACGTGGTTGGATGTTACCTATTCTTTGTTTTGTTTTCTTGTTTTCTTCTTTTTTTTCTATTTATTCTTTAATCTAGATATGCGAGGGTGTGGGATAGAAGCCCCCTGATGGCCTTGCGGTCGGGCTCGCCCTACATTGGTGGGGTGTATCTCGGCCGGGGGAATGTTTGTGGGATAAGCCCGGACCTTTTAGCGTCTTCTCTCTTGAATGTATCTTTTTTTTGTCATCTATTTATTTTCTGTGTGTATTTTTTTTTATATATTCTTGTTCTACGTGTTCAAGGGTGTGGGCTGAAAAACATCTGGTGTCCCCGTGGCTGGGTTCGCCCTATATTGGTGGGGTGTATCTTGGCCGAGGGGATGCTATTAGATGAGCCTAGACCTTTTGATAGCTTCTATATTTAATGTATTATCTGCAATTTATGTGTTTTAGAAGTGTTATTCAAATATAATCTGTACATACTATGTTGCTATCAATAAACCTATTATTTATTTATTTTATTATTATTTTTATTTATTCATGAATAAAAACCGTTTATTATAAAATTGACAGTATTTTTTTCAATTTCGCTATATCACATATCTAATCAATCCTCGAACCATATTTGCATCTCGATTCCGTTCTAACTTACTATTATCGATCGATAGTTTCAGTGGCTTCGTCTTACCTTCTCCATAATTTTAAATAGACCCGCAAGGTTTTTTGTCTGCTTATTACAATATAAACGAGCTTCTGTTTCCTGAAATCGACATTTATTTTTCAGTCTGGCAATTTTTCACCCAGTCTTCAGTAAATAATTGTGGCGTTTTTATCGCCGAGTCCATTAATTCACGTCGACTGGCGTGGCGTAGAGCCTTCAATTGTGGGCCGCCGGCTTGTCAATGTTTCCTTATTTCTAGGTTCAACCGATATCAGGATCCCTTACTTTACTGTTAATTTGTCACTTTATTTATTTTTGCTTTTTAAACTGCTGCTTAGTAGTAGTATCCTTTAAAAATGTCACTAAGTACGATACAAAAAAGGGTTTTATTGATATACTCGTACAATAAAAAATCCTTTTAAATTTTCGAGACAAACGTTCTGAAAATTCACGTTGAAAACTATTATATTTGCCTACTCCGACAGGTAAATGGCGTTATGGTATATATGTACTCTTAGACGTCCACGGAGAATCTTTAAGTGTTTTATCGACAAATATTATACACATGTTTCATCGACAGACCTACACCTAACCAATGTATTCACCATTGGCTTGGCCTACTGAGAATAATGATTATCGTCCTTTGTTTTACTTTTCACTCAGTGAGATGAGAAACAATCAACAATGAATGGTAATCAGTGATTTCTCGGTGATGTAATGAATGTCATTGTGCGAGTTACGCAGTGTTACCGCATTGGTCATTCATCATTTTAAACAATCCTTTGATTTCATTAAATTCCATCAGCTTCCTTTTTATGAAAATTATGTTAATTAGCTTGAATGACCATTGGAATCAGTTTCTAATTTAGCTTTGTTTTTATAACATCCATTTTGATTCATACGAATATATTTTGTTTGGACTACGCTCAAATATATATTGTTTGTTGACTTTCCCAGTTCATCGCTGATCTTTTTATACGTCATCGTCGACTTTTACTGTCCATGCAGTGAGACTCTGGTACTGGTTACCAACTATTGTCAGACTTTCTTCGTCATTAGTATGCTTAAAAGAAAACGACTGTAAAAATATTCTCTTACTTTTTAAACTAGTAATGTTACTTGTTCCATTCCCGATTTCTTTTTCTTCTCGACCGACCATCCCTTTTTTATTGAGCAGTCCCTTTTTGCAGTTCCTTCTTCATTAAGTGGCGTTGCGTCCATAAAAATAAAGAAAGGATTAATATTCTAGTGTTTATCGCGCTGGATGTGGTTGTCGTCCATAATAGCATGGATGTTAAACTATGCGACCGAATTAAACTAAACTTCTTGTCTTCCATCGATTGATGATATCTCATTTAAATTGTTCATGAATTTCGTACAAATTAACAATAATTTGAATAATTTTGTTAAGTTGGAAGAGGTCGTCACGTGCTACGAGTAACAAATCTGCTATATAGTATTATATGCAAATGTGGGAAATAACCTATTATAATGGCCACATCTACTACTTTCCTATCCTTACACACAACTTCTATATATTTATTTTGTAATATTTTTAATATGTCAAATAAGAGTGGGTTTTAATCCTGAGTTAGAGCACCCTTTAGGAGAGCCTGCTCTCAAGAGAGGAAAAAGCACCAGACTTGCGACTAATATATTGCGCCTCTTCTACATCCATACACATTTTCATACAACTCCTACGATTTCTCTTCTGACTTTTTATTTGCCCTTATTTCAAAATATTCACTGAATCTAAACATACTTTCATTGTTCTTCTCTATCCCGCTATTCACCCACATTTGAATTGTACCATTGTTTTGTTAGTTTTTCTTCGTTGATTCGTTTTACATGCCCAAACCATCTCAGAAAGTTTTTTTAATCATATTTAATACATTTGCCTTTAGTTCCCATTCATCTCAATTACTTTATTCCATATTCTGCCATACATAGTCACCTTGTTTTCTTCTCAGTGCACGCATTTATTCGACTCCTCTCAGATTTTCCACGCCCACGTTTCACTTCCATGTATTAAAATTGGTATTAGAATACTGTTGTGGTCTATCAATGTAGCAGATTTGAATCCTGTCCGGTTCAAGTATATACTCGTATGTGGAAGTATATATCTGGTTGGTTGAAAGAGATTTCCGCTTGGCAATATGCCCGCCAAATTATTTTACAATGAAGCGTTAAATAGATAAATATGTTTTAGTGCCCCCATTGTTTCTTATTTTATATCGGTACACGCATTTGGATATATTTTGTAGTTCTTCCATCATCTGAGAAAATACTATCTCAATAGCAGAACTACTATCTCAATAGTTCTTCCATCATCTGAGAAAATACCATCTCAATAGCAGAACTCCTTGATTCATTTGCTCTAATCTTTCATTGTTCACCCGAATATCTCATTTACTTTCCCCATCACACTATTCTATAATAATGACTTTGGATTTACCAACATTTACCGTCAGATCTTTGTTGAAGTTACCTTCATTAATCTTTCTTTGTAAGAAATAACCGAAGAAAATAAGATTAAATATGTTTACATTGTATCCAGTATAAAGGTCATCTTATTTATAATATCTGATATTAAATTTGCCGAACCATGTAACGATATTGCATCCGGTTCAGCGAGTCGCGAGATGGACCATTGTTGGGAGATTTCGATTCTACTCGGAGAGATCTGCAATAACTTATTGAGCACGAGGTTCATTTTAGACGACACCCTTGATAATAATGTATCTTGGAATGAGATTCGTTATAAACACCTTTCAATAATAGTGTTTCTTTTAATGAAGTTCATTTTAAACACCCTCCATGAATAGCATATCTTGGAAAATATAGTTTGGATTTTATACAAGAAATCGTATTTTGTCGTTGATAAAAAAAATAAATCGTATTTTGTCGTTGATAAAATGAATGTTTTCTTCTTCTTCATATAATAAACAAGACACCTGCTTCAACGCCATAGTGAACATTTGACATTGCCAGCGAGCTGATGGATAATGGACTTATTATCCATTATCGAAATCCCAAATTTTACCTCACTAAAGCAAGTGTAAGGATTTGATTAATTCATTTTTGTGACGTCCGATGCGTCTAGATTAATTTAAAAACAACATTGATGTGATATTATTTAACGAAACAACGGTTAATTAGTCGTATTAAAATGTGTACCGCTATTTCGTGATGAAATATTATCTAAAGAGCACATCATTTTTAATTTATAAACGGTAGGTAGCTCATACCATGATAAGCGCTATTTAAAATATTCACAAGGCATGCGGTGTTTCGAATTAATTTTCCGATATATTCCATATCTCGATGGATAAATTAATAATAAAATCCCTTTATAAACTTTATATATTACTGAGCCATTTTACAGAAATACATGAGTAACATTGCCCATGTGGTCGTTATTTATTTATTACAACGTACGGTATTTATCGACCATCAAAAATAGTTACAATAGTAACACTTTTTCAAAATATTATTCACTTGCTCCAACCATACTTTTCTTGGTGTTCTTTTACCACACCTACCATTCACATTTGCACTATATATTTGTTTAGCGGGTTTCTTCATTTATGTATTCGTTCTAGATGCCCAAACCATTTCACAGTGCTCTTGTTCATCTTACTCAACACACCTGCCTTGAGTTCACATTTATCCTTAATCACTTCATTCCTTATTTTATCATAAATTATCATATGACCTTATAGCGTATGTTAAATGTTCTTATAGCGTATTCAAAATCTCAGTTTTTAGCAGCCGTTGTATCTGATGAGACGACGAAAGATATTTATTTTTTGGGAGCTTCTGTAAATGAACAACCATTAAAGTGATAACTCTTTCTAGTGTAGTGGCTGGTATGCCCGTTTAAATGGCGTGGCATTTAAACTGCCTAGGCAGTATATTAATTAAAATAATTACGTCTCTTCAAACTTGATTAAAACATAATGCCCTTATTCTTTACTTTTTAATTATGCCACTCGACTTTGTTATAACCTACATCGCGTACCCCTTTTTATCATTCTACCTTCAGGGATAGTCAACAATTCAGGGGCCTGCCAGAATTAAACTATGCTTTACAAATATTTTGTGGAGATAATCGACAAATATTTTATTGAAGTTTACCAATCAATGAAGCTTCTATTTAAATAGTACCGTTAAAAACAAACAAAATAAATGTAATTGTATAGCGCAGTTTTGTTATGTAACAACACGCCAATAACGCATAACTCCATGGTCTATTTGGTAATATACCTGTCTTTCAACCCACGAGTTACTGGTTTGATTCCCGTCGGAAAATAGGTTTTTTATATAAAATATTTCAATCTGATTGTCACTTGAAGCCTCTTGAACATCTCTCTGGTTGGTTGGAAGAGATGGCCTATTGGCAATATGTCCGCCAGATTAAACTGTTTACAACGAAAATGTCATGCAATACATATTGTTTTTCAATTTATAAAAAAAACTCACCAGCTATACAAATTATACTTAAAACTAAGATCCAATAATGAAAAGCAATTATCCTAATCACCAGATCATTGAAACAAGTTGTGCTGCTTTTGATGTTGGGTATATGATATATCTAGATTATTATGACATTAAAATGTCGTGGAATAATCAATTTCATTAGGCTTGTTAAAAAAAACTCGAATTAAGTCCACTACCTCTCTATTGCGGCTGAAAAGTGACCTAAATCACCTAAGTTTTGAAGCATAATTTGCACAATTTCTGCGACACCAGTTGTTAAACGCATTGTTGTTATGGTGTTAAACGCAATTATTTTTCATTAATACCTTCCTTTTTTCATTATATTCGTTTGAAAATTAATTTAAGCATGTCGTATTACACGATTATTAAGATTCAAACATAAAATAAAAACATTGTATGCTATTGTATTACACTTTCGTCGTATACAGTACAACCTGACATGTTTATTGCCATGTGGCAGTCAGTCAACAAACGAGAAATACTTTAAAGAGACCTTGAGTGAACCTCAGACCGAAATCGTTTTTTTCATCAATGGGACTTGAACCCTTAATCCGCAACCCTCGGGCTAGAAGACTCTTACCAACTAGGTCACGGAGATCGTCGACACATTGTGTCGAGTTCATGTATTTTTAAGCCCAAGCTGAAACAATAGAGTTAAAATGTGCAAAAAATAAAATTGAGATCCAAGCTGAGACAAATGTAGAAAGTCATGCCCCATTAATATTATAAGTTGGAGTATAAAAAGAAGAAAAAATGTTGAACCATAAATGTTGTGTTTACGAATGGGGTTGTTTCAGAATTTTCCGCAATGTACATCTACAAAGGACTGGAAGATAAGAAAAAAGTGAATTAGCCTTAGCTTAATTTAATAAACAATTCTACAGTAAATTGAATTCATCAATTTCGTAGATGGAGTACTTAATAAATCGATCGATAATTGACCAACATTTGTGACTTCTGCACATAAAGATGTCTTTCATTCCGTCTCGATCTGGCGGCAGCAATTACGGTCCACGTTAAATTAAAAGTGCTGCGTGTTGATGAGATAATTAGCGGCACGCCACAAGCGGGTCGTTCACTCCACAGTCCCATAGTACACGCTCCGAGCTCTATGCAGTCCATACTTCTTGCTGGCTACATGATTGTGCTCTTTGTTGGTCCATTCTGCAGAGTTGTGTCATGGTGCGATAACACTTCTTGCGGCTGTCGGCTCGTTGTTTAGTTGCTTTGCTGTATGGTCACAGCGGGATTGTGTTGCGCACGAATGATTTGCACTGCTTTGGTTTGGTAGACAGAATTAGCGGTGACAGAAAAAAATAAGGCGTAAGTAAGGTTCTTAAAATTTGCATTTATGATGGTTTATATTTTACAGTTTATGAAGAAATCTTACTGTAAATGGGATCAAACATTACACAGAGTAACGAGTGTTGATATATGAAAGTTAACTAAACAAGTTAATAAAACATACGGGTATACTCACGCTGAACAGTATCCAAATCTGCTAAGATTATGGTTCAATACAGTATTTTACTATTAATTTGGATATATGGGAGTGAAATGTGACTGTGAAAAAGACTGAAGGGAGCCGAATAAATGTTGCAGAACCCATGAATCGACGGTGTATGGCAAAATTAAGTGATGAATGTGAACTTAATACTTATACATACATATAACATATACTCGTACATAAGGTTGAAGAGAAGTACAATTTTAGTTGATGTGTATATGTAGAACAAATGATTAAATAAAGAAAATGGTTTGATAGTATACGAGTATATGCGTGATATATTTTGTTGCTTATCAAAAAATAAAATACTCGTATAAGGTATGCATAGAAAGAATTTCCAGTTAAATGTACACATTCGTAAAGAGCTTTTTTCCGTAATATTTCATTATTTTAGACCTGTTGAAATAACACTGAAACTTTTATGGCTAGTAATTTAATTAATTAAAATTAAAAATCTTCTACATTCTATTTTTCATTATAATCATGTCTAGCCCCTTTTGAATATGAGCCTCCCTCTTGTATATCCATAATTTGTGTGTCCTGTGCATCTCGTCTCCAATTCCTGCCCGCCACCTTTCGAATGCCATCAGACTATCTTGCCTGTAGTCGTAGTCTGTCTACACTTTGCTAGTTCTGGGCCTCCAATCATGGGCAGTTGTGGTTCATTTATCGTTGGAGTTTTAGACGACATATGTTAATCCGTCCAGTTCCACTTCAAGTAGATATTTTTTTCAATCAAATTTCATTTTTAATTAATAATTTTCCCCCTTATCCAAATATTTTTTTCAGATCCCATAATAAATAACAACTTCCACGCAGTGGTCCTTAATTAAAAAAAAATATTTCATAAGATCTTCGTTTTGATGTTGATAAATTTTGTTTCTTCGAATTTACATTTTTAGCATAGTTTTACTCTTTCGACATATTTTATTGAAAGTTTAAGATATTTTTTTATTTTCTTTTGCTCAGAAAACACCTCATTTGCTCAGCATACATCATTTGAAAATATCTCTTTTATGAGTCTTCAAAAATGCCTCTGGCATAAACTTGAGTGTACAAAATGGCCAAGTTTATTGCAAATTTATAATATTTCGGAATTCGCCTTCATTCTGACTTTTACTCCAGTAATTTGAGTTATTTCCTCCGTTACTACATTTCCTCTGAGTTCTATTTCGCGTTACTTCACGGGTTTTATTGCGACCAATGCAGCACTCCGGACATTCCCTGTTTTATGAACTCGTCCTCGGTGTGAGCAGAGGAATGTCGACTCTGCAGTCCAACTCGCGTCAAAAAGAACTACTAAAAGGCTCCATTGAGAGTATGGCGTTTTTTTTACTTTTGTTGAATTCTTTTATCAATAGTTATATACATTTTTACAGATTATGATACAATATGTGTCAAAAGACTGTATGCCCTAGTATGTCACGATCAAATAAGTGCATGCAAAATTATTTACATTGACAAACTCATTTATTTCTCATTAGTTCAATCTGATTTGTATTATGGAGTTTTTTACTGGGGATATATTTCTGATGCCTTTATTCTGCCTTATTTTATTTATTGAAACTCCACAAATTTTGCTTAGTGCATTCATCTCCACAACGTTAATCTTAATTTTATCGTTCTGTCAAATTCCAGTTTGACTCCCATACGTCAAGGCGGAACATCCAAGACTCATCAACCTGCTACAGTTGTTTTTATCTGCGTTAACACATACGTCACACACACTTTTTACCACACCTTTTTTTAATAATCATTACCTTTGATTTCGCTACATTCATTTTCAAAGGTTTTATAAGATATCTATCTCTCATTCAGCTCACTTTACATATCTCTTCAACTGCCTTATTTTTCATCAACAATAACCATATCATCAGCATACAAAAGTTACACCTCTCCCAACATATTTGAATTCGTTTAACATAAAACATGTATTTTACTTTCGTCTTCTTGCAAGTTTCTGTATGAAATATTTGCTGATTAAAATCAAAGTACTTACTAAATCTTAATGCAATGATGTCTTTATTTTTTAATGAACACATGTCTAATAAAATGAGCAGTTTTTTGACAATTATAGAAAGGCTTAAAATCTGATCTTAAGTAATCGTGAGAGTTGTCTGCAGTCGCCTTAATTACTGTCGTCTAGACTATTAACGTTAGATCTGGTTCGTTAATTGGATCATTGCATTGGATTTTTTGTCTCTGGCAATTAGTTTTTTGCTAGTACTTGTCTTACCCACCCAAATGATCCGTGTCTCGCCTATCGTATTAATGTAATCCACCTCCAAAAGAGTAATGTCTTGCAATCAGAACGCTTTTCATAAGTATTGATCTTTGGTTTAACCTTGGTTTTTGAACACATTCAGATCCGTGAGAAAAATAAATCAGACATCAACCCTTTTCACTCGTATGTCTCCTCAGAGGCACGAAACATCGATACTGGTAACAAAAAAATCACGTATATGTCAAAAGGTTTACTTTTTTATGCGTGCTTAGTGTTTTTTATACCAGAAATCTTTAAACCTCCACAATGTTAATGCCTTAACTATAAATAATATACAATAAACGTTGTTAAAGATATAAATGTACACTCGACACATACAAGCCCAGATTCACTGCCAGTGTAAAAAGATAATGATAATACGCGTCCAAATCTCGACAAAACAAGGAAAAGAAGACAAATAATGCGATATAGTTATAGAAAAAGTCCCCAAATTGTGAGAAGCACTACAAGACAAATACATATTATATATTAGAAAACAGATAATGCAATACAGTTATATAAAAATTCCCCAGATTTGAGAAACACCACAAGACAGATGAATATTATAGATTAGAAAACAGATAATGCAATACAGTAATAGAAAAAGTCCCCAAATTATGAGATACACCATAAGAGTGATGAATATTATAGATTAGAAAACAGATAATGCAATACCGTAATAGAAAAGTCCCAAAATTATGAAACACACCACAGAACAGTAAAATAAATTTGAAGACATACTACCGTGATCAAAAAGTTTTAGGACCGGCCACCGTGTGGCACTGTCAGTCACCCGATTGGAATTCTTTTTTTTTTGTTAGGCTACCACATCTATCATTGACACTTTCCTCCAAATTTCAGCGTCATAGCTTGACATTTGTAAAAGTTACGCTGTACTGAGTACATCTACCTTTGTGCGTGTTTTCGATTTTTTACAATTTTGAAAATGGCATCAACGAGTTTGCATTAAATTTTGTGTGAAAAACGGATTTAACGGTCCGCAGACCTTGGAAATGTTGGAGAAGTGTTTTTCGGTGCCACGAACGCTTCAGAAGTGGTAGTGAGTCGGTCGAGGAGGACGAACGCAGTGGCAGTCGAAAACCGATGAAAACATCGATAAAATCAAAGAAATGCCAAAAACCGCAAATTGACCATTAGAGCGCTGGCAGAGGAACGTGAACATTGAACATCGCTTATGAATCCGCTCAAGACATTTTGGTTAGTGATTTGGGCCTCAGACGTGTCGCTGCAAAACTGGTGCCGAAACACCTCAATTTCATGCAAATAAAGGACCGCGTTGAAATCGCGAAAGACATGATTTCCATGAGTTTTTGACCAAAAACAACACGACTACTATCCAGCAGCATTTGAATTCACTTGATCTGGCTGCCTGCGACTTTTTCCTCTTCAGCAGAAAAAAAACCGCTTCGCGGAATGCGTTACAGCACCCGAGAGGATGTCATGAAAAAATCGACGACGGCTCTGATGGGCATACTGAAAATTGAGTACCAGCGGTGTTTCGAGGAATGGATCAAGCGCTGGCGTAAGTGCTTTGCAGTCGATGGGGACCATATCGATTTTGATGAATAAACTTGTATTTTCGATTTTATGAATAGTCCTAAAACTTTTTGATCAAAGTAGTATAATGCGATACAGTAAGAGAAAAAGTCCCCAATAATAATAATATAACAATTTATATAGCACCGTTTAGAGAGTGAACTTCCCTTAAGGGCGCACCAACTCGGGACTGGATCCCCCTGTCATTGGCAGATTAAAAATATTATCAGAGACACCAGAAAATGGGGATTTAATGAAGCTAAAGTAAAACTGTTACACGGAATAGCAAACGTGGATAAATGTTTGTGTTAGCAACAGTATTGCAAGCTGGCGTGAGAACTACACTGGTCAGTGTTGATAGCGATACAGATATTGTTGCTCCGGTGTTGTGGGTGGCAGTGTAATTTATTCCGCGAAATGATGACCTTGGTCCGATTGGTGGCAGCCGCCGCCAGCACTGCTGAAATTTCGGCCATTTCCGGTGCTCGCCAAACCCGTGTGCTTTTTTTACGAATTTTATTAACGTTTGAGGCCGTTGGACAGTGGTGTTCATAATATTTATCACGTTTTTGGTACATTTACGTACCCAAATGCTATAATGTCTCAAAGACGATAGCCGACCAGGTACTGGTGGAAAGGTTGTGACAGTTTTTTTTTCACAAGAGAAACGTCACGTCAAAAATAATTAAGTGAACAACGAGGCACATCTGTATCCAGTAGTGATGGTCGAACACAGGGTTTATATTGTAATTGGTTAACTAAAACACTTTTTTCATTTAAGATAATGGTATGGCCCTACCTGTTTCAACGTTTTCGTCTCATCGTCAGCAGATCACAAACAAACCGACTGGAATGCCCGGGCTGGAATCGACAGACTTGACACATATAACGGTAATAAATCTGAGTGGGGGTTGTGTGTGGAGGGAGACAGGAGATTACTTCGGCAAGCAGCGGTGAAACCTTAAGAAAATATGTGTTTACTAATTATTCATCCCAATGCACTGGCTTTTTATTCCTTGATGATGAGGTGAAAACATTGAAACCGGTAGGGTCATATCAATATATTAAGTGGAAAAACACAGTGTTTTAGTAAACCAATAACAATGTCTTAAAAATTCCACAGTTGTAACGCCTTAACTATAAATATTATAGTGTTTTTATTATTTGCATTGTAACACAGATACTTTATTTGATCTCTAAATGGTACTAGATGAAAGCAAATATAATGTATAATACCTGGCGGTAAGTAATACACATCGGGCTTAAGAAAGACACTGTCGACCATAATCGGCTAGCTTCGGTTTTGTAGAGCGTCGTATCTGTCGCACGATGCGCTAACAGTCCGGTATCTACAATGACAGAAACATTTTTTTTATATTCAATTTGAGTCATTTAAGATTTTTTTTAATTGGTTACAGGTTTCCATTAAAATTACGATATTATTTTTGATGACACCTTTGGTCTAACAGTTAGCAAGCTTACTAAACAATCTAACTTTCCGGGATTGATTTTTATAATTATACGAGTATGTTAGTTGGTTTATTTATTTAGTTGAATAAATAATTATTAACTAATTTTAACCTAATTAACTACGTTTACATCCGAGAACATTTTTTTTTCGCTTCAATGGATGGATTTGTGTTATTGAAGTCAGAAAACACGTTGACTATAAACAATTCAGTATTTCCGGGCTTCTTCAATACTCTTTTACATTTCGTTTAAAAATTAACATCTTTGTTGTATACATTTTTTTGATTTTTGGGAGCCGAAAGTTGTCTCAGATTCTCGCGGGGTAATTATGAATCTCTTTACTATCAATATTGACGAACTATTCGTCGTGATCGAGTATGATTGTCAGCGATCCTGTGGATGGAAGACGCCTGTGTGTGTATTGGTTAAGTATGTGCATACTGTTGCACTTCAGCAAGGACATATCCTTGGCATATTACACCCAAAGAACCGATGGCAAGGATATTTAATTTCCATGACGATCTGTAGGTTTTATTTCCTGCAGCCTTTCGTTTGGCAGTTTTATAGAACGAATTTTTGGTTACTTGATAGCACTATAAATGTTTATGATAAGTGGCATATAAGTTAAGAAAAACATAAATTCAGGTGTAAAATGGTCTAATAGTAAACCCAGTCCGGAAGTGAAAACACCAGGAATTGAACCTTGGGCGCCTACTTGCTTGGTGTGAATGTTAACCGTTAGACCACTGGCTACATGTAAATCACATGTTCTCGTGTATACTTTGGCAATAAATTATTATTCAGTTAATTAGATTCTATTTACTGGTGATATTGAAGGTAGCTTATGGATAATATAGTTTTAGACTATTCGAAGAAATGAGTGTTTCAGATGTTTATCAGACGTATGTTCTGAGTATTTTTAAGCGCTACCACCGGCGCAATGAGACCCATCAGCATATATCACATGCATATATGACTAGAGCTATAGCTGGTTTTGATGTTATAGAATCCAGGGTCAAGAAAGTATTATCTCAAATTCCATGGTCACTTGGCGCCCAGAATATAGACTAATCTTGAAGATCAATTAAGAACGACGATTCACTCGAACGAAAGATTCGCTGGGAAGGTCGAGACATGGTTGAGAGACTTTGAAAGGAATTGAATTGGCGATATGTTGGGATAGATAAATGATGATATGTTGAGATAGATAATTGATGATATGTTGGGATAGATAATTGATGATTGTATGAAAATCGAGGTATTTGATGAATTACGAGTACTTATGTTGTTTAATAATTTAGTTTCAGTATTGATGCTGTATTTTTTTCGCATAATCTATGATTATATACATTTAAACCATTACATCTGGGAAGGGTTCAATCGATGTACCCTTGAGTTAAGCTTATGCAACCGAATATGTAACAAGCAGTTATAATAAAATGAAAACTTGATCGCGTTTTAAACTATATCAACCGCTCATTTATTATCATTTACCTTTTTTTGTTTTACAGTTTACGTGTACAAGGGTGCGGACTGTGAAACATCTGAGTTTGTTGTGGCTGGGCTCGCCCTTGGTGGGGTGTATCTCGATTAGAAAAATGTAATGAGATGAGCCCAGACCGTTGGATAGCTTCTCTCTCAAATGTATTTTCTTTCCATTGCCATTTATTTTTATTTTCAGAATACATTATGTGTTTTCATACTATGTTATTATCATCAAACATTTTATTTATTTATTTAAAACAATAAAAACATTAATGGGATAGATCATATACCCTATGCTTTTGCAATATTGCGGGAATACGCTAATGCAGTGGCCATATATTTGATTATTGTGTTGATGTTTTTGTCCAAATTTTTAATACATATTACAATTATTTTACGCTTTTCATTTTTATATTTGTGTTTCATATCAATTACTTATATTTTTTGTACTTTATAAGTTATAATTTTCACATGTTTTTTACTGTTTTTTTTTTGCTGAAATAAATTTAATATTTAATTTATAACACTATAACACGATTGTAAAAAATAGTATGTTTTTGAGACTTCACACCCTTATATCATTATCGCGATAGTGGTGCAAAATTAAAGTTATTTAGCAATGTTGGTTTAAATAATATGTGCAGACAATGGTAATGTGACGCCCTCCATAACCTAGAAAAGTAAATAAGTATGTTAGTTCCTTTAAAACTTTGCAAGTGATTTTTTTAATAACATTTTATATTACGAGGTACATGGAGAGTGAGTTGGACAATGTTAATTAAATTTTGATAGATGGAAAGGAAAGAAACAGAAATAAACTGTATGAAAAAATGTCTGATAATGGAAAAGGCAAATGAAGACATAATTTGAATGTTTAGCATTATCCTCTCCACCCTTCCCAATTGTAAATTGGAGCGATCTCATATACGCATATGTCATATTTTCTCTATCCTTTTGTGTGCATGGTTATAAATAGTGTATCTAGAGGGCTATTGCTATACATAATTGTTTCCAATCAAGCAGCTTATGTAACAAAGTAGCTAAAAATATTTATTTGAATTAAAGATAATGGTAATAACAAAATTCTAAACAATAATGGTAGAACTAACGAACAGGTATCGTAAAGGGGTAAAGGTAAGGAAAGGAAGGAAAATGATGATGGTCATATGCCCCTATCTTAAACTTTCAGAGAAAAAGACAATTTCAGGAATAAAAAGGCCTTGAGACTTAATATACGATATTTCTTAACACATGCCACTAATAACTTGTATAAAAATAAATTGTTATGTAAAAAATCAACAACTCAATATAAATCAAAATAATTTTTGTAATTAAACAATTTTCTAACACAAATAAATAATGAATTAAGACTTGATTTTAGCCTAAGATAAAATGTCAGTTAACTCAATTATCGAATAATCGATTGCAGTAATCCGCTAGAGGCTTTCCCTCAAGGAAACCTCGCAATCGTAATTAGTTAAAGGTCAAACAAAGTCTTGCCAAAACGGCTGGATCGGTAATTATTTATGGATAGTCAGAAAGGTTAACGCTAGGCTGCTTCGATTGAGAGATGCTTGGCAGTAACCTGACATCTTTCATATATGATATAAGTTAAAAGTTTGGTTAATTAAGTAATAAAGCATTATGCTTATTGTCCGGTTTCAGAAATCCATCCTCAGATAATTTCACCCATTAAAGAAAATTAAAATAGCAACATATTTATACTGATGCTTGCATCATTTCGAACCTCAACGGGTGGATTTTTGCGCATGGCTCTGAACTACGTTGGAAGACCAAGACGTCTATTAACACATTCCCAACATCATTGTTCCTGAACCTTTTTAACCGTACGATCCCTGAAAAGATTTTTAAAAATTAAGACTTCGCAAAGCAGGTGCTTTCTTCTTTTTCTTTTTCAGCCGTTCTGGATCCATTCCTGGATTTTTATTTATTTATTTATTATTTTTTCAAAACAGGCTTAGTCCAATTACTTGGAAAGATACATGACATATTAAAAAAGAAGAAAAATTACATAGAAAAAAATAAAAAATTGTATAAAATAAAAAATAATGTATATGCATACATATGAGTATATACACACAAACATATGATACACATATATTCACAGTCACTTAAGTACGTTGATTAGTGCTTTCTAACGCGCTCAATCTAAGAAGAAAATTTACTTTTGCTATTGGTAATGTGATATGAAATATGTCAATATCTGAAGCAGTCCCGTTCAGAAGAGTTAAGACCCTTCTAACAGGCATAGCGGCTGAAAGACCCGTTCTTGAGTATGTTATTGAGAACAGTTCTTGGCGGCGCAGTCTAGTGTAATTGTTAGGAACATTTAACGCTAATCTTTGTAGTAATGCTGGACAGCTCACAACTCCTCGAACGAGTTTGACAACGTATACCAGGAGACGCAGATAAATAGGCCTCCCCTTCGGTCTTCCACAACTCCCTATCTCGGGCACACTGCATCCACTTCACCCCTGCGGCCCGTCTTGTATCGTCCGACCATCTAGCCTGTGGTCTCCCCACACCTCTCCTGCCCGTTCTAGGCTGCCATTCCAGGACCTTTTTCGTCCATCGAGATTTGATTCATGCATCTTACCGATCCTCACATATGGAATCGAAACCTCTGTCCTAAGAAAGCGAATAACGCAAAAACTATTAGTGACACTGAGAGCCACGGAGAGAAGGATGCTGGGAGTTTCACTGCGAGATAGAAAGATCAACAAATGGACAAGAGAGATAATCAAAGTCACGGACGTAGTTGAGAGAGCAGCTGCCTTAAAATGGACCTGGGCAGGACATATTGCCCGATGTTCTGACTTTCGATGAACGAAAAAGTTCCTGGAATGGCAGCCACCTGCTTTCAAGCCCTCAAATTCCTTTAAAAGTATGAATTTTCCAAAATTAGTAAGGCATTGTATAACAATGACTTGGATTTTTTACTGTATTTTTTTTAAATAAATGTATTCCTGTGTTCTGTGTTATTTTCGTTTTACACGCGTAAGTTTTTTTATTTTTGCAACCCACCTGATATTTCAACGCGACTCCCTCCCCTGGGGGGTCGCTACTCACAAGTTGAAAAACAATACCTAGCAGGAATTGCGAGAACCCAGGACAACATAGCAAAATGGGAAGTATTACCTGATGGATCGACTGTGTATCTGCAAATTAGAAATAGTCCATGCGACATTTGCTGCGGTGCTTGAGAAGCCCTGTGTTTTGTATGGATGAGGATTTGATTCGTGGAACGATCAGTGCTGTCCAGGTAGCAGAATCCTGGACAGAAATACTTTAGTGCCATTAACACAATAAAAAAAGGATTTAACACTTAGCGATGCTAAATGTATTACTGTGTTATCGGGAAAACTGCAGAAGTATCTGTAGTTTGTCTTTCGCTGGCAAATTATTTAGCTAAATAAATACATATATTTTACTTATTCAAATGATGTCGGTCAAACAATCACATCGTGGATACGTTGTTGTTTAAATCTGACAGATTTTATAAAAAACTATTCGTTTGAATCTAAAAAAAAACACTAAAACATTGTCGTAGAACTAGAGGAAAGGAATTCGTTCAACGACAAGAAAGGAAACGAAGCCTTTCACGATTTTCCCTACTAAATGGTCTGATATAAATTATTTCATAATTATTAATCTAATCAATATATTCCATTTTTACGTTCAGTCAGAATCACAGGGATGCCATAAAACGCCTTCATCTAGGTCGGTCCACAGCCTGGCACTTCCACGTCCTTCGCAGCCGTGGCCGAATCAGTTACGAGGCGCTCTATCGTATGTTGTAATATTTTGTTGTAAGGGAGTTCACGGCCCTGAGAGGTTTGAAGAAAGCCTAAATACGGTTCATTCTAAACTCTTATTTGTTTCCTTTTTACAGACTACCGAAAAAAACTACCTGAAAAATATACTTTTTATTTATTTATTTTTATTTATTATTACACATGACGAGAAATATACACAATTTGCGTAAAAACAACAGGTAATTTAATTTGGACGTACAATTTTAATGGATCTGGGTTTGTTGCCTTTCATTTGTCGTATCCCCAGTAAACTAGGCTTTTGCCTGTATCTCACTGAGAATATTTAGCATGAAGAAATAAATCGATACTTCTTTCCGCTTTTTGATTACTCAAAAACCAAACCCCGTTGCACGTTCTCATCAACCTGACAAACAGTGACACTCAATTACAAATGGAAACATCATGCGAAATTAAACTCCTCACACATCATCACTCCAGAAATACCAAAAATATTCATCCCACAATATACCGCACACAATCATAAGAATAAAAATAAAAATTAAAACAAAAATATACAGAAACACAAATACAAAAATAACCAAAATTAAAACAACAAGAAGAAACCCACACTCACGAGCCCACACAAATCTTTTCCACTCGTCATTCATCCTGAAAGCCCAAGTACTCACAATCCTGTCGCAATAACAACCACGCTCCGATCGACTGTCTAAATGGTTTTCCAACCTTTACCTTTATTGAATTCGGCACGCCATTGTATGTCATGGGAGCCAAATAAGCATATTGCCTTTGGGCAAAAGAGGTTTTAACTCTAGGGATGGTGAACATTTCATTAGTTGCCATGCGTGTCATATGTCTCTGCTGAGTCTGCATCTTCCCTTCCTCTCGATGGTAGTGCCAGAGAATGGATTTGAGATGCAAATTGGCTATGTTCAGGACCTGATACTCTCTTAAAAGCTCCGCCGTGGGATACCGGGCAGGAAGTTTATTAATTATTTTCACAATCAATCATATTCTTCTCGCCCCGCGACCCGATGCTTTCAAACATAATTTTATTTTACGCCACATTACCGCGTAAATTGAGTTATTACGCGAACTCATTTGCGTTTACGCCGAATTATCCAGGTGTACTATAGTATATTCGTCTGCGCGGCATAAATTGCGCTAGTATTTTTTATCGATGCGTTTGCAGTACATGTATGCAAGTCTGACTGGCGTAGGATACACAAACGTCAACACATTTTTGTGGTGATACAATTGCAAAATGTTTGCGCGACTGAATTTAAGGTGATTGCGTGTTGCAACCTTAACGCACTTTAACGTAAACTCAATAGAGTCGCGTAATTTTCACTGGCCCATGCTATTCTGAATCTAACCTTAATTAGGTCGAACATTGTTTTTGTAATAGTAATATACTGTCTTATACTTGCACTCCGATTTTTCTCTGGCGACTGGACCAATGAAATACATGTATACTCTTATTATCACCAAGATAACTTTGTACAGAAAATAGTCTCACCGATTACTACTTCGATTTAAATAGGATTATGTTGCATTCAAAGCAAAAATCGTTGACTATCTCAAGCATAAGACGCTTGTCCAGTACATTTACTGCGAATCATTTTGATTATTTCTTATCTCGAGTTTTCTTTTATACCTTGGCTAGTTTTCTGAAAGGGATTTCCTTAGAGGCCATCTCCATCTTCACTGCTATGTAACATTATATTAGGAAGGGACTTAGTTTTGTCTCTACAATAGCGTAGGTGATGACTCGTAAGATAATGAACTATAATTTATTAAAGGACATTTCGTACCAATTTTACTTAATCATTTGTTAATTTACGGAGTCTGTCTCATGAAGATATTTAACAAGAATATAAATTTATCAAATCCAGTTTAAATTATATACTATCTTGATCAAAAAATTTTAGGACTTTATTCATAGAATCGAAAATACAAGTTTATTCATCAAAATCGATATGGTCCCCTTCAAAGTACTCCCCAACGAACAAAGTACTCGACTGCAACGCACTTACGCCAGCGCTTGATCCAATCCTCGAAACACCGCTGGTACTCGATTTTCGGTATGTCCATCAGAGCCATCTTCGATTTTTTCATGGCATCCTCTCGGGTGCTGTTTTTAAGTCGCTTGAACAGGAAAAAGTCGCAGGGAGCCAGATCAGGTGAATTCAAAGGCTGCTGGATAGTAGTCGTGTTGTTTTTGGTCAAAAACTCATGGAAATCATGTATTTCGCGATTTCAACGCGGTCCTTTTTTTGCATGAAATTGAGGTCTTTCGGCACCAGTTTTGCAGCGACACGTCTGAGGCCCAAATCACTAACCAAAATGTCTTGAGCGGATCCATAAGCGATGTTCAAGTCTTCTGTCAGCTCTCTGATGGTCAATTTGCGGTTTTCGGCCAACATTACTTTGATTTTATCGATGTTTTCATTGGTTTTCGACTGCCACTGCGTTCATCATTCTCGACCGACTCACGACCACTTCTGAAGCGTTCGTGCCACCAAAAACACTTCTCCAACATTTCCAAGGTCTGCGGACCGTTAAATCCGTTTTTCACTCAAAATTTAATGCAAACTCTTTGATGCACAGTTGATGCCATTTTCAAACTTGTAAAAAATCGAAAACACGCACAAAGGTAGATGTACTCAGTACAGCGTAACTTTTACAAATGTCAAGCTATGACGCTGAAATTTTGAGGGAAGTGTCAATGATAGATGTGGTAACCTAACAAAAAAAAAAGAATTCCAATCGGGTGACTGGCAGTGCCACACGGTGGCCGGTCCTAAAACTTTTTGATCAAGGTAGTATGAAATTCAGACTGACATTTGTATAAATGGACCTAAAATGTCTGTAATTCTGTCCAAGTTTAACCAAAACCATCAACTACTTAAAATTAATAAGTCGAGTTCAGATTACATGAATTAGTCTAGAAATGAATGTAATTTTATTATTTCAACTAGAAACTTAGCACACTCCTAAACTTAAGCATATTTTATGGAAAAAATATATATACCCAGTATGAATGAATGAATTCCCACAACCCGTGACGACTATAATATTAACACAATACAAAGTGAGAGATCATGGTACCTGACGTTGGTGCCACCAGAGATGGCTATGTAAGCCAATGTGTAATATGCATGTCCTCTAGCATAAAGAGCAAGGAGCTTTAGTACCTGCAGCTTGTCGACGTCTTTTTTCTCTATTGAGTCCCTGATAACTAGTAACAGTGCCACGCCATTTGGCTCTATCAAGTGCTGTTTTCTCCCAGTTATGCTAAACATCGTTGGTTTTAAGCGTCTTAACTGAACGTCCTTACATATCGTGCGCTGACACCGTGCCTCCTGCCCTTCGTCAGCTCGCCAAAGAGGACATTTCTTGGGAGTATGCACTCAGGCATGCTATCCACGTGGGCAGACCAACGCAGGCGTGTATCTGAATCGAATCTCGGTGTATGAAGGCATTATGAAAAATGAAAATACATAATAGTTAGTGTATTGGTGCCGTGAAACCTGGACTTAGAATAATAATAAAATTAAGGTTTATACTGTGGAGATGCGTGCTGTAAGAAATAAAAGTGTAATGTTACTGTATCAAAGGAGGAGGAAAGAAGACATTATAAATGAATGCTTTAAGTAAGACGCAGAAAGGAGCTTTAAGATGGTTTAGACATGAAGAGATAATAAAAGTCGAAAGAATGACTTCGCGAGTACTATATACTAGATAGAAGTACAAGGTGTGCGTGGAAGAGGCAGACCGAAGAAAACGTGATTGGGTCAAGAGGACCATATTTTGAATGAAGGTGCAGTGAGAAGTATTAATAATAAAGAAGACTGTGCATAACGAGATGTATGAATGTGGAAGAAGTGAAAGTTTTGTGCTTTGATATAAAAGTTTGTAGATCTGTTCTCTCAGATTTAAGACATGATGATATGTTTTTTTAATACGCAATCCATCCATACTAGGATGATTGTGCCACCAAATAAAAGTTACTGCAATTATATGAGTCAATATAATAACATTAATTTGAAAAAAATATATAATTTTAGACTATTTAAAGTTTCAACTAATCGAACTAAAAAAAAATAACAATCGATCTATAGGTGGGAAAAGTTCATCCAAAAAATAAGAAATGCAACATTCGTTGGACGCAGCAAATGCACTCGTATGTAAGGTATTTCGAAATAATTCTTAATTTCACACTATTCGAGTGATGTTATATTGAAATGCGGGTTTGAAATGATCTGTATTCAAAAAAAGGTGTCCGAAAAATGAATAACTTGAAATGTACTGGTATCATTGAGATAATGTTTACAAGTCTATTGTAGTCTACACCTCCATTGCAATACATATTTTGAGATAATGCACACCTATATTGATTAAAGTGTTATGCATCTATCAGATTTATTGCCGCCAATTAATAACCTCAACCGAATATGTTATCTTAACTGTTAAGTTTTTAGCATTTCTTGAAGTGTTGCAGTTATGTTCTGTAAACACTCGCGTGATTTATCATGACAAGCCATCAATTTGTTATTATCAACAGCCAAAAAACAGGTAATTACGTGTAGGTAATAAGAACGTTAAGAGATTTTATTATTTAAAGTGGTCCAGAAGTTGAATGTGATGAAATATTTATGTAAATGCATGGATAGCACGCTATAATTTATCAAATTTGTTTGAACAATAATTTCTTGCCAGTAAAACTATACAGGGTGGCACTGGTACTCGATGGGATATCTCATATGTTTAGACTCGTTTATATATTTTGAAGATTAGCTGAAGTAAATATAAAGACATAAATCATGGGAAAAAATAAGCGCCATTCCCTAAGAGATCTTTAATGAATATGACGTTTTGCTAAAACTTCCAAGAGTCTTTTGTGAATGAATATATTCACAGAGGTAAATGAGGAGGCTAGCATATTTTTTTATCAACACAATAACCACATGTCTCTATTGAAGTAGACGATGGGTCACATTTAATAACTCTTGGAAGTTCTTTAAAAATCTCTTGATAACGGCGCTTATTTTTTTCTCCTGATTTATATCCTTATATTTACTCCAACTGATCTTCGAAATCGGGAAACTTGCATAACATATTCACGTAAAAGAGAGGGCAGCAAATGATTTTGATCAATATCATCATTATGCTTGATTGAAGTAGACGATGATGGATCATATATGATAATATTTGGAAGTTTTTTAAAGCAATACGCTATAATCTTTAAACGTCTCTTGGGAATGGCGCTATTTTTATTTACTGATTTTGTATTTATGTTTACTTCAACTGATCTTCGAAATCTAGAAACGACCATAAATATGTTATATGATACTTCGAGAATCATCCTTTTGGTTGTGGAGTCGCAATTGAAGTTTTTTCGAAGGAAATTGAAATCTAGTCTTATTGTGAGAAGTCGTCAAGTCCTCCTTGGGTTTGCACAATGCTACTCAACAGTACAAATATACCATCGCGCTATTTTACTGTCAGGGTAGGTAGATATTACAGAACGCGAGACTGACCTATCCCGACATTGTGCCCATCTATACACCTTATAAAACTCCGACTTTTAATGTGTTATTCTTTCAAAATGTCACTCACTTGATCCAACCATACTTTCATTGGTCTTCATATACCACAACTTCCACTGACAGTTTATTTTTTTATTTTATTTATTTATTTTACACATAAGAAATATACATAATTTGCGAAAAAAACAACACGTAATTTAATTCGGACACACAATTTTAATAGATCTGGGTTTGTTGCCTTTCATTCGTCGTGTCCCCAGTAAACTAAACTTTTGCCTGCATCTCACTGAGGACATATAGCATGAAAAAATAAATCGATACTTCTTTCCGATTTTGGATTATATAAAACCCCGTTTCACATTCTCATCAACCTGACAAACAGTGACACTCAATTATATATGTATACAGCACGCGAAATCAAACTCCTCACACTTCATTACTCCAGACAGACCAAAACATTCATCCCACAATATACCGCACATAATCATAAAGCAAAAAAATATACATTTATACAAAAATATAAATATAAAACAACAAAAAACACCACACTCAAGAGCTCACACAAACCTCTTCCACAAGTCATTCCTCTTGCAAGCCCAAGCACTCAAACTCCTGTCGCAGTTGTACTATATAATTGTTTTGTTAGTATTTCTTCATTCAATTGTTCCACATTCCCAAACCATCTCGGAGTGCTCCTCTTCATCTGACTCATCACCTCAGCCTCTAGTTCACATTCATCCCTTATAACTTTATTCCGTATTCTGTCATATATTATTTCCCCATGAATTCTTATAAATGCACACATTTTTACAGAATTTATTTGACTATCCATGTTTCACTTTCAAACATCAAACTTGGTATTAAAATGGGATTGTTGACTATAATGTCAGTAGATTTTGGGACTGTCCGGTACGAATGTTTGTGTTTTAGTGCCCCACTTGTTTTTATCGCTACACGTAACTTTTCCATCTGAAAAAATACTACCCAAATTGCGGAATTCTTTAACTTGCTCCTGTCTTTCTTTTATATGACTTAGAACCTGGAGTTACTCAACAGTTCTTTGGGAGAAGTCATCATCATCTTTTAATCACCCTGTACACTATAAAGTTAGTGAATAAATTAAAGTTTATTACCAACTGACGCAGAGGCGCGCGGGCGCGGGGAGGGCGCGGCTGCCACCGTTAGTATAATTATTTTTCACTCACCCAACCGGTAATTGCCCACTTCTGAAGAAACGCACCTTGAATTTATGGGTTGAACAACAATAAATTTCGATACACTTTCACTAATGACCATTTTACGCACTTTTACGAATGTGGCTCAAACGTTTTCCGTCAAATATGCATCATTTCCGAAATCGTTTTCTCTGCTGCACATTTTTTCTGGTTCTTTTTAATGCACTTCTCGTGTCAAAGGCACTATACTTCTTGCGCCCAGAATTCTGCCACTTGGCTAGCGCGTTCCAAGAATCAATTGTTCTTCGGTGTAAGACTCTGGAATTTTTGGACACTACAGTAAGTGTCGCATGAACTGCTACTCACCACTGATACAAGGAGTCGATCCTCCACGTAACATTCCCTATTTTGGCATGATATCCTTGGTTTCTACGCTGGTATAGGTACGGGCAACGGCTGCATGAAAGGTCTACACTAAAGATAGCCACGAGATGGGAATTCGCACATAGACGCAGAGAGAGACTCAAGAAGAGCCTATATGTATATAAGAAAGTGGAGTGGAACGGCGAGACTTGAAAAATCCCCAAGTGATTGGCGAGATCGAAAGAGATGGAGGAAAAAGGTCCAAGCAGCAAACCCCGAATGGATGGGACAAGGTGAGAGAAAAGAAGAATTTTGGTTCTCCCAATTCATGCACAGCCCTGTTAAGAGATTTCAAGGTTTTCCAATGTAGTTCAGAGTCAGGTGGAAAGTCTTCTTTAAGCTAAATCGACCCGCAGGAGGCTGACGTTCCTCTCCACTCGTTCATCCAACCAATATAATAAGCCCAGATATATAATATTTGGCATAACCAAAGAACATAACAACAGGCATAACTTCATAGAACCACTAAAACTCTGGAACAACCACTTACTGTTAGGATGAACGAGTGTAGAGGAACATGGTCCCCCAGAGAGTGCATTTAGTTTGAATGCAAAAGCGGTAAAAGCTGTATGTTTGGATAGAAAAGTATTGAGATCTGCTCTATTTGCCTATCCTGCGGAGCACACGACGTGATGTTCGTATGTAAAAACAATGAAAGTGTGGTATTATCTCATCGGCGTTGCAGATCAGAAGAAACTGCGTGGTATTTATAAATTTCATGTTTGAATTTATAAATGGGTCCCGAAAATAAAATAAAAAACAACGTGATGTGAATTGTTCGCTTTTATCTCCACCTTATTTTATTAAAATATTTTTTACACTGTTTAAACGATTTGAAAAAGGGACTATTTAATCTAATTGAAAAGTGGAGTGTTTAATCCACTTGAAAAGTGGATTGAACAGTATTTCAGTTTTAATTATATTTGAATAAATAGGAATTTCAACAGTATTTACGCAAAAAACTCTAGAAATCTTACCAACCTAGGTATGTTGAGAAACTTTTCAAAAACAATATAAACATTACTTCACGTGAAGTCTATTCGCATTCTTGAGATTTATATATGGCGCGGAGAACATAATGTACGAGTGCACTTCCGGGATCTTGTCCTAGATAAGCGAGAAACTATTTCTTCATTATGCCATCTCGAGAGTGTTACTTAACGAACCAGACCTGCATCTATTCGGTGCATTTAGTCAATTTCTCTCGTGAAATTGAATTCATTAATAATTTCAAACGTCATTAGAAAGGCGACGGCAATGCTTAATTAGTTGTTGAATTACTTTGCATTTTTATAATGAATTTAGCTTTCATTATCTTGAGCACATAATAATTGATGTGCCAACTCGCTCTGAAATCCACCGGGGAAGGTAAGGTCCCAAAATTGGTCTCGGTTCCTGTTTTATTTAACATTTTCCGCTTGAATTGGCCCCTAAAGGAGGTGGTCGTCCCCCTGCGCTCTCTAAAGTATCGCAAGATTTTTTTTACACAGCACAGAAAACACTTCTCAACCAACCCCAAGGTCTTCAAAAATCAATCAATTGGTTCTTCTGACAGACCGTGGAATACACAAGAGCTACCTTCAACACCACGTCTCAAAGACACCAATTCTTTGTATATTTCATGCCTTGAGTGTCCAGGTCTTCTACATCATATATGAATTGGAGAAAACGAGGGTTTTGAACCAATCGAGTTATAGTTTCTTTTAGGGTTCTCCTATCCCTCCAGATCACCCCCATTCAACTCAACACTCCTTTAACCATCTGGATTCTTCGTATTATCTCCTCATTGCTGGAATTCCCTGTCGTGATCAAGGAGCCCAGGTAAATAAATGCACATGTTCCAAGCCTTGCAGCTCTTGATGAGGAATATATTGGGTTGTCCAGAATACCTTCTTCGAGTGTCGGTCATATCACCATCACAGATTTTTAAACCACTGATCGCTTCCTACATCGTCGCCATATACTGTACATATTTATTTGCTTTGGTGGTTGTAAAAAAGCATCAAGAACGGAAAAAAATTACGTATTTTGTTCCATCCTCAAAATGACATAAAAAAAGCGCTTATACAATTTGGGCAAACGGTTACAAAAAATACGCTAAACTATTACCTTTATAATCATATACATTCAACACGTTTGCAATGAAGTTATTAATAAAAAAATTACCTTACTGCATCTATCTGTGAAATAAGAAATTACTTTCAAAACTATTGGATTTAAATTAGATATAGACAGCCATTACTGCCTCACTTTTAAACATCAGTAAGAGACGGGACGTAGCCTACGTGGAATAAATAATTATATCTTTCATCATTGAAGCTTTATACTCTTCGTAATTTGTGGGACCGTTTCTTGATTTCAAAGCGAGTTGACAACATATTTGTAGCTTTATATTTTAGACTTTATAACAGAGTACTTCTCAATTGTTCGTCTACAAAACTGTCTCAAATTGTAGCTACGAATATATAGCACAGTGACAACGTCCTCTGTAATCTCGTTGGTAAGACGCTTATCTTCCGACTCGGGGGTTACGGATTTCATTCCCATTGGTACTCGTTTTTTAAAAAGAGGGTTCCCAGTCTGGTTTTCACTTAAAACCTCTTTAACATATTTCCGGTTAGCTAAAAATGCGACATGCGAATAATTCTGTCAGATTGTATTGTATGTAACGAAATAATTACACAATGGGTCTATAATGTAAATAGGAACAAAGGACCAAAAAAGGTAAAGCAGGGCCGTGTTGAAAGGATTACCAAATAATGAATGTTATTGAGAATGTTAAATTGTTCTAAAAGTTATATAATGTCGTACTTACTCCACACCATATCTCTTACAGGGTAAACAAAGAGTATAGATCAGTTGTAAATTTAAAGTGAATTAAAATATATGATAATGCGTTACGGTATAGCATTTCTGGACTAAATAACTTCTGCCCTGGATTCTCCCCCACCTGGACAGCATTGAACGTTTCACAAGTCAAGTCCTCAGTGCAAGACGCCGAGTTCCTCAGAAACTGCAACAAGCGTCTCGTATGGACTGTTCCTCACTGCAGATACAGAGAGTGGATCCATCACTTAGTATTCCCCATTTTGAAATATTATTCTTGATTCATCCAATCCTCATTCAGAGCCTGTTAAGAGATATAGCGCTGCAAACTAAACTTAAACTGAATTGTCAATGTTAGGGCTGCGTCGGCGCCGTGGTCTAATGGTTAACATGGATTGGAGTTAACTTAATTCAAATATGGACCTGCTGACGAGCTGTCAGGAACTGATCTCTGAATGAGGCCAAAATCCATTTGGAATGTAATGCCGACAATTATTGCTACTGATGCATATTAGCCGTTTTGTATTTTGGGAACGTTTTTCGAGTGGCATTTATTACCAAACGGACGCTATGTAAGTCATTGATTTTCAAATTTACGCTTTAAATATATGAAGTGACTTGAAATTAAAATTAATTGGTATGATATTGAATTGTCAAGTCGATAAACCTTTTGTCATGCGTACTCTCATATTAATAAAACTTTTCGTTCTCCTCGCTTTCAACGTTTTGTGCATTTGGTAATTTTTTATTTTTCTCGGTCTTCTCGAAATTCTCGTTTCTTCTATAATTCTAGAATAGATTTTCTTCCCTTGATCTTTTATCAAGCATTCCTTCTACGTGACAAAACAATCTCAATACTCCTTCTCAATATTTTGGGCATAATTTTATTTTCTAATGTCCTCGTTCCATATTGTATCATACATTGTTTTCTCACACATTCTACACAACGCCCTATTCTAGTAGAATAAATGAATGGATTTAATGTGGAATTTTTATTAAAAACCTAGATTCATCATATTGCTCCATACCCCTAGAATTGGGGCGTTACTTTCTACGTTTTATGGCGCAATAACTCAATATGAAAGCTCCGCTTCGGGACATTATCCTAATGAACTCACTTTTATGGTATTATTAACGCTGATAAAGATGTATTGCAGATATATTAATGTTCATTTTGATTATTTCATAAATATTTATTTTGAAAACCATACATAAAAATAATATGACCATATGTACGAGTATCTACCTCGCCTTATGATATCTGTTTCCTAGTACATACAATGCAGTAACCAATTGTATGTAGGTAAGCATTGTACTTACTGCACCTTATTATCGAATTGCAAAAGCCTATTTATTTTTAATGTAACCATTTTTAAAAACAAGGGTCTAGGAAGAGAACTAGAGGGAACATGCGAATTGATTATTTCTAGAGATGGAGGTGAATCTGTGAAGGCATTGAAGATTTAAAATATATTGTATTGTATTATATTACCATTTATTTAGATACACAGTACTACCTGGTGGATTTATTGCCATGTGGGAATTTCTTTCAACCTACCATAAATATGTTCAAGAGGCTTTAAGTGACGTCTAAATTGAAACTTTTTTTAAATGTGGGTACGAACGGAGATCAAACCAGCAAAACCCCCTAGATAGGAAATAGGTGTCTTACCTACTAACCTACGGAGGTCGTCAATATGTGCACACATCCTCGAAATATTTCAATATTTTTTTTGTTCTATGAGACAAAATATTTATTTATTAAACTTAAAATTTTTATTTGTATTTTTATGCTTCCATAAACTTAGCCAAGTCTTTCGTATATACTTCAAGTTAAGTGGCGATTAAGTAAGAATACACTCAGAAACGCTTTACTTTTGCGCCAGCGCTTTTTAATATGCCAAGTATCGATTTCAAGTAGCGCTTTTTGACGACAAAATTCCATCTACTTGAGTTTTTTGCACCAGGGTGCAAATCTTTTCTAGTATCTGTCAAACCCTCCCCTACCCTTAGTGTTGTGATCTTGGGCATCTCCGACCCTGAACCACCGGGTTAAATTGCTCGCGAGTCACTTCATCGCATTACACTGAAAAAATGTAACCCTGAAACTGCTATGTCCGTGGGGTTGTTGTTAGAAGTTGGTATACTCGTAGGTAAATCCGAAGAAGTCGATATAAATATGTACGAATATTTTGGTATTAATATATTATTTAGAGTTGTTTGATAAAACAAATTACAATTTGGTATTGATGTTATGGCTGGCATCTTGGGTTCTTGGCATCTCATTTAGCATATTTCAAAATTCCATTTTATTTATTTTTATTCAAATCTCATTGTTTTAGAATTAACATATGTGTAGTTTAACTTCTTCTCCCTGGCTCCATCCCAACTCACTGTCTGCGAAGACTGTTGGGGTCAGCTCTCCTCGTCCTCAGGTTGTATGCTCTTCTGTCCCGGACTACGTCCCTCAGGCCGTACCTCTGCATCAGGTTATCTTTTTGCACCACCCATGAATTCTTTTGTCTTCCTCTGGTTGTTATTCGAGGAAAATCCATGGAGATTGCCTGGTTCACAATGTGATCGGGTGCTCTGCGTCCAACGTGCACATACCATCTCAATCGCCTCTCTTCCATCTTGTGTAATTTAATATATGTGTTATTTAACATTCCGATAAAAGTTTTTACCATCGATTTATTATTATTATTATTAAATGTATTTACCTTTTACTATAAATTATAAAGAAATTACGTAGGTTTCAATTTACTGTATTGAAATGTATTTTATATAATTCTGGTTTCATAAACGATATATTTACTTAAATAATTTGAAGTAAGGTTTTTTCTAAAAAAATACTAATCACCATGTGACATGTGGAAAAACAAACTGGTAAACTTTTTTTGGCATCGCGTGAAACCGAACCCGAAACAAAATCTCTGGCTTTTATTTTTTTCGTTGGATTAAAATATTTTTCAAACTCGCTTTTACCAATGTAATAAAAAACGCAATTACTAAGCAGATTTTCCCGCATAAAAATTTTCAGTTTGCAATTTTTTGTATTTCGTTTTGTTTTGTTACGCTGTTATTTAGTAAGACAAGCGCAAAAATAATTATAATTGATGGGTGCTTTGGGATACGTGTGTTTTAATTTTCAGTCACCAAGTATTACACAAACGCGGGTAGATTTTGACTTTAATCTGAAATATCTGATATTTTTGAATTTGAAAAATAACTGTGACGTAATGGTAATTTTAACCACTTTATTGAAATCTAAATAATAAGATATATACTTAACATCTCTTTGTATTGTGATATAATAATGGTGACGATCTCCGTGGCCTAGTTGGTATAACGCCTGTCTTGCGATCCGGGAGACGCCGGTTCGATTCCCGCTGTAGCTCAATTTTTTTTACAAAGGGTTTCAGTCTGGGTTTTACTTTAGGCTTGTTTTATATCCTTCTGATTGGTTGGAAGAGATTGCCACATTCCAATAACCCCGTCAGGTTGTATTCGCATATAACGAAAGTATGATTGATACAATGGTCATTTTAAAGATTTTACTATTACTTAACCATTTTCTTAGATTTAATTGAAAGCAAGATAAACGCGGGATAAACGACATCCATGCGTATAATATACTCGTATGTTTAATAACAATGTTTGACAGAGTTAGAAAAGGGGGCATTAAGAAGGAATGAGGTTTGAAATAATATTAAGCGCATGAAATGAAGAAATGAAGATGGTTAGGTCACGTGAAAAGATATGAAAGATTATGAATTAAAATTAATCGATACGATTGGTATAGAAGGTACAAGAAGTTTGGGAAGACCTAGAAAAGTATGGCAGGACCAAATTCTATAAAATCTTTAAGATAAGTAGAATGCATGAAAAGTGTGTGTATGTGACTGAAACTAAATATACGAGTATATAGTATGTATCGTATCTTCCTCAATAGGGGCACAGCGGAATGAAGTTGATGATTAAAGAAAATATGAAATATTCCAGGATTCATAAATTTACTTTCATTATCCAGTAAATGACTTTTTTCTCTTTCATCAGATCAGAATCTTGAGACTGAAAACCTAATACCAGAATATACTATATATTTCTCTGGCTTGCAGTTCGAGTAAACAAGCATAAAGTATAATATATATTTATCTTTGAGTTGGGTTCCTCTACATCTTGTTTTGCTCCATTAGGGTTAGCCGCTGTAGATCTCCTTACACGGCTACACGAAGAATAACATATCGCATCATCCGCACAAAGCGTCTCTACTCTTTGTTCGCGCACAATGCTGCCAAAAGGTTTTTATATTATATTTAAAAAAAGGATATCGATGGACCATTATTGAGAATGACAAAACGCGCGCTTCAATTTAATGCGTTTAGTGTTTTTTGCATTGATCTAGAGAACCAATATCTACACCTGGTTTCATTCACTCCGCTATAGAGTTAATTTATTCCCTTAGGTGGATATTCTTGTTTAAACAAGGGGTAGCCAACCATTTTGGGTCGCATACCGAAACCGGTATTAAGGAAAGTCTCTCGGGCCACTCGTGTATTTTTTAATTGATGGCAAAATTTGAATGCTTGAAAACGAGGTGATGATATGCTCCAATTTAACCTGATTTTGTATGTTTTTTTTTCTTCGTAATCTATCATCCCAAGATTACTGTGTCAAGTAAACCCTGGGTTTGCTAATACGCTGATACAAAGCATCACCAAATTATATTTTTGACCAGCCCAGCATCAGTGGTAAAATGTGTGATCGCTGGGAATCGAATCCGGCACCCTTGTTTCGTGAGCCACGACGATAGACGAATTCTTACATTGTTTTTTAATGGAATATAATTACAATCTATATTATATGAGTGTCGTATTACATACATACCTACATACTCGTAAATAAATAAATATATGTTAGGTATTAATTTCGATACGTATTACACATTTAAAAAAGTACTTTTTTTAATGTCTATATTTAATATCTGCCTACCCCGGCAGGAAAATGGCGTGATGGTATGTGTTTATGTATCTTAGTTCACATTTAAATAAGATTTTTATATTTTGATATAAACCTTCTTCGTGTCGGAAATCTAGAGTATGTCGCTATTAGTAAACAACTAAGATATGTTTTATCGTTATTTTCTTCATAATTTATATAAAAAAAACAGCTTACGGGCCGCAAAAATCTTCCTGGCGAATCGTATGCGGACCGCGGGTTGGCCACACCTGGTTTAAATGATAAAATTAAATGATTGTTCATGAAGCTATACTTTATTTATTGAATGGAGAGAAAATTGAAGTATAAAATAACTATTGCACTAACGATTTCATTATCTTTATATTTCTCATTATTATAAAAATTACATTTACTCAAATTGTATTTAGAGTTCGTTGCTACATTTATTTCCTTTTGACATACATACTCGTGCATACCATCACCTTCTCATATATCTCCTACGATCTCTCTGACTCTTACATTTTCTTCTTTATAACCAAGGTCTCGAACCATAACATGTTTCCTTTTGTCGCTATTTACTTTCTTTGTGTTGATATTAACAGATTGTGTGCATATAGCAGCATTTTTTTTTAAAGTGGAACTTGTTTGTTGCACTTTGTAGACGGAATCTCAATAATGTTTCCTTGAACCACTTGATTTTGCGAAATTCCTGCAAAAAGTGTTAAAACTTTTTTACTTCGATGTTCGTGTGCTTATTAAAAGGTTGAATTAAGAGTTAGGCAGATAGGAGGAAACGCCAGACATTCCTATCGCGACACACATCTTTTGTCTCTTCTTCATCCATATATCTTACACAGCTTCTACCATCCCTTTGTCTAAACTGATAAGTCAATTAAATATGATGTCCCATTTATTTAACAATTCGTACCTAATCAGTAAAGCTCTTAAATGCGCGTCGCTTGCATTTTTGCTCTCTCGAGAAGCGGAATAAAAAAATTAAAAAATATAAAAAACTTTATCTTTTTTTTAAGCTTTGGCAAACGACAATTAATCTTCAAAATGTTCTGAAGATGTTGGAATTTATTCCGAAAATTTGAAAACATGTTTGAATTTACAGCAGTCTGATTCCATCCTTCATATTTTGTTTTCCATTTGTTGTTGACTGATTGGTTTTTGTGTCTGTATTTTTTCTACTATTTTTTAACAAGATTTTAAAGTCACGTATGCCATTTTATTGAGTGCTGTGGGGGCGGGCGATTGTGACTTTTGGTTGTACTTATGGTATGCACATGTTGATTTTTGTTTGCATGCATCTGTATTTCCGTTACACATTGATGTCAAATGTGACACTCGATTTGGTACAATGCGGACTGTCCACCTTTGGACGGCCTCGTATTGTGTTGGTAACTCACTTGGTTGAATTTTCGCGTTTTTGTAAGAGTGTGTATTTTCTTGTATTCATATGTATTGTTTGATTATTTGTTGCGCTTATTTCTTAGTATTTATTCTTGTTGTAATTGTTTCAAAATGTACAGCTAATCGTTTATAAATAAATAAAATATTGCTATATAAATAAAATACTTCCTACATTCAGGATTGAAAATATTCTGGTCGATTAAAATGTTGTATATAAATTTACTTCATGTATAATGTGTCAATAAACATAGATGAATTTTGCAACGAAAGTGTCAAACGAGTAAATATGAACCAAAACTAACACTTTTTTAAATCAACATCCGCACAGTAATCATATTATGGGGATACTATGTATAGCGCATTTCCAAGCGTTCAATTTAACTGTCATCTGTCATCATTACCACCGCATCATATCCCTATAGGAGTAGGCAGAGTGAACTGATCTCCACTTCACTATGTCCTGATATCTTTCGATTTTACTATGTCCATATTCATCATGCATACTCTCTTTGTATTCGTGCTTTTCACTTTTTCCTCTTTCAGAATAGTATTAATTCGATCGTGCCACGTTTTTCGAGGTTTTAACAAACTTTTCAAGCTCGTACTACTTTTATAGATTATTTCTTTCAATCATTCGTCAATTATCTTTTCTAAGTGATACAATTTTATTGTACTAAATTCATACTAAATTTTAAGCAATATTGCATTATGTCTAGCAGATTTAACTTGACAGTAGTTTAGTACACATAAAATGAATGCATATTTTAATCGTAAGTGCGCTTTCTTTCCGCCATTAAAATATGCTGAAGTATTCAACACTTTTGTAACATTTCTTTCTTTAACAATATAATAAATAAATTTAAATGTTTTCACCTTTGCCTTTAAAAAAAATGTTTTCACCTTTATAAAAACTTAATTAAGGTTAAGTTACATGAAGAAAATTTTCCGTGCATTGGACTCATAATAAAAAAGATTTGAACAAAAAATATACATTTATTCAGACTACGCAAAATAAACATTTGACTTTGGAGAGGCATTTGACGCACACGAAGGGGTAAGTATTTCCTATGAAAATATTTCAAATTTAGGTAAATAACAGAGAACTGGAAGAGGATTTTGGTAAACATTTTTCCGCATTTTCCAAAATGAAAACTGACGAACGGAAAAACATATGTTAATAAAAACTAACAGAAAATTGTAAGGTATATAAGAGATATATTATTTTAAGATAAATAACGGAAGTTCTTCGACATTTGATTGATAGAAATTGATAGGATATTGTAAATATTTCACATTTTTTGACATATAATAATTTCCATAATATTTCAAAAGAACAGAACACGAGAATTTAAGAAACCGGGAATCACCATACTGGAATATGATTTTTAATTTATGTAGACCTTGTTACGTATATTAAAAAATATTAGGATTTTATATGAAACCGTTAATTAAAAATGTGCTTTAAATTTTACCGAGTAGTTACTGAAGACAAAAAAATGGAATATGAAATTATTTACAGCGTGCCTCCAAGTTATTCGCAAAAATAAAACTTTTTTTTTCTATACCTCAATACAATATTTTGATGTTCGAATAATACTCGTTTGATTGTAATCTTGAAAGGATTTTATCTAAAAAAATACGTGGCTGTGATCAAAATATAAAATTGGTTTTATATACGATACAATATCGGAATTGGTTATTTCTTTCTCACAATACACGAAGCCATTAAAGCAATCGTGTTTTTTTACAAAATAAATTTCATTCCAACCATCACTGTCCGTGATTTAGAAAAATAATCCCCTTGAATTCGTACATTTTTCCAAGAAAAAAATATCACTTATTTTTCACCTTTTTTGATAACATAAAGTGTTGATCCTTCAGATATCTGATGAGTACTGAACAATTTTTAAATTCATCACATAATGCTTTTTTGTTTTCAATAAAAAAACATTTCCTTTGTTACCCAACCTGTTTAGAATAATGATATCCACAATATATTTCTACATTATTTTATTAAAAGTATCTTTTTTATTTTTTGTATTTGTTTTCACACATAAAAATATTTGAAAAGTATGTTACTATTTTGCGTTTTTTTATGAATACTTCATTTTGACCAATCAAATTAAATCTTCCTTTACTTTGCCCAGGATTTGGTTTACATTTGCAAATATTTTGTTTAACTGTTATTTTTTAATTAATTTTTAATGCTCGATATATGTATGTTTATTTTATTTTTTTTAAATAACGTTGAAACCTTTCATCCAACAATTGACACTAATATGCGTAACTCTTGTTAGTTAATGAAAGATACTGCCGTATGGAAACAAACTCGATATTTGTTTCTTTTACTATACTCTAAAGCAGTGTTCCCCAACCTTTTTAGACCTGTGGACCGGTAAAAAAAGGAAAAATTTTTCGCGGACCACTAATACTGAAATAAAAATGTTTTTTTTATTTAATATTTGTTTAATGTTATATTGTGACAGATGGACATGCTCGTATGTAACTACAATATAATTAACAAATATACATATAACAGTTACAATTTTAATTGTAACATTGTCTGATACAATTAAAATTTAACACAAACAATGGGGTTTTTTCAACAAACTAATGCGAAACCTGCTGTTGCATCTTTGCTAATATATTGGATATTCTTGGCTGCAGTGCTGTCTCTGACATTATTTTACTTGTATGTACTGTTACTCTCACCGGCCCATTCCAAAATGAAAACAATTATATATTATGAAATTCTTGGAAATATATTAAGGTAGGGTTTTGCATCCGAGTTCACTATCCAAGAGCAAATATTTCCGTTCTCCCTAAGTGTATCTGAGAAGATTTATGACTGTCCATTCTGAGAAAACCAGCGACCATCGTGTCGCATTATCATACCAATTATATTTATTTAACAATTACTAAAAATACAAGTCAACGTACAAGCGAAAAAATCCTATATTTAATATTTTTGCATGGCGAATTTCTTGAAATTTGACATACTGTTTGCGGCCCGGCGGAAAGTCTCTGCGGCCCGGCACCGGGCCGCGGACCACCGGTTGGGGAACACTGCTCTCAAGTGTCTAAATGTTTTGATAAATTAAATAAACACTTTACATGTAATGTTAATAGAATGGAAATTCCCATTGTTTTGTTTTTGAACCCATCTTTTCTAGTCTGAGTGTAGTATTTATTGTATTGTTAAATAATATTTTCTGACCGATTGTTATTGTGAATGAAGTGTGTTGGATCGTGGAATAAAGGAAGTGCTCAGCTTATCTTAGCGCATACCAGGAAGTCTGTTTGGATCTTGTTGACATTTATGGTAACTTGTCCATCATATTAACTTCTTGTAAAATCACTGCACGTCTCTATAATGTTCTCCCGAAGTATTTTTTCCGTTTCCTTTTTCATCCAATGTAATTCTGTTAAAAACTAAATTTACAGTTGTGTTTCCTTCTCATCTGTATTCACTCTTTTTTTTTTTTTTTTTTTTACCTGGCGATTTTATTGCCATGTGGCAATCTCTTCCAACCAACCAGAAATATGTTTTTTATAGGTCCTAACTGTTAACCAAACTGGAATCCTAGTGAGTCTCCTAACGAACAGACGTGTTGGTAAATTTTATTGTGTCACCATGTGATTTTACAAGATGGCGGAAATTTTAATAACAGTTGTGTATAAAAGGGAGTCTTTGTGGAACTCATCGAGCAAATTATACAAAAATGTACCTGTAATAAAATCATTTTGGAATGAAGTTGAACAGGAAGTAAATAAAGATGGTCAGTTGTAATGAAATTGGTTAGTTTTGAGAGTGGCATCGTTTGTTGACTCAACCGAATCGTTTGTTGACTCAACCAAATGTCAAATGAATTTGTGCGAAGCACTTTGGTGTGGTCAATCATGAAGTCACTTAGTATATTAGTCACGTAGCACCTAGCGAAGCACTTTGGTGTGGCCTTAGTCTAAGTGAAAACCAGACAAGATATTTAAAAAAATGTATTCTAATGGAAATTGAACCCGGACACCACTGTGCACACCCATTTTTGAAGATTTTACGATTGATTTATTGCCAAAACCATTGCCATTACTCATTGCGCAAGTGACCGTGTTACCTGCAGCAATACGCCTTTCAAAATCTCTTTGATAACATGCTAATCAAATGTCAAAATTTCTTAATCTGTGATAATTTTTCATTATTCTCCTACACATTGCGATTACTCGTAGTGTCACCTGTTTCAACCACGACTTTCGACTTATCAATACTCCTTTTAAAACCTTTAATAAAATCGAGCTACGAATGTTGGACATGAAACTGGGACCAACTGAAATTATGTCACGCAGAATCATTCAGATGTTGAAAGTGGTAAAACGTGAGTCGGTAAATTCTCAAACCGGTAACCGCGTACACACTCACATTCACAATGTGGATACATGCGCAGAAATATATGCAACAAAATGAGACCACCTCTAAAAGTGGGTATCGCCACGAGGGCAATGCCCACTTGATTGCGGCTACCGCGGCCCATTCTGGCCCCGTCCTGCCAGAACAGGTCTGCCGACCTTGCGATCCTGATGATAAATCGACCAGAAGAAATGTTGCGTCCTCATCGTTTTCACTTTTAATAAAACTCGATTGAAACTTAATATTGATTATGTAATCACAAAAGTTCGGCCGTATAAACTCTTCATTCACGCATACATACCATCACGCCATTTCCCTTTCGGGGTAGGCAGAAAGGATAGAGCACCGGACTTTTCTCGACACACATCCTTCGCCCCTTCTACGTTTATACACCACCGTTTCATACAACTCCTACGATATCTCTGATTTTTTACGTTTCCTTCTTCAAAAATATTTTTCACTTGATCCACCCATACCTTCCTTGATCTTCCACCTTCATGTCTTCCACTCACATTTATGGGTACACCATAACATATATTAGTTTTCAAACTATCTTAGAGTGCTCTTTTTCATCTTACTCAACGCCCTTAAGTTCACATTCATCTCCTATCACTTCATTCTGTATTCTTAATATATTCTTTTCATTGCACACATTTCTATAGCATTTATTCGGCTCCTATCAGTATTTTTGCACGACCTCGTTTTACTCCCATAAATTTGATACTAAAATATTATCAAAGTTGATACTAAAATATTGTTATGGACTATCATGTTCGCAAATTTTAATACTGCCCGGTCCGAGCATGTGTTTTATTGTCCCATTCTTAAATATCGCATTTATTTTTTGTTTCCCACTTTCCTATCACCATGACTGGATTTCGCAACATTAATTCTCAGATCTTTCTTTTCACATCTCTCATACAATTTACGAGTACTTATCAAACTCCGTAATTCCTTTTCACACTCCATGTCATCAGCATACATTCCCATTCAACATTTGTATTTCACCCATTTATGTCTGAAGTTCGTTCACATATAAATCTATACATATATATATTTTTTTTTAAACAAGCTGGGTGACATACCGCGCAATACTTGAATAATTTGATTTATATATCTAGACTTGATAACTGCAATGGGATATGTTTTGAAAACCCCAAGGTAATGAATGCCACATTATATTTTCTATATTGACAGTCAATTTAACGTTGCCGTTAAAGAACCTTTTTAAATTATTTTATTTTTTAATGATAAAGATATATGTTATGTTGTAACTTTACCTACTCTGTGAACTGTACGTCTGTAGTCCTCGTAATTGCTCTAAATCCCAACGATAACCACGAGCTCCTCAATGTTTGGCAGGCTGCCCCAATTCCCTGCCCCACCTGCGGGCCAGGTGTCCGCAGCGGGCTCCGGACCTCATCAGGTGCCTGGGTCACGTCCTCGCCCCGAGTCGTTCGTATGCCCTCCTTTGCTCTTCCACTCATCGAACACTTCTGCCTTCGTTGCACGTAATTCATTTAGAGAGCGTCTTACTTAATCTTGATTTATTTGAAGTATAGGATCAAGTGTGGTTATTTTTGACTTTGATGTTATTTATTGTTGAATTTTGCAAATTGCACTAAAACATTTATTCTCAAACCGAACATAATCAAAATCTGCTAAGATGATAGTCCACAACAGTATTTTAGTACCAACTTTGATATATGGGAGTGAAATATAGAGAAAGATTGAAAGGAGCCGAATTAATGCGTACACTGAGAAGATTACATGGTGTGTTAATTAATGTATAACAGGATAGGGATTTAAGTGATTATGACTGAATGTAAAGTTAAGACTGATGTGTGGAATAAGATGAAGAAGATCATTCTGAGATCGTTTGTGTATGTAGAAATAATGAATGAAGAAATACTATCACAACAAATATAGTGCAAATGTGAATGGAAAGTGTGGTAGAGGAACACCAAGCAAAGTGTGATTGGATCAAGTGAATGAATGATATTTTGAAAGAAAGAACTGTAGTATGAGAAAATTAATGTATGTAGAAGAGCCGAAGGATGTGTGTCGAGATTGGAAAATCTGGCGTTTTGTCCTCTGCCTACCCAGACAAGTAAAGGGCATAATGGTATGTATGTATTTTTCGTCTTAAACGTTAGAACCCAAAATGTATACGGGCGGCCCTCGACTTTCGCACAATTCGCTATTTCGTACATTTTTTAAACTTCAATTTTTTGTGTTTTTCGATAATGCAAAAATTGTTCGCTTCCATGCAGTCGCTCCCACTTTTTTGGAAGAACTATAATATATGGAACGCAATAAACAATGTTGGAGACTCGTGGGCTGAAATAAAAGAGTCAACAATGAAAGGTTTCTGGAAACAATTATGCCCACAAATGATGAGTGATTTTATAAATTGTGAAGAAACTCCGAAAACTATCACAGATGAAATAGTTAGCCTAATGAATGAACTATGATAAACTTGGACGTCAACAACGAAGATGTTAATGAGTTGATTGAATCTCACTTAGTACATCTGTCAAATGAATACTTAATTGAGCAACAAGAGTTAAATGAAATACACAATGAAAGTGAGGAAAAAGAAGCTGATAAAATCGTCAAGACTTTGACAATAAAAAATATGAATGAATCCTTCATGCATCTTGACATTTTTTACTATCATGGAAGAATGTGATCCCAGTGGAGAACGTATATCTCAAGTACGTAGGGCGATTGAGAAAGACACAGCATGTTAAATAACTCTTGATCAAGAAAATAAAAAAAAGGGTGGTATTCAACTAACTCTTGACAAGTTTATAAAGAAAACACCTGAAATCACTTAAACACGCCTCGTTTTACTCAATTATGTATATTGATAAATAAATATTTTTAATATATTATTGATAAATAAATATTTTAAAATAGAATTTTTGATGTTTTTTTACATCCCTCTACTTTCGAACATTCAACATTCGCACACATTTTCAGGAACCAATTATGTGCGAATGTCGAGGGCCGCCTGTATCTTTAAATCTTTATTTAATTTAAGTTTAGATCTGTCGCATTATACCAACATTATACTCGTATATATTTCAAAAGAAGTCCCTTTCATCGATGCAGATAAAAAATTATATCATTCCACCTTCCCAACCCTGTATAGGGATGTGAGTTGCATTTACATTTTCGCAATTTTATTACTCCTGTTCGAGCAAAAGTGTTCCCGAATAGCGCATTCCTCGCTCTGTTTGACCCCATTTCTAACACCCACCTCGACGTAATGGTTCGCGCACATTGAAGGACGCTACGTCAAGATAGGAACTAATATTCTTACCTGAATAATATGAAAATAAACGAAATAAGGCCAAACGTTTTCGATCCAAGGAAATAACAAAAAGGTGATAATTTAAAACGAAACTCCTGTAGTTCAATCCATTTTTAAAAGGATGCATTAATTTTTCAATGATACTGAAAAAATATAAGTTTTGTTCTCACAATGATGTAACGCTAACAGAAAGATAACTTCTACGACACTTTTAATTTGTTTTCACGCAAATTAGATTCACTAGGGGCCAATTCAGGACTATAGGGTGGATGATTCAAGTCTTGGGAACCACAGTGTAAAATGGAAGCCTTCGTAGCACTGGTGCGTGGTATCCGTCCATACACGGTCTAGCTGGTTCAGGCTGAAAACTTTGGAATCTTAGTGATATTACCATAGTTTAAAGGCATATTTTACAGAGTAAATGCAGTTATTATTAGTAAATGCAGTTATGATTAGGTGTAACACTGCGTTTTTCGAATAGATGACCTGTATAGACCTCTGGATGAAGTGATTAGGGATAAATCTGAACATATGGCTGATGTGTGGAGTGAAATGAAAAGAGCATTCTGAGATGGTTTGGGCACGTGGAATAAATGAATGAAGAAATACTATCAAAACATTTATTCAGAGCAAATGTTATTGCAAGCCGTTGTAGAGAAATATCAAGGAAAGTATGGTTGAATCAAATTAAATTTAAAGGAAGGAAATTGGTAATTAGCCAGAGAAATCGAGGGAGTTGTATGAGAAGTTGTTTTGATGTGTAAGATGTGTAAATGTGTGTCGTGATGCCCCAGCACGGAAACGGCGTGATGTTTTAACGCAAATAATATGCAAATAAATAGAATACTCTTCGAGTATGCTGTCAGCTTTATGACCACCTCAGGCGACTTTTTCGCGCCCCAATACGAGAGGGTGCGGGCGCGGGGGACATTAGTCGCCTTATTTGCATCGAGATCGCGCGCTCCGCCACTAGCTACATACTTGTATATAGCTACATATATCTACCATGTATTATACTTCGTGTGCGCTTGCCGTTATCAAGTTACCTTCATAGTTGCGATATGTAGAGACATGATAAGCAATTTAGTTTTTTGGGGCGCAAAAATATACACACTTTCTTTATTCTTTGTCTCCCATGGTTAGTTTTCTTTGGTTTTATTAGAAATTATTATTCTTTTTTTTTTATGTTTATATATAATATAATTAGCACATCATAAAATACATACGTACATACCATCACGCCGTGTTCCTTGCCGGTAAGCAGATATAACAATTTCTATACAAGCATGTAACTTTCACCTGCAAATAAATATATCTCGTCATATACAATCTTCTATTGTTTTCCTCGGTTACTTTTTCAATGCACATTTTGCACTGAATTGTATACTCGCTTTGGCATTCATTCTCACCATATATCCAAACTATTTAAAAACTCTTTCCTTCATGTTACTTAAACCATCCATGCATCAATATCTGATGTCTTAATTTCCCATTCTCTCATACACTGATACTTCACAAACTTTTCTTTGTGCACGCATCTCCACAGCATTAATCTTGTATCTTTCTTCTGCCAAGTCCAAGTTTACTTCCATAAGTTAAAGTGGGCAGTAATACATTAATATACGAGCAACCAAACCAAACAAACTACACGCCAGGTGCGCCAACTTTGAAACAAAAATTTCCCCCGGCCTCAGGAGCCCTTGTAACCTTACTTTCTGGATGACCCTCGTATATTGTTGGTTTGTTGATTGTTGTATACTACATTAAGTGCTCTGTTTACTTTGTTCTCTGTCGTTACCCTTCTTTCAATGTCCATTTCAACCCACCCGTCACACGTTAACATAATGTCTACATAACATAACTCACCAACCTGCTACACTTTCTCTTGGTTAACCTATACATCACACACTTTTTTTACATGGTGGCGTAACAAACACTGCAATTTTAGAATGGCCGCCATTTTTCAGCTGTCAAACGTATAATATTTATAATAAACATACGTTATCTACATAATAATCTATAAATTAATCATGCAGCTGTACACGGTTGTAGAAATTAATTTAAATTTAAAATTGCAGTTCTTGTTGTGTCATCCTATATAAGCTCTGTGTGACACAGAGGGCCATGGAGAGAAGAATGCTTAGTAAATATCTCACTGCGGGACCGGAAGAACGAATGAATAGATAAGGCACGACAATGTCATAATGTCGCCGAGAGGACTGCCACCCAAAGGTAGAACTGGTCAGGGGCACATAATCAGATGTACTGATGAGTGGACGACTAAGAACTGCAATTTTAAATTTGCCGCCATTATTCAGCTGTCAAACGTATAATATTTATAATGGGCATACGTCATCTAAATAACGTATAAATTAACATGCAGCAGTACACGATTGTAGAATTTAATTAAAATTAAGTACACGATTGCAGAACTTAATTTAAATTTCAAATTGCAGTTCTTGTTGCGCCACCCTATATAACCACAACCTTTGATTGCGCTATATTTATTTTCAATTGTTTTCTAGGCACCAGTTCACTTATCACATCTCTTAAATCACCTTGTTTATCAACGAGCAAAAGCACCAAAATAAAGTTGTCCACATTTCTTAATTTCACTCAATTTTGCACCTTTCCAATCATGTTTACATACATGAATATATCTATAAATTAAATAACCAAGGCGACATCATACATTACAGAATAGTTATATATTGATTAAAATTATAAAATATATCGATAGAAGGAAGATCGGTGTGTTCGAGGTGTTGTTCTATAGATGAATTATGTTAATATATTAAAATTATAAAACAAACGAGTCTATATAACCATATAAACACTCGTCACTCCACAATTTGTCAACAAAGGGTATTGTGTTTCTTCAGACATACGAGTATATGAAGACATGTGGATACAAGTCTCGAAAAGGCTTGTCATTCTAGGCAATGTTTTTTGGTAGGAGACCATGAAGCCGCGCCTCTAGCGTTGGACCAACCAGATCAAGGACGTTACCAACTCCATTCAGAGGGAGACTTTACATCTGGCCAGAGACAAAATGGCTGAAGAATATATTGTGCAGACTTCATCGTGAAGATCACGACCCTCAGGCATGATGATGACGACTAGAGAAAGATATTAAAATTATAACACACATAGTTTTTTTCCTGTATTTTTACAAATTACTTGCTTTCGTAATGTAGCTGGATTTTACATCTAATACTGCAAATTTTAGGATGTTAACAATAGCTGCTTCTTTCCTGATCTCTCTTTCTGTAGAATATTGCGTGTCGATTCATATTGAAGTAGAAATACAGAGGTTATACTCGTAAGCCACATAAATTTTGTTTTAATTTTTTCAAATACTGTTTTATCAAACATTCGTCTTTTTAAATCTCGGGGTCGATTATCATTTCGAGTCTTCCTATATTTTATCCGCTCTTAAGATAAGATTTCTCGTAAAATGGCTTTATATAAATTGCCTCAAATTATTATTTCTCATTTTCTGGTAGGGACAACTTGTTGCGTTACTCTTTATAGCTTATTTTTCTATTAAAAAAAGGCTGTCATTCATTGCGTTGTGTCATAAAGGCTGTAGTTATTTGAAGTATTTTATGACAATAATCCCATTTTGATGTTCTACATATTATACATAATGTGATTCAATTCGAATATATGAAATAAATGGATTTTAATTAAAATAATCCCGTTAAGAGCATACTTTCTTATATACGAGTAAAATATATTCGTTTTATTTATATTGTTGTACTCAATATGATTATTTCACGGATCTCGTTTTATTCTAAGTACCTGAAACCAACGGTGGAGCTTATGGAATGTTGACCAATTATTTTAATATTATTTTTTCATTTAAATTGAATATGTTGTCCGAAAAGTAGTTATTTACTCTCGAATAGGCGATAATAATAAAATGGGCAATTCATACAGCGGCGTTTAGAGAACAGAATATCCTCAAGGGCGCTCTTACTCGGTATTTGAACCCACTATTATAAAGATTAAAAATATTGCAACTTAAATACGAGTATGTATATCTGTACCCTAGAGGATAAATCACGGAAGTCACTTTGCACCCTAGCGGATAAACGTCATATGCGTCATACATGAATTGTATGATGCAACGTCGTTTATACTCTGGGGTAAAATGTGACTCCCGTGGTTTATCCTCTAGGGTACAGATATATAACGTGATTATAAGAACAGGAACATGGTGGATACGGCTATTAGATAAAGTACTTCTCCGAATCGGAATTTATTTCGAAAAACATACAAACAGCTTACCTACACAAGAGAAACTACAAAGAAACCTTTTAGATCTGTATATATGTGATATGTAATACATTCGGCTTTAGGTGTAGCGTTGTGTATGTGTTCGTAATAAGGTGTCGTTATATAGTATAAACTTTTCGTTTCTAACTTCATTCCAAACGTGCTCAATGTATATTATTATAAAAGGTAATCGTTTAGCGCATTATTTGGCCATTATTTACCCAAATTATTTTTTAATTGGTTTTTTAACGGCATTTTGAAGATGAAAAAGAGTTGTTTTTCGGTGCTTTTTTAATACCGCAAAGGAAAAAATGGCACAAACCAAAATAATATATGTAGTGTAGTTGTGTGTGTCAAATGTGGTTTACAAATCTGTATTAGCGATACTCGAAGATGGTATCCGCTCTGGAAGGCGGACAATTATACATTATTAGCCTTGTATATTATTTATAGTTAAGGCGTTAACACTGGAGGTTTAAAGACAATGTCATTTGTTTACTAAAACACTATTTTATTCACTAAACCTAACGCTGTCACTCTTCCGGTTTCAAGGTTTTAACCTCATTATCAGGGGAGCATGAACAAGTCATTTGTTTTGATTATGAGGTGAAAACTTTGAAACCTTTAGGGTTATACCGTTAAGTGGATCAAACAGTGTTTTACTAAACAAATTACATCAGCCTTAAGTTCACATTCATCCCCAATGACTCTTATTTTCTGCGATTTTTAGTAAGAGTAAATTGAAAAGTTTTTCTGCCAACTGCCATTTTTGGTCTAACCTGTTGATCCTTTTTTCCAGCTCACGTGGACAACGAGATGTACCTGTCCCGCGCACTGGAGCGGCTGGGCACCAACGCTATGCAGAAGGATACGGAGCCGGACATAAGTGCCGCCTTCATCAAGTTCGCCGTCGTCACTAAGGAGCTATCAGCTCTCATGAAGACCCTGGTGAGTCTCCTTGTTGATTTTGAATTTTAATACGATACGAGCGACCTTCGAATGAAGTGATTTTAAAACAGGTGTTGCCATCAAATGTTTTGCACTGAAACTTCCTAAACAGAATCGTCACTGCGAAATAGTCTACAGAAATGGCGATGCTGATTTAACAATGCCTACAAATTGGTGAGAGTCTATCCTCAGTAAGCTTACATATACGAGTATGTCGCATCAAGTCGTCGCGTCCTCAGTAAATAAATCTTATCAGAAATTTACCAACGACCACTCATATTTTTAATGTATCTTACACAAAAATGTCTAAAATATATTACTAGTTCTGTAAATAAATCATTTTTATAATAAATCGTAACGATTATGTCTACAATGATTAAAAAATGTATTCATTCCGCTTAATTCATTCAAGCATACCTCTCAACATATCAGAAATTGTGATGCGAACATGTTGAAAAGTGTGGTCGAGGGACAATGTTGTCTTCGGCCTCAGAAATAGAGCCTTCAGGTTAAGAACCACTGGAGTAAGAAATAACGTACAGTTCGTCATCGTACATGTTGCCACAAACCACCAGGTGGAAGACCAACGTCCTACCAACTGAGCTATTTCGCTAAGTATACAATCGTGAACATGGAATTAAATTAAATAAAATTGACGTATCTTCTTGAAAACATATATTATGATTTCAATTTAATTGTGTAGAATTCAATATTTCACCTCTTTTATTGAATAAACCGACCTTCCTATTTTTTTGTCTTTCGCTTGTGATTCAAAATGTCGCTGGCGCAATTTTTACGCTTGACAAGGGTTGATTATATTATTCCGCGAGAGTTATCCTTGAATGACGAATAAACTTTTTTGGATAAAGACACGTTATACATATCTCAAATAAGGCAATTTTGTATCTATGAATATCAATCCTTCAGGAATAAATCGAAATCTTTGAATAATAATATGAAAAATAGTTGTAATTTCATATTTGAATGGTTTTTTGGCGTTATTCTGAGTATTTTACTCGAATTATTTCACCTACATTTGGCTAACTTAGTCACTTGATTATTTAAAAAATCCCTTTGTGTATTTTTTACATTCGACATGTACGATAAACTGATAAATTGTTTTTTTTATTTATTTAGTAAAGTAATCTATAACGCAAACATTTGCTAAAGGATGTATACCATATATACAAATTTATATCTTTAAAACTAAACCAATTGATATATTATAACTACTCGTATGAACTAACTTTATTTTAATTTCGTGCATGTAATTTTATTTTTAATAATCAGAGTTTTTTACCTGTTGAGCTTATTGCCATGTGGCATTTTCTTCCAACCAACCAGAAATATGTTTTAATGGACCCTTAGTGAAAACCGGACTGGAATCCCATTTTAAAAAATCCTAGTTCCAGCGGGGGTTAAACCCGCAACCTCCAGGTCGGCAGACAAGCGTCTTACCGTCAAGCCACGGAGAAGAATATTCAGTTTCTTAGAAATATAGAAATAGTTAACACTTACATTCTAACTTATAACCAGATAACAATTCATACAACTACTTGTTTTAATACTAATTATTTGGCTCGTACATATCCACTTGTTCAGGCTACTTGCATTTCATTAGTCACTCACACCTTGATCCTCTCTGGTAATACTGTAGGTGGACTAGTCGGGCAACAGATGATCTTTCCGGGGGACCCTGTGCTTACAACGGAAATGTAGATCGGACCTTATCTCGTAAGCCCCCAGGGCAAATTGTATATAGTTCATAAATACAATTTTAAGACATTTTTTTTATATTAATAGAACTATCTCTATTTTTCGTTATTTTAACATGTTTATTTTGCTACTAATATTATTATTGCGTCACATTAAATTAATGTATTTTTAAGTTAACGTTCGTTTTCTCGAATAATACTCGTATATTTATCGATCTTTATCTACCTCAAAGGTATCAAGATATTGATGGCTTATGTAGTTTTAGGAAGAATTTGAAGACAACCCTTTTTGGGGAGTCTTATCAAAATTTGTGATTGTATACGAACACTACACACATACACTACACTTAATCTTAAGCCGAATGTGTTACATATCGGAAGATCTACAAAGGTTTCTTTGTAGTTCGTCTTCCCTTGATAAGTTTATTTATGGTTATCCTAACAAATATGTTTTTTGAACATATCTAAAAGCCGGGAAGTTCCTTATCTTCAGCCGCCGCCTTCTTAACCTTACATTCAAGTGTTTTTGTTTTGTTTTTTGTAATATTTTCAATCTGTCATTAATAGTGGACTCGAATCTTGAGTAAGAGCGCCCTTAAGGAGAGTTTGCTCTCTAAACGGCGTTAAAAAAATATACTTTTATTAATATTATTTTTATCCAACAAACTAGTACAACTTAAAGCTAGTTCGTATGGGTTTAAGGATATTTCAATTAGTTTATACAATGTAATAATGTATTCCCGATTTTTGAAGCCTGTATCTCTGCATCCAGCTAGCTATTGATGAGTTATAAATGAGTTAGTTGCATGATATCTGTACTTGAAGAGATGATGTTGATACGTGGGTCTAAAGGGAGTACGCAAATATAACAAAATAATGATTAAATAAATAAATAATAGGTTTATTGATAACAACATAGTATGTACAGATTATATTTAAATAACACTTCTAAAACACATAAATTGCAGATAATACATTAAATACAGAATCTATCAAAAGGTCTGGGCTCATCTAATAACACCCCCTCGGCCAAGATACACCCCACCAATATAGGGCGAACCCAGCCACGAGGACACCAAATGTTTTTCAGCCCACACCCTACATATATTTCTTACCTACCTTATTTCTAATTTTTATTAATGATATAGGTAGAGCTATAAAAAAATCCACGTTTCTTCTATTTGCTGATGACCTCAAAATCTTTCAAAAAATTCGTTCTTATACCGACTGCTTAGACCTACAGTCAGATCTCAACAACGTTTGTGAGTAGAGCCACAATAATAAATTATATTTCAATGCATCAAAGTGCAAAATTATGTCGTATCATCGCTCACACGTCTTGAAATTCCATAGATATACACTGGAATCTATACCTATACCCCGCACAGATAATATTAAAGATCTGGGTGTCTTGTTCCACAGCAATCTCGCGTTTGGTCCTCACATAGAAGTTATGTGCAACTCAGCTTATAAAACTCTAGGATTTGTTATGAGAATCTCTAAGTCGTTTGAAAACCAATTGGTGCTCAAAACGTTGTTTAATTCATTGATCCGTAGCAAACTAGAAAGCAATGCTTGCATTTGGAGCCCGGTGGGGGCGCAGAACTCGCTCATGGTGGAGAAAGTACAAAAAAAATATCTACGATATCTCTACATGAGTGAGTTTGGTGTCTATCCGTGGCTATATCCTACGCAGTTTCTGCTGGGCATGCTCGGGTATAACTCCTTGAGCGTAAGAAGAGATCTGCGTCTCCTGGTATACGTTGTCAAACTCGTTCGAGGAGTTGTGAGCTGTCCAGCATTACTACAAAGATTAGCGTTAAATGTTCCTAACAATTACACTAGACTGCGCCGGCAGGAACTGTTCTCAATAACATACGCAAGAACGGGTCTTCCAGCCGCTATGCATGTTGGCAGGGCCTTAACTCTTCTTAACGGGACTGCTTCGGATATTGACATATTTCATATCACATTACCAAAAGCAAAAGTAAATTTTCTTCTTAGATTAAGCGCGTTAGAAAGCACTCATCAACATACTTAAGTGACTGAATATATATGTAACATACGTTTGTGTGTAAATACTCGTTTGTATACATATGCATTATTTTTTATTTTATATAATAAAAAAAAATAAAAAAATTCCCTGTAATTTTTCTTCTTTTTTAATGTCTTGTATTTTTCAATGTAATTGGGCTAAGCCTGTTTTGAAAAAATAAATAAAGAAATAAATATAACAATAATTATATTGGATATTTATGGTCCGAATTTTGGACTATATCTATGTTAATTTTTTTATTCAGATGGCGTCATCATTCTATTGTTAGTTCAAACTATATTAATTTCTCAGATCTTATCATAGCATAAATAATATTAATTAGCTCATTTCATAACTCACGTTTATAAAAAAATAGGTAGTGAATCTCGATAAAATAAATAAACAAACGTTCACGTTGGCAAGACAATCAAAGAAAGAAAAAAAATAGGTAGTGAATCTCGATAAAATAAATAAACAAAGGTTCTCGTTGGCAAGACAATCAAAGAAAGAAAAAAATAGGTAGTGAATCTCGATAAAATAAATAAACAAAGGTTCTCGTTGGCAAGACAATCAAAGAAAGAAAAAAATAGGTAGTGAATCTCTATAAAATAAATAAACAAAGGTTCACGTTGGCAAGACAATCAAAAAAAGAAAAAAATAGGTAGTGAATCTCGATAAAATAAATAAACAAAGGTTCACGTTGGCAAGACAATCAAAGAAAGAAAAAGTTGATTTCCACAGAGAGGTCTGCGAGTGTGCACGCGGCACAATGCGATGGTATGTGGTGGATGTAAGGCAAGGACGTGGAAGAGGTCCAGCGCTCGAGAGAATGAGCAAGAGGGCATTATTATTGTGTTGAAGGGGCTTGCAGAATCGCAATAGGCAATCGTCTTGCTGGAGATTATCGTGCGGAGAGCATTCATTGTGAGGTAACGGCCCTCCATTGTAATTGAGATACTTTCATTTGTTTTACAATATCGCGATATACATGCTGTACTTCTCAAACTTGAGCAATATATAATTGTTACTTTGAAGATTTTCATTTGATTGTATGTATGCCGATAAGGTTCAACTCAAATTCTTACTATTCAGACATATTTAATAATAAATTACAGTACCCGGCGGTAAGTACTATAATACACATCGGGCTTAAGAAAAGTCTGTCACTTTGTAGAGCGTCGTCTCTGTCGCACGAACTGTTAGCGAATCGTGCGACAGAGATGACGCTATATAAAGCGAGAGTCTCTTTCTTAAGCCCGATGTGTATTACTTACCGCCGGGTACTATAATATCTTATTCCAGTAATTACTTTAGTTCTCCTATCTCGAGGATTTCTTCATGATGAACAATTTCTGTTACGAGAGCAGTGCTTAGGTCAGACCCGCGTGTAGCGGGGATTAATGTGATTAGTGCAATATAAAAGTTATTTATTGTCATATGTTCTAATATGGAGTTCCAACCGTTAAAACCGAAACCGTATTGTGTAAAATGTATGTATAATATTGTAGAGAAATGTTTTTTTATACTTAATTAAACCATGAACTACACATTTTATTGGCTATTTTTGCATATGTACGAGTACGTATGCTATTTCAGTTAAATAGGCATTCCAGTATATAAAGATAATGATTTGTGCTTACGAACATTCAAAAGAAAGGAGGGAGTATAAAAATATATGGAAAACTACTGTAGTATTAAAAACAATACACTTAATTTATTGTCATTTATTTTTATCAAACACTGTTTATTCCGTGGAAGCCTTGAAACGGTATAACCCTACCGGTTTCAAGGCTTTCACTTCATCTTCAGGGGAGCGCAAACAAGACTAAATTATGTTCGAACTGGTACCGATATACACGCTTCAACGGTTGGGGACTGAGGGGTAAGGGAGGCATGGGACGATTTCGGCCAAGAGCGGAGAGATTTTTGGGATATAACTGTTGACCAGATGTTCGGATCGATGTAATGACTTAGAAATTTCTTGGGCCTCTAATCTGTCCAATTTATTTCCGTTACTACTGATATGTAAGAATTTGGGATCATCGATAGAAAAAGTATGATTTTCACGGTGACAATGATTAGCCATTTCAGAATAAATTAGAGGATTTGTTAAGGCGGATTTGTTTTCACGAAATCTCTTTTCAAAAGATCTTCCTGTCTTTCCTATATAGAAATTATCACAGTCAGCACATAAAAGTTTATACACACCACTGTTGCTAAGTATTACATTTTTGCCTTTCCCATTAAATAAGAGTTTCCGGAGATTAAAATTAGTGTAAAAAGCTGGCTTTATGTGACTTGGAATATTTTTGATTATTTCGTATGATATGTTTTTTTATAAATAGGACTTTGCTCCATTTATAGGTATGCAAACATAAACAACACTTAATTCAGTTATGCGACTGAAAAATTCGTGGGGAATTGAATACTTGTCGGTGTGATATTTTAAACGAGGCGGGAGACATTTATTGTATACTTGTACAAAGATTCTATGAAGCGTGTGCAGGACATAACATACAAATAAAACTTGGTCAAGGGTTTCCTCTTCCATCTCACACGCGCATGTAGGACTCTCCTCGATATGGATAATTTTATATGGTAAGGTGGTTTCATATCAGACGATATCCTATTCTCATCCTACATAAAAAAATCGTTCGAACATGTTTCATTTGTGAAACTTAGGCTTTGTGGGAATTTTAATCTGGATATTCCCATAGGTAGAGTATTTTCAAATTCTACAGAAATTAAGATTTGTTAGAAATCATTCAACGAGAAGAAAATCTGTTAAAATATTGGAAGGATATTAACAATATTTTTATTTGAAACACGCTCCATAAAGCGCCAGTAAAATTTGAGAAAATCGTTGAAAACAGCGGGGCTCGTTAAATACTCGGTATAACCGTGGCTATTACCCAAGAGAGAAAATAACTAGTAGATATTTTTTGAACGAGGGAAATGGTAATTGTTTCTCTTAAGATTTTACAACATATCTGAACGGTAATAGGCTGGAAACTACACATTCGGAGTGTAATGAAAGGCAATTTAGACAGCTAAGTTCGAACGGTGTATTTCGAGGAGAGGAATTTGTTTGGGATAGGTGATTTTAAAATATAGAGGATCCCAATAAAATGTATACCCACTTTTACACCGTGCCGTTTATTTGAACGTATTGCAGGAATTTGTCATTCACGCATTCGTGAGGAGTTTAAGGAAGGGACTTTTATTTTTAGTGGGATAGTGCACCTCTCCACTTAAGGACCTACGAGGGGATGTCAATAAATTCGCGGAATGAAGGGAAAAAGGTGAAAAACAATGTTTTATTTTTCCTCTTCAATATACATGTATTTACCATTCTACTCAAAATTTCATCTTTTTTGTTTCTGCAGAGGTCCAAACACTGTCGTGAATATTCGAAGCGTTGTTGTTTTTGAAGTGGCGTGAGCATTCTAGGTACCTGGGTGGGTACCTTGCACTGATTTTTGACATTCGTATATGCTGATGGATGATATTCAATAAGTCTGTAGGTGATACTCCAACCATATCTGCAAGCTGTTTGTTTAGGCGGGCATCTTTCAGCATAAGCTTTTCTACTTTCTTGACGATGTTTGAAGAAGTGGCTTCAACAGGCCGTCCCTCGATAGTATTTTGCCGAAAAAAATATTAACATGGAACGCTTCTGCCTAGGGACTCTCGATTCGTGTTTAATTCTAGACTATTTTCTGAACGTACGAGTACGTTTGCTTTTATTTTTTTAAATTTTATTTAAATAAACTAAACTTGTAATAATAATGATAAACCGTGTATTTATTCGTGCTAGTTTGTGACTCTGTTACCTCAAAAAGGGTTCAGTAGTTTATATTCAGTAACTGTGCCCCAATACAACCATATTACTCCTAACCAGGTGCAATTTAGAAGTGAATCGATGACAAGGTGCGAGAAGTACCATACAAGCACGGGCGTCTTCCATCCACAGGATGACTGACAATTATACTCCATAATCACGATGGATAGCCTATTTATTTATTTTTTACAGGAGCATGCAGTTGTATCTCCTCCACCCATACTATTTCTTGGAATTAATTAGGTTATTACAGTGCGATCGTACATTCGCAAGAATCTCTTAGATTTAGTCATACTTTGATGAAAGAACTGTCTCCGGGGGGGAGCCACTAATCTGCTGGCGTCATACACACACCGGAGTGTAAAAAGGATAGCGACGGCACTGTCAGAATGTCAGATACCACAGGCAGAGATAAATTTATGTTAAATGGGAAAATTACACCAAAAAGTATAATTGAATGCGTGTCGCAAATAAGGGGGTAACTAACATTTTTTCAAAATCCAGTTTTTTGTGAAATAACGTGCTATGTGGTTACGTCCTTCGTCCCCTCTATAAAAATATTCTCTATCTCTTTCGTTTCTACTGATAAGCCAACATTGCCGTTGGGTTTTTGCGTGCGCTCAGTGGAATAACATGGTTTCAAGTATCAACATGTCTGGAGAGGCGCCCGTCGTTCACTCTGCTAGTGTAGAAAATAAACTTAATTTCGGTAAAAAAAAAACGACAAGCAAGAGTTGCAGAATGGTCAGATAATAAACGGAAGAAACTGAGAAACGGCAGACAATCCTATATAAGCAGAAAAGGCAAATATGTAACGAGTAAAAGAAGATCAGAAGAGTTTAGTGGAATAACGTGGCAACTAACGTACATGATTGATTTTTCATATAAAAGTTGTAACGCCACAACTTGTTTGTTTTATATAAGAGTTGTGGAATAACGTTGTAACTGCATTCGCGAACCACGTTATTCCACATGTTCATTGTGTTTTTTTGTTTTGAATATAGTTCGGTAATTTTTTATTTTTAAATAAAGTGTGTATGAAAATATATCTTTTGATTTTAAAAAAATCTATTAAAATATCAACACTGAATAAAAAATGTGTTTTTCTTGAATACTGTAAAATACAAGTTTTGTTAGTTACCACCTTATTCGCGGCACCTATTCAACTGTTCGTAGTACAGGTCTTTAAAAATCAAGGAAGTAACCATTTTTTCATAGAGCCTATCTACGTATCTATCTTCTTGTCATACGTCATAATAACGACCATTTTAACTATGTTACGTGTTAATTTCACAGTATGAGAAGAGCTGGAATCTCGAGTGCCACGTGGGTGTTATTGTTGTGTGAACCCGTTTAAGTTCTCGGTTGTTGAGATGCCATTGTTCTTCCTTTCTTGCGATTTACATAATCGTTTGTTGATACGAATACGTACTAATTATAGCGGCTGATTAATTGCACTATTTCCTTTTAACACGGCTTTTTAGATTGGAACTGTTAGCTATCGCAATTTAGATGCATTCTTTACATTATTCTCAAGCGTAATGCTATCGCCTTGTCTGATCGATGGAGGACAGGGGGTGTTATGAAAGTTGCTTGATTTATTGTGCTGTTGCTTTTGTTTTGCCGATTGTTTTTGTTTTGCCGATTGTTTTAAGATTGAATTGTTGTGAATGCTGAATTATTTAGGAATATGTATTGCTTTTAACATGTTGTCTTGTTAGTACCCAATCGATCGATCTGTTATGCGGGATACACTTAACATCATCGTTTATCAACCTGTGGGTCGCGACTCCCAGGGGGGTCGTGAAAGAAAAAAATCTTCAAAAAAAATGTACATATTTTCTGAGAATAACTGACCACATTTATTTTACAAAATAACAGTCAAAATCGAATACAATGTATAAGTTTTATCAGGGAGTCGCGAAGTCTTAGTTTTGTTTTTTTATCTTTTGGGGGTCGAAAGACTAAAAATATTGACAAACAATGATTTACATGCTCGATAGTTTCTTAAGTTTTTCATACGTAATCACAATTTATTAAGATGGATAGGAAAATATGTAAATCGAATGACAAAATTGTTTAGTCAATAATTGTAAAGATATATTAACAACCTCCGTGCGTAGTGGTAGAATACTTGTATATCCGAAGCTTTGGGATTCGTTTTCGATGATGAGCGAACAATAGGGCCCTATTCTGTTATTTTCAAAATATTATCTCTGCAACAAATGTGTTCAAAACATCTTTCTGGTTAGTCTTAATGTTTTTTTTGTAGATGTTGCCGTCTTAAGTTGGTTTAAATGATGACCGATGTTTTGAAGGTGTTACAGCCTTCATCTTCAGAGATATTTCAAATAATCTAATGTTTTTGACATCGCCCTATAGGTGAAGGTAATAACGTCTTCGAAACGTCAACTAATTTAAGCCCACTCAACACGGCAACAACTTTAATGGGGACATTTGTCCCCATCCACGTGCACTATGTATAGGAACGAATCAGATTCTCTTACAGTGTGATCGTAAATGTAAAAAAATCAGATATACTTGAAGAAATCTGTCCAAGGGGTAGGGGGCGTTTTTTGAATTTTAATTTTGTAAATATTACAAAATATTTCATTTTCGAGAATTTGCACTGTAAGGTCTCTGAAATAACTTTTACATATGGGTGAAAAGTTACATCGTTTAAGTTTTGGATAATTTATTGTTATAGAAGTCAAGTTCTTATCAATATAATTATTATTAAAGCTTGTTATCATATCATTGATTTATCATGTACTCCCTTATATTTATCAAAGTATTCACTTCCCTGTATTTGAATCTAATTCAATTCGTATTCTCGTTGCCCTTGAGAGAGACTTTATTTTTTCCTACTCAAGTCTTGTATTGTTGATTGTATTTGATTAATTGTATTTTATAATTCTGCTATTTCGGTAATATTTTCACAGATAATGGAAGAGTTAGAGGGATATCGAATGGCGTGCAATGATAAAAAAACAAACTCAATGGGGCACCAAAACGTGTATACTCGAACCGGACAGTATCAAAATATGTTATAACGAGAGTCCACAATATTACTGTGGTGCCAACTTTGGTGTAGGGAAGTGAAACGTGGACATGAAAAAAAAAACAAAGTAGACGAATAAATGCTGTAGAAATACGTGCATTGAAAAGAATACATGGAGTGACAATATATGACAGAATACGGCATGAAGTTATAAGGGATGAATGTAAAGCTGATATGTTAAGTAAGATGAAAAGAGTACGTTGAGAGGTTTGGACATATGCAACGAATAAATTAAGAAAGACTAACAAAACATATATGTAGTGCAAATGCGAGTGGAAGACCAAGGAATGTATAGTTGGATCAAGTGAATGATATACTGAAATAAGGAAAGCGCTCTGTCCTTCCTGCCTACCTCGACAATGTTGTACTATGCATTCGGTTGCTGAGTATGCTGCTTCATCTAATGGTTGCTTTGATGTGTGCGTGCTTCGAAAGCATTCTGAGTTTTTTCGGGCACATTTCCAGACTTGAAACAGATAACATGGAGAAATTGACGGTCATTGAAAGTATGTCAGGAAGAAGAGGAAAACGCAGATCGCCAGTAAGATGGAGTGATCAGGTGAAGGAATTGATTAGGACAAACCTTTATACTGCCATGCAAATGACAAGTGGCCGAGAGACGCGGTGACGTGTCGTCGCAACCTGTACAACCAAAATCACATAGATCACGACCTTCAGGAACGTCAGAGGCGAGGCGGCGTTTCTTCATTGATATTTTCTAATCATATTTTGAATTCTTGTTTTAGACGATGTTGATACGTTATATTGTGTTTTATAACTGCTCTGTAATATACAAAGGATATTTTAATATTGTTTATTTTGTCAATAAACAAATTTAATAGCACTACGTTTTCCTTATTCGTTCTCAACTTCTTATATTCTCTATGCTTCGAGGATTTGATTTTTTGTAGCTTACTGGGGGCACGGCAAATGAAAGGCAACAAACCCAGATCCATTAAAATTGTGTGTCCAAATTTTATTACTTTTTTTTTTCGTAAATTGTGTATATTTCTTGTCATGTGTAAAATAAATACTCGTAAAAACGAAAAAATAAATTCCAACGTAGAATCTATATCAGTGAGTTGATTTTTCTTTTCTCTATGAAATCATCGTTCAATCCGACATTTTTCTCATTTCTCAACTAATAGACGTTAAATTATTTTATCATCAACAAAAACATTCATTAGAATATATGGCCTTTTAAAAACAAGTAGTTTTACATATAGTTTATTGTTCTTATAATTTTATTTATAACAGCAATAAGCTCCCGTTTATTATAGTTGAACGTTTGTACAAAACGAATGACTTAATATGCACCCTCCACTTTGGAGGATCAACATCGAGACACTCGGTCATTAACAACTTAAGTCCACAGCATTTGTGCTACTCGCTTATTTACCGTCGGCTTAGGTCTTCACATTAAAGAAATATTCCACACACGCCACGTGCCGCGTTGATCTACTGACCTTTCTCTCCATTATTCAGTAGCGACTACACAAGTATATTGTGTTATCGATAAATCGCAAATTCAGCTATTTCGAAGTATTTCTAGTCTTGAATTGGCAAAGAGTGTTATCGGCCACCCTTATTCTTATCATGTATGAAGATTTTTAGGAATGTCTGTACCTTTCGCACATTTTACATAACCCTCAGTTTTGAAAGGGAAAAAAAACGTGAGCAGAAGAAAACTGGAATGGATGAAACGGAGTATACGATGAATCAATGCTTGTATGGTGTGTTTTAAATCGAGTTATTTTTTTTCCATTTTTCTTTTATATTTCTAAGTCATAGATTTGTTTAGAGATTTCTCACACTTTCAAGCATTAAAATTCAAAACATTATTTAAACCAATAAAAAAAGATTTTGAATTATATTTTTTTTTAATATTGTCAATATTTTGAATGCGATGAAAAATCAATCATCGAACCAGAAATTTTGTGGAAAATAAGTAAAATTAGTTTATTATCACTAGAAATAAATTTATGTTAACATTCCAGTTGACTCCAATATTTTTAACTTATTTGATCCCATTCCTTTACATCTGATATTGTGTAAGTCTCTCATATTTATGTTTTTACCCACCTCTTTAAATTTATCAGCATCATGATTATCCACCAACTATTGACTGAATCGACCAAGCTCTTCTACGAGGAATTCAGAATTATCTAAAAAGTTACGATAGTAATTTTCAGACAATTTTTCTAATTACCAACTTAAGTTTGGTGTATGGCAAGAGAACCAGCAATAATTTAGTCGTTGCATATAAAATTTTGCTTAATGTCTTGGACGTCCAACTGATGAATTTGATGTATTTGCATAGCAGGGTATTCTATAATAACAATATGTTTTAAATTCTGTTTATATATGTTACATTATTGTAGGAACCCCGTTGTATATCCACAGCTGATATGAAAAAGCATCGATTTCCCTAGCGTGACGTCCGAAGATGTAATCCTTACTAGACTACTATGTGCAAGTCGTTACCATTTCCCTAGCGTGACGTCCGAAGATGTAATCCTTACTAGACTACGATGAGCAAGTCGTTACCATTTTCCTAGCGTGACGTCCGAAGATGTAATCCTTACTAGACTACTATGTGCAAGTCGTTACCATTTCCCTAGCGTGACGTCCGAAGATGTAATCCTTACTAGACTACGATGAGCAAGTCGTTACCATTTTCCTAGCGTGACGTCCGAAGATGTAATCCTTACTAGACTACTATGTGCAAGTCGTTACCATTTCCCTAGCGTGACGTCCGAAGATGTAATCCTTACTAGACTACGATGAGCAAGTCGTTACCATTTTCCTAGCGTGACGTCCGAAGATGTATTCCTTACTAGACTACTATGTGCAAGTCGTTACCATTTCCCTAGCGTGACGTCCGAAGATGTAATCCTTACTAGACTACGATGAGCAAGTCGTTACCATTTTCCTAGCGTGACGTCCGAAAATGTAATCCTTACTAGACTACGATGAGCAAGTCGTTACCATTTTCCTAGCGTGACGTCCGAAGATGTAATCCTTACTAGACTACGATGAGCAAGTCGTTACCATTTCCCTAGCGTGACGTCCGAAGATGTAATCCTTACTAGACTACGATGAGCAAGTCGTTACCATTTTCCTAGCGTGACGTCCGAAGATGTAATCCTTACTAGACTACTATGTGCAAGTCGTTACCATTTCCCTAGCGTGACGTCCGAAGATGTAATCCTTACTAGACTACGATGAGCAAGTCGTTACCATTTTCCTAGCGTGACGTCCGAAAATGTAATCCTTACTAGACTACGATGAGCAAGTCGTTACCATTTTCCTAGCGTGACGTCCGAAGATGTAATCCTTACTAGACTACGATGAGCAAGTCGTTACCATTTCCCTAGCGTGACGTCCGAAGATGTAATCCTTACTAGACTACGATGAGCAAGTCGTTACCATTTTCCTAGCGTGACGTCCGAAGATCTAATCCTTACTAGACTACGATGAGCAAGTCGTTACCATTTTCCTAGCGTGATGTCCGAAAATGTAATCCTTACTAGACTACGATGAGCAAGTCGTTACCATTTCCCTAGCGTGACGTCCGAAGATGTAATCCTTACTAGACTACGATGAGCAAGTCGTTACCATTTTTATAACATTCATATTGATGATTATTAATATTATTTATTTCCGTTTAGATATTGAGCGACCCCGAGAAGACGACCTCCGTTGCCTGGTGGTAAGACACTTGTCTGCCAATCCGAAGGTTGCGGATTCGATCCCCGCTGGAACCCAGATTTTTTTTAAAATAGGATTACAGTCTGGTTTTCACTTAGGGCCTATTAAAACAGCTTTCTGGCTGGTTGGAAGAGATTGCCACATGGCAATAAACTCGCCAGGTTAAAAAAAAGAGCACCCTGATAAAATAAAATTTAAAATTCCTCTAAAAGCTTCCAGATTATCATCAATGTGCAGGTTCACATGTTTATTATTCCACTCAACAGTTCCTGCAACACGTAATGTCACATTTAACTTATTTACTCTGTTTGGTTCGATTACACTTTTAATCGCTGATGAAACGGATCACAGAATTCAACATGAAATCAGGAAAGGCATCATTAATGCAGAGCTTAGAAATGTAGTCAGGCATCATTCCCCCGAGTCCCTTACAGACGATGATACACAATTGGTAAATAATTATCTCCTCTTATCACATAAACTATTAAAGTCTATTAGTTAAAAAGTGCTGTCACACGAGTGTATTTATTAGCCCCAGAAATAAGCTTTGAGGCCGAGTTGAAATGTGCATGTAGCCGACTCGACTGAACCTTCAACAAAGTCTAAATTTTATTAAGGCCGAGGCCACACCAAAATGCTTCGTTAGGTGCTAAGCTAGATTTTACGTGATTCATATACTAGGTGACTTCATGCCTGGCCACACCAAAGTGCTACGCACAAATTCATTTGACAGTTGGGAGCGGTTGAGTCAACACACGATGTCAATCTCAATAACCAATTTCATTACAACTTACCATCTTTATTTACTTTCTGTGCAACTTCATTTCAAAGTGATTTTATTACAGGTACATTTTTGTATAATTTGCTCGATGGGTTCCACAAAGGCTCCCTTTTATACACAGCTGTCATTAAAACTTCCGCCATCTTGTAAATTAACTAACACGTCTGTTAGGTAGGAGATTCACACAATGACTAATCGTCATGTAACGTGGCGCGAAGCGTGCAGTGTGGCCACTGCGATAGTATGCGGTACGTTTGTTCGCTAGGATATGTCGCCTAACTCGCAATATAGTTCAAGCATCAAGGGAAGCTCCTTCCTGTGTGGCCGAGGCCTAATAAAAAAATATCTAGAAATTTAAAAAAATACCTGGTTTACTTACATTGCCAGTCTCAAATGGAGTATGACTCTTCTTCATATATTCATACAAACCATTCTTCACCGTGAGAATAATAATCGTCGAAAGTTATGGCTTAAATATAACAAACTGCCTTTTTTCACAGTACATGATCATTATGTGCACTCCGAGATTATTCGTGAAATGACGTAACAATCGGAAACTCTCGCGTGTTCTCGCATCAAACTAATGATACACAGTTTTTATACTTATGGGAAAAATTGCTTCATTATTTTAGAGGCTATTGTGTTATATAATGGGAAATTATCAAACGTTTGATGTTGTAAATGTTGAAATCAAAGTATTATAACTTCATTAAAGTGTCACGTTAATTTTGTTTTAGTTACAAATAAATAAAACAATACCTCAGTTATGCTTGAACAAAATATCATTAAATTGTATTGCATATATGTGGCGGCTCAAATCACCCATTATTGAATTTGATTGCGAATTTTTTTCGCTTATTAAAATAGTTTGTCAAATAGAAAATATTTATATTGATAACTCAAACGAAAAAAATATATACAAGGGATGGTTACGCAAGAATAAGTAGATAATGAGAAAATTTGATGTTAAAATCCTATAATATAAGGCAACCACCCCCAACTTTGTCATTTATATAATAATACTGAACACCCCTCATATAATGGCGCTAAGCTTTATAAGGAAATACAATAAATGAATATTTTTACAAATTTTAAAAAGTTAAGAAATGTTAATAACACTAGTTAACAAATTCTAACTTTTTGTCTGCACAGAGATTAATTTTTTGTCAGTCACAGAGGTACACGTAGTGGGTTGTACATATGAACGCGCTGGACGCGTTTGGTACACGTAGTGGGTTGTACATATGAACGCGCTGGACTCGTTTGGTACACGTAGTGGGTTGTACATATGAACGCGCTGGACTCGTTTGGTACACGTAGTGGGTTGTACATATGAACGCGCTGGACGCGTTTGGTACACGTAGTGGGTTGTACATATGAACGCGCTGGACGCGTTTGGTACACGTAGTGGGTTGTACATATGAACGCGCTGGACTCGTTTGGTACACGTAGTGGGTTGTACATATGAACGCGCTGGACGCGTTTGGTACACGTAGTGGGTTGTACATATGAACGCGCTGGACTCGTTTGGTACACGTAGTGGGTTGTACATATGAACGCACTGGACGCGTTTGGCGCACTCAACTTGTTAAAATCGCATGACATGTTTTAGTTTAAAGAAAAATCTTATTTCCCTGTACATATTTATTCATTTCAAATAGTGATGCCTCCGTTTGGAGATTTTAATTTATATTTTTTGTGCTAGGCATGACATTCGAAACATTATCGTGATAATTTAGGAAGCTCAATTTAAATATTTATTCATCTCCATATTTCCAATCATGCATTATAAAACGGATAAAAAAACCCAATACCTGTATTATTTTAAAATACATTTCTCGCCTCGTATGGTAATCGTACGGAATAGAAAGCGGCATCGGTAGCTTCTCCCTAAACACATTTTAGATTTATCTAATCCCATTCGTCTTCATACGTGCTACAACGTAGATACGCTGTGTTCTCTTTTATGAGGATTTTATATCCAAACATGGCTTACTCCAAATGAGATTTTATTGTAAAAAAGCGCAAAAAATATTGGATTACCTAAATATTTCAAGGAGATTTGAATTTTGGAGGGTGTCTGGAGGAAATCAAATGCGATTTGACAAGTTTCTGTTTAGTGTATCCGTTATGAGTTTTTTTCGCTGGAAATGCGCATCTTCAAAACATATTACTCAGGTTTTTTTTTCAAACCAACTTTGTTCGAACATAATATTTTTTATTGCTTTTTGGGTACTAGTAAAACATTAATTAAATACATGACACTGTTTGACGATTGTCTTCCACCTGGTGGTTTTAAATTTGCTTCCCGATGGTGGGCAATACAAGTATCCTAGTCTGGTTCACATTCATGCCTTTAACATTTTTCTGGTTCGTTAGAAGAAACCGTGATAGTAGTATTTTTAATTGAATGGTAATATGGTTCAATTGGAAACAATATAATACAAACTTGATAGAAGTAAACGAAACGTGTAAACCAAAATTGGAATGTATATACGAAGGTGGTCCGATAAGTACTTAGCCTACAAAAGAATAACAAAAATTTTGGAAAAGTGGCGCTTTATTTCTCAACATAATCTCCTTTGAGTTCGATACACTTGACCCAGCGATGCTCCAACTTCTTTAACCCGTCTGAAAAATACGTTCTCTGGAGGTCTGCAAAGTAGACCTCCGTGGCGGCGATAACCTCCTCATTCGACTCAAATTTCTGCCCGGCGAGTGACTTTTTCAAATTTGGAAACAAAAAGAAGTCGCACGGGGCCAAATCCGGAGAATACAGTGGATGGGGCAGCAGTTCGTAGCCTAATTCTACCAATTTGGCCTTTTTCTAAATTTCTCAAATCCGCGGACACGCTCGCTTCCACACGCGGTCAAAACAAAACTACGCGTCCGATTCGGCTGAAATTTTGACAGCTGTCAACGAGAATGTACTACGCGATAAAACATTGATCTTGCGATAGTGGTGCCATCGGTGAGGCTAAGTACTTATCGGACCGCCCGCGTATGATAGCTTGGAATTTTAGTTTGTCTAAGGATAATTACAGAGTGTGCTGGTTTCAGCTAAGTGTTTTAGTATTTAGGGCAAACATATATGAAAGTTGTAATTAAGGAATGGAACCACTTCGTTACATGCCTTGCCTAGTGAATTAGTTATTAATATCAATAAAGGACTTTTTGGTTTCGTTACATACTATATGGTTCGGTTTTCTATTAAAACCATTTAAATTTTGTATCATGAATAATAAATAAAATAAAATATTCAATATTTATTGAAAATTCAACAAAAATTACCAATTTCACAACATATGGTTAAAAAAACGTTTAGTGTCCTGATAAGTTTCACCGATAATTGTTATGATATTTTACCTGGATTAATTATTAAATCGCGTTATCTACAGTAGACATCATGCAACCCTCCATTTGACTTTTACAATTATTTTATTGTTACGATCTTTCCAAAAACAAATATTTACATTTTCTCCTTTTTATGCCAACCAAATAGACCGACCTTTTGACATTAATTTTTTGGTCTGTGGTCACTTGGATTTGTTTATCTTCTGGTACCGCAACTGTCTCCTACCCCGAGTGATTATAGTAAAACTCATTCCCAAGTGTTCTCATCCCTTAGCGCAGCAAAACTCACCCCTCACTGACACTAGTGCTCGCCCCGCTAAAGTTCACTTGAACTTCCTCGACCCGCTAGTTCAAATGTTTATTTTACTCAAAAATCCAACCACTTGCCCAGAGCTCAGCTGTTGCCCCTGTTTAACTTTTATAACGACCTAATGCTCACGAATGGATTGCGCTGACATTTTCTTGACTAAATGTGGAGTGGTAATAAGTTAAAAAATGATATTTACAGAAAATGTATGCGTGAAACTTAATTCCTGGATTTTCGACTATAATTTGTAGTGTATTATGTTGTTTTATATTATATTTTCGTTATTTATATTTCAGCACAGGTGTTTGCATCACACCAGGTGTATGCTCGGTTTTAGAAATGATGATGCAAACTATAGTTTTTTGTTATCGCTTCTGAACTTGATGAAACTTTCCGATTGTAGAGTGATGTTTGATTTGATCCTACTTCAAAGTAGTGGATGGAATAATTGACTGTCCGAAGTTATTAAAATTGATTGATTTCCGAATTCCTTCGAGAAGTACTAGACTGCAGGATATTTTCCGGTCCGAGAGTTGTACAACTAACTATTACTCGAATTCTCCCGTACCCAGATTGCATCGATTAGGTGATGACTATACTGCAGTCTCGGACATATTTGGTGACTGTAACTTAATGCCTTTAAAAGTTCTCATATTTCTGAACCATAAATCTGACGCCATGGTGTGACTCTATTTGTTTTATTTGCTCTCTTTTTTTGTTTCTCTAAATTTTTCGAAATATCTGTAAATATTTCAAAGTTTGTTTTTTTTAATGTATTGGAGTTGATTAATTATAAATGTGCATATTTTTGTTATAATTTTCATAGATTTTCTTTTTCTTCTTTATTTTTGTGTTAGGGCCTTTGATTACCTGAATCTTGACCAGCCTCAAGTTTGTATTTTATGTGTGGTAGGGGGTATGCATGTGCGTACTGCTTTTTGTTTTTTTTTTCTATGATTCATGCCAATGTTTATAATTTCATTGGCAAGTGTTATATTGATGCACACTCAGAATTCTCATGTTGAGTATTTCTCCTGCAACTTTTCTTAATAATCGGTTAAAGACCATACACTGTAATAAAATAAATACCCGATGGACTTATTGCTGTGGCATTGTATAATTATATTTATCCTATTATATAACTTTTAAAACCATTTAACACTCACTATCCATACCATTAATGAATTATTTGATCATCTGTTATAGTACAGCTATGTTTTCCTTCTTTTAGTACTTTGTTCTTATTAACATCATAGACGCATTATATTACTCTTTTCTTGTATACAATACATGACGGGCTTATTTTCATGTGGCAATCTCTTCCAACTGAACATAATAGTTTTAAATAAGCCTTTAGCGAATATTAGATTGGAACCCTTTTTGAAAAAATGTGGGTATCAACGGGAATTGAAACAATCCTCGAATTGGATGACTAATTACTTACTGGGTCACGCAGGTCGTCAGTTATGGTGGTTTGGCATGATAAGACATAAAGTTAGTTGCTAGTTTTTTTAACCCTGATTTCAGGTATTCGAAATTTCCTTTGATAAAATGTGAATGAAGATTATAAAAAAGTTATTACAATGTTTTCATGTAATTTTCTAAAGAAAATTCTTGATACATTGTCGAGGCGTTCAATTATTTAAATATAAGGTAATACTTGTAAATTGGTGCGCATTTGCTTTTGCATAATTGTGCAACACGCAAACTACAACAATCCGGAGTATTTTAATGTATCGCTTGAAACAACAAGAACTTATATTAACAACTTATATAGGTCATATAAACTACTGGAGTTCCCCACTGAAGCGGAAACTAATATTTCGGATTAAAATTACGCCCGTCTACTTCAACAACAATGCTTTGCGTATCTTTATAAATAGTTCTAGTGGAAAATGTAATCGACGAAATTTAGATATTCATTAACAACGTGTTTGTGTATTTATTTGGTTAAAAAAATAACTATAAACAAATTTTTATCTTCCTAATTAATTTATATTTATTATTTTACGTTAGAGAAATAGAATTTACATTTTTTTTCACTTTATCATTACATAATTGATGATACTAGATCACTGGAGTATGCACATCGCTCCAGGTAAGTCTGCGTTATTGACGGCAATTACGTTGTGTAGGTTGCGAACACTGTCTAGTGTGCTCGAGTATGTTAGCAGAAGAACTCTTTGACGGAAGACAGGTGTCATACTCACTAGACCACATAGGTTGCTTTTAGATTAAATGGTTTTTATGTATTGATTTTACTGATATCTACGTATCAATAAATGTCGATTCACTAAATGGTATTATAACATAATATAGCTTAAAACATATTCAGTTCATCCCCAAATTGAAAACATTTAGTGAGATATTTGTGTAGGATGTGGATCTTTAATGGGTCTATGAATAATCGACAAACATCAGCTGGGTATACTTTCTATAGAATATTACTTGTACAACAAATTGATAGAGTTTATACGGCTTTAACCCAAAGTCTAAGAGCGAAAATAGAGTTGTATTGGGTGTTAACATAAGTTGTGTCCATTTTTTTTCCAATTTAAAAATGAGCATCAAAAGTAAAACAAAATGGTAAAGGTTATACGTCATTCAAAAGAAAATATTCTGCTCTACAAGAAATTGTGTTTGCTTTTACGTTACATATATTATTTTATTTGATTACAAGCCTTCAAAATGGAATGTCAAGTAGACGAAAGTGAACATTTTCGACGCCTCCTTCTGTTCGCGTTCAATCGAGGGAATAAAGCTGCCAAAGCTGCTCGCGATATTTGCGAAGTGTACGGTGAAGATGCTATGAATTAAAGGACAACTCGTCGATAGTTTTTTTGCGTTTCAAAGACGTTAATTTGGACCTGAAAGACATGAAGCTTTCCAGACGACCAGTGGACTTCGATGAGGACCGCTTAAACCATTTTATTCATGAAAAACCCCTTCATGAATAAGGGGATCGTCACGAATAATATGGTTTAAGCGGTCTTCATCGAAGTCCACTGGTCGTCCGGAAAGCTCCATGTCTTTCAAGCCGAAATTACCGTCTTCGAAACACAAAAACCATCGACGAGCTCTCCTTTCATTCATAGCATCTTCACCGTACACTTCGCAAATATCGCGAGCAGCTTTGGCAGCTTTATTCCCTCGATTGAATGCGAACAGAAGGAGGTGTCGAAAATGCTCACTTTCGTCTACTTGACATTCCATTTCGAAGGCTTGTAATCAAATAAAATAATATATGTAACGTAAAAGCAAACATAATATTTTGTAGAGCAGAAAATTTTCTTTCGAATTACGTATAACATTTACCATTTTGTTTTACCTTTGGTGCTCATTTTTAAATTGAAAAAAAAACTGACACAACTTATGTTAACACCTAATATATTTCGGACGAAGGTCTTAACACCTTTTCAATTTATTTTCTCAGAAAATTTGAATAGTTGTCTTACGTAGTATCTGGAGCTTGGTGGATTGAACTGATAGAAAAACTCAATTAAAAACTTTTGATGCGTCGTTCACCAAATGAAAATCTAATCGGAAAACCTCAATATTTTAATTTGTTTTCATGAATGAAACGATGAAGTATATTTCTACAGGAATACTTTTGGATTTTCCTCATTGAAAACCTTTTTAAAACTTTCTAATTTGGCATTATTCCACCTCAACGTTCCTAATTTCGAGTATTTCTCCTCGTTTATTTGCCAACCTTCCCTTTTTGGAGAGGAAGAGGTTAAGTCTGCAAACTTTGCCCCGTTGGGATCATTGAATGCCCAAAATCTGGTTTGTAAAAAGCAAATAAGCGAAATAAGTATCCAGTTATTAATCACATCTTGTTTGAAGCGTAGGCTTTTGAAGTTTGGATCTCCTTAACCACTAAATATAGACGTTTTTTATTTAAAAAATATAATGAAAGTGCGTGTGTACTGTATTTTTTAAAATTTATTTTAATTTTACAAATACTCAGGTACAAGAAGTTCAAGTAGACATAAAAAAAGTAGCACCACCGAATAAATCGAATTTCAAAAGAGGGAAGATTGGAAATCCTTAATAGTGGGAGAGTATGCAGGAAGAGGTATATGGATGTGACAAAAGCGAAAGACGTATGCTAGGATATTATATAGATCAAATATATTCTCTCTGCATATCCTTATAGGAATTGAACGTGATGGTGATGATGATTATGATGTATTTTTTTACAGATTGGGTAGATCTTCACATTTTCTAGTTGCACAATTTATTTAGATAAGAATAACCTGGAGGCTTATAGGGTAGATCTTTAAATTTTAGGGTAGATCTTCACATAGGCAGATAGGGTAGATCTTCACGTTTTCTAGTTGCACAATTTATTTAGATAAGAATAACCTGGAGGCTTATAGGATAGATCTTTAAATTTCAGGGTAGATCTTCACATAGGCAGATAGGGTAGATCTTCACATTTTCTAGTTGCACAATTTATTTAGATAAGAATAACCTGGAGGCTTATAGGGTAGATCTTTAAATTTTAGGGTAGATCTTCACATAGGCAGATAGGGTAGATCTTCACATTTTCTAGTTGCACAATTTATTTATTTAGATAAGAATAACCTGGAGGCTTATAGGGTAGATCTTTACATTTTAGGGTAGATCTTCACATAGGCAGATAGGGTAGATCTTCACATTTTCTAGTTGCACAATTTATTTATTTAGATAAGAATAACCTGGAGGCGTCTAGGGTAGATCTTCACATTTTAGGGTAGATCTTCACATATGCAGATAGGGTATATCTTCACATTTTCTAGTTGCACAATTTATTTATTTAGATAAGAATAACCTGGAGGCTTTAAGAGGAATTAAAGATCGTTCTAGTTTTAGAGAATTCTAATTTTTATTCTCCATTCCACCATTATACATCTATACATATTTACATAACATCACAAAATGAATAATCCACATTTATCTATTTTAATAAGTAAGTCTACTTCCAGGACATTATCGTTGACAGTAAATTCCAAGTCAGATTCGTTACACAAATTTCACAAACGATAATAATTATCCTAATTAGCAGTGTTCATCTCAAACGCAATATGCATTGAGGTCAGTGAAAACAAAAATATTAAAAACAATTATTCTCTGATAGCTTTTTTGCTTTTCAGTTTGTTTATTATTACAAGTAACATATAGGTTTCATAATAAATATTTTGCCAAAACTGCTTCACAGTTTTTCGTCATTGACACCGCCCTGAAAAAGATGCAACCTTAATTAACCTGTTTTGAGATATTTGGGAAAACATAACATTGTTTTATACGCCTAGTATGGAATGAGATAGCATAATATTGTTTTATACGGCTAGTATGGAATGAGATAGCATAATATTGTTTTATACGGCTAGTATGGAATGATATAGCTTAACATTATTTTTTTATGCGGCTAGTATGGAATGCAAATGTTAAATGTGAAATGCAAATTTACCTCGCTTGATATTTTTATTCATAAAAGATTGCGGTTTCCTTGTTCGATATTTAAAATAAATCACTAGAAGTTTTGTGTAGTTTTTTTTTCTTTAACATTAATACAACTTTAATTCCTAATACTCACTCATTTGAATTTAAAAAGATAATAGTCCATAACAATATTTTTGTATCGAATTCGATGTATGGGAGTGAAACGTGGACGTGGAAAAAACTGAAAGCGCCTTATGAGTGGTGTCGAAATGCGTACACTGAGAAGAATAAATAGGATGACAATGTATGACACAATAAGTGATAAGGGATTACTGTAAATAAGATGTGCTCTGAGATGGTGTAGGCACGTTGAACGAAGAATACCTAAGGAAACAAATTTACATTGCAAATGTGAGTGAAAAGCTTGGTGGTGGACGAAAACGGAAAGGAAAGTATGCTTAAATCAAGTGAATTATATTTTGAAAGAAGAAAACGAAAAAACTCGGGGAAATCGTAGGAGTTTTATGAGAAGGTATATGGATGTAGAAGAGACGAAGAATGTGTGTGTTGAGATAGGAAAGTCAGGCGATCTATCCTCTCTGCCTACCCCGACTGGGAAATTACGTAGTAGTATGTACTCATATGTATCTCGCTACTAACGGTCTAGCAGCGAACACAGTGTGATGTTACATAGCATACATGCCCTGCTCCACGAGGCAGGGAAGGGAAACTAGGAATGGTTTGATTTTTAAGTAAAAAATAAACCTACTGTCTGCGATGTGGCTGTTCTATATTCACTCCGGGAAGGTACATAGAAGGTTCTGTGTACATTATAAAAATATGCCTTAATAAAAAAAATATTCTGATAGAATGGGAAAATTATTCAGATGGGATGGGAAAATTATTCAAATAGGATGGGAAAATTATTCAGATAGGATGGGAGAATTATTCAGTCCAAAAGCCAGTGTAGGTGATTAGTTGACTGCATTTTTTTCACAGTATTTTCTTACTTTCAATGCCATCGTTTCTTAGATTACTGTTTTCGAATTCTTATAACACGCCTGTTTATCTGTTTGGGTATATTTATTTGTTTGGTTTTCTATTTCTCTAGTCGTCGTTTTCATGACTGAGGGTCCTCATCTTCATGATGAGGTCTGCACAATATTACTTCAACCATTTCTGTCTCCAGCCAGATGTGAAGCCTCGCACATAGTTGAGTTGGTACCGTCCTTGATTTGGTCGGTCCAACGCGATGGGACGCGGCCTCTTGGTCTCCTACCAGAAACATTGGCCTGCATGGCTGTCTTTTCGAGACTTACTATCGTGTCTCGATAGTTATCCGAAGAAACGCACTTTCCTTTGTTGATAGATTGTGGGGAGACGAGCGTTTATACGCATATGATAGAACCATTAATACGAGTATATACTCGTTTGTTCTCCTCTCCGTCCAAGATATTCGTAGCATTCGTCTTCAGAACCACATCTTGAATAAACTTAACTTATCTTTAACGCTTTCATGTAAATACATCTGGCGGATTTATCACTTTTAAGCAGTTTATTCGAATTAACCAGCTTTTCTTTTTCATAATTGAAAAGTTAAACTCATAAACCACTCAAGAGCCAAAAAATACGTAGAGTTATAAGAAAAAAACTGTACGGTATTTGAGTAAATTGCTTGTGGAGATTTGCCCAGTGACATCTTTGGTTGTAAAACAGAATCACTTTTAGTTGTTGTAATAGTTGTAAAACAGAATTTAGTAGTTGTAAAACAGAATTCACATATATGCCATTTATGGGTATATGGTCGTTTATTGATAGACTGTTTTTCCATAAAAAAAATCAAAATATGGTTGTTATGAGTTTAACTCTTCAATTGTTATATGTATTCATGACTGTGTCTTAAACAAAGTGTGTGAGAATAATATTTGTAAGAAAATTATCAAAAATTAAAGTAAAAGATACATCTCAATTAAATTAGATACCAGGATGAGAATCGTATTGTAAAGAGAAAAGAATATTTTGAGTTAACGTATTTTTAAATATCGATAAGGAAGTATATTTGATTGGTCGAGGAAGATCAATAACTTGTATCAAGATCACCAGCTTTGTTTCGTTAATCTACTTCAACACTAATAAAAGCATAATTATTTTATAGGACATATTGGATAAACTTTAAAAAATGTATGAATAATTCTCGTAAATAAATGAGTTTAAGATTATAAAAATATATTGATCTGCCTATGTGCTCTTGTTGTTAAGATCCCTGTCTTTCAAGCCAGGGGTAGGAAGTTTGATTCCCGCTGGAATAAATTTTTTTTTCAAAAATATACCAGTTGGTGTTTAATTTAAAGTAACTTTAACATATTTCTGGTACGTTGGAAGAGATTGCCAAAAGTTTGTAATCCTACCAGTTTGTATAATATACAATACAAATGTAATGTAATATAATACATTATTTTGTATTTATTTAAAGTATCGATACAATATGTGTTGTATTGTAGTATGCTCGAGGTTTTTTTATATATATTTTTTTCGTCAAATAAATCAAATCTACTCGTAAAAGGTTTGTGCTCCAATCGCTAATCAGTATTCTGTGCATTTCGCCTGGCGAATTCGTCCCCTAGTAAATGCTCCGCGCCCTGAACTCGGCCGGTTCACATCCCTCGAACAGGCCCTGGCTGCGAGATAGATAGCCCCCATGACCCACTTTTGGGCCAGCTCCCTGACTCTTTGTGTTGGACTCAGGGATGTGCAGTATCGAATTGCCCTGCTGAATAAAAATAATACAATCTAAAACATCGAAGTAATTTTCTAGAGTATAATCTGTCGAATTCGTTAACTCCTAGCAATGTTTTACAAACAACTCGTCAATATTGTATTATTGTTTTATTGGTAGATATTTAAACATTTCCATTTTATTTATTTTGAACATTTCATTGTACAATATACAATTTGGCACTTTTATTACCAAATATCAATCTGTTGTAACCATCTAGAAAAATGTTTTTTATGGTTTATTCATACAAGTTCAAATGTACCCGATAGTAAATTAGGGTTAAAGTTTGCAGTGGTCAATCAAGACAGTTTTGATAGTATTTCCACTCGCACACACGTTCTCGGCGCGGTATCTGTCAATACACGCTCTAACTTGTGCAACCCAGAATCATTTGGACCTTAGTTGTACTTAAACCATAATACTTAAAGATACTTGGTTATTTGGACCTTAGTTGTACTTAAACCATAATACATAAAGATACTTGGTTATTTGGACCGTCATTGTCATCATCATCATCATTGTCAACCAGGGTCGATCCACTGCTGGATGAAGGTCTCCCCAAGTTGACTCCAAACAGTTCGGTCCTTTGCTCGCCGATGCCACGTGATGCTGCCATGCTTCCTGATTTCGTCCATCCAGCGTACCTTCGGTCTTCTTCTAGGCCTCTTTATGCCTCTTGGGTACCATTGGATTATTTCGGATGTCCATCGGGAGTCTGACATTCTGGCTACATGTCCGGCCCATTGCCACTTCATTCTTTTGCACACCTTTATAACGTCTTCTACCTTTGTTATATTGCGAATCCAGGTGTTTCGTTTACGGTCTCTTTTAGTATATCCTAACATGCATCTCTCCATGCCCCTTTGTGCGGTCTGGAGCTTTTGCGTGTTCTTTACTGTGAGCGTCCATGTCTCGCAGCCATACGTAAGTACTGGAAGAATGCACTGGTTGTAGACCCTTCGCTTCAAGGATATTGGGAGATTACTTTTGAAGATGTTGTTCAAACGTCCAAATGAGCTCCACGCCAGTTTTGTCCTTCGTGCTATTTCCTCCGATATGCCACCTACAAAGGAAATAAGTTGGCCTAGATACACATATTCCTGGACAAGTTCTAGCGGTTTTCCATCCACGTTTATTGGTTTTGGGGTAGCAAAGCCGTTCATCATATATTTGGTTTTTGAAATATTCATTTTTAAACCAACTTCCCTGCTGACCTCTGCCAATTCTTGCAGTTGGTGCTGAAGATCATTCGGGTTTTGTGAGAATATAACGATATCGTCTGCAAATCTCAAATGGCTCAGGTATTTTCCATCAATCGCCAGCCCTTTACTTTCCCATTCTAGTTTTTTAAATTGGACCGTAGTTGTACTTAAACCATAATACATTAAGATACTTGGTTATTTGGACCTTAGTTGTACTTAAACCATGATACATAAAAGTATTTGGTTATTTGGACCTTAGTTGTACTTAAACCATAATACATAAAGGTACTTGGTTATTTGGACCTTAGTTGTACTTAAACGATAATACATAAAGGTACTTGGTTATTTGGACCTTAGTTGTACTTAAACGATAATACATAAAGGTACTTGGTTATTTGGACCTTAGTTGTACTTAAACCAAATACATGAAGGTACTTAAACCGAATACATTGGTTATTCGTTTAAAATTCCGGATATAAATGTCAGTTGGGCTGCACTATTCTTCCCGTATGATTTTTAAAAAAATACATTTGTTTTATTGAGCATTAGGACACTTATGTCTTTGACAATATTTATCTTTGATAATAAAATAAATGCTCTGCTCTGGGAACACCATGAAAATGTTTTCATTAAAAAATATGATATATTTCCTCTCCAGCCCTGGAGATATTACAGTAGTAGAATAAAGGAAACTCACGTTGTGGCGACACACTAGGCTTCCACCCCCCATTGTTTACTATTCCTCTTGTTTTTATCTTCATGAGGCACTCTTTCTTTCCCCACTTTACAGCCTCCCTTAGTTATGCAACGTTTCCTGATACCCCTAATTCTAGGTTTTTCATTATTCATTTCGGCAACCATTTTTTATATTTTTTAATATACCATTACGCCGTTTCCCTACTGGGGTAAGCAAAGAGGACATATCGCTATAATTTCCTTTCTCGGCACACATATTTCACCTATTGCGCATCCCTACACGTTCTCGAACAGCTCCTACGAATTATCTGACTATGTTTTCTTCTTTCCAAACTTAATTTACTTGATTCTACCATAATTTACTTTATCTTCCTCTACCACGTGTTCCACTCACATTAGCACCGTATATTTGTTTTGATAGTTGTTTTTCATTCGTTCATTCTACATGCCTAAACCATTTCAGAATGCTCTTCTTTATCCTACTCAACACATCAGCCTTAAGTTTACATTTATCCCTAATCAATTAATTCCGTTTTCATATAATAAATTATCACTCCATGTATTCTATCACTATAAATTATCACTCCAAATTATCACTCCATGTATTCTTCTCAATGCACCCGTTTCTTCTGGTTTATATGTGTATCGAACGTATGCGTCAGCCAAAACATAGTATGATGTATTTGTTTTCCTGTTTGTTATTTGGTACTATTATGATATGATATTGATGTTATTTGGTATTTTGATGTATAAATTCTTGGGTATTTTTTTTATGATTTGTATGTAAATTTTATGTCCGTGCTGTGTCCCGACCGTAACTGAAATGTTCCTTATGCGCGGCCATCACGAGGCAGTATCACAAGTCGGTCGGCCCATGCATGCGAAAAACTTGCGAAAATTGTGATATTTCGCAAGTTATGACTGCATGCACGGGCGGAAATAGGCGCTTGCGATGAGCGATTTGCCGCACATAAGGAGCACCAAACGCCTTGGAAATACATTCTCAGTTCACTCTGTCTACTGCCTTTTATTTGCGACCATCTACAACCTGCTAAAGAGGAATCTCTTCACCCTGCTACTTTCTCTGACCTTTTCACCGTGAGCCGAAATCTCCGAGCATTGAGCAGCAACCATCCACCTATTTCTACAGTCCTTTGTACCGGTGCCGTACAGCACCTATTGGGCCACTCACAGACCACGTCCACGTTTCACTCCCATTCATCAAAGTTGGTTCGAGTATATATGTTTTAGTGTCTCAGAATTTGTATCCTATCGCTATACGCCGTTCGATATCCCTCGTAGCTCTTCCATCATTTTAGAAAATACTGCCTAAATAGCAGAATTTTTCAACTTGCTTTAAAGTTATTGCCCTTTCTTTAGATTTTTTATATTTATCTCTTGAATTAAAATAATAATTATTATTACTTACCCATTTAATTTTGTAGATATAAATAATTATAAATGTGAATATTATGACGAGGAAATGCGTAAATAATTTACAAGTAGGTATATTCAAATGCTAATACTTGTATTTTTATAAACACGTTCCAAAAAAAATTTGTCAACTTTTTCAATTCCGTCGCGTCAAAACTCGAGAACTCGTCGATAATTCGATTTATTGACCTTTACTTACATATTTAGAGATTTGTTTGAACCATTCGTATACTTTGCAACTAGTTTTTGACATACTATCCGTACTCAGCGTTTGTCCTACAAATAAACTCGTTTTAATAAGATCTAACCAATTACTTTCTTACTGGATTTATAGTAACTTTCAAAGAGTTAACATCAGTCATTCGTTATTATTTATTGTGTGTTGCGCAAAACAATATCGAAATTTATGAAGAAGAAAAAACTATACCTTATTTCTTTGTGTATTTACAGAATCAAGAAAGCACTTTTTGTAACAAATTATGCGAATACTTTCCAAACAATTTAAATTTCAAAACTTTAAACAAAGTTGGCCTTCTTATGGAAGTTAAGATTTTGATTTTAGCGCGGTGTGCGGAGTTTATGTGAAACAGGAAACTTGTTTTAACTTTTCTAAGCTCCAAGTCTGAGTAACGAGGAAACTGCTCACACCTTTAACACTCCAAGTTGTGTTATGCCGTCAGATGTGACGTTGAAAAGTTTTATATTAATTAGTTCAGTAGTGTGATTTTCACTATTGTTTTTCCGTCGCAATTTTTTTGTTTTTATAATATTCGAAAGAATATTGTGGAACTCGACATTTTTTGTATTCTTTTAATAAGATTGAATGGAAAATTTACTTTAGTATTCTCTGTTTCTCACCCAAGACGATTTACCGATTAATACATTAACAGTTTGAAAATGGATCTGAACAGTTTGAAAATGGTACGTGTATAATATATAACATATTCACGGGGCTAACAACTTACTACTCTGATAATATCAGTTTATATCAATTTGCCAAATCAATGACCGTATTAAACACAATTTTATCGCTCCGACACATCAACTGATAGCTGAATGTCAACCATACAAAGTATTAATTATTCAACATTATATCAGGACGTTGATAAAACGGAATTCTTTTGATTTTTAATTTAATTGTCGCGCCTTTAATTAATCGCGCCTTAGCGCGCACCTCATTTTATTTACAAATGTGAAAATAATGTGACATCTTTTCTAACAAATCAGAACTATCCAAAATTGTTATATCAGGACGTTGATAAAACGGAATTCTTTTGATTTTTAATTTAATTATCGCGCCTTTAATTAATCGCGCCTTAGCGCGCACCTCATTTTATTTACAAATGTGAAAATAATGTGACATCTTTTCTAACAAATCAGAACTATCCAAAATTGTTAGTGGCAGTTATATGTTATTTGGGCATTTGTTTTTTGATTTTACATTTTTTTTCAATTCGGACGTAATTTTATACTTGATATTGTTTTAAAAGAAAACATATTTTTGAAGTGCTTACATATTTCGCTCAGGCCTTGTAAAGTGAAGCGTTTCTTTACAAGTATATCCACAAAGTGGTGAGTTTGTCTATTTATAACATACTTGTACTCATCTCCATTCAGACAATATTTGATTAATAAATATCGTATCGTTGAATCACACTTTCAATACAGTAAGGCGGGTTCATTACCATGGAGTTGTCTCTTCTTAACAACCTGAAATATGTTAGAGATACCGTAAGTGAAAATTAAAAAGGTATCTTTTTTATAAAAAATCTGATTTCAAATGCGAATTGATCCCACAACCCGCGGGTTTGAAGACAGATGTCTTACCAACTATTCCACAGAAGTTAAGGGAGATCGTTAATACTAAAATAAAGTATAATAATTATTATACCTTATTTATTATAATAATTATTATATATTTATTGATAATAATCAAACAAAAGTTTAAGAGTATTATACGCATCGCAAATTAGACATTTGTTTAGGGCTTAAAAAAACGTGAAATCTATTGTTTGTCTAATTGGATATGCTATTTGTGGGACATCTTGTCAAGTTCAATAAAAAAAGGCGCCTCTGCTGAAACTGTTGAGCATTAAAATTGGCATTAATTCAACAGATAATGAATAGTGCGAAGAGAAACGTCTAAGAATGAATGTTGCGAAGATAAACATCTGAGAATGAATTTTGCGAAGATGGATATCTGAGAATGAAGGTTGCGAAATCCAAAGTCATAGTGATAGAACAGTGTAAAAGGAAAAGTAAATGCGATATATTAGTGAAAGATCAGAGCAAGTTGAGGAATTCTGCTATTTGAGTAGTATTTTCTCAGACGATGGAAGAGTGAAGAGGGATATCGAACGGCGTGTAGCGATAGGAAACAAAGTTTGAGACAGTAAAACACATATACTCGAACCGGACAGTATCAAAATATGTTAAGATGATAATCCACAATAGTACTACCTTGTTCAAAAAGTTTTAGGACCGGCCACCGTGTGGCGCTGTCAGTCACCCGATTGGAATTTTTTTTTTGTTAGGTTATCACATCTATCATTGACACTTCCCTCCAAATTTCAGCGTCATAGCTTGACATTTGTAAAAGTTACGCTGTACTGAGTACATCTACCTTTGTGCGTGTTTTCAATTTTTTACAAGTTTGAAAATGGCATCAACTGTGCATCAACGAGTTTGCATTAAATTTTGTGTGAAAAACGGATTTAACGATCCGCAGACCTTGGAAATGTTGGAGAAGTGTTTTTGGTGGCACGAACGCTTCAGAAGTGGTCGTGAGTCGGTCGAGGATGACGAACGCAGTGGCAGTCGAGAACCGATGAAAACATCGATAAAATCAAAGAAATGTTGGCCGAAAACCGCAAATTGACCATTAGAGAGCTGACAGAAGATTTGAACATCGCTTATGGATCCGCTCAATACATTTTGGTTAGTGATTTGGGCGTCAGGCGTGTCGCTGCAAAACTGGTGCCGAAAGACCTCAATTTCATGCAAAAAAAGGACCGCGTTGAAATCGCGAAAGACATGATTTCCATGAGTTTTTGACCAAAAACAACACGAATACTATCCAGCAGCCTTCGAATTCACCTGATCTGGCTCCCTGCGACTTTTTCCTGTTCAACCGACTTAAAAAACCGCTTCGCGGAATGCGTTACAGCACCCGAGAGGATGTCATGAAAAAATCGAAGACGGCTCTTATGGACATACCGAAAATTGAGTACGAGCGTTGTTTCGAGGATTGAATCAAGCGCTGGCGTAAGTGCGTTGCAGTCGATGGGAAGTACTTTGAAGGGGATCATATCGATTTTGATTAATAAACTTGTATTTTCGATTTTATGAATAAGGGTATGGTAGTAATAGAAGCTATGGTAGTGGAATACCAAGTAACGTTTGGTTGGATTAAGTTAATGATATTTTGAAATAATGTAAAAAGTCAGAGAAATCGTAGGAGTTGGAGGTGAAAGAGGCGAAGGATATGTGTCGAGATAGAGAAGAGTTGCGTTAAGTTTTCTACCTACCCTGACAGGGAAATAGTGTGATGGTATGGATGTTATTTCAACACTATCCGCAAATGACCGAAATCACCCTGGATAACGCACAAAGGTTTTATTATAATAAAGCTACATAAAACTCACCATGCTTATAGCCTACTTGGCACTGTGGACTAAATTTTATTGTATAGTATATTTTACTTCCAAGTAATGTAACACATCTGCTCAAGACAAAGACTTGGTGTTACACAACAGGTTAGAGCCGAACCAGGGCACACATCCCAGTCCCGTTAGCTAGGCGAGTACGGGCTGTGGGCATCGAGGAGAGAGAAGAGAGGAGTGGGTGTCCCGCTATGCTGGATGGTGGAGCGCGCATCTTCACGGACCGGACAGCTCACCGCTCACTGATCACTGCTCCGAGCACTGTGACCGCCAGCGCCGAGTCAAGGTTACCATATGAGTATCGTGATTGCTTCGCCTACCTGTGAAATATTTGACAGCTCATCAATGGGTTTTGTGTTTACTTCCTAAAATTAACGGAACAATCGAAAGCCCTCGACGAAACCTTTTTGCATTATTTTATTTACTAAGGCTCCAGTAGTACCAACAATGGAGGATGCGAGCCTGAGGTGAAAATAAGAACTGGAATGGCAAAAAATGCGATGTCAAAGCTGGAAAAGATTTCCATATCTTTTCCAGCTTTTCCATGGTCTAGAAGTGGTTACTGACTTTATTTACTTAGGCTCCAGTGTTATCAATAATGAAGGATGAGAGGATGAGGGGAAAAGAAGAACTGGAATCGCAAAAGATATGGAAGAACAGAACTATCACCATCACGACGAAAATGTGCCTAGATAAATCTCTCGCCTTCGCAATATTCATGTTTGGCGCGAAGACTTGGAATCTGAGAGCAAGCGAGATACGTAGAATAGATGCATTTGAAATGTGGTGCTGGAGAAGGATGTTACTTATTCCATGGACAGCAAGACGAACGAACGCCTTCATTCTCGAAGAACTGAGAATCACCGACAGATTGTCGACAATATGCATTCGTCGAGTCCTCCGATTCTTTGGGCACATTTCTCGTGGCCAAGGAGACAGTTTCCAGAGGTTCGTGGTTACTGGAGGCGTGGAAGGACGACGCGCAAGAGAAAGAATCACAATGCGTTGGACTGACCAAGTGAGAAACATAACTGGAGTATACTTAACAACTGTCCTTCTAGCCGCGGAGTTCAGGGATGGATGGACAGGAGTCGTCAGAGGCTATCATGGGAGTCACGATGCTCAGTCATGAGCTACACGATAGGATGGATTTATTTTATTTTATTTTAACGTTCAATGGCATTTTTTGATAGTAAAAACAACAACAAATAGAAATTAACATTGACACTTAAGCAGTGTTATACAATAGAAAAAAAAACAGTATAATTCGAACAACACAACAAAGTAAATCTATACAATTCAATTAATTCATCTCAACAACAACAATTTCTTCACTTTGAAATGAAAATCCACGCAATGCACATATTGACAACCCAATATTTTAAGTATTGTTATGCAAGAGGTGTAAAAATAATTAGCTTCACCTACAAGGAACATGTAACATGGCAAGCTGAGTGTGAGTTCCGGACTATTGAAATACGAGCTGACAATCTTAAACAATTTTCTAAACTCAAACATCTAAGCATATAATAACATAAAATATTGGGTTATATTTAAGTCCTACAGCTTCTTCTATGGGATTTAACTGGTAAAATTCAAGGCGAAGCAAAGGTCCTTGATTTGTTTGATAGTACGAGTATTTCATGGAAAAGGGCAATTTTTTCGTTACAAAACTGAAAAAGCGTTTTCTTAAGTTGTAACACCAATGACCAGGTAAGACGATTTAAGCCTTGATTTGGTCTTCATAATGTGTTCGTTTGTATCGATCTACTAAACGAACGAACGAAATAACCAAAACATGCTCGACATAATTGGTAAGACGCCTGTCTTCCAACCCGCGGATTAAGGGGCTTGTTGCCTCTGCTTTTTGATTGACACTTGGAACCCGCCAGATTTTTACTGTGCACAACGAGACTGTAAAACATTAGAATTACATGAAACTGTTTATTATTGGTTCAAAGAAATCGCAACAGGGCAAAAACCTCTTTAGGTATATTGAAAAGTAAATAAAATAATACGTATAATATGTTTAAAACAAAATCAGAAAAAAAACGCAATTAAATTACCTACTGTCATAACATAATTAAGCATTAGTAAATTTCTTCCGAAGCAAAAATGGTATTGTCTGCGTCGTAGAAACCGTTCTTTGTTGTAATGAAGTCTTGCAACGCCAATCTGAAGGCTGCCGAACAAAGGTGCACGGGTTTTTACTTTCCTCTCGAATAATTAAAGGCTCCCGCGACTGCAATCTGCCGCATAAGGTGACGTCATGCCCGGCCCTCCCCAGCCTTGCAGTTGTCGGGCCCCTCGCGCGCCGCCCCTGAGTTATACCACACTTTCTTTTGTATCGGGCCGCAGAGATTTATTTGTAGTTTGCTTGTATTTTGATTCATCCATTGTATTTAAAATATCTACAATAATAAATGGAAAAACTTATCAATATGTTCGAAGTAACGTTTCTTACATACATACCATTACACCGTCTCCCTATCGGAGTTAGCAGAGAGGAAAGAGCGCCAGAGTTTACTTTCGCGACATCTTTCCCCTCTGATACATCCATAAACCATCTAATGCAGCTCATACAATTTCTCTGACTTAACATACACTTGATCCAACCATACTTGTCTTGATCTACCACGCTTTCCATTAACGTTTGCATTGTATATTTGATTTTTTAGGCTTATTTTATTCATTCGTTCCACATACCCAAACTATCTCAAAGTGCTCTTCTTCATCTGATTCAACACATCAATCATTAGTTCACACTTATCTCTAATCATTTCATTCCGTATTGTATGATACATTGTCACCCCACGTATTCGTTCACGAATTTTTACAGCATTTATTCGGCTTTTTGTATTGTTTCCTTTAAATTTTAGTAAATTGATTACTATACAAAATTTTATCAATGAGTTTTGTTATCTGGGTAGTACATTTACAGATGAGTTGAAAGGGACATTGTTAGAAAAGTAGCGACAGAGAACAAGGTAAACGGAGAAATCAACGTGATATACAACAACCGGGCTATATCAAGGAAAGCAAAAATGTCAATAAATAAAAGTGTTGTAATTTATTTTTAACAAACACTGTTTATTCCACTTTTTTGTGACGGTATAACCCTACCGGTTTCAAGGCTTTCACCTCATCTTCAGGGGAGCGCAAACAAGACTAAATGCTGTTCGAACTGGTACCGATATAGACGCTTCAACGGTTGGAGGCTGGGGGGTGAGGAAGGCTAGGGATAATTTCGGCCAAGAGCGGAGAGATTTTGGGGAAATAACTGCTCTTGGCCGAAATTATCCCTAGCCTTCCTCACCCCCCAGCCTCCAGCCGTTGAAGCGTCTATATCGGTACCAGTTCGAACAGCATTTAGTCTTGTTTGCGCTCCCCTGAAGATGAGGTGAAAGCCTTGAAACCGGTAGGGTTATACCGTCACAAAAAAGTGGAATAAACAGTGTTTGTTAAAAATAAATTACAATGTCTTTAAACCTCCACAACGTTAATGCCTTAACTATAAACAACAAAATAAAAGTGTGTTGTTGTCGATCTTGACGTATAGAAGTGAAACTTGGACTGGCCAGAATAAGAATAAAAGTAATATTAATGATGTGAAAATGAAAAGTGCATTGAAATATGTGTGCTTGGATTGAAACGTTTGGGGATCTGTTTTCTTTGCCTGTCTCGCAAGGGACAAGGCGTTAAGCTATGTATGTCAAGTTTTATTTAGAGCAAATTAATTGTATGGAAAAATAATTATTTTGGAGTTTTTTCAATATTTTTGAGTCGCCACATGTTTTTAACATTTAATTTAACATGTGAAATTGGTCAGTTACTCAATATTACTGTTTCGCGATACGTAAGCTTGAGATGAAAAACAACCCCGATGCTTGTTCTTTTAAAATTGGTCAGTTACTCGATATTACTGTTTCGCGATACGTAAGCTTGAGATGGAAAACAACCTCGATGCTTGTTCTTTTAAAATTGGTCAGTTACTCAATATTACTGTTTCGCGATACGTAAGCTTGAGATGGAAAACAACCTCGATGCTTGTTCTTTTAAAATTGGTCAGTTACTCGATATTACTGTTTCGCGATACGTAAGCTTGAGATGGAAAACAACCTCGATGCTTGTTCTTTTAAAATTGGTCAGTTACTCGATATTACTGTTTCGCGATACGTAAGCTTGAGATGGAAAACAACCTCGATGCTTGTTCTTTTAAAATTGGTCAGTTACTCAATATTACTGTTTCGCGATACGTAAGCTTGAGATGGAAAACAACCTCGATGCTTGTTCTTTTAAAATTGGTCAGTTACTCGATATTACTGTTTCGCGATACGTAAGCTTGAGATGGAAAACAACCTCGATGCTTGTTCTTTTAAAATTGGTCAGTTACTCGATATTACTGTTTCGCGATACGTAAGCTTGAGATGGAAAACAACCTCGATGCTTGTTCTTTTAAAATTGGTCAGTTACTCGATATTACTGTTTCGCGATACGTAAGCTTGAGATGGAAAACAACCTCGATGCTTGTTCTTTTAAAATTGGTCAGTTACTCAATATTACTGTTTCGCGATACGTAAGCTTGAGATGGAAAACAACCTCGATGCTTGTTCTTTTAAAATTGGTCAGTTACTCGATATTACTGTTTCGCGATACGTAAGCTTTAGATGGAAAACAACCTCGTTGCTTGTTCTTTTAAAATTGGTCAGTTACTCAATATTACTGTTTCGCGATACGTAAGCTTGAGATGGAAAACAACCTCGATGCTTGTTCTTTTAAAATTGGTCAGTTACTCAATATTACTGTTTCGCGATACGTAAGCTTGAGATGGAAAACAACCTCGATGCTTGTTCTTTTAAAATTGGTCAGTTACTCAATATTACTGTTTCGCGATACGTAAGCTTGAGATGGAAAACAACCTCGATGCTTGTTCTTTTAAAATTGGTCAGTTACTCAATATTACTGTTTCGCGATACGTAAGCTTGAGATGGAAAACAACCTCGATGCTTGTTCTTTTAAAATTGGTCAGTTACTCAATATTACTGTTTCGCGATACGTAAGCTTGAGATGGAAAACAACCTCGATGCTTGTTCTTTTAAAATTGGTCAGTTACTCAATATTACTGTTTCGCGATACGTAAGCTTGAGATGGAAAACAACCTCGATGCTTGTTCTTTTAAAATTGGTCAGTTACTCAATATTACTGTTTCGCGATACGTAAGCTTGAGATGGAAAACAACCTCGATGCTTGTTCTTTTAAAAAAAATCGTGATTGGCACACTTTGAATGCGAAATAGATGAACATGAAACTTTCATGTCGGTTTCATGTTCATTATTAATTTATTGTCAGAATTGTTCATTCTATTGCTCGAAAAGGTTTATCCTTTGTACCTTTATTCGGCTAGCAGTTTTTCAGCTGTTATAATAGTTGTCTGCTAAATTTGTTTCCCATTCAAAAGCCAATGCTTTTTACGCCTACCTATTCCCCTCCCCTTATTTGCCACGCACCCCCGCTCCTGTACCTATTAGAATTAGAGTTTTTTAGACATAATTATTTCAACTTCACCTTACGAGGAAGACGGAGGTCTTTGAAACCGGTAGTAAACTCAAATAAAACAGTGGTGAATACAAAATTATATACATGACACCACAAAGTTAAACCAAATGTCTTTTCTAAGACTCAAGAAATAATCATAGTATAAATAGGCCAAACCCGTACGGCTGTCGAATACTTGGATTCTCTCCGAAAGTAATTCGAAATTTGAATTTCGGTGGGGATACTGAACGAATTTTAAATACCTTGCTAACAATTTTGGAACCGGTGTAAAAAGGGACGATGTATAAATGATTTATATATATATAAACAAATTTTACATTTATGAATATATATTTTCATAAATGTATAATTTGTTTTACTTCCGTGAATATTTCACGGGTTGCAACTAGTGTACTTAATTTCATTTAACATTCGAGTCATCGGTTAGCCAAAATTTATTTATTCAATCTTAGGTCTCGACTCTAGTAATCGCTAGTGTTTATTTCATTCTTATAAACAAGAAGAGTTAAACAAAATATTGTATCACCAAGTGCAGATAATAAATACCTATTTATTGGCTTTAAAGCGCATAAAATTCACTTTGTTAAAGTAACCAGTGTAGAAGCTTCATAGTATTGATCCTCTTAGCCGTCCCTTGGAACGTTTGTCACGTTTTGCATGCACTTCCTTGCGTTATGCGCCGCTGTTCTACATTTTCCTGACCCGTTCGTCGGTGCTACTGGATTTAAGTTGACAACTTTGTTTTCACAAACGACGTGCATCTAATATTAACTTAAAATGTCAGTGTTGAATTGATTAAAATATATTTTTACCATTTCTACTCCGTTGTACCATATAAACTTGTTTTGTAATATTAGTATTGAAAACTGGCGACATCAATGGTTAACTTATACAAACCTAATATTTCACCCGGGAGGGCTCGAGCCCGAATCTTGATAGTAGCAAAAACAGTCATATTTTTCACATATATGGTATACTTTTTTATATTTCTGGCTGTTTGAATTACTTCCCTTAATAACATAAAAACCGCTAGGTTGTATGTTTTGTGTTACACTTTCCTTGTATCTAGTACAATTTAGTGGATTTATTGCTATGTAATATAATCTCTTCCAACCAATCAGATATATGTGTATGTGAAAGGAGCCTTAAGTGGAAACTAGAAGAGGTGGTCGTCGCAAGAACTATGTACAGCAAAAGTTGGCAAGCTTGTAAAACGGAAACGTCTTAGTGACTTGGTTTTGATAAATTAAATCTGTTATTTGTAACCAAATTTTCACTTTTGATTTTTTTTCTTGTGTATTTAATTCGATCAAAATTTACCTCAATTTATTTATAGCTTATTTAAATATTAGACATAAATGACTTGAAAGTGTGAATAAATAATGAATATCATGAATGGTCTTTGAAGTTTGAATCTTCCCGTTGATTGATTGATATATTTTTGTATTTTTTGTAATGTATTCTGCCTAAATTATCAATCATTGTCCAATCACTGCCAAGTGAAGGTCTCTTTCTGGGAGCTTTCCATCAATTTGTCTTTTGCTACCGAATGAATCTTTTAAAACTTCTATCCATCTTCCTTATGGGTGTTCCCTGATTAACAAACAACATCCATTTTTCAATTTCTTAGACCTTAGACCGTAGAATATATTTCAATAACAAAAAATGGTTTTGAAATAATATAGGATTGTTTTACGCTTCTGGAATCCTGAAGGTTTTAAGTGCAAAATTAGTAAACTCATTTTGTGTTCAAAATATATTTGAGTTTATACGAGTATCACTACTAAATACATCTCTCAATTCACATTCGTTTTTCATTCTTTAAATGTAAAAGCTATGTATGATACATGATTAGACAGTTAATGTTATCTTTAAAAAGTATCTCCACATAGTGAAGAAAAAAATATTTGACAACAATTGCCCAAAAAAAAAGAAAAACTCGAGGCAATTATTTTACATAAAACAATCTTAATACCGCTCTTCTGAAAAGTCTTGGTTAAACTTTGATCGCTCAGTGGTATGATCTGATTTTATTTTGAATTTTCAACAACTTCTACAAATTCAGTGCATGATCACTAATCATTCTTTGTGGATGAACTAAACTGCTTTATAAAAGAGTTATTGTTATACTCGTATGAACCATGAATTTGTTGTAGTAATTTGGACGTTATAAATAATACCTCAATTATGGATTTTAATTAACTTCAATAAATAAGTTGATAATTAGTACATGCATACCATCACGGCACTTCCGTGTCGGGATAGGCAGAGATAACAGAGCGCCATACTTTCCTATCTCGACGTAGAGAGGGTTTGATCATGTGGAGAAAATGAATTTAGTAATAATTATTCGAGTAATTTATAGGTCAGAAGTTCAAGGTGTACGTGGAAGATGAAGATCGAAAAAAAAAGGCTCGATCAAATGAACCAGATGTTGAATCAAGGCAAAGTGAGTAGCACAATAATTTAAGGTTTTATTGACGAGATGTATGAATGCAGAGGAAGCAAAAGTATTGTATGTGGATAAAAAAGTGTGATTACCTGTTCCATCTGAATTCCCAGCGAATATCAGCGTGGTTGTACATGTTCAAATCATTAATACAGGCATCCCTCGTTAAACATTACCACACTTTAAACGATTTAAATTAAATTAACGAAAAATATATAAGGCCGATTTGAATTTCGCAATCACCTGTCAGCGATAAAGTTGGGTGCGCAGCGTTAATGATTCACGCACGGTGTATATTATTCCGTTTCACTTGTCTCTCACTAACATTTTATAGAGAGAGAAAAAGTGAAAATGGCCAAAGCCTTCGAGACAGCAGAGGAATGATGAGTCAGATCCCCCAGACTATGTTGATTCCTTGCCCGATCGAAAGGAATGTAGCCAAGAAATAATTGATTTTTTTAGGTTATTTTTTGCTTGGGACGAGTCCCTATTTCACTTAGATTAAAATCAATTCACTTGACGTATTTTTCAAGCTACGTAATTTTTCCTAGACCAATTTGTCGCGTAAAACAAGGGATAACGTGTATTCATTTAGTTAGCAGCTTGGTCGCGTTTTTATCACGTTGATATCTTGGTTATTAAATAGATCGTCAGTACAAAACCCATCTCATATTTTGGATACTACAGGCATTTTCCCTGCTAGTTTCTATGATGTATTGTAAATGTTTGTAGAAAGCATGATAGTGATAGACCAAGGAAAATGGGGGCTGATCAATTGAATGATATTGGGTGTTAACATAAGTTATGTCCGTTTTTTTTTCCAATTTAAAAGTGAGCACCAAAAGTAAAACAAAATGGTAAATGTTAGACGTCATTAGAAATAACATTTTCTGCTCTACAAGATATTGTGTTTGCTTTTACGTTACATATATTATTTTATTTGATTTCAAGCCTTCAAAATGGAATGTCAAGTAGACGAAAGTGAGCATTTTCGACACCTCCTTCTGTTCGCGTTCACGCCCTATTTGCTTGTTTATATGGTATAGATTTTTTTATTCTTCCCAAACATCTTTCATTATTTCCATCGGCCAAAATCATGAGTAATCACAGTTTTCAGTGTAAGAAGTGCTTAAAGCATGACTTTTACTGTATTTTTTTCTTCCCAAACATCTTTCATTATTTCCATCGGCCAAAACCATGAGTAATCACAGTTTTCAGTGTAAGAAGTGCTTAAAGCATGACTTTTACTGTATTTTTTTCTTCCCAAACATCATTCAATATTTCCATCGGCCAAAACCATGAGTAATCACAGTTTTCAGTGTAAGAAGTGCTTAAAGCATGACTTTTACTGTATTTTTTTCTTCCCAAACATCATTCAATATTTCCATCGGCCAAAACCATGAGTAATCACAGTTTTCAGTGTAAGAAGTGCTTAAAGCATGACTTTTACTGTATTTTTTTCTTCCCAAACATCATTCAATATTTCCATCGGCCAAAACCATGAGTAATCACAGTTTTCAGTGTAAGAAGTGCTTAAAGCATGACTTTTACTGTATTTTTTTCTTCCCAAACATCATTCAATATTTCCATCGGCCAAAACCATGAGTAATCACAGTTTTCAGTGTAAGAAGTGCTTAAAGCATGACTTTTACTGTATTTTTTTATTTTTAAATAAAAATCCCTCATCAAAATCGGATTGAAAATTAAAAAAAATACAAAATTACTACTAAATTACAATTTCTTCGAGTTTTTAATTAAAATTATCCGTAAAACTAATCAAGTAGTAAAAACGCTTGCGGTTATTATTTCTTAATGTTTTATTAATTTCTTATGAATTTATTGCCCTGTTCCATATGATTCAATAACAAAATTTCCAATATTATTTCTATTAATGTTACTACACAAATCCACGCTTTGATTTTTATTTTATCGTTAAAATTTACGATCAAATTGATGATGTTTGATACCACACTATCCCTTCTGATTAGATTTTGATTTTTATCGTATTACGAGCACATCAATATCTACGATTACGCATCAATTTATCTTTCAAATGTAATCAATCTATGCCTCGAGTACTCTAATAATATTGGGAGCTATAAAACAAGGAATTAAGCAATAACAAACTAAATAAGTTTAAATGTAACTTATCGCCTCTGTCGTGTAATTGACAGTCTTAACGCGAATAATACAATAGTACAGGCTTTCCCAAAGTGTGGTCCGCAGATCAGTAGCTGCCCAATTGTAATAAATAGCAATATTATACGTATTGTCATCCTGAACAAGAGAAGGATACGCAAATTTCCCCGATTAACCTGATTCGAAATAACGACTTGAAAATAGTAACATTCTGTTAATTTCATGATTTACTCTGGTGGTCAAAAATGTGTTCACAGATCACCAGAATTCCCTATCTCGACACACATATTTCGCCTCTTCCATATCCATACACCTCATACAGCTCCTAAGAACTTCTTTTCTTACGTTTCCTTTCAAAATATTATTCATTTGATCCAACCATTCTTTCCTTGGTCTTTCTTCTACCACATCGTACAATCCAATTTGCGTTGTATATTTGTTTTGTTAGTCTTCATTTATTCGTTCTATGTGCCCAAACCATCTCAGAGTGCTCTTCTTCGTCTTACTCAACACATCAACCTTAAGTTCACATTCACCCCCAATTAATTCATGCCGTATTATAGCATACATTGCCACCCCATGTACTATTTTAAGTGCATATATTTCTATTATGCTTTTTTGGTTTTTTTCAGTCTTTTTCCACGTCCACGTTTCCTTACCATACGGCGAAGTTGACACTAAAATACTGTTGTGGACTATCTTAATATATTTTGATACTTTCTGGTTCGAGTATATATATGTTAAAGTGTTTCAAACTTTGTTTCCTATCGCTACACGCCGTTTGATATCCCTCTTCACTTTTCCATTGTCTGAGAAAATACTACTCAAATAACGTTTTATGCCACGAATTTTTATACCAAACATAAAAATTGTGAATTTAGTATTTAATTTGTATTGAATGTTGTAACATACCATATGTGAATACTAAATTGCCATAAAAATAAGACCAATCGTGGTTTTCTGTCAAAAATTAATCCTCGAACACTGGTCTACTCTTGAAAAAGTTTGGGCAATGCAGCGATAGCACTATACCAATGAAATAAATAATTCATAATTTCCCTTTTATGCTCTCCTGGTACTGGAACACCCGCCCAGTAGGGCCAAAGGTAGTGGTCCCCTCGCCGCAGCGATTTTACCATGCGCACACGGTGTCCTTAAAGGGCCGTCCTTGACACACTGCTGGGACTACGCCCGTCGCCCTGTTAACCTGCCGCATGAGTTTTTTGCTCCATGAATTATCACCATTAATTTCCTGTTTAATTCAGTACTCCTGATATTTTTGTGTAATTTAAACTTTGTTACAAGATTATTTATTTTTTTAACGAATAAACATGAAATTTTACAACCAAATACATTTATATAGTGCAAATATAAGTGGAAGAAGGCGTTATAGAAGAAGATCAAGGGAATGATATTTTGAAAGAAGGACGTAGAAAGTCTGAAAAATATTGTATGAGAAGTTGTATAAATGTAGAAGAGGCGAATGATGTGTGTCGAAATAGGAAAATGTGCTCAGCTCAGAAATGGCACAATGGTAGTTATTTATGTATACATATATTTGAGATTTCACCATAATTTATATTATTGCAAAATTTGTTGTAAACATTTTTAGTAAAACGATATAAGCTGCAATTGGAAACATATGGTAAATCATTTCCGTTATAGTTTCGTTATTACTATGATTAAATAATATACAAATAAATATTTCCTTAAATTAAGTATTTTATTAATTTATTTTAATTAGAATATAATAAGAAATATTCCATAAAATATCAGTATAAAACGTCTGGATATAAATCGATATTTTCTTCCCAATTTTGAAAATATTAAAGAATCACTAGGGCCCAATAAGATGAGTGATTCATTCAATTCATAAAAACCTCAGTGTTGAATGGGAACCTTTGCAGTAACAGAAGTGTGCACCTCTGGCGCATCGTCGTGCAATAATATCACGCCTCACAATAGGTTTCTTCGACGTTTTGTTTTTATGGCATCCTTTAATTTTTACATTAATGACACATAATCGTCAATAACCGTAGTATTTCTCTCCTTGAAGTCAATTAGTAGAATTATCTGGCAATTAAGAAAAAACGTTGCCGTAATCTTTTTTTGGGCTTGTGTTTTGTTTTTGTTTTTTTTTTGGCCATGTTGATCCCGGACGGTGCCACTCCATCGAGCCCCTTTTGACAAATGATTATTATCATAAGTCCAAACCATAGTTTCATCCCCGTGACCATTAACTCAACTATTTATTTTTCTTTCCCATCGTAGAACATTAAAAATTCGTACACTTTGTCGTTGAACAGCACTCAAGAGTTTTAATTTCGACAATTTCAATTAATAATATTATATTCAAAACATTTTCTTTCCACTTATAAATCTGAGTAATGATGTAAAAATGATTGCATAAGAAGCAGATTACAGCTTGGGCTGGTTAACGTACCTGTCTGTGACAAGTTCTGCGTTCTCAGTACTCAATGCCGTAATAGGATTAGCCGTGCCGCTGGTTCATTAATGAGGGTCGTTGAAGAGCCTAGAAATTACGTGGATCTGGGAGTTGAGCTGATTGAGTTACATAAGCGGGCATGCAGTCAAGCGCTTAATACCTACCCCTGACTGAGTTATGCTTAAATGTCGTCCAAGTCTTATCGCATACCTTAAATGTTCTTATTGAATGATCAACGTTTTTTTATATAATGATCAACGACGTTTTATATAATGCTTTGGGCATGACACATCGATCAATAAGTCCCGGGACTAACTACTAAAACAACATTTGTTTGCCAAAATTCTTCTTTATTCATTAACATAGTTTCCTTCAAGAGCCATACATTCATTCCAACGATTTCCTAACTTTTCTATGCCAGCCGTGTAGAACAATTTATCTTTGGTTTCAAAGTAGGCGTTAGTTTCGGCAATCACTTCTTCATTGGAGCCAAATCTCTTTCCCTGGAGCATCTTTTTGAAATCTGCGAACAGCCAATAGTCGCTGGGGGCCAAATCTGGAGAATACGGTGGGTGCGGAAGCAATTCGAAGTTCAACTCATGTAATTTGGCCATCGTTACCATCGACTTGTGACACAGTGCATTGTCCTGATGAAAGAGAACTTTTTTCTTCGTCATATGGGGCCATTTTTTTGCAATTTCTGCCTTCAAACGCTCCAATAACGCTATGTAATATTCGCTATTGATGGTGTTTCCCTTTTCAAGGTGACCGGTGAATATTATACCATGCGCATCCCAAAATACGGAGGCCATAACCTTCCCGGCCGACTGTTGAGTTTTTGGTCGCTTCGGACGACTTTCACCAGCTGCTCTCCACTCAGCTGACTGCCAATTTGATTCCGGAGTATAGTGGTGGATCCAAATTTCATCAATTCAATTCAAAAACCCTTGTTAATTTCGCGTAAACAGTGCCAAACAGCGCTCTGAATCATCGATGCGTTGTTGTTTCTATTCCAGTGTGAGCAAACGCGGCACCCATTTCGAAAAAAGCTTTTTCATGACCAAATGTTCATGCAAAATAGTGTAAACACTACCAAATGATATCTTCAGGATGTCAGCTCTCTCATGCAACTTTACTTTGCGATTTTCCATCACGATTTTGAAGGTTTTTTTTTTATGTTTTCTGGTGTAACAGCCTCATTTGGACGACCAGAGCGTTCAGCATCATTTGTGTCTGTACGACCACGTTTGAAATCAGCATACCACCGACAAATGGTTGTTTTCGACGGAGCAGTTTTATCAACACACGAAATTAGGTTTTTTCCATTGTTTTGAAAATAGCAAAAGTAATGTCACTGAAACCACTGTAACTCAATGACACAATGTCGGAATGTCATAAAAGTTTGACACGTAACTTCTAAAGGTTGGTACTAACTGAGAATGGCATGGATTTGTTATTAGAGGCGCCATCTGTTGGTTAGTCCCGGGACTTATTGATCGATATGTTATATAATAAATTAATGAAGAAAGGCTAAACAACAATTATATAGTGCAAATATGAGTAGAAATCGTAGTTGAGAGGGTCATGATTGGATCAATGAAAGAAGGAAATGCAAAATGTCAAATAAATCGTAGGGGGTGTATTGATGTAGAGAAGGCAAAAAATGTATGTCACGATAGGAAAACCTGCCGCTGTGTCCTCTCTGCCTGACCCGACATGGAAACGGCGTGATGGAATGAATTTGTATGGATGTATCAACATTTACCAATTTTGTCACTTTTTATGTATCGCAATTGTTGTGTGGACAAAAAAAAACAATAGTTTATAGTGTTTTAGGGGCCACTTTTGCATATGGAAGCTTAAATATGATTTAATATTAATTCTGTTGAGATGCGTGCGTAAGGGAAAATTTTTGAGTGGCCAATGTAAACAAACATAAATTTGAAGATAAATGTCGCTCTTGTTAGTAAAATAGAAGGAACACCGTTAATATGGTTTCAATATGTATAATAAATAAACAAAATAATTACTAAATTAAGATATAACTTACATGTGCATAGTGCACGTGGAAGTGATAGACCGAAAATCAGGTGAACCAAACTTTGTAAAGAGTAATTTTGCATTTATGCTAACACACAGTGTTGTTGAACGTGTATTGGTGTATTCTGTGGAAGCTGTCTTGACAGATCAAACCCGAAGTATCGAATGGAAGGAGATTAAACTTCCAAGAAAATCTTCAAGTTTTAAAATGCAGCTGCCCTTCACAATGATCAGTGTTATAAAGCGTTTTTATGTGTTGCTTTATAGCGCAATACGAATTTACAATAAGCAGTATATAAGCTACATATAAACATATATTCAGTTGTAAAATTGTCTAAGAGTAAAATAAGTCTGGAAGTTAATCCTCCAGTAATCGAACATGGGCGTCTATGCTTAAGTGAATATAACTATAAGACGATTGTCGGCAAGACTAACAAATGAAGAAAACTAAATTATCTTCAAATTTGTTTTTATTATTGGGTTTGAATAAAAATAATTGATAAATAATTTAATTTTAATGCGTAGAAATACTTTTTTCTCAGTTGTTAAAAAACTTGTATAGTAGAGAGTGAGACATACTCGTATAAAACGAAACTTGGTTAATTTTATATAAATGAGCAAAAAAATATGTAATGAAATCCGATTTTCATTTATACTTTGAAAGTTTTTTAAGAAAAAGTTTTTATGATGTTCAAGACAAGAGATTTTCAAAGTGTGTGCCTCCAATGGGCTCCAAAGTAAAATATAAATATCCTTTGCTAAGTGCTATAACTCAGCGAATCCTGATTCCATTCGCAAATATGTACCTCTGCGAAGCTGGGTTTTTGGGGTTAGCTGTGATAAAATCCTGTTGATCTGACGCCTGTTTTCCAACAGGAGGGTTGGATATCCATTAGATTCAATATATGTTTTTATAAAGTATATTCCAGTCTGGTTTTCACTAAAGGTCTCTTTAATTATTTTTTTCTGTTTGAAATTATCGTCGTTGCTGGACCTCGTAATCGACGATCCCCTCGTCATTCCAACGTCAATTAAATTAGAAAGCGAAGCTGTGGAATTTTGTTCCTTTTTAAGTGAGTTTAAGTTTTCATATATTTTCCTTTTTCTCCTCTTTTAAGTGAGTAAGCCTTTGAATATCGACAAACTCACCGGTCACACCGCTGTACTGTATCCGATGGCACACTGGAGTTAGACACGATGGGAGCTTGTTGTTCTGTTTTTTTTTCTCTTTTTTTGAAATAATAGATATGATTGAAGTCATATGTATCCTTATACCTCCGAATACTAGACGGAAAAAATAACTGTGTCATTCGACGGAAGAAGCATAGCGGGGAGCTCGAATCAGCGACCTTCCACACGGAAATCAAGTGTATTACCGCGCGGCCATGCACCTCAATAGAGGTTGTCACGTGGCATTTAGTTCGCTATATTGTACTGTTTACAACGAAAGTGTAACACGATAATAAAATACACTAAGAGCACTGTGACATGAAATAGATTGATAACCACTGAATAAAGAAATCCTCTCAATTATTTTTACTTGGACATCCATTTATCAAAACAGGCTATATTTTCTGTTTTACTGCCCTTTATTACAAAACTCGGTGTATAATATTTATTAAAATGTCGAGCATTTAAGTAGTGAAAAATTTAAGTAATTATGAGCGTCCAGTGGACTATTGTCCTTTGAATAATCATCCCTTTCCCCTCGACGAGGATTCTACAGGAATACTGTCCGCAGAGTTGAATGAATAATTAATGTAATCAACACCGTAAGTTATGAGCCTGAATGTAAGAAAATTCAATGAACGTATTAGCATAGCCGAAAATATTTCTATTCAATAAAACTCCCGTTCAAAAAATTCCATTAATTCTAGGTATTCCACTTCACTTAGTGAGATATTGGAATCGATAAAAGACAGTCATTTATGAATGGGTTGTTCAAATTTATATGATTTATGATAGATGTACTATCATTTTGTCAAATATTAATATTATTTATTTGTATTATTTGTCTAAATAGTTATACACGGTACGTATGTCGGGCTTATTGATATACAACAATTTCTTCCAAACAACCAGCTTATCTTGTAAACGTCAAGTTATTTAAACCCATGACATATTTTAGAAAAAAAAATTAAATTCAAGTGAAAAAAATTCTTATCTCTGGACAGTAAGGGTAAAACTATAGTAGAACAAAGGAATTCGTTCATGGATAAAGACAAGCATAAAGCAAAAATATAATAAAAAAGTGAACTTCGTGACCTAGTTAATAAGATGACTGTCTTTGAACCCGGGAGTTGCGGGTTCGAGTCCGGTTGGAACCAAGATTTTTAGTAATACCAGTCTGATTTTCATAGAAGGCGTCTTTTACTGGTTAGTTGGAAAAGATCGCCACATAGCAATAAGCCTCCCAGATTGAACTGTATACAATAATAATGTAATAAATAAGAGTTTTATGAATAATGTAATATTTTTTAAATTTTCTCTTTAACCTGATTAAGGATAGTGCACATCTGATAACTCTTGGTTGTTCATTCGACAGTCGTGCCGAGTGAACCACAAATGAAGGGGTGAAAAGTCGGATAATTATATTATAATAAAAGACCAAACCGACCTCCGTGGCCTAGTTGGTAATAAAACGCCCGTCTTCGAACTCGGAGGTTGCGGGTTCAAATCCCGTTGAAACCTAGATTTAAAAAAGGTTTGTTTTTCACTTAAGGCAACTTTAACATCTTTTTGGTTGTTTGGAAGAGATTGACATATAGCAATAAGACCACCAGGTTGTACTGTATACAACGAAAGTGTAATACAATGCAACCATTTAAATAGTGTCGGTGGGTTGTGTTTGTATGTAAAGGAGTCTCCTTCCTGTATTGAAAAGAACATATTTTCAAAGAGGGCTTGAGATAGTTAAGCACGCAAAATGTTTATGTCGTATTTTTTTATGACCAAAGTTATTGGTTCCATATACCCCTGTAACGTATTGGGAATGGCGAAAAAACAAAGTGTTTGTATTATATATCATACTACTGCAGAATGCACGAATCACAATCACGTAATAAATCTAAACCCGCCTTTAACACAAAACACTGTCATACGGAACGAAACATTTTCAAGTTGATATTTCCCCGCAGGACTGGTTTTCCTTTGGTTCTGCAACATGCAGTAGTCGCAGAACTTTGCATATCAATGTAGCCTGCCTTAATGTACACAAAGGCTTTGAACACGTCCAATATCTTGTTTTGCGACAATATGCAGGGCTACATAATCACTTTAAATCTGGTCCCTCTTATCTTATATTTATGGTTGTATAAATATTATTCAGACTCGCCAAAAGTGGAGGAATAATAAGCTGAAACGACAAAACATGAATAATCATCATTATTATTAGAAAAACTGAAGTATTATTTTCAAATATTTGCATCGACTACCGAAAAACACAAAAGTCGTATTCTCCTTACACCGCGATCTCGCGCTTCGATATTTTCAAATAAGACTCCAGGATAACCCGTTCTTAGGGTTTTCCCCAGACCTCGGAGCAACCATGCACTTAAACTATTATATTACAATAGCCATAGATCACCTAGGAGCTGATTCAGCCACGGCTTCTAAGGACGGAAAGGGCCAAGCCATGGACCGACCTGGACGGAGGCGTTTCATGGCATTTGTGTGTTCCTGATGGAACGTTCAGGGTGATAATGAGGAATTTTAATTACACGATTTACTTAATGCCAGAAAACCTAACGTAGACTCAACCCGGGTTTTCTGCTTTCCAGAAACCATATGTGCACCTTCATCATTTCGGTGTCCGGGCCATCAATTATGCCACATATTTCCAGTAGGAGGCAATGGAGATAGCTCTCTTATTCGCAACAATTGAGTGCTGCCCAGAGCATGTCGTCCCGGTGTTCTCGCAAACTAGCATGTGTTGTGAGTTCTATAGATGATATGCTCACAATCACATTCGGTGCTACTTTCCCCATCTTTGCATGTTAACCTTGGATCTAGTCACCCCTACTCCGAGTAGGGTGACTAGATCCAGTTAGAGGTGACTACTCGGAGTAGGGTGACTAGATCCAGGGATCTCCAAGTAGGTCAAGACAGTTGGTCTCCATATGTATATTTTACGAGAGCTCTACTCGTATCTAGTTAGTAAATTCCCGATGATACACAAAATATATTGAAAGAAAAGAGTACCGGTGATTTAGTTTACTGACAAGGTTGTTGTTACTTATCTGTTTGGGTAATATTGTTCACGATTGCACCAACAAATCGTTAGTTCCGTGCATAAGTTTGTGGTTCGTTAAACCCAAAAATTCGATTGATGTTACCGAAGACGGTGTTGTTATCCGGTCACTCTTTTCAAAATATACGCATTACTATGCTTCAGAAATTGTAGCACGGTTCCTGTGACAGTTCACAAATTTGCCCCAATACAACCTTGTAACGACGTTCAGTGATTTTAATTATTTTATCAACTTTAATATAAGCCTCGATTCTAATAAATAGCAAGTTATTTAGGTAAATACATTACACAAAACTAACAATAATGACAAATTAATACATCTTGTTACAAATTAGCAAAAATGTGGCAGTTTGTTAAAATCAAATAATATTTGGTGACGTTTGTCAAAAGTCACTAGGTTAGTCTGCATTGGCTAGGGATGGGGTATACGATAATTGGATTTTAGATTTTTTATACCTAAAATTAAATGTTCGTAATAAGTATTAATTCATAGTGGATCTTGGCCTATTTAAAGAAAGATACAAATCATACAATACATTAGAACGCCAGTAAAATGAAAATTAGGAATTAAAACGTCAGTTTAGAGAAAAACAATTTTTCGATTTATAAAAAAAATATTCGATTTGAAAAAAAAAACAAAATATATCCCATCCCTTTGAGAACCCTTTTAAAACGTCGCAGGACCCATCCTACATTTTCTGAAGTATAATGGAAATATGCTGACCATACGAATGAATGAATCAATCATTTTTTGTTGTAGACATCAAAACTAAACAGGTAATGTTCTTGGTTATTATTGTTGTTTTTTTCTATTATGCGTTGAAGTTTGTCTATGCTTTGTTCACTTCGATATACCGATTTTAATATTCTTTGACATCGCCTAACTCGTTTGCTTTACACAATGTCAAATAAATTGTTAGAAACAGAACGAGTTCTTATTGTTAACCTGTGATGTCATTGTTGGCGATTTACCTGTGCACACAGCTCATTTGACTGCTTCAATATAAGATATTAACCCTTTCTTCTCTGTGATATGTAACTAGTACACATTGCTTCTAAAAACTTTAATATCTCTATAAATATAATAAATACTGGGTTCAGAATTTAGGTATTCCTCCGTTAAACATTTACGTATTGAATGAAAAAAATAAAATTAATAATAATTAGCACTTATCGGCCACATCAGAGATATTTTGTGAAAATCGAGAATACATTCACCAATACAATCAAACGTGTGCCAGTGTGTGACGTAGGTATATTCATTCTAAAAAAAAACGCTATGGGTGAGGAAGCGACGCTATTCACGTCTCTCTCTCTCTCTCTACTTCGGTATATGGGAACGCAGTTCCCTAAAAAATGGAATCTCAGTTCGCTCGCTTCAGTAGCTCGCGGGCATCCATACGAGGTGGTTTCTCCGACCGTTTTGTGAAAGTCGGCCGATGTTTTTTTTCATGTTTTCAGGAATTAAATTTCAATTATTATCACTTTTAACTTCAAATTTTATTAATTTAAGCGATTGGCTATGAATGTTCTTATTTTTCCGATTTTATATCGCTCATTTTTACATGTGTATTGATGTGTATTGAATACACAGCACCGGAACGCGCGATTTTTTTTTCTGCACAGGGATAGGTTAAGAAAATCTTTCATGCATTCATATGTGGAAATATTAGATTTCTCGCAAATTATCTTGAGTTACTATCAAACCATTTTGTTGCTCTACCGTTATCATATACTGTCTACGATATGTTATATACTACTCGTATATTCTATTTTATACATACATAGAATCACGCCATGTCCCTTGCAGGTTAGACAAAGATAATATATATTAATAATCTTCTATCCAAGTACACAACTTTCGCCACCTCAACATTCATACATCTCGTTATGCACAATCCTCTATTATTTATATTTAATTTAATTATTTAACACTTTTATTGCAAATACAATCTGCCCGGATTATTGCCAGGCGGAAATCTCTTCCAACCAACCAGACAAAAGTAATTGAAGCAAGTTACGTGTTTTCATAAATCATTCAAATGACTATCCATCCCCACGAAATCCATAAACACATACGTGAGCATATGCCCACGAACCCCACAAAGACGGACAATCACCCGAACATTATTTTTCATATAGAGTTAGATATCATCAATCAAAAGAAATGGAATGAATGGGGGGAGAGGAAAGGAAAAGAAAAATCAGGAATGAAACACGTTATTTTACTGACTAGAAATTAAAAAAAAATTCAGTCGCTTCTTAAAACATGCCAATTTATACATCTCACTTTTCTTCTCTTCGTAAGTTTTCTGTAGTTTTTTTACAAAGTATGTTTTTCTCAACATATGCCGATGTTGGAAAATAACTTATTAAGGTCGCAGCCACCATCTTCGTATCGTTACACTTTTTAAATGTATATTTATGTTAATAATATTGGGTTAGAATCCCGAGTTAGTGTCCCCTACGAGAATCTACTCTCTAAACGACGCTATATAAATTGTTATTTTTATTATCTGATAGGCTATGCATAATTGAAAATATGGGGATCATATAAATTTTTTATAATTATGAAATTAAAATATGTATTAATTTTTATTACAAAACTTGAGCCAGATAAATATGTTTTAATTATTTACCTTACACGAATACTTAATTACTCTTATGCATACATACATACCATCACGTCGTTCCCTGTCGAAGTAGGCAGAGAGAAGAGATCGCCAGACTTTCCTATCGCGACACACATCTTTCGCCTCTTTTACATATATACACCTCATACAACTCCTGCGATTTCTCTGATTTTTTCCAAAATATGCACTTAACCCAACGATACTTTCCTTGGTCTTCCTCTACCACGCATATCACTTACAAGTGCACCGTATATTTTTTGTCAGTCTTTCTTCATTCAGTCGTTCCATCTGTCCAAACCATCTCAATGCTTTTCTTCGTCTTACTCAACACATCAACCCTTGAGTTCACATTCACCCCTAATCACTCCATTTCATATTATGTCATACATTTTCACCCCTTAATTGTAATTGTCACCCCACAATTTAAATTGTTACTATTATAAACGAAAAAATAAGGAAATCTTTTGATACATAATAAGAACCCACAACCTCTTTCACGAATAAAGACGTGAATTGAATCTACGACTATATCCTTCTGTAGTCAGCACAGATTATCCTCGTTTGGAGCTGATAATAATTTACTTTAACAAATATTTCTATATCTTATCCTTTTGTTTTCTTTATCGACGACCCCCATATTTCTCCTTATCAGCGACCGACATTGGCAGGCATGCGGCATTTGCGAAAAATAAAGGTTTCTGCCGATTTTGATCAAGTTTCTTATTATTATTCCTTGCCTAATCCCGATAAATCCATTAAGGAGCTTCCGCCTGCAGGCAACGTAAGCCGGTAGCTGTTGTCGGTAGGATGAGGAGCTGCACCTTGACAGACTTGACTTTTCAGTCAACCTTTGTTCCCGGGCACGTCCTGATGTTATCAGGATTCAAGAGAATGAAGACGTTCTTATTGACAGCAGCTCACTTCCCCTCCAGCTCAGTGATGAATGCGATTGTTTCGCTTCGCTGATATTTTGCCAGGGCTGTTTCTACAAATCTTCATTTCTCTTTAAATCGATATTTATATTATATATAACATACTATCTGTAACTTATGAAATATCACAAGATATAAGCTGAAATATTGAAAAATACAAACTCCTTCATAATATCGAGTTTTTATATTTATTATGATTTCGAAAGTTGTGTAGCGATAGGACACAAAGTCAATGGAACCCTTAAACATATAAACTCGAACTGGACGGTATCAAAATCTACTAAAATGATATTCCACAACAGTATTTTAGTACTAACTTGGATGTATGGGAATAAAATGGAAGTGGAAAAAATTGAAAGGAGCCAAATGCGTGCACTGAAAAGAATACATGGGGTGACAGTGTATGACATAATACACAATTAAGTGACTAGGGATAAACGTAAACATAAAGCTGATGTGTTGAGTAAAATGAAGAAGAGCACTCTGAGATGGTTTGGGCCTGTAGAACGAATTAATGAAAATAAACTAACAAAATTAATATTTAGTGTAAAAGGAAGTGGAAAACATGGTAGAGGAGACCAAGACACATGTGGTTGGATTAATTGAATGATATTTTGAAAAATGGGAATATAAAAGTCAGAAATCGTAAGAGTCGTTTGATTTAAAATTCAGAAGATTTATGGATGTAGAAGAGACGAATGATATATGTCGAGATAGAAATGTTGAGTGGTCTGTTCTCTCTACATACCCCGACAGGGAAATGGCGTGATATGTATATGCGAAACACTTAATTTTTATTAATACAGTAATTCTTTGATGACAATATTTTTCGTACACGTTTGTTGTTGATTGTTCGGCAGCAGTTCTCTTTTTTCATATTTGCTCTTAACAAAAACATTAAATAAATTTTGGCATTTGGCAAAAGGCACGTATTCTATGAGCTTTGGAAACTTTATGGTCATTGCCGTCTGTTTAAGTATCTTGCTGTTGTTGTACTTGTTGAAAATCACGCATTCATCGAGCTTCCGCAGCGTGACGCTCATTGGTCTCCTGGTCAGTCTGTTGCCGTTGTTACACTGTCGAAAATTTCACCTTTGCTTCACCTCGTAACGCTCACTGTGTTCCTCCACTGTTCGTATATCACGTTGATGTCTCCGATAACTTATGATGCAGAATAATAAGTCCAATGGGGCTGGTTGAAAATAACACCGAGACAAATTTTAAAAGTCCGCTCCCTCTGTTAGTGACTTTTGAATAAAATTTATTTGTATTAACAAACTTTTTTCACATAACATATTATCAAAATATTAAAATTGTGAGATTTTTTCAATCATTATATTTCTAATCTCAATTATACCATTAAAATGGTGACGATATTAGTTTGTTTACAACTCAAAATAAACAATTCAACTCACAATAGGAAACAACTCAACAACAAATCTCTTCATTTTTAAAACTCGAGCTTTTATTATATTGTATTTTATTTTGACTCATTTTAATTGATGTATCGCCAAATATTCATGTGTGATAATGCTTTTTATCAAAGGCATTAATTATCAGACATGATGAATTCCATATTAGAATATTTCGTAGTAAATTTATTTTTTTCTTCCACTAATTTCATTAACTCCCACGACGTGTGTTTTTATTTCATATATTGAGATTCTTCATTCCGCCTGAAAAAAAAAACCTCGGGATAGGAGGTAGAAATATGTGGCGGAGATTAATATAATATAATTTTTACATTGTGGCGGAGAAATATGTGGCGGAGATTAATATAATTTTTACATTTTGATTATTAAAAAAACCTCGGGAAGGAGGTAGAAATATGTGGCGGAGATTAATATAATTTTTACATTGTGGCGGAGAAATATGTGGCGGAGATTAATATAATTTTTACGGAGATTAATATAATTTTTACATTTTGATTATTACAAAAACCTCGGGATAGGAGGTAGAAATATGTGGCGGAGATTAATATAATCTTTTGAATAATTAAGTAATTTAGTATTAAATGCGGTAACAGTTTTATTCGTTCACTTGTAACCTATGTTTTACATAAAAGTGTTTAATTTTATGTTAACAAGAGTCTGTAGTTAATTTGTGAATAATTGAGTTGACTTTGTTGCCCTTGTATTGTAAAGATAATTATGATTAGTATGTTGAGTCTGTTTCCTTAATTATGGTTATGGAAACGATTAATCTTCCACTGAATGTGCTGAAACAGATTTTATCAAGTGTCGCACGGTTCGGGAGTAATTTATCTCTTAAATGCGAGATCACACTGCGTTGTTGTTCTATGAATTTCAATGAGTTTATATTCTGAAATAATACAATACTTTTAAAATATATATGTATGTAATCCCATGTTTGGCTTCAATTTAAAATCCATGATATAATATATTTATTTTTTGCTCGATATTGTGGTACGATCTTTCTGATTTAACCAGAACATCCTTATCGATATTTAAGAATAAACTTGAGAATCATTATTTGTCTCGTAATATCTATTTTTCTTATCTCACATTCGTTTTCCATCCTGATCCCATTTTCCTTGAGATTTATCTTATGTTTTTGTTAGTTTTTCTCAAATATGGTTTTCATACTATAATGTAAAGGCACATTCATGGATAACAATTATAATTATGGCACAAAAGCTGGTTAATTAAAAGAAATTGCTATAAATCAATAAAACCACCAGATTTATTTGCATGAATTAATGTATTTACTAGTTGCGACCCGTGAAATATTCACGGAAGTAAACAAATTCTACAATACATTTTTGCAACTACAAATTCTACAATACATTAATGCAAACTCGTTGATGCACAGTTGATGCCATTTTCAAACTTGTAAAAAATCGAAAACACGCACAAATGTAGATGTACTCAGTACAGCGTAACTTTTACAAATGTCAAGCTATGACGCTGAAATTTGGAGGGAATGGTCAATGATAGATGTGGTAACCTAACAAAAAAAAAAGAATTCCAATCGGGTGACTGACAGCGCCACACGGTGGCCGGTCCTAAAACTTTTTGATCAAGGTAGTATCATTTCCTTAATTGTAGTGTATTTACTCGCAGTACATTTTTTGGACAAAATAATCAGATAAAGGGAGTAAAAGTCCAAATATAACTTTCTTTTTAGTATTTTAATTAAGTTCTATAGTTTTGAGATTGTTTCGATATTCTCAGTGATTTTGACTTGTATATAATTTGCACATTATGAGAATGAGAATATATGTCTTAAATTCATTGAGAGCGAGGAAGAGGTAGCTCGAAGAAATGGTGGAAGAAGTTTTAACTGTATAAAAGGTAAGAATTATCAGAAGCGAGTATGTATGTATGATGAGATTAATGTTTGTGGACGAGACACGAGCTGTGTGCATGAATATAAAGCGTAGAGATCTTTTTTCTCTGCATACATTAGTAAAATTACGAATTCCTGAAAGAAATCGTCTTATATCATACATCGTCTATATTTATTTCAGTCATGTATGTTATATTTGTTTTTTAAGTCTTTCGCAACACATACTATTAATTTATTTTAGTAAATGACGACGATTTCCGTGACCTAGTTGGTAAGACGTTTACTTTCGAACCCGGTAGTAATGGATTTGACCCCCGTTGGAACCCAGTCTTTATTTTAGTCAAGTTTTCACTTAAGGCTTATTTAACATCTTCCTGGTTTGTTATAAGAGATTGCCACGTGGTAATGTTAAAAAAAATGTTTGAAACAATACTTGCAGGATATTATTCAAGATTTTTTACATAAACATATTAATAAACAATACTAAGAATTAAAATCTCAATTACCAGTGTTCATTTCATACGTAGCTCTTTCATGTAAGCTGAGTAGTAAAAATGTTACAAATTATTTTCGATATACCTATGGAAAAAAATAAAAACAATTTTTTCTCTGTTAATTTAGCCACCATTTTCCTAAACTCAACTTCCTGTAAGGCAGAGGCTACACCCAAGTATTTCGTAAGGTGCTAAGCTAGGTTTTACGTGACTCATATACTAGGTGACTTCATCCTTGGCCACACCAAAGTGCTACGCACAAATTCATTTGACAGTTGGGAGCGGTTGAGTCATCATACGAAGCCACTCTCAAAACTAACCAATTTCATTACAACTTACCATCTTTATTTACTTCCTGTGCAACTTCATTCCAAAGTGATTTTATTACAGGTACATTTTTGTATAATTTGCTCGATGGGTTCTACAAAGGCTCCCTTTTATACACAGCTGTTATTAAAACTTCCGCCATCTTGTAAAATCATGGTGACACAATAAAATTAATCAACACGTCTGTTCGCTAGAAGATTCACTCTGTGACTATTCGTTATGCAACGTGGCGCGAAGCGTGCAGTGTGGCCATTGCGATAGTATGCGGTGCGTTGGTTCGCTAGGATATGTCGCCTAACTCGCAGCGTAGCTCTAAGCATCAAGCGAGGCTCCTACCTGTGTGGCTGAGGCCTAAGTGTCGAACTGTATATGTCTACATCCGAGTGTGTTACCGCATACAACGAACTGTATAAAATGAACCTCCAGGTTGTACTGTATACAATGACAGTGTAACACATTACAATGGTTTAACTTTGCATAAAGAACTAAAGTCGAATGAATCTAGATATTTACTTTAACATTAGAAATTTATCACGAGTCTTAAAACTATGCGCATTATTTTATTATGCCGAATGAAGAATCTCTTCTGGTTATTTAGCTGTCACGGTGAGCAGGTACCTGGTGTAACCGCACTTACAAATTGAAGATAATTTGCGAACAAAACCAGACCGATAACATCTGCGCATTGTACTTGCTTCCTCGCTGATTTTATCCCAGTTACGAGCATCACCTGATTTCATATTCAATTCCTTTTTACTCAGAGCAATATAATTTATTTCACGCTTTGCCATTAATGCCAGTGTGCTGATTATTTCTTCAATGTTTGGAAAAGTTGAAAAGTGAAAATCATTCAGACTTCTTAACAGAGACATTAAATTTTATTGTTGAATTTTGTCGATAAGTGGAATGAATTTTTGTAGTCATTAATAATAATAATGAAAAGACAACTTATCTACGTTGAGTGTCAGGATAGGAAATTGATGGCTGCTGCCGTTTGATTAGAAACTTATCCACATCTGCATATGAAGAACATATATCTTGAGAAAACCGCAGAAAACTTACCAAGAAACCTTTGTAAACCACTGGGGTAGGCACGGAATTCGCGGTTTTTCATTTTACGTGCTGGTGACACTGCCGCATGTGAAGTGACAACACTGGTACACGTACTCGGCATGTGCGTATTGTTACCGTAACCTGGCGAACACTTTTACCAGTCTAGGATCCTTTTTTTTTAATTTTGTTTTGGGTACTATCGAGAATCGAACCCAAAACTTCTGGGCTGAAGGCAAGCGTCTTACCAACTAGGCGACAGAGGTTGCATATCTGAAAATGTGTATTACGCTCTAATGAGGTTGCCATCTTAAGCAATTGATTAAAATGACTGGGGGTATTGATGTTATAAGACAACAGGATATATTGCCAGATGCGTACTTAAAATAGGTTCCACCGGTGAAGAAAAGTTGGCTTGTCTGATCTGATATTCCCTTGTCTTTGGCCCAGTGGGGCCGCTCTCGGCTGACGAGCTGGAACTAATCGATTAGGCGATTAGCACACCTGACTGCGGCCATGGATATGGGAGCTGCGAGCCTTATTACCTTACACCCTACATTAGACACTCCAACTGAGGCTCGTTGAAATTGATAATCACAAACAGAAAACTTTTGAAATTGATAATCACAAACAGAAAGATTTTCAAGAAATTGATCAATCGGTGAACAGTTTTTGCCTATTCTTCCATCCATTCCTTATTCTCTCTCAAAATGGATCATGGTTTAGACATCGCACATTACCTACACGAGCTAGACTAGGCCAGAACTAATATTCTGGCAGCAGGGCCATATTGAGAATTAAAAAAAAAACATTAAGGTCTTAAAGTTTTCGGTCTGAACTAGTAACATCGTTTATGGGCAGATACCACGCGGGCCACATTTAGAGCATGGTCGGGCGATGTTGCAGTTAAAATTTGATATATCTACCCTAGTAGTTTGTCGCCTAAAGCCGATAGAAGACCTGTTGTTTTGTTATCTTCTGAAATATTAAAAAATGAATATCGCGTGACGTATGGGTGATTTTTTAATTCTACCTCTTTGCCCAATACACTTTTTGTCAAATTTTCATCAATCTAGCCCCTTAAATCACGTCGGTAGTAGACAGGTGCTCTGTCTTGCTGGAAATCAAGTTTTTTCCCGTCTGCAACCGTCTCGCGATTGCTTGTCATGACAAAATCCTGTGGCAGATTTAAATAAACGGTACCAGTTATATTTTTGTTAAAAAAGAATGGTTCAATTAGGCCCAACACAGACAATCCATACCACACTGTAATCTCTGGTAAGTTCACATGGCTTGTATCCGTAACATACGGGTTCTCAGTTGCCCAGTAGCTGTGATAAATTAAGCCGTTTAACTTAAATTTGTAGCCTCATCACTCCGATGAACCTTGTTTGAAAACTGTGGGAACTCTTCGGTCAGGGCTTAGACCATCGTTTGAATATAATTTTTCCATACATTTTTTTGGGACGGCCCGTATATTTATACAAATCCCCATCCCCAGGTCGCAGTCCCAATATTCACATGTTTTAACGCTAATCGGGACTAAAATAGACGATTTTTCGATAGATGTAGGTTATAATGAAAAATGATATAAACAAAACAATCATTCAATGTGCGAGTAAATAAGAGGTGGACCGTTTGTAACCCGCGGGTCATAATTTTACCAGGACTGATTTAGGCTGAAATACATTTATGTGCCAAAAATGTACGCTAAACGACCTCCATCGTAGAACACTTCAAGACATATTTAATACCCGTGGCTTTCGATGTCGTATCTCTCTGATCAAGATTGTTTTGACAAACTGACGGCATTTTCATTACAAATGGGGGGAGCATTTGATCTTTATCGATCTGAGAAACAAAGAACTAGTCACCAATCCTGAACAGGAACCTCCTGAATTTTAGGTTGAGATGTGTAAGTACTGTCTTCCTTTATTATTCGGAACTGATCAACTCAAGTGAAGCGTAAACGTTTCAACACATAATAAGCAGATGTTCTATTGTGTATGCCTTCCTAGGAAGTGTACAGGAGATGTATAAACTGACAGACAACGCAGTAGTAAATAACCTACAACTGGGCCTCCGAGATAAGTTTTTTCTGAAAGAAATAGTGTATCTTCTTTAAAAAAAAAAGAAAACGATCTTCTAAGATTTGTAGGATGTGAACCATTCTTATATACGTTGAACAAATAATTAAAAAAAATGTTACATTATTTAGAATATTTTTTCGTTTTAATTTTCCTTTGTTTCCCTTCCTTATCCTTGAAACCAATTCCTTTCCTCAAATTTTACCATTATTGCTAGACATTAGTAATTTATTTGTTTTTTTTTTACTTAAATTAAAACGAATATTTTTTTGTGAATCATCTCATTGATCAAAACAGTTTGATGTATTCAAGATGAGCTGGTTGATTGGAAATAATGATATATGCAATAAACCCACCAGATGTACCATGTTGAACCATTTTTTATTATACGCAAAATAATGAAAATGAATAGACTTTCATGCTATGCTATAGGGAATACCATACTATAGTTAAGGAATATCCGAAACTTTCTTGATTTGTGGAATCTTAAAAAAGGTAGCTCTCTTACTTGATCAATCTTTCGCCATATTATTAGTAGTAAAAGTAAGCCCTAACATATATTGAGAAGCACTGTGCGGTGTGGTGTGGCCTCTCTCTTCCGCTCCATTAGTCAAGGATACTTTTTGTTTGAATCAAAGATCGCCTTTTCGCGCTGAAGCTACAATAATTACACTTTATGCATCTTTTGTACTATCCCGTCACCTTTGTGGTGTTGTTGCCATTGAAGCTATTTCCGTAATAGCTATTTAAGTATATTGTTTATAGTTAAGGCATTAACGTTGTGGAGGTTTAAAGACATTATTATATATTTTATCAAACACTGTTTGTTCCACTTTTTTGTGGTTACCTTCTGGTTTCAAGGTTTTCACCTCATCTTCAGGGGAGCACAAACAAGACTAAATTCTGTTCGAACTGGCACCGATATACACGCTTCAACGGTTGTGGACATTCGGGTTGGGGACTGAGGGGTAAGGGAGGCATGGAACGATTTCGGCTAGGAGCGGAGAAATTTTTGGGATATATGTATTTATTTACCAGATGTTCGGATCGATGTACTGACTTAGAAATCGTCCCATGTCTCCCTTACCCCTCAGTCCCCAACCCGAACGTCCCCAACCATTGAAGCGTGTATATCGGTGCCAGTTCGAACAGAATTTAGTCTTGTTTGTGCTCCCCTGAAGATGAAGTGAAAGCCTTGAACCGGTAGGGTTATACCGTTACAAAAAAGTAGAATAAACAGTGTTTGATAAAATAAATTACAAAAGCTATTTTAGTATTTTCAACCAAAAAGTTTGCATCCTTATTCATAAACAATTTCTTAGAAATGTTCAAAGATTTTCAGGATTGTTTTTCTATTTCATAGTTTTTTTGAAGTTGTTGCAGTATAAAGTTGGCTAAATGATGATCAACGTTCCGAAGTCGTTGCAGCCTTTATTCTGTGACGATGTCAAATATAACCGAATATACTGTATATTACGTTTATGGCAATTACCTTATATTATATTATTTATATTTGTAGAAGTGTTAAAAGCCGCTTTTTTATGTAACGGAAGCACATTTACAGTGATTTCAGTTAATAAACTTCGTTTCTTTTTCCTTTCCGTGTCTTATCTGTCCCCGAATGCTGACAATTAAGTGGGCTAGTTTTATTTTGTTATCGATCGGTCTGAACAAAGATGTAGTAAATGTCTCAAGTGTTTCGCTTTCTTGGACCTCTGTCGTGTTTTTTTTAATTAGCGCTGTAAGACAAATGCAATTAATTTTATGTAAGTCGAAGTTTTTAAACCAATATGTATTTGATATCCACTAGATGAGAATATTCATAGATTTTCACGTCCTACGAACTGACCAAGGTTTCTGTTGAAAATCGTGTATGAATGTGAATTGTCTTTCCACCCGAGAGTTTAAAGTTCTTTTCTCAATGATGCCCTAAGAGGAAAGTAAGGGTCTTTAACGAGTTTTTTTTCAACTAAGCTCATCAGTGGGGGACAAAATAAGTTCCTTTCTAGCGCGATCTACACTAGAAAATTGAAATATTTATTTTTTATGAAGGTGACGTTACGTAGTGACGAGGAACTGCCCAAAGGGATTACTCCTCCAGTGGCGACACACTTAAGTGGGAAAATAATAGTAGCGACGACGAACTTAAGGTCCAACGATACGAGGAAAGCAGAGCTAAGTTCATCATCACACCATATCCATATTGGGATAGACAGATAGAACATATCTCCATGTTATTGTATCCTGGCACCATCATTCTCTACTGCCACGTCCATACACGTTGCCATGCATACTCGCATATTATAAAGGCTTTTCACTCTTCCTTCTTTCAGAATTTGATTTATTTGGTTGTGCAACATTTTTCAATGTCGTCTCGAAACTTATCGTACCCTTTGCACTACTTGTATAGATTATTTCACTTAAGTATTTCAACTTATTTCTGGTTGGTTGAAGTAAATAGCTATATGGCAATAAATACAGTTTTTTGTACTGTATACAACGAGAGATATACATATACTAATATACCACTAAGATCTAAAAGTTTCCGGCCGAACAAGCTAGATCGTGTATGGATAGATAGATACCACGCTGGCCACACGCACGCATGGTCAGGCTCACAAGTATGGCAACTAGAGCTGATAGAAGACGTGTCTTAAAGTCTAAACGATGTTTAGAAGCTGACGACAGAGAAAAAAGTAAAACCGGAAACTTGTTGACATTAGTGGAATATACAGATTCGCGTGCGATCTTTTTGATCTTGTCCGCTGAAGCGAGTTTAATAAAATAATAAACAATAACATGTTTATTATTTCTTAATTTCATAAATAAGAAGAAAAAATCATTTTGAATAAATAAATACACGTATATAAATTATTAATGTTTTCATTCTATAATTTTAATTTTTTTTATAAAAATTTCAGAGCGAAATTCTTGAAATCGTTTTCTGCATATTGATTACATTCCTGATACCCATCATTGATGGATTCCGGAGTAATTCTGTTCAAATTTTCTCGTTAATGAAATATTGAAGTATCCTAGTAATTCTGTCAAAATTAATATTCCGTTTTACGAAATTGAACAAGGAAAATTAAAACTTGTATTTTTAATTGGAGATAAAAAAAAATCTTGTATACATAATCCCATCTTCCCTAATTCTGATGACCATAAAATTCCTGCAGAGATTTAGCTTCCAGAATCGTTCATTTATATTTCGGACGGTTTTAGGCCCTCTACCTCAATCCTTCCCTTTCATTCAATTTCTCCAGGTTAGTCCGCATATTGTGCTTTAACTTTATCTGGTCGATCGTGATAATAGACCTCAGTGACAAACTACTACCAAATAATGTGAATATAGTAGTAGTCTGGAATCGATGACTGACTTTATTTAGTTAAAATGTTTTCAACAATGGACGATGCGAGGCTGATGTGAAAAGAAAAACTGGAATGACAAAAAATACGATATCAAAACTGGAAAAGATACGGAAAAACAGAAGTATCACCATCATGACGAAGATGCGCCTTGTTAAATCTCGTCGTCGCAATATTCATGTATAGCGGAAAGACTTGGACTCTGAGAGCAAGTGAGTGACGTAGAATATATGCATTTGAAATATTACATATTCCATGGACGGACAGCAAGGCGAACTAACGCCTCCATTCTCGAAGAACTGTGAATCACCGACAGATTGTCGACAATATGCCTTCGACGAATCTTTCGATTCTTTGGGCACATTTCTCGTGGCCAAGAAGACAGTTTGCAGAGGTTTGTGGTTACTGGAGGCGTGTAAGGATGACGCACAAGATGAGTACTCCCAATGCGTTGGACTGACCAAATGAGAAACGCAACAGGTCTATCCTTAACAACTGCCTTTCGAGCCGCGGAGTACTGGGATGGATAAAGAGAAGTCGTCTATCATGGAAGTCACGATGCTCAGTCATGAACTTTACGTCAGAAAGATGATGATGATAATCGTGTTTCACTTGTTTTTTTTCTCATGTAGAAATATTCTTAACGGTATATGTAGCCTTGTTGCTAAGATACTATTTTCTGACTTAGGGTTACGGATACGATCCCCATTGGTACCCAATTTTATTTAAAAGGAGCTAGAAGAGATTACCACTTGGCAATAAATTTGCCAGGTTATGTTGTATACGCTTGTTACCCGGCAGATGTACTCGTACTTAACCAAACCGTTCTAGTCGACTGACGCTGTTGGTGCATGTAAGGTAGTAGGGTTGGCGGGACAAGCCGTTTTTTTTCATGTCATTAATTCATAAACTGGGAAAGCGTCATTCGTTTCTAACGATCGCATTTATTTTATTCTGGAGTGAAAGAGAATTGTGGCACTATTAAATTTTACTAAACACCCTATCCCAGAGCTATTCACAAACTCGGCAAAAGCAATTAAACCCTCCTAGGTTGCATTGTCCCAGTCTAATTGTATACGCCGTACATTGTATCTACAAGGGGGACCTTTGAATGTGACAGTTTCCTCCCCGTGATTGTTTTCTTGGCGATAAACATCCTTGATAATCCGTCGGGCTTTCCTCTCCTGAAATGAATACTCCTATGGGCACAATTCTCTTTCGTCTCCTTTTCTCCTTTATAATATTCCCATGTTTTATTAAGCTCTTGTACATTAAACAGTTTATGATGTCCACATAAATAATGGATTGGACAGACTGCAGCATTAATTTCTTACGTTTATATTATAAACTTTAGTTTTAATCACGAAAGTTGAACCATTTTTTCGATGTATAATTATTATGCACAGTGTGAAGATACACCAAAGATTCCCAGAGTGGTATATATGGACCCCCAAGGGTCGATTTCGACTTGCAGGGGGTATATGTCAGCTAGAAAAGAAAATGGGGGTGTACGAGATGTAACTGGGGGTCCATGTGAGCGGATCCCATTTAGGCAGATCATCATCAATATTTAGGCGTTCCGTAAATGTCTTATTACACCTAACACAGATTGTGTGTACATACGAGTATATGTATATACTCGTATTACAAGAAGAACTGATTGAAATACGTACAAACGGAGAACTTAAGGTGTAGTTCAGAAAGACGATCAGCAGTTCTGCCTTCAGAAAGATATTCCTGTTGCTTATCCTGCATTATGGACTATTACAAAAAAAAATTGATAGCTTTTCCATATTCATACCTCGTGGAAAGAGGTTTTAGGGCGGTTGACAATCTTCTTACGAAAAAAAGAAATCGAGTGCAAATCACTGAACGTAGAGATTTCTTATTAATTTGATACTTCACTAATATGAAGCCAAATATTGAACCATTGCTATCATAGCACCAGGTTCATCCCTCTCATTAACAGTATTATTTGTGTATTAATTTTATGTGAGAATTTTACTAGGTATTGATTTGTTTCGTTCTAAAGCCAAATATTTACTTGCATTTTGTGTATTTTCAATAAAGGTATGAATAAAAATTGTACATGTTTTTATCTTTTTACAATTGTCCTCTCTACATAAAACCTTATCAAGTTGAACAACAATGTGTCAGCTGTCAAAAACACATTAGAAGTTAATAAGTGTAGGAAAATTCAATATTAGGCAGGCAGGGGGTTTACGGAAAACAAAAAAATCGACAAGTGGTCTACAGGGCGAAAAAGTTTGGGAAACTATGAGATACACGCTACAAGTGACATACGCATTCAGAGAAGTTGTAAATTAATAACATTACTTTTACTTAGCTGTTTGAATAGCATGATAATTAAGATTAAACAGTGCCTGTAACAGTGTTACTTTTTTAATGTAGCTTTAACCGCACTGACTGTTCGCATTCCTGCATCACTACCAACTATTTTGATAGATAACGCATGAGATTCTGATTACTAGAGGCAGACTAAGGGTTCTAAGAAGAGTTTTCTGTCTTACATACAAACATATTACCACGCCGTTTCCCTTCTGGGGTAAGCAGAGATGAAAGAGCGCTAGACTTTACTCATATTTCGTCGCTTCCATACCCATAAACATACGATTTCGCTTATTTACATTTCCTTCTTTCTAAACATTATTCACTTGGTCTTTCTCTACCACATATTTCACTCGAATTTCCACTTATTTGTTTTGTTAATCTTTTTTTATTCATTTGATCCACGTGCCCAAACCATCTCAAAGTGCTCTTCTTCATCTTACTTAACACATTCATCCCTTATCACTTGATTCCTTATTCTGTCATATACGGTCACCTGATTTATTTTTTTAAGTGGACACATTTCTCTATAATTTATTCGTCTCTTTTCATAATTTTTCCACGTTCACGTTTCACCTCCATATATCAAAGTTTGTACTAAAATAATTGTGTAGACTATCATCTTAGCAGATTTTTACATTCATACTTTTCCTTTCATTATTTTCTATCATCGTGACATTGGATTGCATAACATTCATTCTCAGATATCTGCCATATGAATTTAATATATGCATTGTAAATTTTTGAAGTTGCATATATTTTTGTATGTTGCACTTTAGTTTATTTTGTTAGAGTATTATCTGGTGACGTTATTACGATAGTATAATATAATAAACAGAAATCTTTGTTCGCTATTAGTAATCCGACCCGAAACTTCAATGAATCTCAAACGTTTTATCACTAAGCAGAGGAAAGTCATTTGTGTTCTGTTTTTAAGCTCTAAAAAAACATTTATATAAGTCACAAATAAGCTAATAAATATTGCGACATAGTCCTCATACTTAGTCAAACCAATGTAGGAGTACCTAAAGGAATAGCCATTCAATGTGACAAAGAAAGTATAGTTACAGCACGACCCTGGTATTCCGCATTGTGTTCTGGTACAATGCATCCTCGCCACAATCGCGTGACTCACCGGAACAAATCGCTTCTCATTCAGTTCGGAAATCACTCCTTTTCGGAAATACAATAATGACACCAGAGACAATACCATTCCTGAGTACACGTCGTCAGGTTCTACTTCCTGTCTGTATTTTTCACTTAGAAATCCTGTGTGTCTTTGTTGTCAGCCGGTCGATAGACAGCTTTATCGCTCACTTGTAGATTATTAATGTGGCAATCCTGAAAGTCTTCTAGTATCTTAATATTTTGCTAAATCTATTGTACGTACGTATATTACTGGTCAGTTAACGGACAGCAAATCTCACCGAGCACGTATCATAAATGGTAGCGATTTGATCTATATCATACATTTGAGATAAACTTCTAACTTAGCGTTATCTAAAAACGCACTGAAATAATCCACAACTTTGAGTAATGAGAAAAGAAACTCCTTCGATACGTTCGATAAATAAATAACATTATCAAGTTTGCTAGACTTTCTCTGATATACAAATAATTATAATAATTTTGTTACAAGTTCATACACTTGGATGATTTTAAGCACTGATTAGCTTTCAGTAATATTTTCAGCTAATAGATTATTTGATAATCTGCCATTTATTTGTACAGTTCATTATCTGTATACGAGTATAATGGATTGTTAAACTTTTTGAAAAATATTATATAATTTTTAATTTATATTGTATATTATACATACCATCACTCTGGCCCTTGCGGCTTAGACAGGTATACAGATTTACTCACTTTTGTAATCAGACACACTACTGTCACTTTTTCCAAAGTCATATGTCTTGTAATATCTCACATTTTATTATTCATGCTTCGCTCCTTATAATTCAAAATCTGGTTCGGTTGATCCAGCCATGTTTTTGTCAGTCTACCTCGTCCACGTACATCATGCACTTCTGACTTGTATATTCGTTTTGTTATTTTTTCTTTATTTATTCTCTCAGACATCTCTAAACCGCCGCCGTAACGCTCCATTTTTCTAATTAATAACAACCTCCACTTTACAACAAAAGTGATTGCGTTCTTATGCAGTCAACCATCCCATCGCGTATCACCTTTAGTGCGAAATTACTTCGTGTTCGGATCAAAGCATTTTTTCGAGCGGCAATTTCTATTTCACTCCTATTTTACACCAAATATCAGTGTTCTCCAAAAGAAATTAAACGTAGGCTGAAAAACGGACAATTACTGTTTTTTGAAGATACACGTAAGCTAGTAGGAGTATATTTGATATACTAGTATAATGGATATTTAATATATTGTTCTTGAACATGAAATAAAAAAGTTTCTTATTTATATTAAATATTGTGTTTCGGCGACGTGGTCCATAGTTTTTTCGCATATGTTTTTGTAATATGTTTAATCTGTCAATAATAGTGGGTTCGAATCCAGAGTTACACGCTCTTGAGAGTCTGCACTCTAAACGGCGCTATATAAATTGTCATTTTATTATAATTATCAGAGAGTTCTGAATACACAAAGCGGATTTGATACTATTCAGTTTATTCGTAATGAAGAATTTGAATGCTCTTAAGGAGTCTGCTTTCTAAACGGTGCTATATAAATTGTCCTTTTATTACTTTTACTAGTTTTTACCAGAAAAAAATCTATAAATCATGACCCCCATCAACTGGACCAACATATGTTAAAAATGGGTCGGGATAATCTTAACAAACCTCATTTGACTTGCCACATCATGTCCCATTTTTTAATCGGAATAATTTTGGTTGGCTAAACATCACATGCTGGGTTGCCGATAGTACGGTTATATGCCACTAGACGGTAAACTTATTTTTCTTAATCGACATCCAGGTTTTTATGTTTTATGTGCATAGTTTACCCCTTCAGAATTTTGGGGAATTGCAGTTATGAAGTATTTTAGCATCTTATTTCATTACAGCATCTGTGTGAATATATTCGTTATTGAGACACCGTGCTACAAGAAGATTATTTATTAATATTTTCTCCTAGGCATCATTCGTGTCTATGAATTAAAATATAAATCATTACAATTTTTTTTTATAATTACATATTTTTTTATGCAAATTTCAATTAGTTTTCGCTTAATTTACATGACCGATGCTTAATTGCACGTAACTTTGACTTCAATATATTAGCCATAACAAATTCAATTTCACGCTCAAATAATTTCACAACGCATTCTTAGTCGAGCATTTCTTGCTTTGTTTAAAGCCACATCTTCTAATGGTTCATTACATTTAAAATAGTGTCAAAGTTATTGAAATTCATGGACTTGGAAATTTCAATTTATTTTTCGAAACATGATCAACGGTCAATAAAACTAGTCTTGAATTATATTTGTCAAAAGCAATCTTCCTCGGTGTTTTTAAACAAATAATACTGTACTTGACGCTGAAAATCCGAAAGGTCCGAAGTACAGGATGCCTAATATATAGATAGTATTGACTTATTTATGACGGTAGTTTAGCCTTATCCAATTTCTTTGTTATGTCGGATATGTTTTAATACGAACATTATATGTTAATTAAATAATGACTTTGACAATGAAAGCTAAATTTATAAAAAATGTGTGACTTCTGAACTTAAAATTTCAGAATAATTCCATTTTCTTTTATCCTTTTATTGTAAATATTACAAACGTCTAGCTTTTTGCAATATTCATAATCTTTTTCAACCAGCTTTATTTAAAAACCATGCAAAATATTTTTTTCTCGTACTTACCGGATAAATGATAAATATTTCATTACGAACCTAGGAAATTAAGACTTGTCAACTGAACATACGAAAAACTGTCACCTTTCTGAAAATATTCCTTCTTCCTCCTTCATCTATATGTTTCTCAAAAATAAACAGGTATTATTTTCAATGAAAGGAATATTTTTTTGTGAATAAATGTGTTTTTGGCGTCGCGCTGCATTTTGGCAAAGTTGCACAAGCCACCAACTTCCAGAGATATGGGTGGCGTTTTCAATGGAAGCACTTAAAAACAACCCCATTTTGGGAGTTCTTGTCAAAATTAATGATAATATATGATAATATATGAACACTACAAAACTACACCTAAATCTGAATGTGTTACTATCTGATATCGGAAGATCTGTTAAGATTTCTTTATGGTTCGTCTCTCTTTGGCAAGTTTTCGGCGGTGTTCTTACCAAATATGTTTTTCTTAACATATGTAAATGCTGGGAACCTCATCTTATGACCGCAGCCACCACCTTTCTATCCTTATACTCAACTTCTACATATATTTATTTTATAATATTTTTAGTCTGTCAATAGTAGTGGTTTGAATGACAAGTAGGAGCGCCTTTAAGAGTCAAGTCTCGAAACGGCGCAGTATAAATTGTCATTTTACTATTATCGCCTTGATGAAGTCTGCAACCCCTTTAGTATTTCGGCGATAATTTAACCCTTTGCGGTCTTATGTCGAATTACATTCGACATTAAGGATTCCCTATGTCAGTAAAATAAAAAAGAATTGTTCAAATATTGTTTTAAAAAAAAAAACTTAGTAAATCATATTTTTTTTATAAAATAGTGTAAATTTTTTATTGACCTGGTAGAATAAAAAAAATAAACCGCAAAGGGAAAAATTGTGCACCACCAACTTAACACAACGACAACTTCGAAAAAATTGAAACTTGTGTTTTTGCTTAGCGAATTGCATAAAAATGTATCGCTTGCTTGAACTTAATGAATTAATAATAATTTACATTATCTTTTCATGGATCAACGGGTCCACAATGTTCTATCGCTGAGAGAAATCGAAAACGCAATTATTAGTGCTGTATAACATCACTTTCTCAAGCAAATTATAAATTATTTGTTTACTAAATCCGTGCAATTCTGTTGATGCTGTCGATTTTGATTCATAAAAGTCCATCTTTAATTAGAAAAATCTAAATTAAACGCTTTAATAGTTCTATTTATTTTGTCTATTTACTCGGTGACAGCTGTTTCGCCATACAAACTGTGTGAAACTTAGCTTCCTGACTATATGGTCTATATATACTCAAAATTAAACGCTTTAATAGTTGTATTTATTTTGTATATTTACTCGGTGACAGCTGTTTCGCCATAGAAACTGTGTGAAACTTAGCTTCCTGGCTATATGGTCTATATATACTCAAAATAAAACGCTTTAATAGTTCTATTTATTTTGTCTATTTACTCGGTGACAGCTGTTTCGCCATACAAACTGTGTGAAACTTAGCTTTCTGGCTATATGGTCTATATATGCTTCTCCTTGGCTCCATCCCAACTCATTGTCTGCGAATACTGTTGGGGTCAGCTCTCCTCGTCCTCAGGTTGTATGCTCTTCTGTCCCGGACTACGTCCCCCAGGCCGTGCCTCTGCATCAGGTTATCTTTTTGCACCACCCATGAATTCTTTGGTCTTCCTCTGGTTGTTGTTCGAGGAAGATCCATGGAGATTGCCTGGTTCACAATGTGATCGGGTGTTCTGCGTCCAACGTGCCTATACCATCTCAATCGCTTCTCCATCTTGCTGTTGATGTCTGTAACACCTAGGCTTCCACGAATGCGTGAGCTTTATATTTTGTCTCTTTGGGACACACCAGCTGACCATCTTAGCATGCGCATTTCAGCAGTTTCTAGTTGCCTAGAGTAAGACTTATACATCGTCCAGCATTCGGAGCCATAGAGGAGTGCGGGTCTGACAATCGTTTGGTATAATTTTCCTTTTAACTTTACTGGCATTTTCGGATCACATGGAACTCCCGTCATTGATCTAAACTTCATCCATCCCACACTAATTATATGTGTTTCATCTGTATATATATATATTTAAATTCATGTAGAAAAATACTAATCTCTAAATAATAATGGAAAAAACTAGAGGAAAGAAATTTTTTTAACAATAAGAAAGGAAAACAAAGTAAAGTTAGGTGGAAAGGGCATTTGAGTCTTGTTATATTTTTACAATTTTCTCTTGAACTTGGTTGGCGCCTAGTGATAAAAACTAAAGATTCCTTTTTTCTCCCTGTGTTCCTTATCGGTCTACGTTTGCAAATTATTTATTAGCAAGATATAAATTTGTTTTATTCGTCTTTATCATAACCACCTTTAACAATAGTATTACCCAGAAATATGTTGTTTCATATTTTACTAAGCTTTGTTGTGATCAACCGATCAAATACAGACTGTATGATTAATTAATACTCCGTAGGACTTCAACAAAAACAGCTAAATTAACCCTTCAGTCACTACTCGTATTATCATTAATTACTAAGAAAATACTACAATGTTTCATCTCTTGTTTCTGGAGCAAAATCTTTAATATTTGAATGATTACATTGATTATCATAATGACTCTATCGCCAGGCGTTGGCACAGGTCTCTTCAAGGATGCTTCTCCGTTCTGCTCTGTCCTGCGGTCTGCGCTTCCGGTCATGGACTCCTCTTCCACCCCATCTGACCATCGAAGTCACCTTCTGCCAATGCTCCTTTCTTGTGGTCTGGTACAGGCCGAGGTGCAAAAGGGTTATGTGCAAAATTATTTCGATTGATTCTGATATACGAGTACTGTAGTTATTTTTTAATTGCAATATTAACCGCAGTCTAAATATACTGAGATTGTTTTTTATTTTAATTTTTATTGTTCAACTGTTTTGTCAAATATTGCTTTTCATTCACTGAGACACGGTAATGGATATGGTTGATTGGAAAATATTACTTCAATGCAATGACATACCACGAGTTCCGTACCTACTCTAGTGGTTCTACCATGGTTTTCAATATCTCTGAATCGTCAATTCTGATATGTTGAAGGATACCATACGAAAGAAGAAATTATTTATTTATTATTACTATTACGCTCGCCAGATGGCACATATCACATTACTACAAAGATTAGCGTTAAATGTTCCTAACAATTACACTAGACTGCGCTGGCAAGAACTGTTCTCAATAACATACGCAAGAACGGGTCTTCCAGCCGCTATGCATGTTGGAAGGGCCTTAACTCTTCTGAACGGGACTGCTTCGGATATTTACATATTTCATATCACATTACCAAAAGCAAAAGTAAATTTTCTTCTTAGATTAAGCGCGTTAGAAAGCACTCATCAACATACTTAAGTGACTGAATATATATGTATTATATGTTTGTGTGTATATACTCGTTTGTATACATATGCATTATTTTTTATTGTATATAATTTAAAAAAAAAAATTCTATGTACTTTTTCTTCTTTTTTAATGTCTTGTATTTTTCAAAGTAATTGGGCTAACCTGTTTTGAAAAAAATAAGTAAATAAATAAATATCATTCTTTATTGGATGGACCACCCCTTATAAAACAACTCACCATATCGTATTTTATAGAATAAAATGTACCACGATATCCATGGGGTTAAGCATTATATAATATTTATGTATCAATTTCATTTCTCCGAAATAAATTAGAAAGATTTTATATAATAAAATATCAAATTTTAGCTTCGAGAAAATAAATAACAATTAATTAATAAAATTGCTCCTCGTTTGGGATATTTGGAAGTGGTATTTTAATTAAAATTTTCGACCAATTACACATTTAGGCGCGCGGCGTTTTATTACATCGTTGCTTCCACTATAGTTTTGAGAGGAAACCAAAATAAAACTAATTAATATTGAAATTATAACAGAGACATCTTTATAATTTTGCGAGATATTTATTACTTACGTAAAATAGCTGTATTTTGATACCTAAATAGTATCCGCGGTTTATTATTTTTTTTATCCGCGGTTTCTGTTACCCGCGGTTCGTAAATATTATATGGAAAATTTCTATGTTTCGTAAAAAGGTCAAAAATAGCCTAAAGTTTAGCTACCTCACCTCATTTCGTCTATCACATAATATCTACAAGAGGAAGAGAATGAGTTAAGTACATACAATAAGATATTTTGATGGAGAATGAGACCGAATTCACATAGCTTTATTATAATATGTTTGTTTATTTAAGGTTCTTCTTTCGTGTGGTGTCATTCAACATATCCGAATTGGTGATTCGAACTTATTTAAGATCGTTGCCTTCGGGTTTAGACCCAATGGAGGAGTATGCACAGAACTCGCAGTTCGTCATTGGTAATACTACCGCACGTGAAGAGACAATAATACATGCGCATGTACTCGGCGCATGCGAGTATTGTTGCACGAACTCTTACCAGACTGGTACCATTATTATTTATTTATTTTTTATTTTTGGTTATTATCGGGAATCGAACCTGGGTGGAAATCAAGTGTCTTACCAACTAGGCCACGGAGGTTTATGTACGGTTGACCATTAACAATTTGTATGAGATACAATTAAAATTCAGACAGCGAATGAATACCTAAAACAAGATGTTACAATAAAGATATAAATATCAATACACCAACATATTTCATATGTAATTTGCAGTAAAAAAATGCTACACACAACAGGCCTAGGCTCAGATGCCCCAGACCCGAATGCCGTGTAAAAAAAATCAACACAATATACTTACAATAACACATTTTAGAGGATACCCTTATATACCTCAACATACCACCATTTGTCAAAAAATTTCAGCCTGAACAAGTAAGAGCGTATATGGGCAAATACTACGGCAGTCAATGCTCCCCACCGCATCGTCAAATAATGTTACAGTTATAATTTGATAGGGTATCTGAGGGTAGAGGCCTTCAGTAGTATGTCAACTACAGCCGATAGAAGTTGAAGGTGTTTCGTTGTATTCGAGGTCAGCATATAAACTTCGGTTAAATTTCTGCCGGGTTTTCCCTTTTGAGATAAATTTGATAACCACATGATATTCAAATTTTAATATTTCAGGATATAACAAAACAACACGTCTTCTTTAGGCTCTAGTTGACATACTGCTTCGGGAAGAGGTATCAAATTTTAACAGTAATATCGCCTGACCTGAGATGAGAGTGGCCGGCGTGATATCAGTCCGTACACGCTCTAACATATTCAGGCTGGAAACTGTTGTACCTTACTGATATGTATATTCTTCCTTCTAATTTGTTTTATAAAACCCAGTTTATTCCACTTTTTGTGGAATAAACAGTGTTTGATAAAAACAAATTACATTGTCTTTAAACCTCCTCAATGTTAATGCCTTAACTATAAATAATATATTCTTTCTGCTGCTTTACAAATTAAAACTAGCTTTTTCTCAAATAATAACTAAGTTTTCTACTTTATTATTAGTTATTCTTGTATATCTCTTTTTATGCCTAATTTATAAAAAAATATATAGGTATGTATAGGAAAAGAAACAGCATGTATAGGGATCGATACTATTCGTGGGTTCGGGCACCCACTCAGGGTCTTAGAATGTTTTCATCGCGGTTAAAGGAGGACTACTGTATAATATTTCTCGCTACTGGAAAATAAATACTTGCACCTCAGCCAAGCAGTAGTCTCACAGATAGAAATTAAATATTGTTTCTCAACTCGGATTATGCTAACATCTGCGGAGTCTCATGTTTAATGAGATTATAAAACCACTCTGAGTGGTGCTGCTTTATACCTTCAAGTACGAATATATATTTTTTCATCTTTGTTAAGAATATTATTATATATTTTCTGACATTTCATGGAAGTGGCGTCTCCGTACGGTTTAGACAGAAAGTATATATTTTCACACTTTTCGATCCAAATACACTTAAGGTCCGACGTCACGGGAGAAAATAAAATATTCGCAGCGCAGTAAATATACGTACAAAGCAGAGTTCAAATAGCCTAACAAATTGCCAGTACTTCCGCAGTAAACTTTGAATGCAGCAAAACTATTCTTTGACGCTACAAGATCGGAGTAGCCAAGTTTTCTGTCAGCAAAACACGTCGCTCATAGACTTACGTTTTCCATTGAGAGAGCAAACTCTCTTCAAAGGCGCTCCAACTCAGAATTCGAACCCATTCGTATATTTTGATTAGACATCCCTAAAAGGATTGTATTTAAGCGTTTCCTTAAACTGCATACGCCACCCATATCTCTGACACTAGGAGGCAGACTATTCGACGCCACAAGACCAGCAACTGCAAAAACTCTATCATAATACTCCGCCTTATTAGATTAGTTTGGAACAACAAAATTTATTAAATGCAGAAGAAATCGACTTCCAAATACTACTTCTCTTCGAAGGAACATCTCTCAGACACAGATTCAAAAAATACAATGAAGACATTCCATTAAGGGACTTGAATACAAACATACGAAGTTTGAAATCAATCCGTTAGCGACATTTAAGCCAGTAAAGAGTTTTTAAAAGCGGACAAATATGGCAATATTTTATGACTACCATATATCGGCCTAGCAGCTGCATTAAAAACAGACTGGAGTCTAGAAATTTGTGAATCAGGCAAACCAGAATAAACAACAGTTACAATAATCTAGATGCGACACAACAAATTAATTAATAAGAGTTATTATTTCCGTTGTTGGAAGACATCGACGCAGACATTGCTTCGAGACTTGCGTTTTCAGGTATATTTGACTTGAAAAATATTCGTTACTTTTCCGAAAACGACCCATTAGAACTGGATCCGTCTTGCTATTTCTTTATGTCCGTGTTACATCTTATTTACATATTGATCGAATAGTCGCATCTTATTTTTTCTGATGTAATTTCTTAATTTTTGTTCATGCAAACGCTTATAAATATAATGTATTTTGAAATTAGAGCGATACGCACGCAGCACGCATAATTAGCCAAATTTGAATTCATCTTCAATAGAGACACAGCGCTTCGAAACCGACACGCATGTCTGCCTATTGGGCTGCCCAATTTTGGGGATATTAGATGCGGTGCCATTGTTATTCAGGGCATATCCCCCATGCCCTTCCAGGCTGTACTTGCCAAAAAGCTTTCGTGCTTGGTTTTGCAGTAGTTTTAGAGTTGCCATGATGTATCTGAATTTGAAGCGGACAGTCCTATTTTCTGGATATTAAGTAGATAGATATAGTTTGAGCTTTTTTCTGCGTAAAACCGTTGGATCCACAATAACCAAAATGTACATGTTTTTAAGACAATTTTAATATTAAATACATGTTTTAATATACAAGCATAAGGCGCATATATTGTCAAACTGAAAATATTGATACTTTTGATTATATTGAAAAAATATTAAGAATATATCTATGATAATCTAAGATTAGCAACGAAAAATACCCACTTAAACCATTGCTCTATCTACATAAAACTGAACGTTTAACAAATTGGTTGTTCCGAATCGATCAAATAGGGCGGGCTATTATGACAGGGTTTTTGCTGTTGCTGGTCAAATGTTATGCCTCTAAGTTTTAGACATATGAGTGACATGTGCAGTGTTACGAACTACTTGAAGACGACCATTTTTAGGAGGTCTTATCGGCATTTATGTTTATATATGAACACCACAAACATACACACGTGCCGAAATGTGTATGTGTGTGGTGTTCATATATATTGTATTACACTTTCGTTTTATTCAGTACATGTTCCAACCAACCAGAAAGATGTTAAAGGGAAAGCTAGACTGGAATCGTTTTTAAAAAATCTGGGTTTCTACGGGAATTGAACCCGCAACCTCCGGGCTGGGAGACAAGCGTCTTACCAACTAAGCCACGGAGATCGTACTTTGTTACTGTCATATCGGAAGATGTACATATGTTAAGATTGTTTGTAGTTCGTTTTCTTTTGATAAGTTTTCTGTGGTTTTCTTACCAAATATGTTTTTCTAAACATATGCAGATGCGAGAAAGTATCTAATCAGCCACCTCCATCCTATCCCTACACTCATCTTATGTATATACTCGTATATATGCAATGTTATGCTACAGAAATTTAATGTTTAACAACGCCTAAATGCTATACGATTTTTTTACCCAAACCGTTTGTTTTTATATACTTGGCATCGTGGTAACCCTATAAGTCTGTCGCGTTTGTAAAATCAGTGCTGCCATTTCTGTTCGGGCGGGGGGTCAAGGTTGCTACTATTACGGGGAATTAGCATTTGAATGGGCAATTTGCAGCGCCGCCATATCAATCGGCCAAGTCTGACCGACAAGCACGAGCGGGACCGAAGAGTGCCGAAGATACGAGATGGTGGAAATCAAACTTGACCAAATTAGCTTATAATGAGTAAAACTTATTTGAAGCAGTTATAATGTCAGACAATTGGTTGAAGTGAAAGCGATTTTAAAGAAAGAGATGTGAAGGGTCAAAGATCTATCATGTGAAGATATTATACACGAATTAGGAAGTAAAAGACGTATGCTACGATAGCGAACTTTATTATACACGAAGTAGGAAGTAAAAGACGTATGCTACGATAGCGAACTTTATTATACACGAATTAGGAAGTAAAAGACGTATGCTACGATAGCGAACTTTATTATACACGAATTAGGAAGTAAAAGACTTATGCTACGATAGCGAACTTTATTATACACGAATTATGAAGTGAAAGACGTATGCTACGATAGCAAACTTTATTATACACGAATTAGGAAGTAAAAGACTTATGCTACGATAGCGAACTTTATTATACACGAATTATGAAGTGAAAGACGTATGCTACGATAGCAAACTTTATTATACACGAATTAGGAAGTAAAATATGTATGCTAACTTGAACGCTCCGTGCTTTGCTGACTGCAAATTACGAGGTGGTATTTAAGTATATTCAAAAGATTTTTTCGAATTGATATTTTATTTAAATAAGATTAAATAATCGTTTTGACTTATATTTAATATCTCGTTAATATTTGACAAATCTTATTTTTACATCTTAAAAATACACTATATGTTACCTATGTCGTCACAAATCTTTCTAATTCATTGTATATTTTTTTAGATTCGTGTAATTTTTTTCCAATTATGTTTAATCTTACAAAATCGTCCCTTTGTTGTTGGATTGCTCACGAGTGTATACTAAAAAAATACTCATTGTAATTTTTTTACAAATAGCGAATTATTGTATCGCGTTTACGTTATATCATTGCAACCTAGCGGGCATATTGCTATACATAAATTTCTTCCAACCAACTAGTAATATGTCAGCGCAGATGTGTTCTGTAAAATGAAACTGGTTATTACTAGTAGCATTGTGAACTTGACCTGAAACGTCTGAAACGCTCGGATTGGTAGACAAGCGTTCTTCAAACTAAATCTCAAAGGCTGTCATATGTCATGTACAGTCATAACACGTTAATCTACGAGTATTTTGTAATAACTTGTCAAATTTTCAAAATTAGAGTATGAAAATTCATTGACAATAACTGCTCAAAAAAATTTCAGTGAAAATCATCTTAAAAAAATGTTTCAATTACTAATTAGTTGTTTTATGATTCCGACAATTACTAATTAGTTGTTTTATGATTCCGACAATTACTAATTAGTTGTTTTATGATTCCGACAATTACTATAATTGTTTTTTTTATAATAATTGTTATTATAGTACTATTAAGCAACACAAAAATAACGTTATATAAAACTATCCAACAAAAGACTATTAAACCTGCCGCTGGTTTTGGAACTTGAATCTCCTTGCCATCGGAACTCTGGGTTTAATCTGTCAAGGGTGTATGCTTGCTGAAGTGCAGCAGTTTGCACATAATAAAACAATGCACGCACAGGCGTCTTCCATCCACAGGATGGCTGACAGTCATACTCGACCACGAGGGATAGCATATCGATTGTTTTTTTTTTTAATTGTTTGTTTCTTGAACTAAAATTTGTAAATTTCATATGGATCTAGATTGTGGTTTTTTAATGTTTTTTTCAAGTGAGAATGTGTGATATAAGGATTTGGTAGAATTTGATTTACACCGACTCTTATAACTAAGTCGATTTTTCTACGAGTATTGTGAATAAATTACCTATCGACCAGAGTATTTCTCGGAGAAACTCTTCTTATTAATAATCTTTATTTTAAATTGACCATTATAGTTATTTACGTTTGCGTGTAGGATTTTTACTGTCATAAATTGCTCCTAATTGTTTCTTGTTGCCATGTACGAATGTTATTTAAATAAAACAGACAATTATCGTTTTTCGTTAGTTATTTGCGAGAAAATTTCTTTAGATTTGATCTCATAATGAATTCTTTAAAAATCCCTTCTCAAATTATAAGTATTAAAAAAAAACGATATTATAGTATGACGACAAATAAAAGGTTACAAACCCAGCTCGATATAATTTGTGTGTCCACTTAAATTACCTGTTATTTTTTTCTCTCTCATAAATATGTAGTTAAGAAATTTATGAATAAAAACACATTGTAAAACATTTTCATTGTATACAGTACAAAATGGCGGGTATATTACTATTTGGAAACTTCTTTTAACCAATCTTGGATTTTACTGACGTTAAAATGTAAATCACACTGGAACATTTTTTTTTAATATATTGTGTTCCAACGGGAGTTGAATCTATAGACCCTAGGCTGGAAGACAGGCGTCTTATCAATTATGCCACAGGGGTCGTAATAGAAATAAAATCATTAATAAATGTATTTATATCAATGAAATATTTAAATATATATGTCATGTAATTATACATACGAGTATATCATGTAATTATACTCGGATATTTATGGAGTTTGCTGACCTATAAGGCGTGCCTGAAAAGGCACTTCTGAATATCCGAGCCTTGAAATGGGATCTCGCGTGTCTTTCGAGGACTTTTGAAGAACGGCTTTTTCATTGATAATTGTGTTTTTTTTACTACTTTTGTAATGTTTTTCCTCGTGCTGAAGAGGATTTGTAAAGTTGCACCTGTCGGATTCCGTCTTTTATACATTTTAAACTTTGTTTTTCAATGATTTGTCTTTTGTGTTTGTATTTTTTGCGCAGTGCGGGCTGTGCGCCTGTAGACGGCCTCGTATTGTGTTGGTAACATGTGATTTTGTACGATTTAATGCATGATTCTTTTTGTTGTAATAGTGTGAAATTATTTTATTTTTTGTTGTCTATATAAAATAAATTGTCAATATCAATGTGTTGAACGCTCACTACTGATTCTTTTATTTTTTATTATTTGTGTTATAAGCTCCATTGAACCGTTCATTTATAAATATAAATAAATGTATGTTAAGGTAATGTGAAAAATACACTTAAGAGAGATAAGCTATCAAAAGGTCTGGGTTCTGGGCTCATATCATCCTCACATTCGAAATACACCTCTTCCAATTGGGGGGTGAGCCCTGCCACTATGTTTTAAAACCCACACCCTTGTACAGATAAACCAGATTAAAAAAAAATATGAATTTGTATTTATATGTATTGTATTGACCAAGGAAAGTATGGTTGGATCAAGGGAATGATATTTTGAAAGAAGAAAAGTAAGAAGTAAGTCTGGCGCTCTGTATTATCTGCCTTCCCCAGCAGGGAAACGGCATGATGGTATGTTTGTATATTTCTTGCAACCTGCGACAAAAAATATACAAATACATAATTTTCATTGAATTTACCTGCCAATTTTATTATTTTTCAAATAAACATATTCTTTTCACTTTCCTCTGATTGTTTACCCCTGCTACTCAGATGGTATCATTGCAGCAATCTTGTGGACATTGATTTAGTGATTATCGCCGAGGATTGTCATTGGTAATGATGCCGCCTATCGAATAATCAGATGGCTATTACCCACACCGTGCACCTACTTATTGTTTCACAGGTGTGTGTGCTACCTACATAATGAGACGAATTTTTATCGGAGGTTTGCAACCTTTTCAAGAAGGAATTTCTTTTTTTTTTAAATAAAAGGAGGTAGTATAAAAAGTCCAAATTACATACAATTTTTAATGTCATTATACGTGTAAACCTCACCCACATGAAGACTCGGTTTTTATATTTTACAAAGAACGGAAAAGACGACTTTTTTGTTCAATTAAATTTAATGCAAATATTTGATGAATTATAATTAATGTTGAATACATAAAGGTAAGTAACCAAAAAGTCGGGAGAATGTGTGATATGAGTCTGGAAAGTTTTTTTATTTTATTTTCTTACTGTATTTGCAATTTATGACAGAATACGAAATCGATTGACTAGATGCGAGTGTGAACTTAAGGCTGATGTGTTGAGTAAGATGAAGAGAGTACTCCAAAATGATTTAAGTAAGTAACGAAATTACTAAATATGTACTCTTGGTGCAAATGTAAGTGGAAGACGTGATAGAAGAAGACTAAAAAGAGTATGGTTGAATCAAATTAATGATATTTTAAATGAAGGAAACGTGGAAAATCGGAGAAAACGTAAGAGTATGAATAGGTGTGTAGGAGTGGAAGAGGCGAAGGATGTGTGTGTTGAGATAGGAAAATCGGATATTCTATCGTACTCCGATACAAATGCCGTGATGATACTCGTACGAGTATTTATGTATCTACTCACCTATAATATTTTAATCATATTAAGACTATATACAAGCATTTACTCTGAGATGAGAGCACTTTTAAATGGTTTTCTTAGTATTAGAGATATGGGGTGACGTGTACAGCTTAAGGAATCACTTAACCTTTCCCTTCCTGTGCTAAAAAAATCCGCGCGTTCCGGTGCTGTATATTCAATACACATCAATACACATGTAAAATTGAGCGATTTAAAATCGGAAAAATAAGAATTTTCATAACCAATCACTTAAAATAATTAAATTTGAAGTCAAAAGTGATAATAATTGAAATTTGATTGCTGAAAACATGAAAAAAACATCGGTTGACATTCACAAAACGGGCGAAGAGACCACCTCAAACGAATGCCCGAGAGCTACTGAAGCGAGAGAAGCGAGCGAACTGAGATATTTCTTGCGTTCCCATATACCGAAGTAGAGGGAGAGTGAGGCGTGAATAGCGTCGCTTCCTCACCCATAGCGGTTTTTTAGAATTACTATATCTATGTCACACACTGGCGCACGTTTGATGAATTTACTATATTCCCGATTTTCACAAAATATCTCGAATTTTGCCGATAAGTGCTAATTATTATTAATATAATTTTTTCATTCAATGCGTAAATGTATTACGGAGGAATACCTAAAATCTGAACCCAGTATTTATTATATTTATAGAGATATTAAAGTTTTTAGAAAGAAAGTGTACTAGTTACACATCATAGGGAAGGAAGGGTTAAAGACAACCCTTTTTGGTAGGTCTTATCAAAATGTATGTTGTATAAACACTACACAATACTCGACACTAAATCTAAAGCCAAATGTGTATCACATATCGGAATATCTACAAAAGTTTCTTTGGAATTCGTCTTCCTTTGGTAAGCTTTCAGCGGTTTTCTTACCAAATATGTTTTTCTGAACGTATACTGATGCGGGGAAGTATATATTTAGTTTGTAATATTTTAAATCTGTCAATAATAGTGGTACTCTCTGACTGCTTTGTACTCTCTGCTTACGCCTATAGGGAAATGGCGTGATGGTATATTTTAATATATGTACTTATCTATAATATGTATTTCATATTAAGACTCAAACAACTGTATGTGTTATTTTCTTTCCATTGAATTTAATGATTTTGTCTTCTTTCCATTGAATTTAAAGAACCTAGATATTTTAATTTGTCCGAGACATTTAAAAGCACCATAGAAAATTTTACGAAATTCGTATCGCCAATATATCCTAATTCGGGAAATTGGATAAATAGTTCGTGGGCCAAATTCCGAAACTTCAACCGAGGTCCCATAATTTAGTTAGTGAGAACCGCATCGCTATGTCCCTTTTGGGAGGACCACCTGCCTCCCGAGAGGAGGTCAACGGTCCCGGTCACAATCTCTAGCAGCCCTACTCCAGATGTAAAGAGATATTATTATCTTACTATTATCCTCGTGTGCTTCAGGAATCCTAATAGAATGGCGGATTCCGCAACACACAGAATATGTAAAAACTCGTACATAAAAACATATTTATTTACAAAATAAAAACATGTAGATTCACTGTATTGAAAAAGTTTCTACGGTCTTTGACTATTTAACAAGAATTCATATTTTGACATACGATATTTATTTAAAATTTCATTGTTCAGTGTACAATATGGTGGGTTTAATGCTAAGTGGAAATCTCTTCCAACCAACTATAAAATTGTTTTTTCGAAGGTTTGAGTCAAACTTGGTGGTTTTACATTATTCTTCTCCCTGGCTCCATCCCAACTCACTGTCTGCGAAGACTGTTGGGGTCAGCTCTCCTCGTCCTCAGCTTGTATGCTCTTCTGTCCCGGACTACGTCCCCCAGGCCGTGCCTCTGCATCAGGTTATCTTTTTGCACCACCCATGAATTATTTGGTCTTCCTCTGGTTGTTATTCGAGGAAGATCCATGGAGATGGCCTGGTTCACAATGTGATCGGGTGCTCTGCGTCCAACGTGCCCATACCATCTCAATCGCCTCTCCTCCATCTTACTGTTGATGTCTGTAACACCTAGGCTTCCACGAATGCGTGAGCTTTTTATTTTGTCTCTTAGGGACACACCAGCTGACCATCTTAGCATGCGCATTTCGGCAGTTTCTAGTTGCCTAGAGTAAGAGTTAAATATCGTCCAGCATTCGGAGCCATAGGGGAGTGCGGGTCTGACAATAATTTGCTATACTTTTCCTTTTAACTTTACTGACATTTTCGGATCACATAGAACTCCCGTCATTGATCTAAACTTCATCCATCCCACACTAATTCTATGTGTTACACACTAATTCTATGTGTAATACTAATTCTATGTGGTGGTTTTACATTATTGATATACGTATAAATTCGAAATATCAAAATAACAAAAACAAGGAACAAAAAACTACAAATTTAACAAAATCATCGATGGCCGGGTGAGGAAAAAGAAATTTGAAAAATAAAGTAGGATGAAAAATCATGAAAAATATGCTAAGTCACTGAAGTGACATTCAAAGTTTTTTAATTAGATTTTTGAAGCACGTTTCTATTTTACTTAAAACATCTGTTTTATTCCGCCTTCTTCATACATTTAAACTTAACATTGTTTTTCTTAGTGCACGCATCTTCACATACTAATCTTACTATAATATTTCTGCCAAGTCTAACCTTCACTTCTATTCGTCAAGGTGAGCACCAACACACTATAATGTATTGTCAGTTTTGCTAATTTTGATATAGCGCGGTTGTTGTATATTTAATTAAGTGCTCCGTTTATCTGTCCTTTCAATGTCATCATACATCGCTTATAATTTTACCACACCTCTTTCTATAACCATAATCTTCGATTTAGCTAAATTAATTTCTAAACCTTTTACATCTCAACTACAGCTCACTTATCATATCCTTTAAATCACCTAAAAATATTACAATATAATGCAATAGAGCATAAGGTAGATTACTTTATCAAAAAGTGGTAAAGATACGTATAAGACACCATTGAGCAAAGAGTGGTAAAGATACGTTTATGACACCATTGAACAAACAGTGGTAAAGATACGTATAAGACACCATTGAGCTAAATTTGTTTTTACTGTAGAAATGAAATCATGTAACATACGAGTATGTTTAGTTCGTTCTCTGAAATCAAAACACTGTACCTCTTTATAAGCGGATAAAAATATAGTTATTAAATGGATTCGTTGCTTCTACGAAAAGGAATCGGTTTATACAAGAAATACCGTGGATAATTAAAATTATAGAGGAAATGTCTGTATAATGTAAAATGAATTATTTTTTATTGGTATATACTATAAACATGAATTGTTTTTCATTAAAAACTTAATAGAAAACTTTCGGTGTTTTCCAAGATTTAACATCTTAATATGGTATTTATTGACCTTTATATTACACCCGAGGGATTAATTAAGTTTTTTTGGTTTGGTTTGGATTAACTGAAGATTTTTTTTAAGTTATTACAAATAATAATAATATAGTCCAATTGACACGAATACCGGTGTGAATATGTGTGGGTTCGATTTTTTTTAAATACTGTTAAGTTGAACGTGTAAATACTGTAATACTAAAGAACTAATATGTACTGAGAATATTATATCGGATAAATTTGGTAAGGTTGCTTTAACTGTCCCGCGATTCTAGAAGCACTAAGTTTATATGTACCTAATAAATATAGCCGTGCAAGGAATCACCATCTGTTCTACATACCAACTTATAGGACGAATATCATGGCTAAACACTCAGTCACGCACGCGTGGTATAGAGATATTGAACCAACTGAATGATACTGTTGATATATTCTCGGCACCGCCTAGCAGTATGAGAAGAATCCTGGCTGATATTCTTCCTAACGAATAAGTTAACGCTAGAATCGGGCCCTCTTTGTGTAACAAGATAAATCCGTGCAAAGTGAATAAAAAAAAGTGTGAACTTAATACTTGATGTATTAAGTAGTATGAAGAAAATGATCGGTATACACGTATAAAGAATAATGAACGAATAAAAACTGACAAAAAATAAGTGCAGTGCAAATGTTAATAAAATATGTGGTAGAGAAAGACCAAAGAAGTATGATTGGATATTTATAAAAAAGAAAATGTTAATAGTCAGTGAATCATAGAAGCTATCTATAAAACTTGCAAGAGGTGTGTGCCGTGATCGAAAAGTCTGTCATTTTTGCCTACCCCAACCTGGAAAAGGCTTGATTAAATGTATGTTACGTTAAATATTTTAAATTATTGATATTAGCCGCCATTCAGTCTTCTCCTTTCAAGTATTAAAAATCAAAATAAGTTATTTCTTGAAATGTGTATATATTATAATATTTGCATTTTATTAATTTTCATACTTTTTCTAGTTAAGTTACTTTAATATTTTTAAACATATTGAACCTCGGTTATTTATTTATTTAATTAACGACACAACAGTTTATATACAAATGAACATGTGACAGGTTATACAAGTACTTAAAATTATTGACAAAAATACAAAACTTTATCTTAAACTAACATGAGGATACAAAAAGCAGTAGTAATAATAAATTACAGTCATTGTTTTAAAATTATTTAATAATTATGTGTGTATTTAAGTTCAATATATGTATATATTCCTCAAAATATTACCAAACTTCACCAAACAGACTTACGTAATTGTCGAAGACTTATTTTATAAAGGTCAGATTTTTATTTTATAAACTCAGATTGGTTTTTAGTGGAATAACGCTTACAAAGTACAAAATTATGTGGTGTATATTTCAAAGTTCAAGTCTGTCTTTTCTGTATTTTATATTTTTATCTCACTATTAACTCCAAGAATTCCTATTAAGTCGTGTTGTTTTTGCTGTTTGTACTTTTTTTTTTTTTTTTTTTTTTTTTTTTTATTACACATGACAAGAAATATACACAATTTGAGAAAAAACAACAGGTAATTTGATTTGGACATATAATTTTAATGGATCTGGGTTTGTTGCCTTTCATTTGTCGTATCCCCAGTAAACTAGGCTTTTGCCTGTATCTCACTGAAGATATTTAGCATGAAAAAATAAATCGATACTTCTTTCCGATTTTTGATAACACAAAAAACCCCGTTGCACGCTCTCATCAACCTAACAAACTTTGAGATGTATTAATCGTCGGCGAGGCAGTATCGGTCTCAGGATAGAAGTACCAGAGTCATACATCAAAGTCTGGACAGTCGTTAAGGTATCGCAGACTTCGCCTTGTTTTACCGCGTGGGTATTTCGTAATTTACTGTCATGCCTCTGTCTTATGTCCACAATAATTATAATTGTTTTTTTTTTTAATAACTTCCATCTAATCATATTGATAACTGTGGACTTCCAAGCTGTTTCGTTTTTTTTTGTGAGTGCCACTGTCAATTAAGGAAGTTTAATTTAAATAGCGAAGATTCAGAGAGCTGATGGAGAGATATCCGCAGAAAGAAACGCTTTACCCAAATAATAAAAAAGAATGACTTAAGAAAATATTACGGTAGGAGAGGAATTATTGAAATTTTCCAAAACTTGGAGTATTTTAATGCCGGACAGGGTGAACGCTTTCACTAAGACATGCTTACTACGGAGCATTGCTACTCGTATAAACGTATATGGAATCCTTCAGAGGTAGGTGAATTCTATTGGTTTTTGGTGCAAATATTCTGAAGGAATCAGTTACTTATTATAGTTAAAGCATTAAAATTGTGGAGGTTTAAAGACATTGTAATTTGTTTTATCAAACACTGTTTATTCCACTTTTTGTAACGGTATAACTCTACCGATATCAAAGCTTTCACCTCATCAAGTATTGTTTGTGCTCCTCTGATGATGACGTGAAAGCCTCGAAACCGATAGGGTTATACCGTTGCAAAAAGTGGAATAAACAGTTTTTGATAAAACAAATTATAATTACTTATAAACATAAAGCTACTCGCACATCGCATTTCAGTTTAAAAAAAATTATGTCCTTTTTTGTTGCTTTTCCTTTGTTTGTGCTCCTCTGATGATGAGGTGAAAGCCTTGAAACCGGTAGGGTTATAGAGTTATATCGTTACAAAAAGTGGAATAAAAGTGTTTGATAAAACAAATTATAATTACTTATAAACATAAAGCTACTCGCACATCGCATTTCACCAAATGAAAACCCATTACATTCAACATAAGTTTAAAAAGTAGTTTTTCAGTAGGAAAAATCATTATTTAATAACAAATAAGTATTTTTTTTGTCAGCTCCGTTGGATTTATCTTTCTACGTTATTACGGCGTAATCGCCCAAACACCCAAGTCAGTATTACTCCCGCCAATAATGGGGAGAATTATTGCCACCCCTGTTTGTTTCAGGTATCATTCCATCTGATTTTATTTAGTAGCGCTTTCGAGTTGACTTTTATACATTCAAAATCATATTAGTCTTCAGGTTGTTTATTTATGTTTATGTTATAATAGATTTCGAGATTGGGTGTTGTAGCATGTTTTCTGAATCCCGTCTAAAACCTGAAGAATGGACTTCTCCATACTTAAGGAGTTAAATGTGATGGTGCGACTGTTTTTAATTTGGTTCCAGCGATTCTGCGAATCTCCGGGCGCATTCTTAGGCGTGAGTGAGATAACCTGAAAAAGTTGATAATTATAGGAAGTGTGTAAAGAAAGAGAGGCAAAGCGCCAGCAATATGGAGTGATCAGGTGGAGAAATTGATTGAATGAAACCTGTAAACTGCTATGTAAACAACACTTTACCAAGAGGAGTGAAAACGTGTCGTCGTAGCCTGTACTCATACCTCCAACATTCCATAGGTCACGATTCTCACAATGACGAATGTCAAAAATAGTAAATATATTTATAAGTAGCGCTATATACCATATACATCATTTGCAGATGCAGGGAAGTATCCAATATGATGACCGCAGCCACCACTTAGCTATCCTTACACTCAAACTTTTTTTTCTGATAAAATAGATAATTAAGTAGGATGAAGAAAGGGCATCTAAGATAGCTTGAATATAGAGAATGACTAAGTAAGTATACAAGTCAGAAGTGCAAGCTATGCGTAGGAGAGGTAGATCGAGGAAAACATGTATGGATCAAGTGGACCAGACTTTGAAAGAAGGCAAAGTGAGAAGTATGGATAATGGACGATGGTTATGCATGACGAGATTTACGAATGTGAAGGAGGCAAAAGTTGTGTCCTTAAATAGAAAAGTTTGAAGATCTGTTCTCTTTGCTTAATTTGTAAGGGACAAGGCGTGATGATGTATATGTATTTTTTTGTAATATGTTAAATCTAAATAATAGTGCGTTCGAATCCCAATTTAGAGCGCCCTTGAAGATAGTCTGTTCTCTAAACGGCGCTATATAAATCATCGTTTTGTTATAAATGTTAATGGTAGAAAAATACACATTTTAAATTTCTATTCCTATCGCAGCCCGAGGGAAGATGATTACATCCCAAAGTCAAACCCTACTCCCGGTCGCATATGATGAGGGAAGAAATGAAAGGGGAGATCAATATCCTTGAAATAAAGGAAACGCCTTTAAAGATTATATCGTCGTTCACTCTAAAGTGCTTGTTCCGTAAAAATAATCTTGATTGAATATCAATTTATTCGAGTCGATACTCTGCCATGTTGATTAATTTTGTTTCCATGATTATAACAAATCGTAGCCGTTTACCGTTCGCGCCAATTTAATGGGAATTTTTAGATTCGCAATTTTATGCGAATATCGCGACACTATCGGCAACGGTTCTTTGACGGATTGTCACGGCATGACTCTAGCGGACTGTAATAAAACAAGTCAGCGGAGTGATTATTCATTTAGCGGTATAAATGCGATTAAAAGTAATAGCTGCGAATTATTTTATCGTGATGTCGAATATCAATTTGCGAGGTAATGTTCTTTAGTCATCAGTAAAATTATCATCATCGAGGTCAATCGTTGAAGTCCACAGTCAAGGGGATTTTCGGTTCTGCAATCGAATAAAATATATTCCGGTCATATGCTGTTGTAGGTCATTAAAAAAGCTTTTGGAGTGGTTGTAAGATAATTCCAAATTGCAATTAGCTCAAAATATTTAAAAAAATATTATACCGTCCTGAAAAACTCAATGAGTTGACAAAATTTTGGAATCGGTGTAAGTAGATTTCAAAATTTACGTAAGTTTTTCGTTTACGAATTGAAAACTATGATTCACAAGGGAAATGCCAAAAAATATTCTCAAATATGATCGCATTTGGTAATGTTTCTCGTGGAGTGACAATATGTGACATAATAGGAAATGAAGTGATTAGGGGTGAATTTAAAATAAAGGCTGATGTATTAAGTAAGATGAAGAAGAACACTATGATATATGGTTTGGAAATATATAATAGTACAAATAAATAAAGAAAGACAAAGACTTATAAAACAGCTTTCTTCCATTTTAATATTCAATCCATTATAATGCAAATGTGACTGGAAGGTGTGGTAGAGAAAAACCAAAGGGAAAGTATGGTTGGATCAAATTAGTGGTATTTTGAAAGAAGGAAATGTAAAAAAAAGAGAGAAATCGTAGTTGTATGAGAGCTTGTATGAATGTAGAAGAGGCGATAGATGCCACTTTTTCATTTCTATACGGTGCAAATGTGACTGGAAAGCGTAGTAGAGGAAGGCCAAGGGGAAAGTGGGGTTGGATTAAGTGGATGATATTTTGAAACAAGGAAATTCAGAGAAATCGTAGGACTTGTATGAGAAGGTATATTAATGTAGAAGAGGAGAGTTTGTGTATCGCGCTTGGAAAATCTGGCACTCTCTCCTTTCTGCCTTCCCCGGCAAATATGATGATGTCTAAGTGTGTGTTATTTAAAATTACAGAAAATCTTTAAAAAAAAGCTCTTTTGCATTATCGATGTAACTCTAGCTTACGCTTGGCACAACGATATGTGGGAGTTCTCTATCAGTATTAATTATTTCTAAAGGCTTGTTAATAATTAGTATTCATGAAGAATATAAATGATTAATATCGTATCACCAACAGCCGATGCCACAGAGAAGGCAAGCCAAGGGCACACCCACGGATCAGAGAACTAAGGAAGAGCAGACAGCTCGCTCCTCGCTTCTTCTCTGTGGGAGAATTGTTCAAGAAGACATACATATATGGAAACTTGCACCTTAAGCTTGTTTAGAAAGTGACCCGCACGGTCAGGTGCGATGCATGATGCACCTAAAGTGTGGGCACCGACTCTAAGATACATCTGATTTTTTTAAATTTATTCAAACGAATGACTTGTCTGCCTTAGATACAGATTTACCCCAAATTACGTTAAATAAAATTCATATTACTAAAATTGGAGATATTGAATTAATTTTTATTTATTTTACACATGACAAGAAATATACATCATTTGCGAAAAAAGCAACAGGTAATTTAATTCAGTCATACAATTTTGATGGATCTGGGTTTGTTGCCATTAATTTGTCGTGTCCCCAGTAAACTATGCTTTTGCCTGTATCTCACTGAGGACATAAATTAAGTGACGCAGTGGATATATTCTCGGCACAGCCTAGCAATATGAGAATAATGCTCTCTAATATTATTTCATATGAATAAAAAAATGAGATCCACATATTGTAACAAGAGAAATCTGTGTAATGTAAAAAGTAAAAAAATGAAGGGAATATCTAAATATAATAACAGCAGGAACATGGTTAGGGCATGTGAGACAACTATATGAAGAAATACTAACAAATTAAATTTACAGTGCAAATGTGAGTGGAAGACGTGTTAGAGGAAGATCAAGGAAAGTATGGTTGGATCAAGTGTACGATATTTTGACATTTGAGAAGTGTAATGTATGACATTTATAAAAATGGAGTCATATACAATACAACAACGCGTTCAAATTGTTGAATTATTTTATGTATTGTAATCTCCGGAAACAGTGATGTTAATTGGCCACCAAGATTATGTGATCTGACACTGTTGGACTATTTTCTCTGGGGTTGCTTGAAAAGTCAGGTCTATAAGAATGACTCCCGATCAATTCCTGAGCTGAAGGACGAAATTATTCGCGTTATTGGTGAGTTAGAGCCGCAATTATGCCAAAATGTCATCGAAAATATTGACAAAAAAGTGGACATATGTGGAGCTGCAAGAGGTGGACATTTAGCGGATATTGTTTTTTTGTGTTCAAATGTCATACATTATACTTAAATGACCAATAGAAAGGTTGTTTAAATCAAAGCAAATTGTCTGTTTTATTCAAGAATTAAAAAAAAATAATAAAAAAAACCGCTCAATTTGAAAGACCCTGTAGCAGTCTCCAAACATTAACTGCTGAATAATTTCTGGTGTAATTTTAGTGTGTTGTTAAAAAAGTTAAAAAGCAAGTATAATTAATTGCTATAATTATAATCCTTACAAACCCTATCAACACCGTAAGGCTACTTTGGGCTTATTTGTTTTTTAATTTACCCAAAGAAATGGGAATAGAACGACGATAAGCATTTTGAACACTCAACAAAAGTTTATATAAATACCTATAAGCGTTAACACTGTAGAAAGCTACACAGTATAAACCCTTTTCAAAAATCTGAGTACAAACGGTAATCGAACTCGTAATTTCCGGATCGTATGACAAGAGTCCCACATACCAACTAGACCGCGGAGGTCGACGGACTAATTTGTTCACAATTATTTTCTTTCAGATGTCACAGGCCCGATTAATGTGAACATATACGCCTATCGCCCACTTGAGTGCGAATAAAGTTTTGATATATCACGGACATGCCGGATACGAGTATACATCCAATATAAGTGACACATCCGTGGGTGTACCAATGAGAATGTGAAAAATGGATTTTCTTCGCTGTTGTAATCATTTCTATTTCATCACACCTTACGCAACATATGAATTGCAAACACTTCCTCCGTTTTCATGTTTCAAATTTTATGATTAATTGATATTGTTGTCGAAGATAAATATTTGTCGATGGTTTCATCCACAAACATCGTTTTTAAGATTTATTTAACACTTCATTATACAACTATTTGGCGGACTTATTGCCAGGTGTCGATCACTTCCAACTAACAAGACAAAAATAAATTAAGGAAGTTGCATGGTCGCAAAAATTATTCAAATCAAAGGTAAAAGGAAGGCATGGTGGAGAGGAAAGAAAAATCGGAATTGAAACATGTTTCATTACTGACTTGATTTTCTGAGTTTTTTAGTCGTTTTTTTTAAAACATGTCAATGGCGAAGCGAATATAACATTAGTTGTTAACTGGTTCCAGAGTCTCACTATATGGACGGTAAAGGACGATGTAAAAAAATATTGGTGGACTGGGAAGCCAATACACAATCTCTGTTTGAGCGTAACGCAATTCCATGATGGGAAATACGCTGAATATTTTCGACGAGATTTATTAGAGGGGTTGGCGAAAAACGGATATTAACGGAATTTTTCATATACGAGTATTTCTCACATTCAACCAGTTCAATTCATTCTGGTATGATCTTAATTTTCAAGTTAAAATTAAATCTCAAACAATGGAAGACGCTGTCGTTTTTTCAATTCGTTCCTCCGTAATATCCAAGTAACCGACGTCCGCATAGTCCACAAACGGTCGACTTCCACCATTAACAAATTTTACAAAATACAATTAAACTTTCGTTCATACAAGCGTAGCTTAGACATTGTAAAGGAGTGACAAGAGAAGAATAAGTGATAAGAGCAAAATATATTTTAGATCAAAATACGAGTAAATGATAAGATCTTAATAATTAATAAGAACAAAATAAATCATAAGATCTAAATAATTAATAAGAACGAAATAAATGATAAGGGCAAAATAAATGATAAGCGCAGAATAAAGATAGAATTGCACGACTTGTGTAGAATATCTGGAAATACAATTTGCGACATGCAGTACAGTGAGAGTGAATACTAAAAATACAATATGCTACAATACATACATACATATCACGCCGTGTCCCTCGCGGGATAGGCAGAGGAAATAGGTCTCGAAACTTTTATATAACACACACACAACTTTCGTCTTTTTTAGCACACGACTTTCGTTTTTTCCACATTCACAAATCTCGTCATGAACAACCTTATATAATTCATACTTCTCACTTGGCCTTCTTTTAAAATCAGGTCCGATTGATCCAGTCACGTTTTCTTCAATCTACTTTTTCTACGCACACTTTGCACTTATGACTTGTATACTAGCTTAGTCATTCTTTTAGCATTTATTTTCACCACATCTCCAAACCTTCTTTCTTCATTTTACTTAATTGAAACATCCATTTATTCATTTCTGATGTCTTCATTCCGCCTTCTTTCAAACGATGTTATAATAAATATATAAATACCAACACGATTCATTCAATTTATTGTCAAAAAGAGGTGCATACGAGTATAAACGACGACACATAAATACTACCTTGATCAAAAAGTTTTAGAACCGGCCACCGTGTTGCGCTGTCAGTCACCCGATTGGAGTTTTTTTTTTGTTAGGTTACCACATCTATCATTGACACTTCCCTCCGAAATTCAGCGTCATAGCTTGACATTTGTAAAAGTTACGCTGTACTGAGTACATCTACCTTTGTGCGTGTTTTCAACGAGTGCATCAACGAGTTTGCATTAAATTTTGTGTGAAAAACGGATTTAACGGTCCGCAGACCTTGGAAATGTTGTAGAAGTGTTTTTCAGTGGCACGAATGCTTTAGAAGGGGTCGTGAGTCGGTCGAGGATGACGAACGCAGTGGCAGTCGAAAACGAAAATTGAGTACCAGCGGTGTTTCGAGGATTGGATCAAGCGCTGGCGTAAGTGCGTTGCAGTCGATGGGAAGTACTTTGAAGGGGACCATATCGATTTTGATGAATAAACTTGTATTTTCGATTTTATGAATAAAGTACTAAAACTTTTTGATCAACTTAGTATAAACGACGACACATAAATACTTACTTCTGATTATAAATTAAAAAATGAACTAACAAATATTTAAATGGTTTGGCTTCTCGGTTATCCCTATTGACGATCTATCGCTCTTTTACTACAAAACTTGTTTTTCCCGAAACTGAATAATGCTTAAGTTTTTTATTAAATTTAGATAAAGATGAAGCACATCTTATTGAGGCAGATATGGTATATCGTTCCAAAGTTGAGCCGAGTTAACCGCAATAGATTTGTTACATTCTTGGTATATCGTTCCAAAGTCGAGCCGAGTTAACCGCAATAGATTTGTTACATTCTTGGTATATCGTTCCAAAGTCGAGCCGAGTTAACCGCAATAGATTTGTTACATTCTTGATATATCGTTCCAAAGTCGAGCCGAGTTAACCGCAATAGATTTGTTACATTCTTGGTATAATGTTCCAAAGTCGAGCCGAGTTAACCGCAATAGATTTGTTACATTCTTGGTTGACGCTCATAAGCTTAATAAATCAAGAGTACATCGATTAAGCCTGTACGATGCCAACGGATGATGTAAAGCATCGTTTTTCAACCCCTAAGAGAGGTTTAACCCCGCGATTTTCAACCCCACGAAAATAAAAATATCTTACATGTAAAAAGGAAATTAACACATGTAATGAAAAAAAAAATAATTTAATAACGTAGTCATTGTTATACTATGTGTAAGTTTTTGCAGAGCGGTCGTAACGTCTTAATTTTTTTGTATTATTAAAAACCAATCGACTCCACATCCATGGGATAATGTGATCTATTGGTATTCAAAGGATTTTACCATCATCAGGTCGAAGTTAGAGTCCATGATCAAAAATAAAATTGAGTATTTCACGTAGATACTGAAAGCAGTTTCCGCATATACATAACACATCGAGCAATAATTCCCGGGCCTAACTACTAAAAAAGAATTTGTTTGCCAAAATTCTTCTTTATTCATCAACATAGTCTCCTTCAAGAGCGATACATTCATTCCAGCGCTTTCCAACTTTTCTATGCCAGCCGTGTAGAACGATTTATCTTTGGTTTCAAAATAGGCGTTAGTTTGGGCAATCACTTCTTCATTGGAGCCAAATCTCTTTCCCTGGAGCATTTTTTTTTAGGTCTGCGAACAGCCAATAGTCGCTGGGGGCCAAATCTGGAGAATACGGTGGGTGCGGAAGCAATTCGAAGTTCAACTCATGCAAGTTACCATCGGCTTGTGACACGGTGCATTGTCCTGATGAAAGAGAACTTTTTTCTTATTCGTCCATGCGAAGAAGAAAAACGTTCTCTTTCATCGGCCCCATGGCCGATTTTTTTTCGCAATTTCTGCCTTCAAACGCTCCAATGACGCTGTGTAATATTCGCTATTGATGGTTTTTCCCTATTCAAGGTGATTGATAAATATTATACCATGCGCATCCCAAAATACGGAGGCATAACCTTCCCGGCTGGCTGTTGAGTTTTTGGTCGCTCCGGACGACTTTCACCGGCTGCTCTCCACTCAGCTGACTGCCGATTTGATTTTGGAGTATAGTGGTGGATCCAAGTTTTATCCATTGTCACATACCGACGCAAAAACTCCTGTTTATTTCGCGTAAACAGTGCCAAACAGCGCTCTGCATCATCGATGCGTTGTTTTTTCTATTCCATTGTGAGCAAACGCGGCACCCATTTCGAAAAAAACTTTTTCATGACCAAATGTTCATGCAAAATTGTGTAAACACTACCAAATGATATCTTCAGGATGTCAGCTATCTCACGCAACTTTACTTTGCGATTTTCCCTCACGATTTTGAGGGGTTTTTTATGTTTTCTGGTGTAACAGCCTCATTTGGACGCCCAGAGCGTTCAGCATCATTTGTGTCTGTACGACCGCGTTTGAAATCAGCATACCACCGACAAATGGTTGTTTTCGACGGAGCAGAGCCCGGATAACACTGTTCAAGCCATCGCTGAGTTTGAACGGTATTTTTTCCCATTAAAAAGCAATGTTTTATCAACACACGAAATTCGAATTTTTCCATTGTTTTGAAAATAGCAAAAGTAGCGTCACTAAAACCACTGTAACTCAATGACACAATGTCGGAATGTCATGAAAGTTTGACACGCAACTTCTAAAGGCTGGTACTAACTGAGAATGGTATGGATTTTGTTATTTAAGGCGCCATCTGTTGGTTAGTCCCGGGATTATTGATCGATGCAATACATATCATCACGTCGTTTCCCTATTGGGGTAAACATATATGAAAGAGCGCCTGACTTTTCTATCGCGACACAGAACTTTCGGCTCTTCTTCATCCATACAACTTCTACGATTTTTCTGACTGTTTACATGTCCTTCTTACAAAAATATCTTACACTTGATCCAACCATACTTTCTTTGGTTTTCCTCTACCACGCCTTCCAGTCACAATTGTACTGTAAATGTGTTTTGTTAGTCTTCATTCTTTCGTTTCACGTACTCAAGCCATCTGAGAGGTCTCTTAATTACGGTTAAAATGTTTTATTCGTAGTTGGTGACCATTGGTTCAATTTACATTGTTTAACAACGCTAGAAATGTACCATTTAATGTTTTATATTTTTAAATTAATATCTGGAGATTGTTGTCAAGTTTTACCTTTTTATCGTTTAAGTAAAAACGTCTGAGAATTATTATTATCTTTCAAACCCAAGCGGTCTAATAATTCAGCGAATCCTCTGAGTGATATCATGATATTATCCTGTTTTCCAAGGATAAATTATCCTGCAGGCTATACACAACCTTTCCCATAATATCCCCTTGCGTGCTCTTGTGGCTTAGTTCGGAATTAGGATTATTATGGCTGACAGAAAGTCAAATTTTGAGATACCCTTTAAAGAATATACTCGTTCATTTTTTTCACATAAATATTGTATATTTATTTTGAAACACATGAGTAATGATTATTACTTTTAATTTTTGGCAGAAACTCTTTTAATATATCATACGTGTTGACTATACACTGTTTTTTTCCACTTGTTTCAGTCAAAATGTTTGGCAATTTTGCCAAGTTCACTTTTCGTCGAATGGTGCTACATAGATTTCGTAACATGCATGTTGCTGCAAATAACTGAGTAGACTTTCAACTGTAGTTAAAGCAGCGCTGTGCTGTATATTTTTCTCTTTTTTGAGGGTACCTTCTTCCTGATCTGTGTCATCAGTAGCTGCAGGTTCATTAGTACAACACGTTGCGCAATATTTTTATCATTAAAAACTTCATATCCTAGTAAATTATCATCTACATTTATCCAATCGCGTACAGTTTTTTTACTGCCCCGGTTAATGCAATCCAGGATAATTGATAGTCTAATGTATAGTTTTTAATATTTTTAATTTATTCATCATTACGTATGCTAGAGTTCTATGTGTATTAATTTGAGTAAATATACGGGTTAATATTTTGCGTATAGACCCATACAATAGTATTATATAATTGGAACGCATTACATTAAAACACATTATAATAATATCTTAATACTGCGGTTTTATTCAGCAAGGTGTTTTTTGGAGAAACGTTGACTGTACTATGGAAGGTATTGCTGTAGTCAGAGTTTATGTTCGGAAAATATTTAAGAAGTATTTTTTAGAAATATAAAGAAGAAACAACCACCGCACGATTAACTGTTTTATTTCATTCCCTTTGATCTAGAAACCAATTCTACAGCATCTTTAATTTAAATAACATACCTCGTTTTATGTAGGAGATATGTTCCTGAAAAGTGAGTCAACGGAAATTCAGTCTAAAGAATTTATTTTTCCATATAATTGTTATTCCATGAAGAAGAAAAACAATGAAATGTTTGAGAAAATTCTTAAATGAATTCTAAAATATTTAGAAGAGAGAAAATATTCATATGAATTACACATATAGGGAATTACAACATTTATCATGAAGAATTAGAAGATTCCATATCAAAATCTGTTGATTGAAAAGCAGGGACTTGGCGGAAATATCCATGTAAAGGTTGCTTTGCATCATTTTTATTTTCCTCTTCAAACTTCTTACAAAATTGTACAACCTCAATAATTTTTCGAGACCCTTTTGAGGTTTTGTTTTCATTTGAATCATTTTCAATTAGGATTTGAATTTCCTTTCAAAATGCGAAAAAGCGTCGGCTAATTTTGTGTTCTCAATTCTCGAAAAATCTTTGTTTCGTCTTCCGTGTCGCTTAAGGGTGGATCTTGATTCAAATATTCGTTTGAATTCCAATTTTTTAATATTTCGGAAATCGATTTTTTTCATAAAACGAATTTGTTACTTGTTTTTTCAGTTCTGATATAGCGAAATTCCGTACGACCTAATTATTTAGAAGTCTTCTCAAAGACAAATTGATTTATTGCTGACCTTAATTTTTGGCTTTTGCTCTCTGAGAGTATGCAAACGTTGATTGGGTCCTGGAAATATCTTAATTCTGTTAGAAAGTTTTCAAATTGTATTTAGGATCTGGCATCTAAGCCCGTTTTGGTAAAATCACATTTCATTTAATAACATTTATTCGAGGAATTGTTTTCATTATAACTTTATTCAGAAGGGATTTATTTCCTTTATTCCAACTATTTCATTTTATTCCTTTGGTACTTTGTGTATTCTTATTTCCTCGAATAAGCTAATGTTTTCTGAGGTGACGATAAACTCAGAGTATTTGCCCTGCGCCTAAATTTTGTCTTATTTTTTACGACCCTCCTCAATTCTGTCATGTTTTTCGTAGATTTTTGCCGTAAAGATTTTGCCGCGATTGTGCTTGTTTTCAAATGAATATATTTTTAAGTCATCTTCCAAGATACGAGTGTTCTCGAATTTTAATTTTAGTAAAAAAATTACGACCCAAACAGATGTTTTAAAATTTCTTTTTATATTCTTTTTTAACTATACCATTTTCTTTAAAATGTAATATGTTTTTCCTTCCTACTTATTTTATTTTTCTTGATGATGTAATTAACGTTGTGTATTTTTTTTAAATAATGGATCACGAAAAAAAATCAGAAGACAGAACTTAGGTTCATGTTAATATGTTTATACTTTTTGTGATAAGTTGATATTACGAGTATATTCATGCAAGTTGATATAACAAGTATATTACGAGTATATTCATGCAAACTCAAAATTCTAATTTGAGTATTACTATTGTAACTTTTTAAATATTCGATAAAAGACCGTACATTGTACAAAAGTAAATTGTTTAATAAAAAAATATCAGTTCTACGCAGATTCAGAATTAAGTCTTGTTTATGCTCCCTTGATGATGAGGTGAAAGTCTTGAAGCCGGTAGGGTTATACCGTTACAAAAAGTAGAATAAACAGTGTTTTATGAAACGAATTACAATGTCTTTAAACCTCCACAATGTTAATGCCTTAACTATAAATAATATGGTAAAAATGTATATTTATGAATTTGTTAAAATGCCCATTTAATTATCGTTATTATATTTTTTTAAAGAATGCCATAAAATATTTCAGCTCTTTTGAAAAATGAGCGAAACAGCGTATTTAGGTTGAATTGAAATTGAATATATTTTTTTAAAGAATGCCATAAAATATTTCAGCTCTTTTGAAAAATTATCGAAATGGCGTATTTAGGTTGAATTGAAATTGAATATATTTTTTTAAAGAATGCCATAAAATATTTCAGCTCTTTTGAAAAATGAGCGAAACAGCGTATTTAGGTTGAATTGAAATTGAATATATTTTTTTAAAGAATGCCATAAAATATTTCAGCTCTTTTGAAAAATTATCGAAATGGCGTATTTAGGTTGAATTGAAATTGAATATATTTTTTTAAAGAATGCCATAAAATATTTCAGCTCTTTTGAAAAATGATCAAAATGGCGTATTTAGGGTGAATTGAAATTGAAAATATTTTTTTAAAGAATGCCATAAAATATTTTAGCTATTTTGAAAAATTATCGAAATGGCGTATTTAGGTTGAATTGAAATTGAATATATTTTTTTAAAGAATGCCATAAAATATTTCAGCTCTTTTGAAAAATTATCGAAATGGCGTATTTAGGTTGAATTGAAATTGAATATATTTTTTTAAAGAATGCCATAAAATATTTCAGCTCTTTTGAAAAATGAGCGAAACAGCGTATTTAGGTTGAATTGAAATTGAATATATATTTTTTAAAGAATGCCATAAAATATTTCAGCTCTTTTGAAAAATGATCGAAATGGCGAATTTAGGTTGAATTGAAATTGAATATATTTTTTTAAAGAATGCCATAAAATATTTCAGCTCTTTTGAAAAATGAGCGAAACAGCGTATTTAGGTTGAATTGAAATTGAATATATTTTTTTAAAGAATGCCATAAAATATTTCAGCTCTTTTGAAAAATGATCGAAATGGTGTATTTGGGTTGAATTGAAATTGAATATATTTTTTTCTTAAGGGTATACCAGAAAGACAATCGCAGCGAGCTACAAAAAATATGAAATCTGTTACAATTGTGGCATTGTTCATAAAAAACCTCCCGTTTCTCATCTGTCCGTTTATCAGCGCTATTTTGTCCGCTTCAGTGAAAAAAAGGTAAAGCCTTTTTACAATTGCAGCATTGTTTCTAGACGACCTCTCGTCTCTCAGCTGTCTGTCCAAGCCCGCAGTACTGTCTGACTCAGGGCGGAAATACTGCCAACGGATTGATCCATCCCTCTGGCCATCCAACTGTCGAGTGGACCATATCGTCGGCCAGTAGCGGATTTATGTTTCACGGTACCCTGCTCGCAGCTAGTTTATGAACCCTTTATTATTTTTAAATACGAATATGTATTTTAATTCAAATGTGAATGGAGGGCGTGATAGTAGACAACTAGTGGTATGATGAGGTGTATAGATGTATGTAGAAGAGGCGAAGAGTGTGTATCGAGATAAGAGACTAGCGCTCTGTTCGACAGGGAATTGGCGTGATGTTATGTATGTATTTACATATTTTAATAACTATGATTCATAGTTAAATTAGAACAAGTTACATAGTCTAGACAAATTCAGAAGAAATTAAAGTCCATCTAGAGAAGAGTTGAGATCAAACTATCCTGAAAGTACAACCTATTCTGATAACCTCCGTGATCTTGTTGATAAGACGTCTATCTTCCAACATGGGGTTGGTGGGTTCGATTCCCATTGGTACCTAGATTTTTTATTTTAAAAATATTCCGGTCTAGATTTCGTTTGAGGATTGTTTAACACCTTTCTTGTTGGTTGGAAGAGATCGCCACATGGCAATAAAGCCACTAGGTTGTACTGTGGAGTGTTATACAATATGACTTCGCGTATTCTTATTCTTCTTTGAGTGCCATGCTCGTCTTCGGACATCAGCGCCTATGGGCTTAAACTACCCATTTCAGCTAATTGAAGGATAGTTTCTCGCCATCAAAAGCTCCATTTTCAACCCTGTTCCGTCCCAATTTTTTACTTCCCTAACCATCGTTAGCCTTCTAATCTACCCTACATTGTTATTTGTAATGGTCGGCATTTTTAACCATGCATTGGTGACCATGCCGAGGAGATATATAGGGTTAGGAAACAAGAACTGCAATTATTTCTAAACATCCTCATTCCTTCACACATGCAGTAGGTACCTATGAGGTACATTTCTCGTGAACACATACTAAAAGTGTCGACCACACGCAGTAGCGTTGACTTATAATTTATGCAGAAAAAATAACACTAGTTTGTATACGTAGAACGTGTTCTCACCTGAACAATAAATACTTCCTGTCGTTTGTCTTTCCAGATAATTATACAAGTCCGATAGTGTCTGAAGAAAATAGGGGTTCCGTGCTCGTACAGAGGCCTACTTCTACGCGCAGCGCGAATATCTATAAATCCGCTTCTGTCTTCATATACCCGCTGTCAACTCCTCTCTTGGCTTCATGAACTATTCATTGCCACTAATGTATGAGCTATTCATTGCCACCTAATGTCACTCGATCTCATTTCAGGAGTAAAGGGCTTGCAGAAACCGAATCGCGTTACGTGTATATTGGATTATAACTTGTATAGTTATAAATTGGAAAGAAGCCACTTGAATATAAAAAAAAGCGTCAAGTGCATGTATTGTAGCTTCTATATAACGTTCTTAACTATCCCGCCGCTCCCTCCCCCCATTTTTTTCGTCGAAGATGTTCAGCGTCTGTCCGATCACGGACTCGCGCTCCGCTCAAGCGGAGATTGCCTCTTAAGTTTTTCAGTTCATTGTTTATTACACTTTCGTTGTATACAGTACAACCTGGCGAATTTATATTTATATAGCAACCTCTTGCAACGAACCAGAAAGATTTTAAAGAGGCTTTAAGCGAAAGCACACTGAAACCTTGAAAAATCGAACCCGCAATTCTTGGATTCGATAACAGGCGTCTTTCCAATGAGGCCACGAATATCATCCTTATAATATCAATACTGGCTAGGGGATGGATGGAGATGAAGTGTTTTTGCACAGAAGAGACTATTCCGTCGGGTGTAGTATATGGTAGTGTTCATTTATAATCATATATTTTGATAAGACTTGCCAAAACAGGTTGTCTACAAGTGCTTCCCAAAGCTGCCCACACCACCTATATCACAACAATTTGAGGCAGAAATTAATATATTCGAGAAAACGAACGTTAACCAAAAATAATAACCATCAATTAATTCAATATAACACAATGATAATACTCGTACAATCGAATTCTGAGTAAAAGTTACAATGAAAATTCAGTGGTGTGGAGTTGGCAAAAAGAATCCGACTCCAACTCTATGAAAAAATCTTAAAAAATAGGCAGTATGCGATGCTCGGTGTATGGACGTGGCAGAATGGTACAATTTATAACAAGATGTAATAAGTGGAGATATCTTATATTTGCCGACCTCAATAGGAGGGACATGGTATGGTGAATCTAGCCAGAATGCAACATTAACTAGATTCCGCTTTTCGTTCTCTGAGAATTTCAACACCCCTCTCCCTGGAATACTTTAATCCGGCAGCCACTATTCTATCCCAGGACTGAGCTGCACGAAAGTTTGGACTGGTTATTTAAAATTCATAATTCCACTTTTTGTGATATGGAAAGTTGTCTTATTATCTTCTTAAACCCTTTTTAATTAGTCATTTCTATAGAATAGTTTTAGGAGTCGACGAATTAAAAATGTAAATTCAAGTATCATATACGAAATGGAAATAGTCATCTGTATTTGCTGAATACTTGGGCGAATATTTTTTTCTTATTTAAGAACACCATTGTCGTATTGTCGTGATGAATTTGAAAGATATTCATGCATGATTGTTTTCCTCTTTTCTTTATGAACATTTCTTACCTTTACTGGGTTTTCTGGAAATTAATTTCGTATTTCTTCGGGTAGATTTCGTTACGACAGAATTATCGTTGCCAACTAACTTCATTCCAAACATTTTGAATATAAATGATTATAGTTCGGAAATTCTAGGATGAGTCCTGTGACAGCTCACAAATTTGCCCCAATACAACCTTGTAACGATGTTCAGTAATTTTAATTATTTTATCAACTTTAATATAAGCCTCAATTCTAATAAATAACAAGTTATTTAGGTAAATACATTACATAAGGTTGTGTTGGGGCAAATTTTTGAGCTGTCACAGGACTCATCCTAGAATTTCCGAACTATAGCAAAGGTAATTTTTTCGATAATTGTTTACCCAAATTTTTTTAGCGGTCTTTTGGCGTCATTTTGAAGATGGAACAAAATAAGTTGTTTTTTTCGGTGCTTGATATTTTTTTACTACCGCAAAGGGAAAAAATGTTACAAACAAAGAAAAAAGATATGTACAGTGTATGGCGACGATGCAGTGAGCGATTGTGTGTATCAAATGTGGTTTAAAGTATCCCAAATGGTGTTATGACACTCGAATATGGTGTCCGCTCTGGAAGACCGATTATCACTGATGTCGACCAAATCAAAGCTTTGATCGAGATTTTACCAGCGCTTTACGGCACGAGAGCTTGCAGTGATACTGAAAATATATAAAAACACCGTCCACGAGTATTTCGTACAATTTTGTGTTTAAATTTGACCTAAAAATACTAATTACTTTCCAGAAACATATTTCTTGTATTTTATAAATTGTTTTTATTTTTTTTTACAATTTTGTATGTACAGTGCAACCAACCGGGATTATTGTCATTACGAGAGCAGAATCCAATTGTAATATTTCATTTTCTTGTTGGCCATTCGAGAACATAACCATAATTATCACCCTTACAATTCAAATGTGTTTTTAAGTACTTATTTCTAAACGTGTGAAATTTGAGATGGAGCCTCATTACAAGATATATATTTTCAAAACCTACAATTTATCTTTGATGTTGGAAAACTTTTTATATTTTAATATTTTGAAGAAGAATTTCAACAATGGGAGACAAAATAATCACAATGTACGTAGACCAAATACAGTGATACAATAGTAACCTTAAATATAAAGCTATGAGTTAGTGTCACTCCACTGTGTTTTGTCTCACGTTAATTTCTAGTTGAGAGATCCCTTCGAGATAACCTCTTGTTGAAGCTAAATACCAGAAAATTGTTACTTTTTTTAATTACAAGTCAAATATTCCGCGCGATGTTTATCTCTTTTCTTTTTTTCTCTGCTTCTTTGAATTTTGGCGTATCCATAAATATGTAACAGCTGCTGTGTATACGAGTATGTATCTTGGAAATCGTTGTGGAAAAATAAAACTATTAATTTTGTAACAAATATTATATATGAATGAATATTTTACGTGGGTAATTTATTAACCAGGGGTTTTTTTTATCAAAAATGTTTATTTATACTTAATCTATTTTTATATAATATAATTTTTTTTTCTTTATTAGGTACTCTAATTATAGTTCTGAAATTCTAGGATGAATCCTGTGACAACTCACAAATTTGCCCTAATACAACCTTGTAACGATGTTCAGTAATTTTAATTATTTTATCAACTTTAATGTAAGTCTCAATTCTAATAAATAGCAAGTTATTTAGGTAAATACATTACATTAGGTTGTATTGGGGCAAATTTGTGAGCTGTCACAGGACTCATCCTAGAATTTCCAAACTATAGTATATGATACTTGTATTAAAAAGCTGAAAAGCGTCGAATAAATGCTTTAAAAAAGTGAACACTACAAATTATTCATGAGATGACAAAAACTACCTCCGTTGCCTAGTTGATAAGACGCTTGTCTCCCAACCCGGAGATTGTGGGTTTGATTCCCGTTATAACCTTTGATTAAAAAAACGAATTCCAGTCTGGTTTTCACTTAAGACCTCTTTAACATCTCGCTGGTTGGAAGATATATCCACATGGCAATATGCTCACCAGGTTGTACTGTATACAACGAAAATGTAATACAATGTATGACAGAATACGGAATTAAGTGAAATGGGATAGATGTGAATTTAAGGCTGTTGTGTTGAGTAAGAGCACTCTTGAATGGTTTGGGCGCGAGGAACGAATGAATGAAGAAATACTAAAAAAACAAATATACATTGCAAATTTGAATGGAAGGCATGGTAGATGAAGACCAAGGAAAGTATGGTTGGATCAAGTGAATGATATTTAGAAAGAAGGAATAGTAAGGTGTAAATGAAATCGTAGGAGATGTATAAGAATATGAATGGATGTGGAAGAAGCGAAATATGTGGGTCGAGATTGAAAAATCGAGCTCTCTGTCCTCTTTGCCTGCCTCAGCAGGGAAATGACCTGATGGTACGTATATTTAAGATTTTTTTTAGCATTAATTGTTCTCAACACGGATTTTAGCCTAACACACAGTCAATGATAGATCGTACGTACGTATCTTAGTATGTCAAAAGGCTTTAAGGGGGTATTCTACTTTAGAGGCGTGAATTTTATTTCTTTAGGATCGTGTCTAGTAGGCATTAGTATACGTATACGTGATTAGCAACCTGGTATCTTAGTATGTTAAAAGGCTTTAAGGGGGTATTGTACTTTAGAGGCGTGAATTTCGGGCGTTTTTTCAGACTAAATTAAAAAAACAACGTATTTTTTCTATACATTGTTTACAGTTTATTAACGATGATTTGAGAATGTACAAAAAAAAATGCAAATTTAAGATGTTATCAGCAGCTCATATCTTGTCGTAAAAAAAATGGGGTGAGCTGGTCGACATGATTGGAACCCTTTCGTAAATCTGAAACAAAAATCATATACAGTTTCTTGATAAGAAATAATGTTGTTATAGTTAGTACCAAAGAGAAAAGAAAAAAAAATCATAAATGGCGGCTGTCTGAAAAAAAAATCCATTTTATACCATTTTTTTTAAAAATGGTGAAAAAAAATATTTTTCAAGGTAGGTAGGTTTAGAGAAACATCTGTTGAAGTTTCATACCAAATTTGAAGGCAATCGGTTGGATAGAACTTGAAATTTTATGTCGACCAGGTTGAAAAAAGTAGTTTCGAGAAAAACGCGTTAAAGTTTTGAGATTACTGTCCGAGTCATTCCGGTGCGGCGTAATCGCTGCCTCATTTATAGTTATAACTTCGTAAATATTGAGAATTTAAATTTTGTTCTTTTGAGAACATATTCTTAAAGGGCTAAACTTTAAGAATATGCAAAAAACAAAAAAAAACGATTTTTTCAAATTTCTAGAGTAGAATACCCCCTTAAGTGAAAACCACACTAGAACCCTGTTTAAAAAAGTGGGTTCCGACAGTAACTTCGACTTCTGAATCTGCAACCCAAAGACTGCGCCCTACCGACTAGGGTTTCGAGATCGTGATGATTGTCTTCGAGTTTTGTATTACATTTTCGTTGTATACTGTTCAACCTGATGGACTTATTGCCATGTGTAAATCTCTCCCAACTAAAAACAACGTTGTTAAAGAGGCCTTAAGTGAAAACCAGATTGGAATGATATTTAAAAAAATAAGCTGGATTCCAACTGGAATCGAATCCGTAACCCCCGGGTTAAAAGACTAACGTATTACCAACTAGACTACGTAGGCCATCTATTATAACTTCGTGTCGAAAATGTAATTAAAAAAAATCTGTGTAATGTTCTCGTGCATTAACGAAGAAAATACAGCTGGTAATACTTTTAATTTATGGGACATACCGCATTTCCATATTATAAATGAGATATATTTTGAAATTGTGTTTCAGTATTACATAAACCACAGTTTCCCATCAAAATGTTTATTCGGAAAATGAGTTTAGTAAGATTTGCATACAAAACAGTTTGCTTCTGGGATGCTATAAATATTATTATGGAATATATAATACTAGTTGCAACCCGTGAAATATTCACGGAGGTAAAACAAATTCTACATTTATGAAAATATATATTCATAAATATAGAATTTGTTTATATATATATAATTTATACATCATCCCCTTTTACACCGGTTCAAAAATTGTTAGCTAGGTATTTAAAATTCGTTCAGTATCACGGACCCACCGAGATTCGAATTTCGAATTACTTTCGGAGAGAATCCAAGTATTCCTCTCTCGCTCTCTTGTATTCAAAATTCAATTCTCGTATTCTTTCTTTGGCGACAACCATCGTATGGGTTTTGGCCTATTTATACTATGATGTACATACGAGTACATACATATTGCATTGTATTACGCTTTCGTTGCATAAATAATATTAAGAATATATACACATATATAATATATTAATAAAATACCATCATCATTATTATCATCATTGTCAACCAGAGTTGATCCACTGCTGGATGAAGGTCTCCCCAAGTTGACATCCAAATAGTTCTTTTTTTTGCTCGTTGATGTCATGTGATGCTGCCATGATTCCTGATTTTATCTATCCAGCGTATAGAACCCTGTTTCCCCTTAGTACCATAAAATAGCATAATACTATAGTCACTTTTACTCTAATTTGTCGTGGACAGCACACATCATGGTGTAATTAATATGTACTTCAGTTTAAATAAATAAATATAGATTTATTGATAGCAACATAGTATCTTCTCCCTGGCTCCATCCCAACTCATTGTCTGCGAAGACTGTTGGGATCAGCTCTCCTCGTCCTCAGGTTGTATGCTCTTCTGTCCCGGACTACGTCCCCCAGGCCATGCCTCTGCATCAGGTTATCTTTTTGCACCACCCATGAATTCTTTGGCCTTCCTCTGGTTGTTATTCGAGGAAGATCCATGGAGATTGCCTGGTTCACAATGTGATCGGGTGCTCTGCGTCCGACGTGCCCATATCATCTCAATCGCCTCTCCTCCATCTTGCTGTTGATGTCTGTAACACCCATGATAGCAACATAGTATGTACATATTTAAATACATTCCAATATCACATATACTCGTATATCTCAAGATAAATAGCAGAAAATACATTTAAGAGATAAGCTATCAAAAAATCTGGGCTCATCTCATAATAACCCCTTGGCCGAGATACGCACCCCGCCAGTATAGGGCGAGCCCGGCCGCGAGGACACCAGATTTTTTTTCAGAACACACTCAGTTATTGACAACTCACCTGATTATGTATATTATGACACAGCGAGGGTTGAACTGCATTGTGATTTGCAATAAAGTGGATTAAAACAAAGTGACCGTTTTTATTTTATTTTATATTAATTATGTAGTTCCACAAACTGACGCCAGAGTTATTTAAACAAATATCTAGTTAAATTTAGTTTCAAATATCAATAGATGTTTGAAAGTAAATCAAATTTGATTCAAAGATAGTTCATGTTCATATCCAAAATATGTTATCTGTCAGTATGCTCTGTCGGGACATCTGCGACCACCCTGGATCCAGATATGTATTATGTATTATATTATTTCTACCTCCATTCAAGCACGGATTATATCTCCCTCTCTGAATCTGGGTAAGGTATTTCTAAGGATAATATCCGCTTTATAATCCGCTTTGTTCCTCTCACGTTACAACTACATATTTCATTGATAATCCCTTACTTCTCTTCAGATATTTTAAATTATTATATTTTCTTTATATTTACATTTTTTCGTTTCAGACCATAAGAGTGTTGACCTATTCACTATCATGCTATGTCATAATCAAAATCATGCTATGTCCCTTTTAGGGGTTATTTAACCCTTCCTGTCCTGTGATGTGTAACTAGTACACATTTCTTCTAAAAACTTTAATATCTCTATAAATATAATAAATACTGGTTTCAGATTTTAGCTATTCCTCCGTAATACATTTACGCGTTGAATGAAAAAAATAATATTAATAATAATTAGTACTTATCGGTCACATCAGAGATATTTTGTGAAAATCGGAAATAAATTCACCAATACAATCAAACGTGTGGCAGTGTGTGACGTAGGTATATTCATTTAAAAAAAACCGCTATGGGTGAGGAAGCGACGCTATTCACGTCTCATTCTCTACTTCGGTATATGGGAACGCAAGAAATAGAATCTCAGTTCGCTCGCTTCTCTCGCTCAGTAGCTCGCTTCGTTTTTGGTGGTCGTTACACCCGTTTTGTGAACGTCGTCCAATGTTTTCAGCAATAAAATTTCAATTATTATCACTTTTGACTTCAAATTTAATCAATTTAAGCGATTAGCTATGAATATTCTTATTTTTCCAATTTTTTAAATCGCTCATTTTTACATATGTATTGAATACACAGCACCGGAACGTGCCGATTTTTTTAGCACAGGAAGGGAAAGCTTAAGAGAACATATATCAACTTCATTCTTGGCAAACATATTTCTTACACTTTCCATGCATAAAATCATATTTTTAAGACTTGTCACCCTCATAATTGAATTCATTTCGTTATAACACGTATTTCCAAGTCTCCCTTAATTTCTTATACCTCCTTAATTTTTTTATACCTCCTTTCATTATTTCTACGTGCATAATCTCGTGTTTTAAAAAGCGACTGAAAAACTCTTCATTTCAAGTTATTGATGTAATCTGTTTCAATCCCGATTTTCTTTTCCACCATATCTCTCTTTTCCACCATATCTCTTTTTTCATTTGATTGAGAATACCTCACTTTTTTTTTATTATGTTTATTGTTCTTGAATATCGTACAAATATATAATGATCGATTTTTTTTCCACCATGTAACTTCTTTTATTTACTGTTTACTTGGTGATTGTCACCTGGAAATAAGCCTGCTAAATTGTTATTTAATGAAGCAAAATATGTTAAGTCAATAAAATAAAAGGTGTGACGACCTCTATTGCCTAGTTGGTATCTGTCTTCCAACCCAGGGGTTGTGAGCTCGATTTGCATTGGACCCCAGATTTATTACAAATATTTTCAACTTTTAAGATATCTAATCTATTTCTGGTTCATTAGAAGAGATTTCCACATGGCACTAAACTGTCTAGGTTACATTAAATACATCGAAAATGTAAAACAATAATCTCAATGCTCCTTTCTTCATATTTAGTCGTACATCTTCTTTCAATCTAATTTCTTTCCGATGTTGTTATTGCTTATAAACGTACATCTTCTTTCAATCTAATTTCTTTCCGATGTTGTTATTGCTTATAAACGTACATCTTCTTTCAATCTAATTTCTTTCCGATGTTGTTATTGCTTATAAACGTACATCTTCTTTCAATCTAATTTCTTTCCGATGTTGTTATTGCTTATAATCGTACATCTTCTTTCAATCTAATTTCTTTCCGATGTTGTAATTGCTTATAATCGTACATATTCTTTCAATCTAATTTATTTCCGATGTTGTTATTGCTTATATTCGTACATCTTCTTTCAATCTAATTTCTTTCCGATGTTGTTATTGCTTATAAACGATGTAATATAATTAAATTTATTTATTTCCGTATCTGTTCTTATCCCTCACGTTTCCCCACAATGGCGCAGGGAAGCGTCCGCAGGTGGCGGATATGTATAAAAGTCCTCTCGGCTAGATCCGATAAACTCATTTACCAAATGCAGGTGATGCTCTCAACTTAACCCATTTTAAAAAGCGAGAGAAGGAAATAAAGACATCATTCTGGATGCTAGAGCTCTGCAAGAGTTGCATGGCCAACTGAAGTAAGCAAATGTAATTAATTATCTGAAATAAAAATAAAAATTATACAAGATGTTGCGACATAACATATGTTATTAGTAATCAAAACTTTCTAACGTATTATTGACAATATTGTGCTATTTGGGCGACATCTGGGTTTAGATTTTTTTTAAACACCTCGAATGAATTTCAGATAGACATGGGTAATTATTTTTATATAATTCAATACCTTTAAATAATATCACTTAAGGATGATCACTCATATAGTTAAGGCATGTGGAACGAATTAATTAAGAAAAACTAACAAAACAAATATACTATATAGTGCAAATATGAATGAAAAACGTATGAGAGCAAGACCAAGGAAAGTATGGTTAGATCAAGAGAATGATGTTCTGAAAGAAGGACGAAGAAACCCAGTGAACTCGTAGAAGTTGTATGGTAAGTCTTGCGCTCTGTTCTCTCTTCCTACTCCGACAAAGGAATGGCATGATTGTATGTATGTATTATAATTAGTAGGCGCTGGTACATCGACATTCAGGGGAAAAAAGGCTTCCAAGGGAAATAACTCCTCCGGAAATCGATCTCGGGACGCCTGTGTGCTAAACAAGCATGCTAACTATTGGTCCATAGTGCCAACTTTCAAATACCTCATTCACAGATATCTAATTCTTAAGGAAACTAGACTAAAGTGACGATATCTTGGACCGAAAAAAAACCATGCATACGATTATAAAGGACTACTTATTTTGAGTTCCTCAAAAAATTTGAACCTATTTTTTATTAAAGTTAAATAATGCCAATCTATACTTTAATGTATTTGATTATATTGTATTACACTTTCATTACATATAGTCTAGCTTGACAGATTTATTGTCATGTGGCAATATTTTCCAACCTACCAGAAAGGTGTTCAAGTGGCCTTAAATGAAAATTATAACGGAACCCTTTTTAAAATAAACTATGTTCCAACAGGAATCAAAACCTTAACCCCCGGGTCACGGAAGTCATTAACTGTTCAACGGCATTAAAGCGAGGAGTATGAATAATATTTAAACTTAAAATCAATATTTGTCTTTGAAATGGATTTCAGCATTTTCAACATTAGATAAGTGGATTCCGTGCTAAATATTCTCGCCAAATCTATTAAAACTTTTAATGATAAACAAGATTTTAACATGTTGGATAAAGTTGTCAGTAAATATCGGTACTTTTCACTCAGCTGAACTTCTACCTTATTTATTTTTGTAAAACATTTTATCTACTCACTGATATGTAAGCGTCATGGTGATTGAGTTTATTAATCAAACTTCGCAAGTCCTATTCTCGGCGTATTCTATTTTTGTGCTGGTTTTACTTTCAAACCTTATTTCGTCTGAATTTATGTTGTCTGTAGCTTTGATGAATTTTCATTCTAAAATGATAAAAATATCTAGATAAATCTGCTCGACGACAACAACGAATTGGACTAACGGATAACCTTAGGAGCTTATTGCCTTCGGAACTTCGAGGTTGACTTCTCAAGACTTGCTTTTGTTGACAAACAACAGTTTGTACATAATAAATGTATACTTGCGCAGGCGTCGTGCATTCATGAGACGGGCTTACAATCCGTTTCAATTGCTAGGGATGGCCTTTGATATTGTCATATCATCAAAGTTAACGGTTTTCTTTTTTTACTGAAAAGTATCAGATGTGCTTCCAATGTTTTTGTTAAATTATATTGTGTAAGAGTTAAAAAAAATACTGTTTTTTAAAGACGCTGATATTAATTTAACAGTATTTAATCCAGTTTTTTAAAATGGTTAATTTAAAAAAAAAATTGATACAGTGTCTACTCTCACGGAAGTCTGTTCGAAGTATTGAAATGATTAAATTTAATTGGTGATACCGGAAGGTTATATTGGCAAATTTAGAAATATAACGTTATACTTCTCGTAGTACATGCCAGCTACTTGAGATTACTCAAACTAAATTTGTTAATTATCTTAATTGATTTTTGGAAATACGTTTTTTTTTTGTTATTATTTATTTCACCTGGCGTGTTTATTGCTGTGTGACAATCTCTTCCATCCAACCAGAAAGATGTTTTAATGGGCCCTAAGAGAAAACCAGACTGGAATTCCATTTAAAATACTTGTAACTCTTAAAAATAAGTAGAGGAAGACAATATCAAAATCCAACTATCCTTTAACCTAATTATACTCATATGTTATCTAACTACACTATAGAATATGCTGCTACACTCTCAATTGAAAAAAAAAAGGAATACTTATATTTCAGAAAAAAATTTGTATACTCGTATTAACCGTTAATGCTGAGAGTCTATATATTATAGACGTTTTATAGTATTAAAAAAATGTCCAGCAGTAAAATGGTTAAAGACCCATGAAGCTTAAATTAATAAAAAATGGTATACTACCTTGATCAAAAAGTTTTAGGACTTTATATTCATAAAATCAAAAATACCAGTTTATTCATCAAAATCGATATGGCCCCCTTCAAAGTACTCCCCATCGACTGCAACGCAGTTACGCCAGCGCTTGATCCAATCCTCGAAACACCGCTGGTGCTCAATTTTCGGTATGTCCATCAGAGCCGTCTTCGATTTTTTCATGACATCCTCTCGGGTGCCGTAACGCGTTCCGCGAAGCGGTTTTTTAAGTCGGTTGAACAGGAAAACGTCGCAGGGAGCCAGATCAGGTGAATTCGAAGGCTGCTGGATAATATTCGTGTTGTTTTTGGTCAAAAACTCATGGAAATCATGTCTTTCGCGATTTCAACGCGGTCCTTTTTTTGCAAGAAATTGAGGTCTTTCGGCACCCGTTTTGCAGCGACACGTCTGAGGCCCAAATCACTAACCAAAATGTCTTTCGCGATTTCAACGCGGTCCTTTTTTTGCAAGAAATTGAGGTCTTTCGGCACCCGTTTTGCAGCGACACGTCTGAGGCCCAAATCACTAACCAAAATGTCTTGAGCTGATCCATAAGCGATGTTCAAGTTCTCTGCTAGCTCTCTGATGGTCAATTTGCGGTTTTCGGCCAACATTTCTTTGAGTTTATCGATGTTTTCATCGGTTTTCGACTGCCACTGCGTTCGTCATCCTCGACCGACTCACGACCACTTCTAAAGCGTTCGTGCCACCAAAAACACACTTCTCCAACATTTCCAAGGTCTGCGGACCGTTAAATCCGTTTTTCACACAAAATTTAATGCAAACTCGTTGATGCACAGTTGATGCCATTTTCAAACTTGTAAAAAATCGAAAACACGCACAAAGGTAGATGTACTCAGTACAGCGTAACTTTTACAAATGTCAAGCTATGACGCTGAAATTTGAAGGGAAGTGGCAATGATTGATGTGGTAACCTAACAAAAAAAAAGAATTCCAATCGGGTGACTGACAGCGCCACACGGGGGCCGGTCCTAAAACTTTTTGATCAAGGTAGTATTTAGGGTCCATAAGGCTGAAATTCATCAAAAATTGGTATAATATGATAATGGCTTTAAGGGTTCGAATTCATCGAAAGTTTGTATATTTAGAACCCATAAGGCTTAATCAAATTTATCAAAAATTCGTATATTAAGGGCCCATAAGCCGCAAATTAACTAAGACTCAAAACATACATTTGCATATGGGAGGAACGAGGTCATTATGAAGTCTTACACTGTAAAGTATCTCCGGAATAAACTTTCATGTAATTTATTACAATATATTGTTTATAGTTAAGGCATTAAGTTTGTGAAGGTTTAAAAACATTGTAATTTGTTTTATCAAACATTATTTATTCCACTTTTTGTAACGGTATAACCCTACAGATTTCAAGGCTTTCACCTAATCTTCAGGGGAGCACAAACAAGACTGAAAATTACAATGTCTTTAAACCTGCACAACGTTAATGCCTGAACTATAAAGAATATATTTAATACCAGTACGGCAAAAAAGGCGAAAATATATAAAAAGTTCAAACTTAAAGATAGAATGTTGTCTCTTAAAATATATTTTAACTAGTGCTCTAAGAAAAATGGACTTATTCGTAGATACATTAATATTTGAAAAATGTATTTTAGGAGTAAGTTGTTAATTAAAAATGCTTTGTGCTGATTTAGGTATGCAGATAACATTATTTGTATTTGGACGGGTACCGATAGACAATTACACCAATTTCTAAAATATTTACCCAAATGTCCCCTACCGTTAGAAGCGTGTATATCGGTACCAGTTTGTACAGAATTCAGTCTTGTTTGTGTTCCCCTGAAGATGAGATGAAAACTTTGAAACCGGTAGGGTTATACCGTTACAAAAAGTGGAATAAACGGTGTTTGATAAAACAAATTACAATTCATTACAATATGCCACATGAATAAATTGTTAAGAATTTTTTTATTTTTCATCGTCACTATCTCACTCACTCCCGACTTCCAACATAACACGTGTTATCCACTTGACCATCGAGTATTTAAGGTGACGCCATTATCATAGAATACTCTTATATTATATAATATGTTTACCATAAACTTGGACGTCACGACTAAAGCTTGTTGTCTGAACGATTTCACCAGTAAGGTAACACGATACATATACGGCACACCTCAGAGCCATCGTCGGTCAACCATATCTTGTTTATCTGAGGATGCCATAGCAAGTTTTTCTGCTTGTTGTTTTGGATACTTTCTCGTATGAATCACGCCTTGTTTACGTTCGGCATTTTTTCGCCTTGGAATATGAATGGGCTAGTGTCGAGAGGAATGCGGAAACCGCATATATTTTTTATTTATCATCCTTCATCACGGAGTATTGTGATAAATACATTCATGAAGGAATGGAGGACTTGGCCCGCCGAGTATTATCGCTTGGATGTTGAGATATGATTTTGTTGTAATGAAACTCGGTCAAATCCATGTTTTATGAAAATTCACTAATAATAAAAAATCTTACACTCACGATATATTTTTTTATAAATGTGTTTAGTGTCTTAAAGTGTTTTGTTTTTGTCTTTGTTTATTTAATAATTCTCGGTTTTATTTAAACCTACAAGTATACTTACCTATTTTTACGAGTTATTTATTTTTCATGTGTACGAGTACATTATTTCCAATTGTTTTTTTTTATTTTTATCAAATATAATGAAGATATTTTTTAGAAATGTTCAAATACACTCGAGGCAACAAACCCAGATCCATATAAATTGAGTTTGTCCACTTTTGATTACCTATTTTTTATTTGTCTTATTTTTCATTATGTATGTTACTATGTGTGCATATACTCGTATACTTGTTATGGAAATAAATACATAGATACCATCACGTCATGGCCCTTTTGGAATAGGCAGAGAGAACAGAACTCCACCCATACAGCCTTTGCCTCTTTCACATCTATACATCTTGTAATATATTCACTTATGTTTCTTATACTACTTACCTCTCCCTTAGTCACTTTTTAATTTGCTGATATATTGACAATATTCCGAAAATTAACTACTCAATAAATATTGTTTCTCTAAACTTATATGAAAAATATTTATTTTTTCTGTATGACAGCCGATGGATTTGGCCAAATTTGACTTTCACCGACTCGTATATTAAATTCCACGGAAAGATCCCGAACGTTCATTATCCCCGTGCCATGGCAAACATAAATATTCTCCCCTTTTGATGCCAAAGCGTGAGGGATGACAAATTTTTTAATTAGTCTTACTTGAATCTTTCATACATACACATATACGAGTATATGTGTATGTATGAAAGATTTTTTGAAAATTGTCCCAAAAGTGCAGTGCGGCGTTTTCATAAAATAATAATTAGAAGACAGTTTATATAGTGCCGTTTAGAGAGTAAACTATGTATCTTCAAGGAGTCTAACTCCGGATGCGAACCCAGTATTATCGAAAGTATACACATTTTAAAATAAAGGAAGAGTATAACCATCGATTATGGCATGGCACAAAGGAAGAGTATAACCATCGACTATGACACAAAGTAATATAAAGGAAGAGTATAACCATCGATTATGACACAAAGTAATATAAATATACAGCATTGTTACATAATGATACGATATCAGAGAAAATAAAATACATACAATTACGCCATGCTCCTTTTGGGTTAGGGAGAGGTGACAAATCTCAACGCCTTTCTCACTATGCACATATGATACGCGTCTTCATTCATACATGCTCTGCTGTATCTTATTATTTTTACCTTTCCCTCAGTTCATATTTCTTAAACTATCCCCTTGGACTATTTCTTCGGTCTAAATCTAAAACCTTTAATAAGGAGGTTGAAAGTTTATCTCTTTTAGAAAAGTCACACGTCACTCTTTAAATGTCTCAATGTCACTAAAAACATTCTCTATCGCTTAACCTGTTTAAATAAATGGTCGACCTATTGAGTTGCGCTTGCAGGACAATCGAAATTTTTTACGAAGTAGATTGAAAATTTTTCTCTTTTAGAAAAGTCACACTTCACTCTTTGATTGTCTCAATGTCACTAAACACATTCTGTGTCGCTTAACCTGTTTAGATAAATGGTCGACCTATTGAGTTACGCTCGCAGAACAATCTAGAGAAGGAGATTGAAAACTATTGTCACTAAAAGCATTCTGTGTCGCTAAACATGTTGAAAGAATTGTTGTACCTATTGAGTAGTGCTTGCAGAACAATCTAAAATATTTAAGGAGATTGAAAACTTTTCTCTTTTAGAAAAGTCATCGTGTCACTCTTTGTGTTTCTCAATGTAACTAAAATGCAGCCTAGAATAAACCATAACTATCATCATAATCAATTAAACGGCTTCTGAATTATGTCAGTTTACTTAAATGTATATGCATATATCATATGTAACAGATATTTTGAGAGTATTCTTTTTGCATCTACACCAACAACGTTTCAAAGAATGGAATAAACAATAAAATTGCAGACTGTTATTTTGTGATCTAATTAAATGTATATGGTATGTATAGTATATATGTAATCCTATAATTCATAGATATTTTGAGAGCATTCCTTTCGCATCTACACCAACAACGTTTCAAAGAATGGAATAAACAATAAAATTGCAGACTGTTATTTTGTGATCTAATTAAATGTACATATATGGTATGTATATATGTAATCCTATAATTCATAGATATTTTGAGAGCATTCCTTTCGCATCTACACCAACAACGTTTCAAAGAATGGAATAAACAATAAAATTGCAGACTGTTTGTTATTTTGTGATCTAATTAAATGTATATGGTATGTATATATGTAATCCTATAATTCATAGATATTTTGAGAGCATTCCTTTCGCATCTACACCAACAACGTTTCAAAGAATGGAATAAACAATAAAATTTCAGACAATTACCAGTCTCTGTTCTGTATTAAATATACGAACATTTATTTATTTATTCAGAAATTTTCATAATTCATTAATACTTTATTCAGTCCTTTCAAGTTGCTCTCTCTTTCTCCGAGCTTCCCCAATAATAATGTTCCTGTTTTTTCAAGTCCAGCTTGCAGAGTTCAGAGTTTTCTCGTTAACAGATACTCACTGCTAAAGATTCTCCTCGGTCCTCTAGAACTTGCGAATACTTGTTCAGTTGTGTTGTTGAGTCTATTGCATTATTCATGACATACAAATCCTTGCAACTTTTCAGGCTGTCAATATTATTATTTATGTGGCCTTCCATAAAGAGACCGGCACGTTATATGCCCCTTTGTCTTGAAACGAATTATACTTTTTTTTTTGTTAAATTATCATTTTATTTGAAATTGGTCATTACAAACGAGAAGTTGTTGAATATAATTTGAATTTATGATGTGGACTTCTGGCGTCTGATTTGTTTTTTATTTGATTTAAAAAATATAATATAGATTAATTTAATCTAATTAACTTACGCCTATCATTTTACATCCGAGAACTCTATTTACAAGACTGCACAGATTGGGAATCAATGTGGATATTGTATGGGTTTTTCATGTAATTTTAATTACTTACAGAAGTAGTTAATATACAATAGTATAGTGAATAAGCTGTTCTTGCGGAATGAATTAATTGAATTGTATAGATTTGTTTCGTTGTGTAGTTCGTCTTATACTATTGTAACGTCAATTCAATTGGAAAGCGAAGCTATGCCGTGGAGTGTTTTTAAAGTGAGTGAGACGTTGCACACTAGCAAACTCGCTAGCCTCGCCGCTGTACTGGATTCGATGGCACACTGGCATGTTTTTTTTATGCAAGAATATATATGACCAAAGTCATAGGTGTCCTGATACTCCCGAATACTAGGCGGAAAAAATGCCTGTGTCTTTCGAGGGGAGTAGCACTGCGCGGGGTTCGAACCGGCGACCTTCCGCACGGAAGTCCAGTGCGTTACTCATACATGTGTATATAATAATACTGCTTACATATCAGTATTCAATTTTATTTGCTGTTGTTTTTTAATCGTTTGTATCAAGAATTTAATCGTTTGACCGTTGGAATATACTTGTAATAAAATAAATTGACACCGAAAAGTCTGGATACTCCGGCTTCTTGAATTATTTTTGACGTTTCAGTCTTTTTTTTTCAGTTTGACGAAACATTTTTACCTAGTATAAATTATTTTGACTTTTTGTCAGTTTGTTTTTACGAACTTTTTAACTTCACGTATGAAAATTTCCGGTTGACTCGATTATTTTCCTTTTTTAAATGTATAAATCAGGGGTGGGCATACATGAATGAGGTCAACAAGATCCACATTCTGGATTTTCGTATATATAAAGAGCCACACCATAGTCACGTTCTCACGTAGTATTAAATACACGAATTCTAATTTATTACATATTCTACACAAATCTTTATTGCTATATAAAGTATAAATTAATACACATATAAGAAAATATAAAAATAGCGCAGAATACGGTTTGCATGGTTTGATCACATAAAGAGGCAGGAGATACGCGCGCACCCTACACATTGAAATCACAGCACACACGTATTCACCAATACTTGCGTCTTTGACAGTTGCATTCATACATGCGCATCTTGTCACTTACAACATTTAGAAAGGAAGAGTCGCGAAAATACAAGTATAATGGGGAAAGAAAGTATCTACCATATATAAGAGACATTGGGAGCCGCACTTAACCCAACAAAGAGCCGCATGTGGCTCTCGGAGCCGCATTTGCCAACGTCTGGTGTAAATAATACTTTTTAAGTAAGCTTGTAACTGATATTCAGTCCGTTTATCATATTTTTATAGTTTCCTAGTTTGAATATATTTTTGACTCTTTTTTTTTTATTCTCCAGATGCAGAACATCAACAACATCGTGATGTTTCCCGTGGACAGCCTGCTCAAGGGCGAACTGCGAGGGGTAAAAGGCGACCTCAAAAGGCCCTTTGACAAGGCATCCAAGGACTACGATTCGAAGTACGTGAAGATCGAGAAGGAGAAGAAGGCAATAGCGCGGGACGTGGGTCTCTTCAGAGCAGAGGTCACCTCGGCCGAAATCGCTGATGAGATGGAGAAAGAAAGGAGGCTATTCCAGCTGCAGATGTGTGAGGTTAGTATTTTTTCATAACTTCACTCACTCCTTTAGCGTTATAGGGTTCAACATTGTTTTCCAGGTAGGTCTGTGTTTTGCCATATCTGTCCCTCCAATCATCGACCCCTTCACTTGCTAAATCCAGTCGGATATCGGCCATGCACCTTGGAAGAGCGCGTCTCAGAGGTGTTTCACCTGTTAATATGGTTTTACCAGTTGATGTGTTAATATGGCTCCCATGATAGTCTTAATAGCTCTTGCAACACTTTTTTTATTGCAATAGTAATAGTAGAACACATTGCTAACGGGCACACAAGTATTGCATTGAATAATATTAATTTTAGTCGTATTGCTCATGGTTGAGAGTCATGGCTCTCTGATGATTAGAACTGAGCAGATGATTCTCATCCACTCATCCCGTACTGGGTCATGATGAATGCAGCATTAACGAGAAATTAGTTATCTCATTCATTTGGTCTATCCACCTTGCTTGGTATTGTCCTCTTGCTCGCCGCCCCTCAATACTTACAGGAACTGTTAGATTCTGCAAACTGTTTTTATCCTTTATTGCGACATGTTTGAAGTATTAACATACTGGGCGTATTATCTTCCATCTTGTTGACAGGCGTCAACGACAAAAAGCACCAAAGTATCCATCGACGAGACGCGAAGCATTTGGAACCAACGTCATGTTTTGAAAACATCCCACTCCATACTCCATAGAGAAAACTAGTCGAATTTGGTGTTGATAAATACGAGTATGTTATATTATAGAGATTTTTGCTTGTCTTTATAAATTTTAGATTTTTTCTATCAATGAATGTATATAGTTCTCATTTTAATCATGATTCAATGTCGTAACAACTAGTATGCTCAAATAGGTTCTGCTGACCACACTATAGGTGTAATACATTCCAAAATTTGTCGTAAATATTTTTTTCAAGATTAATATATCGGACCTAGATTCTGGCAGTACTTGAGATGAATATCTCAGAATATGCTGACTTCCAGTAAATATCCCAGTCTGTTTCGGCGTTCAGACCGGCCTGACCCATTGACCCGCCCGTACGGTATCTAATTGCTGTGTCAGCGACGATAGTGACAAGATTTACTGCCCATGCTGAACAGTGGCTTAGCTAGCTTAATACTGTTCGATTTTAACATGTAGGGGTCGTATTTCTGGGATTATGAATAAATCCCAAGTAAATAAAAACTTAGTCTTGCACGTAATTGCTTGCAAAAACAAATAAATGTTTGTGTTGGTATAAAGCAATATTTTCTAGTTCTTTCCAAGTTTTGCTTATCAAAAATGTATTATAGCAATCGTTAGAAAATTTATGTTTTAGAATTTGATAAATGGATTTTTCTAATCCATGTATTTTATTTTATTTATTTATTTACACATGACAAGAAATATACATAATTTGCAAAAAGACAACAGGTAATTTAATTTGGACATACATGTAGTAGTTGCATGCTTTATTGACTACGAGAAGGCATTTGACAGGGTAAGACATACTGACTTAATGAGAATGCTTGCCGATTGCAACATTGATACTAAAGATCTGAATTTTATTAAGAACTTCTACTGGTTCCAGACAGCCGAAATAAGACAGGGATGCGAGAATTCGAATGCAATTGCTATCCAACGAGGCGTAAGACAGGGTTGTATCCTGTCTCCATTGTTATTCAATTTATATTCTGACCATGTCTTTAAAAGATCCCTCAGCAGCACCGATAAAGGTTTGAAGATTAATGGCGTTATGATAAACAATATCAGATATGCGGATGACACCGTTTTACTAGCCGAAAGCGTCAATGATCTCCAGGACCTTCTTAATCTTGTTGACGAGTCCGGTGAAAGAGTGGGTCTTACAATAAATGTCAGTAAAACCAAGTGGATGACATTCGGGCGGTTGGATTACAGTGGGTCAGTGTTGCGTTTGAACGGCCGTAGCGTCGAAAGGGTGGAGAAATTCAGATACCTCGGCAACATACTCACGCACTCGACCCGGATGTGGAAATCAGGTGCAGAATTGAGGCAGCAAGAACTGCATTTAATAAAATGAAGTCGCTCTTCTGTGATGACAACTTAAATTTGAAACTCCGTCAGAGGATGATTAGATGCTATGTGTGGTCTGTTTTATTGTACGGTTGTGAAACATGGACCTTGAAAGTCCAGGCAATGAACAGACTGGAAGCATTTGAAATGTGGTTGCATCGTCGAATGCTCAAAATTCCCTGGACAGACATGGTGACAAATACCGAAGTCCTGAGGCGAGCTAGAGCTGACAGGGAGTTGTTGTCCACTATAAAAGTTAGAAAGATTTCATATCTGGGTCACACGCTGCGTGGAGAGAAGTACCACTTGCTCCAGCTTATATTGAAGGGGAAAATCGAGGGACACCGGGGGCCCGGAAGAAGACAAATGTCCTGGCTGCGGAATGTGAGGGAGTGGACCGGCATCCGGAGTGTAGAGGAGCTGTTCCGGGCGGCTCAGGACCGAGACGGATTCGCCGAAGTGATCGCCAACGTTGGGGGGACCCGACAGGGCACTTAGAAGAAGAAGAAGAATACAATTTTACTGAATCTGGGTTTGTTGCCTTTCATTTGTCGTGTCCCCAGTAAACTAGGCCTGTATCTCACTGAGGCTTTTGCCTGTATCTCACTGAGGAATTACTTTTTATGTTTCGTAAAATATTTTTATATTTGATAATTTAAGGTTTTTTATACCGCTTTCATTGTATACGGTACAACCTGGTGGATCTATTGCTATGTTACAATATCTTCCAATCAATCAAAAATATTTTAAAGACACCTTACGTAAGCATCATACTCAAACCCATAACCCCACGGATCGAAAACAGACTTCTTACCACCAACTATGATAGGTAACGAAGGTCGTATTCTTTCAGGTTCATATTCTTTATACAATTTGACATGTGCGCTCTTGACAGAGATCCTGTGATAGAGATCCTCACTAACATCAACATCCCAAAACCTACAATTAAGGATACCGTAGTGTCACAATTCCCATAAAGATAAACAAAATTCAAAATTAGTTTAGTTCAACACTGTTTATTCCACTTTTTATAACGGTGTAACCCTATAGGTTTCAAGGTTTTCACCTCAACGCCAGGTTTTCACATCATCATCAGAAGAGCACAATCATTGATTGTGCTCTTCTGATGATGATGTGAAAACCTTGAAACCGATAGGGTTATACCGTTATATAAATTGGAATAAACAGTGTTGGACTAAACAAATTACAATGTCTTTAAACCTTTACAGTGTTAATGCCTTAGTGTTGGACTAAACAAATTACAATGTCTTTAAACCTTTACAGTGTTAATGCCTTAGTGTTGGACTAAACAAATTACAATGTCTTTAAACCTTTACAGTGTTAATGCCTTAGTGTTGGACTAAACAAATTACAATGTCTTTAAACCTTTACAGTGTTAATGCCTTAGTTAAAAAATTATAATTGTTTGCATCATACACCTATTCGAGTTTGATATTTTTTTACTGTGACATATTGCTTTATTGTTTTTTTTTTCCTTAAACTATAAAGTGTAAATCTAATTTATTTCTAGAGGTTGTTTTTTAATGTGCTTTTCAGTGACGAGAGTATATAATTGACACATGTGAATCTGGTTGACGTAAAACAGGAATTCCTAGTCAGTCTGCCAACAGGTCGACGATATCAAAACATAAAAATTAAACATGATGGGGAAAGGGAATATATTTTTGTATAATGTATCTCTTTAAACTGTTACTTTTTATTCATTTAAAATTTAAAAAATACAAATAAATCGACTTGAATAAATATCGGTCAATTTCAAAAACAATTTTCGATGTTGAAAGCAATTAATCATTTTACTCCATATGCCTGTATAAGTCCAAATGACTAATGATCGAAATTGAAGCAAAGCGCCGGAAGCAAAGAATTATGGAAATCAAAAGAGGCACATGTCCTACAATGAACGCTTAACGGTCTATAAAGATGACGATAGAACTTAAACATTGGCATTATCACAACAAAAAGTATATATTTTAACTTGTTTAGTAAAACACTGTTTATTCTACTTAATATAACGGTATGACCCTACCGGTTTCAAGATTTTCACCTTATCATCAAGGGAGCACCAAGTCTTGTTTCTGCTCCCCTGATGATGAAGTGGAAACCTTGAAACCGGTAGGTTTGTACTGTTATATTTAGTGGAATAAACAGTGTTTGACTAAACAAGTTACTTTTTTTATTTTTTTTTATTCGCTTTGCACGGATTTCTCCTGTTACACAAAGAGGGTATGCTTCTAGCGTTAGCTTATTCGTTAGGAATAATATCAGCCAAGATTCTTCTCATACTGCTAGTCGGTACCGAGAATATATCAACTGTGTCATTCAGTTGGTTCAATATCTCTATACCACGCGTGACTGAGTGTTTAGCCATGATATTCGTCCTGTAAGTTGGCATGTAGAACAGAGGGTGATTCCTTGCACGGCTATATTTATTGGGTACATATAAACTTAGTGCTTCTAGAATCGCGGGACAGTTAAAGGATGCGTTTACTATCTTTGGTCTTTCTCTACCACATATTTTATTAACATTTGCACTGCACTTATTTTTTGTCAGTTTTTATTCGTTCATTATTCTTTATACGTGTATACCAATCATCTTTTTCATACTACTTAATACATAAGTATTAAGTTCACACTTTTTTTATCCACTTTGCACGGATTTCTGTGTTAAGTCTGTGTCTGCTTCTAGCTTTAGCTTATTCGTTAGGAATAATAATATCAGCCAGGATTCTTCTCACACTGCTAGACGGTGCCGAGAATATATCAACAGTGTCATTCAGTTGGTTCAATATCCCTATACCACGCGTGACTATAGCTGAGTGTTTAGCCATGATATTCGTCCTGTAAGTTGGTATGTAGAACAGAGGGTGATTCCTTGCACGGCTATATTTATTGGGTACATATAAACTTAGTGCTTCTAGAATCGCGGGACAGTTAAAGGATACGTTTACTATAAATACAATATAAAAATTATACGAGTATATTTTACGCTATCCCATTGGCTAATATTAGCGTTCCTAATCCAAGCTTTATAACCATCTGATCATATTTTTATAATTGTTGGTTTTTCAATAGAGATAAGAGCATTAATGGTATTTAATGTGTCGAAAAACAATTAATGACAGAGTAAAGAATGAAAATATTAGGAAATATTGTGGATTGTAATAAAATGCAGTGCTGAAGATGAGAAAATGAAAATTTAGATTATTAGGCCACGTAGAAAGAATGAATGATGAAAGATTTACAAAAATAACCTAAACAAGTTGAATAAAAGGTACGATAAGTTTGACAAGTTATAGAAGGGCATTTTTTTCGCCTAGTATTCGGGTGTATGACTTCGGTCATATCTATTCTTTCAAATAAAAAAAATTAAAAAAACAGGAATTATTCCGGTGTACTGGTCTGTCTCACTTCGGTGTGCCATTAAATCTAGTACAGCGGTGTGGCTGGTGAGTTTGCTGGTGTGCAATAGCTAACTTATTTAAAGAAAATAAACGAAAAAAGAAACATAAACTCCACGGCACAGCTTCGCTTTCCAACTTGACGTTGGAATGACGTGGGGATCCTCGATTTTGAGGCCCAGCAACGACGACGATTCATATTCCAAAACAGGGAATAGTGAAAAGCCTTTATAATAGGAAAGTATGCATGACAAAGTGTATGGATGTGGCTGAAATGAAAAATATATGCCAGGGTAGAATAATGTGAAGATCTGTAGATTTCTGCCTGACTTAATAATGACATGGCGTATTGGTAATTTTGAATATAAAAAAAGCCCGATTTTTTTCGTTAACGAGATTCAATGCAAAAGTATTTTGTTACGCTACTGCTATTGCGCTAATTCTTATCCGGCTTGAACCTGTGATTTGAATGTCTAACTCAGAAAAGTAGTCATAAAACGTCTTTGAACTGGAAATAATTATTGTAGCGATTTTAAAATTTACGACCTTAGATCGCATATTTAGTTAGGCGTTTTTTTGGAATCTCAAAAACTCCAAAATGACAATGATAAACATTTATTTTAAGACAGCCGTTACAATTTCCCATACACTAATTGTTTTAAGAATTAATTTACTTCGCATATACACGTATGATATTCTTTCGAGTTTAAAGGTTTACATGGAAGTTAGGGTTTTATCGGAATTAAGTATGTCGGTTTACATTAAAAGCTTTTAGAGTACCTTAAAATTATTGAATATTTAAAACATCTCATTCAAGTCTCCATTTATGATACATAACGAATATATTAAAAAACAAAAAAAAATGTTTTTATTGTATAATACATTTAGTTTTTTTAAAAGAAAAGTATAAATGTGAAATATTCACGAAAGAAAATTACGTATTCTTTAGAGTGAGATTTTTCATCAAAGGTTCGGCTTTGACTTTGTCGAACTCGGTATTAGATTATTTAATAATAAATTTCTTTGTTGTTCTTTTAATGACATTAATTACTGCAACTTGTTTCTACCTCCTATATCGAGGTTCTCTTTTTAGGCAGAAATATCCCGGTTCGTTTTCTGTTAATAATAGTGTGTTCGAAACTTGAGTTTGTTAAATTGTCATTTTATTATTATTATTACGAGAGTAATACTTAGGTATAACTGATGTCATGTTTCCCCGGAAGTGTGTGGTATCTTGGCCCAAAGGAATTTATTAAATCAATTTAAAAACATAAGAGATATATGGTATAGAGACATAGAAAATAATAAATGAACCAAATAATGCCATAAAATCACTGCTCATTAATTTTTTTCGTTGGTAACAAACCGGAATCGCCCAACTTGAAGAGAGCCTCGAGATAGGAGGTAGAAACTTGTGTTGCGGGGATTAATGCAGTCAATGTAAAAAATGACAGAATGATTAAAAATCTCAGTGTAATAATTTCGAATATTGTTCCAGTGAGATTTTTAATCATTCTATCACTTTTTGGCTTTTGATTATTCGCTTTACTGGTTCAAACTGGTTTAAAATAACGTCTTCATTATTCAAGTTGCCCATAAGTCGCGCTCCAATTCAAACCGTTGTTGTGGATCTTGGACACAAGAAAAGCCATTCAATTATTTCACCAACTGAATTTTATACGGAAAGTTTTTCTACTTGAGACGTTCAGAGCTGCGCTGAACGTCGTCTGGTTTAAGTTGCTTGGTCATCAACAACACTCCTGTACCTGTAATTGTTCGCTACAAAACTGTCGGTGATATCATAAATTAGTACTATAATTCCTTCCCGGTGGACTACCTTTCGTCAGGTAAACAAATTACTGCATGTACTTATCTCATTACGCGGCCAATAATTGAAATTTATGGAAGAATTTGACTAAGTAGGGTTTTTGATTTATTACATTATGTATTATATTTATATCAAACGAAAATCCTTCTTGTCTCATTCATTTGACACATTATTTTTTTTTAAACTTTTATATTATACAATAATTATAAACATACATACTATCAATGCTTGTCGGGGTAGGTCAAGTGGAGAGAATGTGAGATTTTCCTATCTCGACAAAACATATTTCGTATCTTTTACATGCATTTATATTTTCTCATACAACTTCTGCGATTTCTCTGACTCAACATTTCTTTCTTTTAAAATATCATACAGTTGACCAACCATACTTTCAACTCGTCCATCACACGTCAATATATTGCCCCGAAAACGTGTGATAAAATAGTGTTAAATACAAATATCAAGTAGAGCTCAGACGAATTATTTAATATTTGCAATTGAGTCAATAACCGTCTTAATGTACGAGTATAATATTAACAAATATCATTAAAGAAATGTTTTTTTTATTTTTCTAATAAAATGTCCAGCCATTAGGGAAACAAACGTTTATCACTGATCCTTATTTTTTTGTTAATTTTAATTAAAAAAGTTAATTGAAAAAAACATTGGTTTTTGAACTCTTTTATGTTTTATTGGAAAAAAATCCATTAAGCCCTCGTTAAATATTAAATGTTTGTACGTTCATTAAACTGGTGATTTTTATGTTGGCGCGATTCTTAATGAATCAATTAAGAATGAAAATTTATAATACATTTGTGAAAATAAATTTATTTACGAAAAATGTTTTTCATTAAGAGTTGTCTATATTTATATTAATATTTGTTAATAGTAGGGTGAAATTAAAATTGAGATGGATACGATAGTTCATTAGTTTTTCCATGTTTTTTTTCGTCTTCGTTGTTATACAACGTTATTTAAATATATATAGCACTGTTTAGAGACCAACGTTACTCAGAGGGCGTTTAAGTTTTGTTCTAAAAGAGTGTCAACTTAAAAACTCACTGGAATGCCTTTACGTTTTCTAGCCTTGCGACGTTCTAGAGATCGTTGATTTTCATATTTTTTAATTATTGAACATAAATTAAATTTCTATATATTTTTACTAGGTTCATTAAGACCGCTGACACGTGTCGCTCTATGAGCAACTATAGAATGGCGGAAATGATAAGAATAAATAATTGTAGTATTTTATTTGTGCATATAATGTAAAGCCGATTTCGACCATTGAAATATTTATAAAATTTCGAGTGCGCGTTAATACAAAAATCGAAGAATATAAGATTTTACAAAAATATAAACCTTAAAACTTTAATATAACCCGTGTACAAAAGTGCATCCACACTACCCACACATAAAATAACACAAGCTGGGGCTCAACGGTACAGGCCCGTATTCTGCCTATGGAAAGATTCTTAAAAAATAACATTCAGAAAAAAAATCATGTGTTTAGTTAAATAATAACAAAAATCCCTTATAATTCACCCACTAAAATACACATAAAAACACAAATGGAGACATCAACATATTGTTTACAGATCTTATAATGTTTAAGGGGAAAAAATCAACAAGCGTCACGCAATGGCGCCGAATTTGTTCAAATAAACAAAAACGCTACCTCTAAGAAGTTTTATAGGTATTTAAACTGTACCCGAATATGTCCAAGACTTCAGTATATTCATTACCCAATTAATGTAATCTGGCAAGTAATAGTTAGTTCTATAGTTCTCGTGCAAGAATACATCTTGCAATATCTTACTTCTTGAAGATTTTCGGAATTCAATTAATTCTAAAAACTTAGGACACTACTATTTCATTTGATAATTCATATTGTTATCGAATAAGTAAATAATAGCAATAATCAGTAAAACATGAAGTTCCACCAACTCACCGTTGATAAATTCAACTCGGCATTGAAAAGAAAACTAGCGGCCCAACCTCGTATTGGCGTTGCGCGCCCCCTTGGCCAAAACGGTCCCTGCCCCCGCTCCAAAAAAAGAAAATATCCAACTATGATTAGTTACAAAAAAAAAACAGACAGCAAGCAATATGTAACATTTAGAAACACTGTTATATATTAGAAAATAAAATAATAAAACAATTTTAACCTAGTGATAGATATTGTAATTTGTTTTATCAAACACTGTTAATTCCACTTTTGTAACGGTATAACCCTACCGGTTTCAAGGTTTTCACCTCATCACCAGGGAAACACAAACAAGTCTTGTTAAAACAAATTACAATAACTTTAAACCTCCACAATGTGCCTTAACTATAAATAATATATAGTGATAGATATTATACGATTAGATATGCAGTTGTAATATTTTAAGTTGATTAAATCTTTGAGTATTGATTTGTAAATGCATAAATGTAATTGAAATTTTTAAAACATATTTTTTCTATAGTAATGTAAAAACACGTTTGAAATACATCTGTCAAGAATTGTCAATATCGTGCAATGTTGGCTGTCATGGCAGGTACTTGCCAGTAAGAAGATTCGAAAATTTTATTTAGAAAACTGCAGATGTTGAGTTTTTTTCTCATTAAATGGCCCTTCTTGAAATGACAATTTTACGAATGTCAATTAATATATCGTATAAATAATAATATTTTGCTACATTTGGTAGAATAATCTACATATAAATGATAGTATAGTCATTAGTTCTAAAAATGTTACGAGTACGTTGGTGTTTTTTCTTGTTTGCAACACAGAGTATATACGACTATTTATTTCGTTTAGCGTAATATAATAAAGGATTCAATTCAACTCATAAATTTTGATGTCATTTTTTTTCTTACTTAAACTTTAGTTCTTTTGGGGCGATTCTGGTCACAAAACGACGCGTGCTTTTAGGCATCCTGTTCGTCATCATCATCTCAATTAAATATTTACGCTCTTTTGAGTGTAAACATATTTAGAAACTGATTTTTTCTTACTTAAACTTTAGTTCTTTTGGGGCGATTCTGGTCACAAAACGTCGCGTGCTTTTAAGCATCCAGTTCATCATCATCTCAATTAAATATTTACGCTCTTTTGAGTGTAAAAATATTCAGAAACTGATTTTTTTCTTACTTAAACTTTAGTTCTTTCGGGGCGATTCTGGTCACAAAACGACGCGTGCTTTTAAGCATCCAGTTCGTCATCATCAACTCAATGAAATATTTACGCTCTTTTGAGTGTAAAAATATTTAGAAACTGATTTTTTTCTTACTTAAACTTTAGTTCTTTTGGGGCGATTCTGGTCACAAAACGACGCGTGCTTTTAAGCATCCAGTTCGTCATCATCATCTCAATTAAATATTTACGCTCTTTTGAGTGTAAAAATATTTAGAAACTGATTTTTTTCACTTGGTTTCGTAAACAAAAAAATATATATACTATGCAATAGCCATCCCTATCTTTAATTTACAACCCTATTTAAAAAAAACAAAACTGATGATAAATCGATCCGAAGCAGACCCCCGTGTTCCGTAATGCTTCCATATCTTTTTTTCAGTATCCATATTAAAAAGACATAATTGGAGTTTGTGCCGGTACAGAAGTTTAAGCTTTTTGCGACGATAAATTATATTAATAAAAATGTACCACATTCCCTCTGCTCCAATCTAAACATTTTAAAATTTAACGTGCTTTTATGCTGAAGGCAAAAGCGGCTTATTATTTTTTGATGTACAGTAATTTCCCTTCAGCGGTAAAGTTATGTTTCTAATTTTCAGGTTTTCCCGTATTTGGAACTCATTTCTTTAAGAATAGGTCGAATTCAATTAAAATGTGAGATAAAATTCATTTCCGGAAGTTGATATATGAATACATTTATCATTCATATATTGATGTATGAATAATTTCATTCATATTTATCAGTTATTACATTGTTTGATAACGTGCTTACGAATTGTTTTTTTTTACAGTCACTAATAAAAGCAAGTTATTCTAAAATTGAAGTGAAATATGCTTGTGCATGGAATATTAGTTAACAATCAATAATGTTTTGATCCGTACGCCTTACCATACAATTTCTTGATGTACATATTCATATATAAGATTCACTCGTTTTCGAATGGAAGGAATTACGCGTATTATTTAGTGAAAAGGCTTCTATAAACGTGTAGCAACTCATTTGCTCGTATAGACGATTTATTCAATTTCAAATTGAAAGAATTACGCGTATTGTTGAGTGAAAAGGCTTCTATAAACGTGTAACAACTCATTCGCTCGTATAGACAATTTATTCAATTTCAAATTGAAGGAATTACGCGTACTGTTGAGTGAAAAAGCTTCTGTAAACGTGTAGCAACTCATTCACTCGTATAGACAATTTATTCAATTTCAAATAATTACGCGTATTGTTGAGTGAAAAGTCTTCTATAAACGTGTAGCAACTCATTCATTCGTGTAGACGATTTATTCAACTCCAAATTGAAGGAATTACGCGTATTGTTGAGTGAAAAGGCTTCTATAAACGTGTAGCAACTCATTCACTCGTATAGACGATTTATTCAATTTAAAATTTAAGGAATTACGCGTATTGTTGAGTGAAAAGTCTTCTATAAATGTGTAGCAACTCATTCATTCATGTAGACGATTTATTCAACTCCAAATTGAAGGAATTACGCGTATTATTGAGTGAAAAGGCTTCTATAAACGTGTAGCAACTTATTCGCTCGTATAGACGATTTATTCAATTTAAAATTTAAGGAATTACGCGTATTGTTGAGTGAAAAGGCTTCTATAAACGTGTAGCAACTCATTCACTCGTATAGACGATTTATTCAATTTAAAATTTAAGGAATTACGCGTATTGTTGAGTGAAAAGTCTTCTATAAATGTGTAGCAACTCATTCATTCATGTAGACGATTTATTCAACTCCAAATTGAAGGAATTACGCGTATTATTGAGTGAAAAGGCTTCTATAAACGTGTAGCAACTTATTCGCTCGTATAGACGATTTATTCAATTTAAAATTTAAGGAATTACGCGTATTGTTGAGTGAAAAAGTTTCTATAACAAATGTAGCAACTTATGTACTCGTTTAGACGATTTACTCAATTTCGAATTTAACGAATTACGCGTGTTTTTGAGTGAACAGGTTTATAAATCGACGTTTGACTTTGTTTCCTATCGCTACACGCTCGTCGATATCCTTCGTAACTCTTCCATAATCGGAGAAAATACTGCCCTAATAGCAGAATTCCTCTACTAGCTCCAATCCATTGTTCACCCATTTATCGCATTAAATGTAATGAAATAAATATTAATTCTGCGCTTGTCTCTTACAACTTCTTAGAAATATAGCTCTATGGAACAAAAACATTTGTAATTGCTCATATTGGATAATTATATTTGCTATAAATTTCAAACTTCGTGCAAATAGGCGCAAATTTGAAAGCATTTCATATTCGTCCGGAGTGTGGCAACATTTTCATAAATCTTGTAAAACGTTATACTAAAAGTTAACATAAACCGCGGCAAAAATCAAAAGATTGAATAATTCGGTTTTATAAATTTATTCCCAAAGCCAATTTATAAATTAGATTTATTTTGAATTTTATCATTTCCGACCTCGTCGTTAACTTAAAAATCGAAGGGCTCGAGCGTGATCCTTGTGGTTTATTTGAAATGCAAATTTGGAAATTATCGGAAAAATTATTGTTTTCGCGCCTGGATCACTCCTATTGGAAATTTCAATTTCAAGGATTTTTTTTTATTAATACTTCATTATTAAGGATATAGAATCGTCATTCTGGATATAGGATTATTTCAGGATAATGGAATCTTTGATGTTACAGATTTTTAGATAGTGAAACTCATATTTGATATTTATATATTAGGTGTTAACATAAGTTGTGTCCGTTTTTTTTTTCAAATTAAAAAATGAGCACCAAAAGTAAAACAAAATGGTAAAGTTTATACGTCATTCGAAAGAAAATTTTCTTCTCTTCAAGAAATTGTGTTTGCTTTTACGTTACATATATTATTTCATTTGATTACAAGCCTTCAAAATGGAATGTCAAGTAGATGAAAGTGAGCATTTTCGACACCTCCTTCTGTTCGCGTTGAATCGAAAGAATAAAGCTGCCAAAGCTGCTCGCGATATTTGCGAAGTGTACGGTGAAGATCCTATGAATGAAAGGACAGCTCGTCGATGGTTTTTGCGTTTCAAAGACGGTAATTTCGACCTGAAAGACATGGAGCGATCCGGACGACCAGTGGACTTCAATGAAGACCGCTTAAACCATATTATTCATGAAGATCCCCTTCAAACATTTTTCATCGCCATTTTCAAACCATTTTTCATCACCAGTAATTATGCGGTAAAGGAACCTTTGCTTGTGGCCAGGCGTAGTTCGATGACGCGCCAGCAAACCAGCAGAAATTGTCGAACGTTGATTTTTGTTGTTTTCACCCAAAACATGTGGAACCCAAACGCCGAACTTCTGGATTTTTCCCATTGATTTAAGATGGCGGTATACAGTCATGTCACTACAATTAATCTGCTCAGCCAATTATACGGTGGTTTGAAGAGGATCTTCATGAATAATATGGTTTAAGCGGTCCTCATCGAAGTCCACTGGTCGTCCGGAAAGCTCCATGTCTTTCAGGTCGAAATTACCGTCTTTGAAACGCAAAAACCATCGACGAGCTCTCCTTTCATTCATAGCATCTTCACCGTACACTTCGCAAATATCGCGAGCAGCTTGGCAGCTTTATTCCCTCGATTGAACGCGAACAGAAGAAGGTGTCGAGAATGCTCACTTTCGTCTACTTGAAATTCCATTTTGAAGGCTTGTAATCAAATAAAATAATATATGTAACGTAAAAGCAAATACAATATCTTGTAGAGTAGAAAATTTTCTTTCGAATGGCATATAACATTTACCATTTTGTTTTACTTTTGGTGCTCATTTTTAAATTGAAAAAAAAAAACGGACACAACTTATGTTAACACCCAATACTTAGAAAAATAGTCATTTGGCCATTTCAACATTGTCCTTAATGATGTGGCACTTACTTTTTTTTATTTATTTAGACATTTCGATCCCACCGGCCACCACTAACCTACGTTGTTATGGGGGACAAAATAAATCTCCATGCAGTGTGATCTACACTGAATGATTGAAATCTTGAACATGCATTTTAAAACACGATACGGAGAAGTGCGACCTACGTGATATAGTTGGTAACACACTTGATTTCCACCCGGGGATTTTGAGAAATATTTAAAAAGGTTCCCAGTCTGTTAAAAAACTTCGTTTGGTTAATTTAATAATTGACGTATGCGAGAATTGTATTTTCACGCGTGGTATAATATTGCCAACACGTACAATGATGAGTTTAGTGCTTTCTCCAGTGGTTCTAAACCCGAAGGCTAGATTAATGGGGATGAAGATAACATTATCTCCTGGCCACGCTTTTCAATTTGTCTGAATCACCAATTCTGATATGTGGGATACTATACGAATGACTGAACAGATCTTGACGTTACGTTTGTTACTTAACTCGTATAATACAGGTTTTCTTTAAGAATATTGCAAGGTTTTCAAAATGGAGTTTGCGAGACGATACACATTTTTTTCATAAATCATAGGAAGAAGTTATTTTCTTTTAATACAGTATTGATTGAATTCGACTAGAATTTCGATTCCTTGACTATTATAATTAATGGTTAATATTTTAACCTTGGTGGTTCTTAAAATAACGATTTTTACTGTCTGTATCGTTATTTTGGAACGCAGTTATATACGAAATGTTCCAGTTTTGACCTTTTTTTTCATATAAAACTGCTAATTTGTGCCGTATACTGTGTTATTGTATATTCTGGACTATTAAAAAATCTACAGTTGAAAATATTTTAATCTTTTCATAGCAATTTTTTATTCATACATTTTAATCTTATATCTAAATTATTATTTCTCAATATTTTTAGCATTCCTACCCTAAAAAAAAAACATCAAGACTTTACGACAGCTCTGCTTAAACTTAATATATTGTTGATGTATATGTACGTGGCCGCATAAATTTTGTACTTGCACATGGACGATAAGTCTTATCAGGTAGGATATATTCTGTTTTACGTCACTAATAGAGCAGCTAAACAGTTTATACTTGCCGCGAGTATGTATATAAGTGACAAGACAATTTTTTTTATCTGCATTGGTAGCTAAAATGTATTATTTTCCTTTTGTTCACATAAGCTATTTTTATTTTCGTGACATAATAAATGACAATATATTTTCGTGACATAATAAATGACAATATATTTTTTCGTAAATGGAATTCATTAGAAGTTTAACAATTTTTTCTCTCAAGTGGTGTGTATATGGACTGTAGATATTTCACTCTTAAAATGAAACTAGATTTTTGTACGATATTTACGACTATGCATAGCGTGGGGTTATTCGTTAGTTTTAGATCGCTTGATATGTCAGCCCAAAATTCTGAGGCAGCATAGTCGGCGCCAACAGTCTAGTATTGGCTTTATTATAATCCATTATTGTTATCCCGGTTTTGGCCCCTCTTCGACGATCAGACCGAGACCATCAGAATTTATTGAATGGCGCGTATAAAATTGCGTTTTGAAAATAAAACAGTAAACATTAAGCGCTGCTCTTGTGGATAAATTATTTACTAAACAACACTTTATACGTCATCTACTATGTAATCCAAATATATTTCACGGAGGTCAACGTCTCCGTTTCAATGGCGTGTGTAAAAGAGACTTCAATAATTTTGAAATGGACACTGACGAATGGAAGTCTGTTTCTCAAGACCATCGAATCTGTGCAGAGATGCTCCGGATGCAAAAGGTTGTCCATGAGACCATCTGGTAAACGGAGCTGAAGAGGAGAATTCAACATCCGCGATCTGTCTCAGACGAGGTCACCTGGCCATGATTTTATTTTGTCAACATGTGGACTCTTCTTTGCTTTTCTCTCTTTTCGCTGACAGTAAATCTGGTGTTTACTCGTATATATGTACGTTTGTATTTTTAACGTACAAGGGTGCGCGTTTATGTGTGTAAGGTTGTGCGCTGTAAAACATCTGGCTTCGTTGCGGCCGAGCTCGCCCTCCTTATTGGTGGGGGTGTGTCTCGATTGGGGGGATGTTCATCAGACCTATTCATAGCTTCTCTATTGAATTTATTTTCTTTTCTATTGCCAAAAAAATGCCTTCTAGTTGATTTCTCTGTTTCGATGAAATTTTGCATCTTATTTTATTTTCTTTCTTTACGCTGGCAGTAAATCTGGGGGTGTTGTATGTGTGAGTGTGTGCATTTATAATAATACGTTAGAATAATACATGGGGGGGGAATGTATGACAGAATACAGAATGCAGTGATTAGGGATGAATGGAACTTAAGGCTGTTGTGTTGAGTAAGATGAAGAACAGCACTCTGAGATGGTTTGGGCATGTAGCACGAATGAATTAAGAAAGGCTAACAAAACAAATATATAGTGCAAATGTGAGTGGAAGGAAATCATGGTTGGATCAAGTAAATTATATTTCGAAAGACGGAAACGTAAAAGTCAGATACATCGTTGGATGAACATGTTAGGATGTAGAAAAGGCGAAGGGTGTGTGGGGGGGCGATATATGAAAGTCTGACGCTCTGTCCTCTCTACCTACCCCTATAGGTAAATGGTGTGATGGTATGTATGTACTTTAGGTCTATTTTGAAAAATATATTAAGCATACCGATCACTGGAGCGATAGCGTTATGTCGCCAAGCATCGAAACTGCTAAGAAGATATGTTAACATATCTCAAATCGGCGTATATTTATTTACAGTGGAAATGTATCTTAAACGCAAAGCATCACAAGTCAAAATATATTAAGCATACCGATCACTGGAGCGATAGCGATATGTCGCCAAGCATCGAAACTGCTAAGAAGATAACATATCTGAAATCGGCGTATATTTATTTACATTGGAAATGTATCTTAAACGCAAAGCATCACAAGTCAAAATATATTAAGCATACCGATCACTGGAGCGATAGCGTTATGTCGCCAAGCATCGAAACTGCTAAGAAGATAACATATCTGAAATCGGCGTATATTTATTTACATTGGAAATGTATCTTAAACGCAAAGCATCACAAGTCAAAATATATTAAGCATACCGATCACTGGAGCGATAGCGTTATGTCGCCAAGCATCGAAACTGCTAAGAAGATAACATATCTGAAATCGGCGTATATTTATTTACATTGGAAATGTATCTTAAACGCAAAGCATCACAAGTCAAAATATATTAAGCATACCGATCACTGGAGCGATAGCGTTATGTCGCCAAGCATCGAAACTGCTAAGAAGATAACATATCTGAAATCGGCGTATATTTATTTATAGTACATTGGAAATGTATCTTAAACGCAAAGCATCACAAGTCAAAATATATTAAGCATACCGATCACTGGAGCGATAGCGTTATGTCGCCAAGCATCGAAACTGCTAAGAAGATAACATATCTGAAATCGGCGTATATTTATTTATAGTACATTGGAAATGTATCTTAAACGCAAAGCATCACAAGTCAAAATATATTAAGCATACCGATCACTGGAGCGATAGCGTTATGTCGCCAAGCATCGAAACTGCTAAGAAGATAACATATCTGAAATCGGCGTATATTTATTTATAGTACATTGGAAATGTATCTTAAACGCAAAGCATCACAAGTCAAAATATATTAAGCATACCGATCACTGGAGCGATAGCGTTATGTCGCCAAGCATCGAAACTGCTAAGAAGATAACATATCTGAAATCGGCGTATATTTATTTATAGTACATTGGAAATGTATCTTAAACGCAAAGCATCACAAGTCAAAATATATTAAGCATACCGATCACTGGAGCGATAGCGTTATGTCGCCAAGCATCGAAACTGCTAAGAAGATAACATATCTGAAATCGGCGTATATTTATTTATAGTACATTGGAAATGTATCTTAAACGCAAAGCATCACAAGTCAAAATATATTAAGCATACCGATCACTGGAGCGATAGCGTTATGTCGCCAAGCATCGAAACTGCTAAGAAGATAACATATCTGAAATCGGCGTATATTTATTTATAGTACATTGGAAATGTATCTTAAACGCAAAGCATCACAAGTCAAAATATATTAAGCATACCGATCACTGGAGCGATAGCGTTATGTCGCCAAGCATCGAAACTGCTAAGAAGATAACATATCTGAAATCGGCGTATATTTATTTATAGTACATTGGAAATGTATCTTAAACGCAAAGCATCACAAGTCAAAATATATTAAGCATACCGATCACTGGAGCGATAGCATTATGTCGCCAAGCATCGAAACTGCTAAGAAGATAACATATCTGAAATCGGCGTATACTTATTTACAGTGGAAATGTATCTTAAACGCAAAGAATCACAAGTCAAAATATATTAAGCATATCGATTACTGGATATCGCCAAGCATCGAAACTGCTTAGAAGATAACATATCTCAAATCGGCGTATACTTATTTCCAGTGGAAATGTACTCGTATCTTAAACGGAAAGCATCAAAATTAAAAAAATGGAAAAAAATACGTTTGTTTCAAAAAGTTTTTGAATATTTTTGTGCTCTACTGTAAAACTGTAATTTACGATGTTTCATCTGGAATGGCTCGCTATTATTATTATTATTATTTTAATAATAACCACGGTTAATTTTCTTTTCAGTACCTGATAAAATTTAACGAAATAAAAACAAAGAAAGACATCGAGCTGCTACAGCACCTGGTGGAGTACTACCACGCACAGACAAACTACTTCCAGGACGGGCTGAAAACCATCGAGCACTTCGGTAGCTACGTGGCCGACCTCAGCGTGCGGCTGCAGAAGATACGGCAGCAGCAGGAGGAAGAGCGCCGGCGCCTTGCTGACCTCCGGGCTACACTGAGGGCGGTCGCTCCGCAGGAAAAGGAGGTAACTAATCCTGTATTTCATCTACTCATTGATTCTGTTTTTTTTTTTCAAGGTGCTTTTATTATTTAATCCTAACTCTTTCAGGTCTTCTTATTCTGTTATTCGACTACATGTATTCTTTAATCCTGACTCTTTCAGGACTTCTAGTCTGTGATTCCTCTATCATTTAGTCCTGTCTCTTATGTATTTTTATTGTGATTCTTCTATTCTTTAATCCAAACTCTTTCAGGTTTTCTTTTTCTATCTCATCTATATTTTAATCTAAACCTTTCCAAGACTTCTTCTGTGATACTTTTTTTTAGTTTTGTAGGGACTACGGTCGTCCCTGAATATTGTCAACACGCACGGTCAACGACCGACGAAACGACCTTCGGACATGTCCAAAGGTCGCATACCAGAACATTGATATTGTTTACCCGCAAATACTATTTACGATACATTCCACAGTAGAAAGAGAACGCATCGCGCTGTCTCACCGTTTTCGCCAACAAATTACCTACCCACAATATTATTCGCGACGTCTGCAATATTTCGATCGACCATCTCGTCACGCACAGAGGGAGATAAAAATATATTGTGGGCGCACTCACGCGCCCCGTTCTGAAATGTATATATATACCTACTTATCGATAAATAAAGAATAACTTATTATTAATCATTTGACCATTCATCACTGTTTACTATTCATTGATTATTCACTCTCACTTTCCGCATTGCTAATCGACGTATTTTATTTTAAATACCAAACAATCAAAATCATCAGCACGTCCAACAAGGACATTCGCTAAAGTTTTATAAATTTGTTCCTGACCTCTTCAGCTTTTAAGTGATTGTTATATTCTATGATCCTAACCTCTGCAAGTTTTCTTCTATAATATGATACCTTTATTCTTTGATCCTTATCTCTTGAAGTTTTCTTTTTCTGTAATTCCTCCATTCTCTGATACAGATCTCTTTAAGTCTTATTCTTCCATAATTCCTCTATTCTTTGATTCTAAAATCTTCAATATCTTTGAAGTGTTTATGGATGAATGTAAATTAAGGTTGATTTGTTAACACTTCCCTTACTGTGCTAAAAAATTACGCCAGTTACGGTGTTGGACACTGAGGGTACACTAAAAATGTATGTTTTAAATTAAAATTATGCAAAATCTATTAGTTTTTTTTTTAATTAGCTATAAACATCATTTTATTGTGTAATAAAATGTCGAATAATATAAAATAAGTGTAAGAAATGATTAAATAATAGTTGAAACAGAGAAGTGACATTTCTATACGAATATAATTTTCCCACTGCGTCGTTCGGTCTGCGCAACGTTCAGAATGCGCATGACTGAAAAGAGGTCTCCAACCTTTTAACACTTCCCTTACTGTGCTAAAAAATTACGCCAGTAACGGCGTTGGACACTGAGGGTACACTAAACATGTATGTTTCAAATTAAAATTATGCAAAATCTGCTAGGTCATTTTTTGTTATTAGCTATAAACATCATTTTATTATGTAATAAAATGTCGAATAATATAAAATAAAGGTAAGAAATTATAAAATAAGAGCTAAAACAGAAAGGCATTTCTATAAGAATATTATTTTTACGCTGCGTCGTTCGGTCTGCGCAACATTCAGAATGCGCATGCGTGATAAGAGATTTCCAGCCTTTTAATTTTTTTTCATAAAATTATACAATAAAATGTAGCGTGTATTTTTTTGGCAATAAAACCATAATTCGAATAAAGACAATAAATAACATATAAACAAAATATAAAATGAATATATAAATTCAAAAATCAAGGTTTTAGGGCGAGAAATTTATATAGTATAAACAAACACGAAATTCAAAATTATATATAAACAAACACGAAATTCAAATCAATAAAATATATGCAATTTGGAAAATATAAACACTACAGAAAATTTGAAAATAGGACAAACATATCATATAATCAAAGTTTAATCCTGTGGAGAAAGTTATCGCAATTGGGGCATGAAACCACTTTTTTTTTTACTATATTCTACGTACTAAACACGCAGGTGTTTGACAAATATTGCAGAATAGCCTGGTTTTTTTTCTCGAATGTTTTTAATAAAACCCACAACTTCCTCTTTTGAGGACCTCACGGGGTGCCAACAGGGTATTATTTACTAATGTTTCGGATATTGACTCGCCACAATATGTTAAAACTGTATTAAAAGCATCTTGTTGTTGCTATTTTTCCTTTTTAAGATATTGGGCATTGCCAATTCCAAACTTAACTCTCTTGTGAAATGTTTTCGGTGGTATTAATTATTTTGTTTCCACTCTGGATATTGGTCTATCCATAAGAGGTATGCATTCAATGCAGCCATATCTATAATTTCCATAAAAAGACGGAAAGGCCATCTTCTCGTTGACCTTGAGCAAGAGTACTCTCAAGTAATTTGGTCTCCCGTATCTACTCCAATTTTCGTATTATTATAATGATGTATAATTACTATAGTGGCTTTTGTTTTTCTGAATAATCAATTTCTGCATCATTGAATTGAGTGGATAATAATAATACTGCTTTATTTTTTGTGGTACACACGAAACAAGTATTTTATTTTCAGCTACTATGGATTGTTTTCTCTCTAGACGGTATAAATTCAAGTGAGATTACTCTTATTTTTTCGAAGCGTGCCAGTTAGAGTTAAACCTTTTAATAAAAGATTATCGGCTAATTTGATGGAGGTAATAAAAATACCTGTGGTTATCCTCCTGTTCGTGCCATACTGCGGTTGAACCATTTCTATAACTACTCAGTTACCTTGATTTATCTCTCTCTACGATTATTTATCATACCAGAATAAGCCTGTAAATTTGTTATGCGTCATATGCCGCCGCAGTCGGCAGCAACCCAGATTTTGATGCCATATTTACCAAGTTTAGACTTCATGTACACGCGAAATGAACAATTCTCTCTAAAGTTTGGCAAACGTTCATCTACAGTTATATTCGAAGATGGAGAATAATTGCTTTTGCACATATATCCATAAACATTTTTGAAATCCACTTAATTGGTTCTAATTTATCTGAAAAAACCCTGATATCTCTCTTCTCGGGTTTCTTTATCATCAAAACGAATATGACTGTAAATATAGATGAATCTATCTCGAGACAGAGCTGTTGTGAAAAATGACTGGCAAAAGGGACTTTCACTTATCCACAATTCACTCAAAGATAGCTTTCGTGTTCCATTTCTGCCAGGTGCGAGCAATATTCCAATGAATTCATATAACTCGTCTTTTGATATTGGTTGGTTCTTTTCTGAATGAATTCGATTTAAATGACGATTTGTTTCTTAAACATCACTTTTACCACCTCTTCATTTACAAACAGACAACACATATCTTTTATGGAATGTACATTTATACTTGAATTTCTCAGTCCAGAATCTTCGATGAGAATATTTGATACCCGACCGATGCCTCGAAGATTGAGGTGGTACTCGTAATGAACTCCATTCGAATCCATGTTTTGATGTAAATAATATTTCTTCGTCTTCTTCACTCGTCTCCAAATCAGAATATACTTCATCCTGTACCTCGACAAAATCTTCTGATTCTGATATATTGCCTGTCGCCTTAAATTCCAAATCGCTATCATCGCCGTCGATATTTCCCGCCATCTCAATTATTATATTTTTGAAAATGAAATAATAAATAAAATGTACATTTATTATAAAAAGAGTAATGGTACAATATAACATACCAGATAAAAAATGATAATAGAAAAAACATACCAGATAAAAATTAAAAATAACAATCAGGATTATAAAACTGGTGACGACCCCTGGAACGGGCGCTATAAGAACTGTCAAAAAAGAATGAGTGTTTGACATTTCGTCAATTCGCGATTTAAAATCATTAATTTCTGTTGAATGTTTTGTTTCCTAATGACATCATTCAAATCATAGAGGTTTCGATGAGGAATACATAAAGTATGAAGACCCTGCAAGCAGTATATTTCGAGAAATTAAATAAAATATAAGTCATGATCACTCGCTATCCATCACCGTACGGCAAGTGTTAAGTAAGATGAAGAAGAGCACTCTGAGATGGTTTTGGCATGTGGAACGAATGAATGAATAAAAACTAACAAAACAAATATATAGTGCAAATGTGAGTAGAAGGCTTGTTAGAGGTGGACTAAGGAAAGTATAGTTGGATGATATTTTGAAAGAAGGAAACGTCAAAAGTCAGAGAAATTGTAGATGTTTGAGTTGTAGAAGAGGCAAAATATGCATATTGTGGGGATAGGAAAGTATGGCACTCTGTATTTTCTGCCTATCCCAATAAGTAAATGGCGTGATGGTATGTTATCTCTTCAAGACTTCTTCTATATTAGATCTATTATTTTATTTTGAAATCTTCTACTTGTCTTTTTTCTGTGAATTATTCATTATTTTATCATGACCTGTGTAAGTCTTCTTCCTCTGTGATTCTGTTACAGTAGACATTAAGGTTCCCAGATTTAAAATAATAAAAGTAACTCTTATATAAGAATTTGCCTTAATATATATTTACCTTTTATGATATTTTTGTCAATCTATATCCAGAGATTCTGATATTTTTTGTCTACCCATCAAGTTTGAGAATTAATGTTCCATTGGTATTTGCAGAGTGGCTCTTCAGTGGGGGGCTACTCTCTGCATCAGCTCCAGGGAGACAAGCAGCACGGGGTCACTAGGACGGGGTATCTACTCAAGAAGTCCGAAGGCAAGGTTCGGAGGGTGTGGCAGAAAAGGAGGTTAGTTCAACTTTAACACTTATGATACTGTATCCATATTTGATAGAACTATAATACTTTATGTACTATACTTTGGAACTGCAATTTTGGCCAAGACAGATGGAATATACAATATGAGCTCAAATATTTCTTTGTAAATGTATGATAGAATGGCTGTGATAGTTCCATTCCTCCAATCCTTTAGCCACTTTATAAGAATAAAAAAATAATTAGGCACTGTGAGTCATTTCCCTTTTCCTGTGATGTTGGACCATATGTCCGCCGTCACTATTACTCTTTTAACATTCAGGTGTGTCGCCACTGGAGAAGGAGCCCCTTTGGGCAGTTTCTTCTTCGTCACTATGTGACGTCGCGCTCATAAAAAAAATAAAGGAGATTTAGATCTTCTTGTGTAAATCGCGCTGGATGAGGACTTATTTTGTCCCCCATAACAGCATGGGTGGAGGTAGGATCGAACTGAACTGAACTGAACTCCAACCTACAAGGTTCCTAAAAATATTTTTAGTAATACAATTTTGCTTTTATATTATTTTTACAAAACAGAACCAAATAAAACAAAACAAGAAAAAAAAATCATCAGAAGCTTTAAAGAAAATTAATCAACAGCTTTCTTTGTAATATTTGGAATATTTACCCTAATAAATATTTGAACTGTTCATTTTGTAGAATGAACATTTCTTTAACCATCTTAAAATGAGTTACAGAATGTTAACTAAGTGAAGACCATGCAAAAACATGAAGTTTGATCTTAGTATCTTATCTTCTACAAAAGGTAAATTGCCATAGACAAGATGTAACTGTGAAATTTACTATCTTTCTTTAAAAAGAGATATTTTTAAAACCCTTCATTTTAATTTCGTGAATCCCAAATTTGTTGAAAAATTTATTATTTGGTTTAGAAACACACAAAATTGCCCAGTTACCTTAAAAACCTTGGTGGAAAAAATACCCATTTTATTTTGAAAGCAGTAGTTCAAAACGGAAATACAGTATGGTCACCATATGCTTATTCACCTCATTTCATCTGATTACTTCCTATAGCTCTTTATGAGGGTTTTCCAAATCTCTCAACCTTTTCTTTTGTCTCCTAGTTCTATCAGGATTGAAGCGGAAATCCTAAAAATAAAATCAATATTTCAAATGTAGAGAGAAGTTAATCAAAATTAATTTGCAGGTGCCGAGTGACAGCAGAAGGGTACCTGGACATATTTCACGCTGACGAAGCCAAACCTCCGACCAGAGTGAACCTGCTCACCTGTCAGATTAAGGTTGTCTCTGATGACAAGAGGGGATTTGATCTAGTCTCATGTGAGTATAGTGGATAACAGTAACAAAACATTATATTCTGACATAATTATGAGCAAGACTCTGAAAGCTTATACATATGTGTTTTTAATATCTGATGACTTCTGTTACCTAGTTGGTAAAACGCTTGACTTGGAACAAGTTACAATATGTCCACACATAACCATGCAATATCTGCCTGTAGTTTTTCTTAGCATTAAATTTTACTAGAGTGCAAATTTGTATTTAATTCCATGACAGTATAAAAGAATTTTCTGCTCGAGTTGTGTATATGGATATGTACATACAAAAAGAATTCAACACTACTTATTTTGAGATAGTTATAAAAATCATTGTGTACAGAATGAAAAAAATTAGATGTGAAATTTAACTATGAGTTTTTTCCACGTAAAAGATTAAGGTATGTTCGTTCGATATTTCAAATAAACAAAAAAAATGTCTTATGTGGGTTGAATTCTTTTCAAATATTAGGTTGATGCAAAAGTTATGACCGTTTTTTACATATACAATTAAACAGTTTTTTTAGATTTGTATTATTTATTTAATCAATTATATAATTTCCATCCGTTCTTATAACCTTCTCCCATCTTTCTATCAACTGATTAATACCATTAGTGTAAAATTCCGTGGATTTTGATGCGAAAAATGTAGTAAGGGATGTTTTTACCTGCTCTATTGTATCAAATTTTTTATCACTTAAAAATTTTTGCAGTGATCGGAATAAATGAAAATCGGAAGGAGCATGATCTGGAGAATACGGTGGATGCTTGATAACATCCCAATTCAATTCATTTAGCTTGTGTTGGGTCATCATAGCCACATGTGGTCGCGCGTTGTCGTGATGAAACACTACCCCTTTTCTGTTTACCAATTCTGGTCTATCCTTTTGAAGGGGGATGTTCAATTTGGATAATTGCTGACAATATCGTTCTGCTGTAATTGTCTGATTGAGTTTCAAGAAGGATTAGTGAAAAATCAGTGAAAAATCCCCAGATCTTAAGATTAGGAGAATTAGGGAAAAATCCCCAGATCGGAATTTTGTAAACCATCTTCGTACCTGTCGAACTTTGATGACATCTGCTCCATACACTTCGCAAATGTTTTTGGTTACCACACTCGCGGTATTGTCTTTACGGAATTCATAAAGTAAACAATGACGTAAATGCACTTTATCGACCGACATTTTGAACAAATACAAGGGCTCTTCACTGTACTCTGGCCAGGCCAAAACTAAATAGAAAGTAGAGGGAAAGCATCCTTTATACAATGGAATCATTTAAAAGGAGATACTATTCATCATTTCTGAAGAAATTTTTTTTTTACCTAGGATCATAAAAAACGGTCATAACTTTTGCATCAACCCAATATATACGACCCTACATACTTCTTACAGAACTTTTTCAATTTTATAAAAACCTGACATTTAATTAAGGCTGCGTGTTAATAGAACTTTACCTGTGAATTGATTTTTCTTTTAGGCATAATCTTAAAAATCACATCAAATCACTCGCAATGTTTATATTTGTACTGTCGATTTTGATCATTAATCATATTTACAAAATACAGTTAAAATTCAGAGTGCGAGTGAATACAGAAGTACAAGATTTTACAATAAAATATGTAAACTGACATTATTTATACAATTTGCGGTCAAAAAAAGTACATACAGTACCCGGCGGTAAGTAATACACATCGGGCTTAAGAAAGAGACTGTTGGCTATAATCGGCTAACTTCGGCTTTGTAGAGCATTGTCTCTGTCATTCATACACGTGTTCTGTTGCGATTTGTCAATCGTTGTCAACCGTTCCAGGGATAGAGACAACACTCTACAAAGCCGAAGTTAGCCGACTATGGCCGACAATCTCTTAAGCTTGATGGGTATTACTTACCGCCGGGTACTATTGCACATAAGCCAGTGCTCGGAAGGCCCAATGCTGTGCAAGAAAAAAAAAACAACATTATATACTTTATCAACACATTTCAACATACACACTTATATGAGTATAACTCAACCAACAAATTCCTTCTTCATTACAGATTTAAAATAGTTTTAAAATAAATAAAAATGTTTTCGCAATAAAATGAATTGAAACCATAAAAAATATCAAATGATTTGGTTAAATTAAATGTTAAAACTTTATTTACACATAAATAAGTAGTTATACACATTGACATTTTAAAATGTTAAATTAAAAACAAGAAAAAACACTTTAAAAATAAATTTATGGATCAATCTTCAAATCATGTTTAAAGTATTATATAATTAGAAAATAGAAACAATAAATTACTACGCAGATTGTTCATGTTATAGAATTAAGGCATTTTATTTATAATTCTTGAAACATTACAGAGTCGTTCGTACAAGGTTTTCTAAATGTCACTGTATATACTTTTTCTTTTTTCTTTGTTTATTTTCTAATTTTACTGGTTTATAAGCCAATTATGAAAAGGAGTTTCACACTCTTGGTCTAACATGACAGTGTCGGGACACGAACCAATCTTGATGGATCCATTTTAAGGCAATCCTGCTTTCCTAACAGAATGAAGAGGGTATAAGATTAGATAGATAAGTGTATTGGATCTAAAAATTTGTTAAATTTTCTTTTGGCATTCCAGATAACAGGACGTACCACTTCCAAGCAGAAGACGAGAATGATCAGAAAGCATGGATGTCGGTGATGGTGAATTGCAAAGATGGTGCGCTGCGACGGGCCTTCCGCGAAGGGGAGGGTTCTACGAACGAGACCAACGGTGAGGGCGGGCACTCCCTGCTGGACCTGCACCAGGCCATCATCCGCGCTGTGCAGCGGCTGCCCGGGAACCATGCCTGCTGCGACTGTGGATCTACTAATGGTATAGTCAGGGTTTTATTTTGAAATATCTCAAGAATTAAACTTGTCGAGAAAAGAACTTAGTTTTCTTCTTATTTGTTAGATTTGTCGGCCATCGTCTAATGGTTAGCATTTACATAAAGAAAGCGAACACCCTAGGTTCGATTCCTGGAAAATCTTCTTCAAAATAGATTTTACTTTTAGACCATATATTTATGTTTTTATGAAGCTGATTTTCATAAATTCTTATGGTGCTATTAAGCAGTAATATAATTAATCTATCTAAATCTGAAAGGCTGTAGCAGGTTTAAGCTGATAATCGTCTTGGAGCTTTGATCTCCTTGCTATCAAAACTTTGGGTTTGATTTGTCAAGACTTTGTGCTTTCTGAAGTGCAATACACTAATATACACACACAAGTGCTAACTACTACGTCCTTAGGATAGCTGCCAACCATACTCGATCACGAGGGATAGTCTATCGTTAGTTGGTGTTTATCCACTTTTGAATAAATGTCTCCCTCAATGACTTGACTGCCACACTCATATCCTTTCCAGAACTTGTTTCTATAATAATAATAATAATAAAAGGACAATTTGTATATCGCGCGTTTAAAGAGTAAACTCCTCAAGGGTGCTTAAAATAGCAAAATTACTTTTTTGTCCATCTGATCTTAGTTTCTACGGGAAATAATATTTTTTATTGCTGTCACTGTTATGAATATAAACTGCCGTAATGCCCAAATAAATATGCTATGAAAGTTTTGTTTTTTTTTTTGGCATTTTTACCCATTGTTAGAAATTTCTCAATGTATGTTATTTGTGTTCAATATGCTCTATTTAAGGTTAAAAATCTGCTAAATACTACTGGCATTTGACAAATGGGTATTTGACAAAAGGCCATTTGACAGTCCCTTCAAACATGCTTAATATTTTTTAAGAATAAATGCTAAGTACTTCTAGGTTATCTATCTGGAGAATTTTACAGGAGAGCAAAAAGGGGAAAAAATTACACTACATTTTTGATCATATAATATGAATTGTATTTCAAAAATTACATTTATGATAAAAACGAGGTATTCATTTATATTCTTTTTTTACATTTCTCTACATGACAAAAATTTATATTAACTTTAACGACCTTCGTGGCCTAGTTTGTAAGACACCTGTCTTCTGGCCCAGATGTTGTGGGTTCGATTCCTGTTAGTGCCCAATTTAAAAAAAAATTAAGGTTCCAGTTTGGTTTTCACTTAAGGCTTGTTTTTTAAACATTCCCATTAGTTGGAAGAAATTCACATGGCAAAAAAAAATGTCAAGTTTTACTGTTTTGTGATAATATTTTTAATATGCTCTCCTATAGACATGTCCTTAAGCTACTATGCTTTATTTGGAAAGGCCCAATGTAATCAAGTGGTAACTTTTTTATTAACGTGAAAAGTAAAAAAATTCCTTATGTGCAGACTTTTTGATGCAGTAAACTTGGTCAAATTAAGCATGATGTTCATGATGATCTTACAGCCAAACATGTCTAATTTTATCACTTCTTTTCATTTCATATTTTCTCTTTGCAGACGCAACATGGCTATCAACCAATTTTGGCATAATTGTGTGCATTGAATGCTCGGGTGTGCACAGGGATCTCGGTGTCCACATTTCTCGAATTCAGTCCCTCACGCTAGATCGGCTAACCACATCACAGCTACTCTTGGCTCGACACATTGGAAACCAGGCCTTCAACGATGTAATGGAGAGGACACTAATCGAGGGAGATAAGCCTACACCAGACAGTACCATGTAAGTTGATAGGATTTAGAACCATACAAATAAATCACCAGCCAAAAGAAATTTATGTGGCACAATCAATATTCATGTCCAATAATAATTAGGTAAAATGAACCAAAATCAAAAAATCTCCGTAAATAAATATTCCATATGTATGTTGAAGACTTTTTTGTGTAAGAATACATATAAACAATTAAGTATGTAGTTACAATATTGCGAGCCATTCAGAAATACGTGGAATAGAAAAAATATCTATGAATTTTTTTTATAAATCATATTTTGATTTAGTGACTTCTGAAATTTTTTACTGTGTGGTATTTACAATACAAGAATATAGCTAATTATTAATCAATATTGCATTTTCAAAATTGAAAAAAACCCTTCCGAAAGGATAGTCCTGTTGTCACAATTTTTCTTGTCCTTTTTCTTTTAAATGTATTTTTTAGTTTTGTAAATTATGGCTCACATATGAGTCGTTTAGTATCAAAAACAGCAATCTGTCGATTTTGCATGAATTGAGTTAAAACCGAGGAAATGTTCCTATTGTAAAACTACACATTTTTAAATGTTTACATGGTAACAAAAACAACAATATAAGGGTTATTGTTAAAACCGAGGAAATGTTCCTATTGTAAAACTACACATTTTTAAATGTTTACATGGTAACAAAAACAACAATATAAGGGTTATTGTTAAAACCGAGGAAATGTTCCTATTGTAAAACTACACATTTTTAAATGTTTACATGGTAACAAAAACAACAATAACCCTTATATTGTTGTTTTTGTTACCATGTAAACATTTAAAAATGTGTAGTTTTACAACAGGAACATTTACTCAGTTTTAACTCACTTCATGCAAATTCGACAGATTGCTGTTTTTGATACTAAACGAACCTGTGAATTACAACATCCTATGTAGGTAATATTGGAGATATATGTTCCAATTCAAAGCAGAAAGTATCTACGATCACTTAAACTGGAAAAAATCTTAAGCAGCTTTCTCTATAGATCAAAAGTGTAGAGTCCGTCCACAACTAACAACAAATTATACTTTGAAATATCTCAAAAATAGTTGTTAAATATTATTGAGAATCCAGAATGCATTGTGGGTAATTTTTTTTAGTCAATTACAAATTTTACTATTGCAAATCACATATTCGCATGTCTATAAAAATAACAGAACCTTATTTTAATTTTGGGACAGACAGTCATGTCAAAATTTCTTTATTTACAGGGAAGAGCGACTTCAGTTTATTAGGCACAAGTATGTGGAGAGGCGCTGGGTTCTGAGGACATGCGCAGACGCCGGAGAGAGAGCGGGAGAGGTGGAGCATGCTGTCAACAACGGGGAACTGTTGCAACTGCTGCAAGCCATGGGGGAGGGGGCCGATCTGCAAGCCATCATGCCTAGCTCAGTAAGTATTAGAATAGGTTGTCGGGATAGTAGTTTCATATTTCTCGGATAAATGTCGATAGTAAAAAGTTTTCATTGCTATCTTCATTCCAAATGTGTCGAATATGTACGATTATGGAAGGTAATAATAGTTGAGCGCATTTTTTCGGCCCTTGTTTACCCATATTGCTTGAGGGTTTTTTTGTCATTTTAAAATAGAGCAAAATAAGTTTATTTGGTACTTGTGATCTGTACCGTGAATAATGATGATGCAGCAAGTGATTGTGTGTGTCAAATGTGCTTTAAAAAAATCACATGTAAAATAGCGAAATAATCAAAGGACAAATTTTACTGAAATGACAAACTGTAAACTATATAACAGTCTAAAATATAAAGGAGTTCCAATAGTCTATACATTCAGATTTTCATAGTAAATTATGTGGTTTTTACTCCCTTCTGTAAAAATTCCACGATGATGTTTACAAACCTTTATGCCAGGAACAATATTTATCATATGGAAAAAAATAATTTTTGTATTGGTATTTATTTGTAATAAATCCTTTTTCCACAGGATTGTAACGAGACAGCTCTTCACTTGGCTGTGGTTCGAGAGATGGGTGACGGCTCCAGACTGCCACTGGTAGACTTCCTGATTCAGAATGGAGGGCCGGGGCTGCTGGAGCGCACCACCACAGCGGGTCTTACAGCCCTGCACTTGGCGGCACTGGCCGACCGCCCTGAACCCCTGCGCTTGTTGCTGCGAGCCGGAGCCCCTACCTCGCTACGGGATTCAAGAGGACATACTCCACTACAGATTGCACAGCAGATGGGACACAGAGTCTGTCAAGAACTGGTTAGTATATTTAGTTAGTCACTCAATTTTACTCATCAAGGGTATGTATACTTAATATATATGAAAATGTACAGATACAAAAGGATACAAAATAGCATTTTATCTCGACTTTCATCGCCTAGTTAGTCAAACACTGAATTCCATTTGGGGGTTAAGGGTGTAATTTCCGATGATTCCCAAAAATTAAAAAGGGTCCCAGTCTGGCAACGTCTGCCGTGTGCAAGTGTTGTTGCTTCTTCACATGCTACTGCATAGTAATATTGTCAACAACACATATAATAATGAACTTTGATTTCCGTGCCTACTTCAGTGTTTATAACCCAAAGGCTCAATTAATATTATCTTCCGCTCTTCAAACTTCTGAATCACTAATTCGGATATGTTAAAGGATACCATATGAAAGAAGCGTGAGGATGAGTTGGAGTTATGGAAGAGTAAGGCTGAAGAAAATACGGTTGGATCAAGCGAATGGCCAATGAGAGAAGGAAATTTTACGAGTCAGAAAAACCAAAGGAGTTGTATGAAAATATATATTGGACGTTAGGCAAAATATGTATAATGTTTTTTGATAAAAGTTTGGTGCTCTGTCTTTTTTTCTACCCTGACAGAGAAATACCATGATGATATGTATCAAATTGAGATTTCTCTTCGGTTTCTCAGAATCAGTGTTGGATTCTGAGTGTAAAGTTGCTTTTCGAACCCTGCATTGTGCTACTACTATGTTTTTGGTAGTTTAAGGCTTCATATACTTTGGTCATATCTATTCTTTTGAAATAAAAAAAAACATCATTTCATCTTGTTATAAAATAAAGGCAAACCTCTAGTAGTTTACTGGAGTCACAGCAAATAACAGGGAACAAACCCAGATCCATATAATTTGAGAGTGTTCACTAGAAATTCATAGTTTTTGTCTGTCTTGTCTTTTTTCATATTATGTATACTTATATAAATAAAACATAGCGTATTTTACGGACTATAAGACTCACTTTTTTCTTAAAAAAATTGCCTCCAAAATTCAGGTGCGTCTTATACTCGAAATTAATATAAAAATGTCCAGTGTTTGATTTTAAATTCCCGCCAGTCTTCTAAATGATGACGTATTGAAATGGATTCAAGGACACCGTCAAAATGGCATTAGAATTAATACAAAAATGATTCAAATACACGCTCGTAAGCTAGCGCTACAGTGGAACTTAACAGACTTTAAGGGTGGAGTCGGTTGGTGCTACAGGTTTGTGAAGCGTCATGGACTTAGCATGCGAACCAAAACCAAAATATCTCAGAAAATGCCACAAGAGTATGAAGAGAAAATATTATCTTTCCATCACTTTATTATTCAACATGGAAAGAAAACCAAACCGGTGTGGAACTAAGCCAAATAGTGAATATGGACGAAATTTCTCTGACATTTGATGTGCCGAGTAATAGAACTGTTTGTTTTTATAAACTAAGTTTCAGTTCGGTTTTATAAACTAAGAATTTTTTTTTAGTCTGGCTTTGCGATCTAATAATAAAAATGGTAAAAATGTTATTTTTTTTTAAATTGCCTAAAAATTAAGGTGCGTCTTATAGTCCGTAGCGTCTTATACTCTGTAAAATACGGTATATAAATAAAACATATTGTGCTGTACATAATCAGTTTGGAAAAACATTTCCAAACTCAAACGTCTAATGATTTTTTATGAAATTTTTATCTCTCACTCAGATTTGCGTTGTAAATTTATTTCATCGCCCATTTGTCTAATAAATTTCTTTTACAAAGCGCATGCTCATATGTCCTAGGTTCACATTCTTCTTCCCAGTATCATATCAGGTCCCCCCCAATGTTGAATATCACTTGAGAGTAGACATCGTTGTCCTCAGCAGCCCGAAAAAGATCTCCAACGCCCCTTATGCCAATCCAATCACGTATATTGCGGAGCCAGGGGACTTGCCTCCTGCCAACACCTCTTTGGCATTCTATTTTGCCTTGGATGATCAGGTGCAGTAATTAGTACTTTGCTCCTCTAAGTACATGACCCAAGTAGGACATCTTTCGGATTTTAATATTAGTCAGCAACTCTCTATCAACTTTGGCTCTTTGAAGAACCCTTGTGTTGCTGATTCTATTCGTATTCTCCGATGATAATCTAAACTTGAAACTTCGACAACGGTTAGTCAAATGCTACGTTTGGTCAGTGTTATTGCATGGAGAGGAATCATGGACCCTCAAAGTTAGTAGTATGAACCAACTGGAAGCATTCGAAATGTGGATGCACCGGAAAATGCTACGGATACCCTGGACGGATATGGTCAGCAACACAAGGTTCACATTAATCTTTGATAATTAACATTGTAATAACAGTCAAAATTATAATACATGTTTCTTGCTTTGTATTTAATAAATGGTATATTTGCAGTTGGAGTGTGCTGACAAGAGGGAGAAAAGCATGTTTGAGAACATCAACGTGGACTGGAACTTGTCCCATGATGATGGCTCCACAGACTTCTCTGATGACGACACGGTCATTGATGAGAGGGTAAATTTTGTTTACTTGTATTTTCTCACTTTCCACCACATACATACATATATATGTCAATCACTAAATGTTATTTTGGAAGTAAATTTACATCATATATTGAGATAACAGTAAAACTTGTGTCATATTAGTTTCATTCCGGGTCTAACTCGCCATTTTGTTAAAAATAACCTTAAAATGTAGGTTTTTGATTATTTCTGCAAGACAAAATTTTAATTCAAAGTAAAGGGTCTTTCAAATTGAGCTGTTTTTTAATTAAAAAAAATTTAATTCTTGAATAAAACACACAATTTGTTTTGTTTTCAAAAAACTTTTTATTGGTCGTTGTAGTATAATGTATGACATTGAAACACAAAAATTAATATCCGCCAAATGTCCACCTCTTGCAGCTCCACAGATGTCCACTCTTTTGTCAAAATTTTCGATGACATTTTGACATAATTGCGGTTCTAACTCACCAATACTGTGAATAATTTCGTCCTTCAGCTCAGGAATTGATTAGGGATTATTCTTATAGACCTGGCTTTTCTCGTAACCCCAGAGAAAATAGTCCAACAGTGTCCGATCACATGATCCTGGTGGCCAATTCACATCACCGTTTCCAGAGATTACAATACATAAAATAATTCAACAATTTGAAAGCGATGTTGTGTCGAATAGGACTCAATTTTTATAAATATCATACATTACACTTCTCAAATGTCATAAGACCCAGGCAAGTTCGCAACGCCATCTGTGTTTTATCCAAGAATAAAAAAAAATACTCAATTTGAAAGACCCTTTATTATAGACTTATTATTTTGGATCAAAATGATAAGATCACTGCAAGAGCTGTGGATGCTAAAAGAAAGGGATGATCGCGTCAATCAAGAGTAAGCGAGACTAGAAAAGTAGCAGCATGACAACAACATGAAGCTGCACAAAGGTGTCATGTTGGAAAACATTGATTTACTTCCATTGACTGGTTATTCTTTGTGTTTTTATATTCTGAACCATGTTAATGTAATTACTAAGTTATGTTGTGTATTTTTTCCTTCCAGAATGGGAGCATAACACCGGAGAAGAAAAGTCGCTCACGGCCACCATCATACGCAGGTGGAGGGGGCGTGGGAGGAGGTGGGGGTGGAGGCAGCGGAGGAGATGCCTCCCCCCTCACACTGCGTTCCCGTTCCTCCACCTGTGACTCCCTGCATGCCCCACATGCACCGCCCACCCCTAACACACTACCCAGGAAGCCTAATATATGTAAGTAAAAAAATGTGAATTTACACACTCTCTCATTGTTAAGGTTATCAACTGTATGTTTTTAAGAGTTGTACTTTGTTTACAAACTATTTTCAGATAATATTGGGATGTTACATAAATTTGAAGAAATCGAGGAAGGCATATATGTCAACTCTCAGTTAATAATGAAATAGTGGAAATTTTAGTAAACTTCGGCTAGATCAAAGGAATGTTCAACCACTTCTTTGCAGAGAGAGTTAATGATGTTGATGGAAACTAGTTTGAATCCGTCTCTTTCAGGACAACTGATTTCTTTTGAAAACAACATGCAAGAAAAATTTTGAAAAAGCTTTTGGTAAACTTAGAATTATTTTTAAGATAATTTTCTACTGTCTCAAGAGGAAAATGTTAAATAAGTGCATTTTATTCATGACATATGGAGTTTGGCAAGCAAGAATTCAGTGCAGCCAGCTATAGAGAGTATGATTGGTATAACCAGTAGAGGTAGAAGAAGGAACACTTGAGTTCGTTCATTGACTAAGTTCAGGTTCCAGTCTTGTTTTTACTACAGGCCAGTTGAACATCTTTCCTGTTGGTTGGAAGAGATCACCAGGTTGTACTGTATACAACGAAAGCTTAATACAATACAATGAAGATTGTGGATGTGAGTCCCGCATGTAGAAATACTCTTCAATTTTTTATCATCAACGTGAGACATTCAGTGTTATATTTTCTCTGTTATTGAAAACAAGCAAATACGCCTGTCATAATGAAAAGTTAACCAGATTTGACAAAACTCAATGCCCATCTGCATTCCAACATTTTTTTTTGTTATTTGAACCTATTTACTTATTTCTCCTATGTTATTTGAACCTATTTACTTAACCCTTCCCTTACGGTGATAAAAATAATACGCGTGCTCCGGTGTTGGGTAGTGAGTACGCAATAATAAATTTGCGATTTTAAATCGGAAAAATAAAAACATTCATAGATAATCCCCTTAATTAATTATAATTGAAGTTAAAAATTATAATAATTGAGATTTATTTGCTGAAAACATTAAAAAACCATCTGGCAACGCTCACGGAACGGGCGTACGTCTAACCTATTTGCAAGCTTAGAAGCTACTAGTGGCGCGGAACGTCAGTCGCATACCCCGGCGCTTACGCTTATGCTTGCGACGTTGAGACAATTCAGCTCCTCGCAATTCAGTCTAGTATGCAAGAGTGAGATGCGAATATAGTGTCGCGCTTCCCGCATACTATTCACCTATCGTCAAGACGAGGCACTCGCAGCGTTTAAATGCGAATTTGTTTTCAATCTTTACAAAACACCTCGATGTAGTCCATAAATTCTGATTATTATTAATATTATTTTTTAAATCAATGCGTAAATATATTATGGAGGAATACCTAAAATCTTAACCTTGTATTTATTATATTTATAGAAATATTGATGGTTATTAGAAGCAACGTGTAGAAGATACCCAACACAGGGAAGGAAAGGTTAAACATGCACCTCTCCATAGCACCTGGTTGGAAGGAAAAAAATTAAACAAGAGTTTGGACCCAAAATAAAATCTGTAGGAATTTTATAACTTTGGAATCGGCTGTTTAGACATGGAACTGATCAACCACAGAGTAGGGGAAATTAAGGCTGGATTCTCACTTGACAAGCTTTCTTAGAGGCAACTGTTAACACGTTGCGTGCCGCAGTACATTTTGAGAAAATGAGTACCTGCGCCATTAAACAAATTATAGTTTATATTATGTGTACATATATAGGCTTCATAAATAATGATTTATTTTTAAAAATAAACTGATTTTAGGTGATATTGTGAGCGTAGGTCACCGGTGACCTACGCGGCGCCGTACGGTAATACATGTATATACAACATAAACTTTTGTAGTCCAAAATTTCCAGAGTGTGACAAATGGATGGTCCCATTCATTATGTTATCCCTGGAATCTCTTCTATACCCCCTAGTCTATTTGTAGAGGCTAGTTCCTTGAAAAAAATAAACCGTTCTATTATTTTTCACTTAGAAAATAGGATTTGCTGCAGAGATAAGAAATAATGGACGCAAACAAATAATTGTAATTTAGTAAAACCTAATTAGTAATTACTATGGTAGATATTGTTTTGCTTTTCTTGTGATCATTTTGGGCTTGGTTTGTACTCCGTTTTATTCTCTTTTCTTTTGTGTAGGATATCACTTAGATACTTGATGATAATATGTGGTTCAATCCCGTGGGTGCCACAACTAATGTGCCACCATTTGTGAGTTGTTCAGGAGTCAAGGCTGAAATTTCGGAGACGTTACTTCATGGAAAACCATTTGAGTTTTTCCAACTCTTGGTAACAGATGACATTTTCGAAGCTATCTCAAGAGAAACTAATCGATATGCAGTGCAAGTAATTGAAAGCAAAGTTTTGGGATCATCTTCCCGGTTACATCAATGGTCACCTACCAACAAGAATGAAATGAAGAGGTTTTTTGGACTTATAATTTGGATGGGGTTGGTGAAACTTCCAAGGTTGTATTTATATTGGAGCAGAGACATTGCGTTCAAACAGACATTCCCGCAAACCGTAATGAGCCGAAATAGATTCGAAATTCTGCTTCAAATGTTACATTTTACCGACAATATGACTGCTGACCCCGAAGATCGTCTAGCTAAAGTGAGATATGTCGTCGATGCACTAAACGAGAATTTTAAAAAATATTTCGATCCTGAAGAAAATATTTGCATTGACGAGAGTATGATTCCCTTTCGAGGAAGGATATCGTTTCGCCAATACATGAAATCGAAGCGACATAGATACGGCCTAAAATTTTTTAAACTATGCACAAGTTCCGGATATACGTATAGTTTGCAGGTATATACTGGAAAGAGGTATTGGATTCAGGGATCGGTACCAACACATGTTGTGATGACCTTATCCAATCCACTTTTACGTAAAGGTCATACTGTGTGTACTGACAATTGGTACACTAGTCTAGATCTGGCAAATAAACTTTTGGCTGAGAAAACCCATCTGTTAGGAACAATTCAAATAAATCGGCGAGGATTACCGAAAGAAGTAACCGGCCAAAAGTTGAATCGCGGAGAAATTGCTGCCAAACAGAATAGAAGAGGTGTGACGATTTTAAAATGGAGAGACATGAGAGACGTGACAATGCTTTCTACAAAACATACGATAGACTATGTACACTTTAGAAATAGGAGAGGAAATATGATACATAAACCAAGGATGATAAAGGAATATAATAAAGCAAAAGCTGGAGTAGACCTATCAGATCAGATGACTGCATATTGCAGCCCATTGCGGAAAACTGTGAAATGGTACAGGAAATTAGCAATAGAACTTCTACTAAATACCTCAGTTGTAAATGCAAGGATCATGTACAACCAGGTCACAAATAAAAAAAATATCATTTTTGAGTTTCGCAAGGAACTCGCTTTACACCTGACCAGCTGCAGAGAAAGTGAACCATCAACATCAACCATGCGACAAAGGACACGTCATGAGCTTTTGAAAAAAGATGGTCTAGTGCGAAAAGTTCGACGTTATTGCGTAAGGTGCTATAAATTAAATGCGAAATTTGGTACTAAGTTCGCAAGAAATAAAACAAAACATGTAGTCACATATTGTGGTGGGTGTGATGGTCAACCCCACTATTGTTTATCCTGCTTCAATACAGATCATAGAAATAAGAACATGTAGTTGTATTTTTTTTTTGTATTTGTAATTTTTTAGGTTGTAATTTATATGTTTTTGGACTTGTAATTTTATAAGTTGTAATCTTGTGTGTTTTTCTGATATTGTAAATTGATTATGCTAATTCGATATTTTCTGCCTACTGATTATTATTTTTGAATATACTATAAAAAAATTGCGCTTAGTTTCATTTTATATGTAATTCCGTTTATATATGCATGTACTAGTTATAGTTCTATTCAATAAACATATACAAGGGTATCATTGTCAATGGGCCGGGCCGCCTCAGGGGTATCAAAAGCTTTTCATTCACCGTAAGGGTAACATTCAATGTTTTGCTATTATGAATGCTCTCTTTGGATTATATTGTACCCTCTTCATTCATATTCCTTACATCATTTATTAATTAAACTTAATTTTTAATTATATAGCTTGCTCATGTACACCTGGAGGTTTATTAAAAATAATTGCATTTTCAAACAAATTTTTTTGAAGTTTTTATGTGCATTATATTCAGGGGCGCCGTATAGGTCACATTCAATGTTAAAATTCCTAGTAAATGTGTCCGCTGGCGCACTGGGACTGTTTATAAAAAAAAAACACGTAGGTCACCGGTGACCTATGTGGCGCCCTGGTCAAAAACACGGTAGGTCACCGGTGACCTACGCGGCGCGGAACGTGTTAACTGATTGTGACATGCCTACCTGATTTTTTCTGACGGTCATCAAGTCAGATCATCATCCTTACATTTTCCCATTTATTTGGGGTCTGCCTAATGAGTCACCTCTCTCCATTGTACTCTATCCAAGGCCATCTCTGGAGTCAGGTTCCAGATCACATATCTTCCATCACTTCTTTGGGTGACCTCTTCCTCCATTTTTAGGGACTTCCATTTCCAGTGTCTGATGTCACATATATTCAGCAAATTTATATTGTACATGTCTATAACACCGAAACCTAGCCTTTATCAGTTTCAGTGAGATCAGAGCAACTTTGAAAGAACCTCTCAGATACTCATTCCTTATTTTGTCTTTCTTGTTCATTCTTGAAATCCATTGCAGCATGCACATTTCGGTAACATGACATCTTTGTTCTTGAGATTTAGTTATTCACTCTCAAAACTAACCAATTTCATTACAACTTACCTTATCTTTGCAACTTACTTACTTCTTGTGCAACTTTATTCCAAAGTGATTTTATTACAGGTACATTTTTGTATAATTCGCTCGATGGGTTCCACAAAGCTCCCTTTTATACACAGCTGATATTAAAACTTCCGCCATTTTGTAAAATCACGGGTACACAATAAAATTAACCAACACGTCTGTTCGCTAGGAGATTCACACCGGTGTGAAATTGGTTAGTTTTGAGATTAACTCGTGTGTTGAGTCAACCGCTGCCAACTGTCAAATGAATTTGTGCATAGCACTTCGGTGTGGCCAGGCATGAAGTCACCTAGTATATGAGTCACCTAAAATCTAGCGAACTACTTTGGTGTGGCCACGGCCTTAGGATTAGCCAAAATGAAATATATTGACCTTAATTCTTTTATCATTATTTTTGTTTCTTTTTAAATTTCATTCATGCTTTTGGGAGTGGGATTAAATTTTTTTTCCTTTTTTTATTTTATATTATAGGTGGTAATGTAGGTAGCCTTAAAAAGCGTGCAGCACCCCTTCCACCTGGGGGCGGACTCTACCCCCACCACAACACGCTGGGCCATGTCCGCTCCACTCCCTCGCCCAACAGCGATAGGAATTCTTGTGGTAATTGTTTTTATTTTTATTTACTTGAATAAGTAATTTTGATTAATAAATAAAATTTGATAGATGAACAATTTTACTTAAGTAAGGTTTTTGACTTGACAATAGACAATTTTCAAAATTTCCAGTTTTTTATTTTCACAGCATCCAACCCTTGAAATTTTGATAATCTTGACATTCGTCTTCCCTATGTTTCTTTTTCAGTTTATGTAAAATGAAAGTATTTAATTACGTTAACAGAAGCACCATTATAATTGATTAAAACAGTTTAATGTAGCCAAGATATTGCCTGGTTGATTGGAAGAAATGGCTGTATAGCAACAAGCCCACAAGATATACCATATTTAACCATGTACACAAAATAATGAAAATAAATAAATAAAAGACTTTAGTGACAAAGAAATAAATTGAATATTTGATAGAAAGTAGGCATATATTTATGGAAAGTAGGCATATATTGAAATACATAAACATTTGAAAAATACCAATTAATATTAACATGGGTCTAAAAATATTTAACATACTTTTATTATAAATGAGAGGAATAAATTATTTCAAGACAATATAAAAATGGTTCTATGAAGTACATACAACTTTGATCACCTCACCAAACTGATACATTTGTGAGTATTTATGTGTGTAAATTTATTGTTGAGTAGATATGTGTGTGAGATTTTAAATTAAAAAATTAAAGAAAAACGAAAAAAAAAATATTACAATAGAATGAAACATTGCAATTTCTATCTTAAGACTCTATTCCATAAGACATGAAGTCATTGGCCTCACACATGTTTTGTAAATTTTTACCTCATTGCCATGCATTTTGTTATATCAGACCACATATTCTCATGCATTTTGTTATATCAGACCACATATTCTCATGCATTTTGTTATATCAGACCACATTTTCTCATGCATTTTGTTATATCAGACCACATTTTCTCATGCATTTTGTTATATCAGACCACATTTTTAATTTCTTGTTAATTTGGGAAATCATTATTAGTTTTGTTTTTATGGTAAAAAATACAAAATTTAAATAAATATGTATTATGTTTCCAGGCACGCTGAAGTCCCGTCCTCAGCAGCCTCCCCCAACTCCTCCGCAAGTGCCAACGCAGGCGCAGGGCCAGGTGCCCTCCCATTCTGTGCCCGGTACCCCTCTGCACAATGGCACCTTCCATCACCATGGAGAGGAGCCCACACCACCTCCCAGGAAGGTAGGATCACTTTCTCTCTTCTTCACATTACTGTCACTTCAATTTAAAGCAAATAGATACGAGCGCCTGTCTGATTATGATTATGTATACAGGCAACTCTGATTATGATTATCTATACTCTGATTACGATTATGGCAATCTGATTATGATTATCTATACAGGCAAAAAGTTATCTCGGAGTCTTGTTCCACAAAAAAAAATCAATGTAAATTAGTTTAAAATGTTTTTCGGAGTTGTTACCGTATTGAATTAGCTTAAATGATGGCCGACGTTTGGAAGCTGTTGCTGTCTTCATCCTCAGGGTGATATCTAAAATTATTTGCAAATATATTTCAGTCCAACTCGATACGGCAAGAACTCTGAAAAACTAGTGAAAAATAACTGAAAATCTTCGAACATATCTGAATCAGTGTTAAGTTAACCATAATACATAATATGTAAGTCAATGAGTTACATTTAATTAAATCTTAGAAACAAATGGATCATTCAATTACATGCGAAAATAAAATTTCTTAAATGAGTAGACTAAATATATTTTTCTTGGGTTCTACTTTTCCAGTGAAGTTTCTGATCTCGTTTTAGAAAAAAGAACATGCAAATTTGGCTAATAAGATTTTGTCTTTCTTTCTTGACAAATTCAAAATAAGGGTCCACGTATGCTTTTCTCCATCATCACTTCACTCCCTGTTGTGATTAATCTCCCACATCTATGCGTGAAAGGATTTACCATAGATCATTTTTTTACAGGTTAGAGAAAAGGCTGTTAATCTTAAAAGAGCTATGTTAGGTTGGCGAGAATTACACTTTTGCTTTGCCATTAGTTAGGAGATAACTGTTTGGGAAAATGGCAACGGGCATTATTGTGAATTAGCGCAAACTATCTATCTATATACGTATAGCTTAGAGCAGAACTGAAACTTCTTATATTTATAATACATCAGAAAACTTGTCCATGAATTTACTGTGAACAGATCTTGAAGATTCAAGGACAACTTCGGATTTTGAGGATTTTTGCGAATTATTTGTGGTGACAACTAACTATTCATGGTGTACTTAATACGATCCTGCCCAGTGACATGAACATAGAGAATCTGATTCTCTCAAGTGACAGTGCTACCAATCAGATTTTAGTGGAAATATTGCAGACCTGAAATAATACAGGCCTATGCCACTGAAAAAACAACATCGAATTCATTAGTTTATATGTTTCCTCACTTTTTATCATCTCATCTAATGAAAATAATATACTTAATGTGATTTGAGATTATAAGCATAAGATTTGTTACTTTGTAAGTTCTAAATGAACTGTTTTGATGAATCTAATAATTTTCATATGCAATCTCAATGATGTCATTTTATTTTATAGATAAATTGAAATGAAACATTTAGCTTAAGGAAATGTAATAATACCATGTTCAACAGTTTTAATCGTTATTCCTACCAATAAATTAAAAAAATATGATACCATACTCATAAGATCATCTATTTAGATTTATAAGTGCTCCATCTTTCATCAAGCAAAAATATATCATTAAAGTGAGGTGATCCTTACATAATTATTTTATATAAGTTTTTGATACAATATATGACTATGAAAAGTTTTAATGAACTATTTTTTAGTTGTATATTAAAATTTCAAACGTTTAATTAAAAGAAAAGCTAAATGAAAAATTGTTTTTACCTTTGCCAGAAAAAAAATAGAGCAAATCATCTGTATACGCTGCCGAACAAAGACACAAGGGTAAATTAACTTTTGCTGGCGGCCATTATCTTACTTTTGCAGAGCTTCCTCTCCACTTTGTTTTATTATGTATGTTCTACCCTCTCTACCTGAGCATGGCTTGGTTTTCTGCCCCTCCTCCGAGAATATGGCGGTTTCACCTCATTTCGACAGCTGCTCCAGCTCCAATATATTCATCAAAATCTGTGTGTGGCATTGTATAACATTAAACAAATAAGGTTTCAAAATTATGTTAAATATTGTTTTAACAATATCAATAACACTGTTTATTTTCATATTCAAAATATTTCAAACACAGCAGATAACTAATTCTTTATATGAATAGGGTCGTAAAATAGACTAGGGTCATAAAATTATTTATGTATTCAAAGTTTACCTTTAAAATTTACCTGAGGTCTGTATTTCAGGAATACAAGTGTTGCAAAACTTCAAACTGACAAATAAGTAATTAATGACATGTACCTCTTTACCAAAACGCCATCAATTGCACATTGCAAATATGAAACATTTAGTAAGGTCATCAATATGTTCGAAAATTAATCTAATCTAGTTCAATTTATTTTAAATTAGTTTTTATTGCAGTAATATTTTTTTAAAGTATGAGCATATCTGAAAGTATCAGGTGTATGGTCATGCGGAAATACACTAAACTTTTGCGGGGAAGATCACCAGTTCAAACCCTGTACTGTGCCCTTCGAAGGACAGAGGTATAAAGATAACAAAAACTTAAATCATATCCATTATTTTTTTTTAAATAAAAAGCCATTAGAATTATATTCTTATTTCTTTCATGTTAAACAATACCATAATTGTAACGGAGCAGCTGTCTTGTCTAAGTAAAATGGATTACGTTAGCCACTTTTCAAAATCTTCTTACTTCCTCCGTTTATATAAGTCTCAATTTAGAATATTTTTATCAATTGGCAAAACATTTATATTATACACATTTATGGAATTCCAAAATTGTTTAGCTTTTTGAATTGATTTAAACTTTTTAAAACATTATGTCTGTATGTTATGCTCTCCAACAAAACATTTAATTTGATCATGTCTATTAAAAAATTTCATCAAAATAATCATTTCCGTTTTTTAGTTGTTATTTAAAAGCTTTTGCTTTTACATTAGTTTTTTATTTCACCTATTTTTATAACAAAATAAATTTTTCACAACTGAAAATGTTAACAAAACCTCCACATTTTTGTTCAATGAATGTTTATTTCTCCTTAGAATTTTTTTCACTAAAATTTATATATTTAGCTAATGTCTGGGCATTACAATAAGTTTTTTTTTTGTTTTTGGTACTTACACCGATGTTATTACTTACAATGTTTTTAAATAACATTTTTTTCATTTTTAATATATTATTTTTCAGTGCATGAAGTACTATTAAATATATTTAGTGTAAATACATCTCAATATTTTTTGTAAAATATGTTTTACTTTACGACACAATTTTTCCCATTTTCTTCAAAATTATGCTTTATAGTTTTTCTCATAGTTCATAGTTCTTTAAATTTGATGACAACTTTATTTCAGAGGGACTCAATGGTAGCACTTGAAATAGTTGGAGCAATATTTATATAAGTGAGTTAACTAAGAAAAATCATCCATTTTCCAGGATTGTTCTAGTCAAGACTCTTCATTAGAATTATGTGAGTTATCGGATGGAAACCTGGAAGATTCCCGGCATCATTCTTATGACCCAGACCAAATAAGGCTCTCCGATAACCGTTTAGATGTGTCTGATGTGTCTAGTCTCCATTCGAGATCACCCAGTGCTTCTATAAATATGGTGTGTAAAACATTTGGTTTTTTTTTTTTAATTTTAAAGTAGGTTAAACATATTGTTTATAGTTAAGGCATTAACGTTGTGGAGGCTTAAAGACATGTAATTTGTGTTATCAAACACCGTTTATTCCACTTTTTTGTAACGTTATAACCCTACCGGTTTCGAGGCTTTCACCTCATCTTCAGGGGAGCACAAACAAGACTAATTTATGTTCGAACTGGCACCGATATACACGCTTCAACGGTTGGGGACTAAGGGGTAAGAGAGACATGGGACGATTTCGCCCAGGAGTGGAGAAATTTTTGGGATATATGTATTTACCAGATGTTCGGATCAATGTACTGGCTTAGAAATTTTTAGGGCCTCTAATATGTCCAATTTATTTCCGTTACTACTGATATGTAAGAATTTGTCATCATCAATAGTAAAAAGTATGGTTCTATCGATGATGTCAAATTCTTACATATCAGTAGTAACGAAAATAAATGGACAGATTAGAGGCCCTAGAAATTTCTAAGTCAGTACATCGATCCGAACATCTAGTAAATACATATATCCCAAAAATTTCTCCGCTCCTGGCTGAAATTGTCCCATGCCTCCCTTACCCCTCAGTCCCCAACCCGAATGTCCCACACCATTGAAGGGTGTATATCGGTGCCAGTTCGAACAGAATTTAGTCTTATTTATGCTCCCCTGAAGATGAGGTGAAAGCCTTGAAACCGGTAGAGTTATACCATTACAAAAAAGTGGTATAAACGGTGTTCGATAAAACAAATTACAATAGGTTAAACATTTTAAATGCAACTTTTTTCAATTGATTTGTAGCTTAGTGTATGATTGTTTTCAAAATCTTTGTAGACCGTAGGCACTATTAACCACAGATACCACTCTTTGTGGCAAAAGCAAATAAAGGTAAGCTTTAGTATCTTTTTTTTAATTTCACTCTTAAAATGTTGTAGAGATCTTACTTCTGGAGTCTCTGGTTTTCCAATACTTGACTATGCAGATATTATCTGGATGTTACAGAAAAAAAAACTGGATAATCTTCAGTGATTATCATCATGTTATATAATTTTCCGATATAATGTTATATTTTATATAAGAGCATAAACTTATAAAATATAACATTATATCAGAAAGCACCAAGTTGGTTAAATGTGTTTTCACTTTTATAAAAAATCCTTAAATGGTCCACGCCTATCCGATCACTGTCTTGGGCCACACTCAAGTGTAGATTATATTTTAGCATTTCCAATTCGTAGCTCTTCTTTCACATTGTTCTTTACAGACTATGCCATCAAACTCTGGAACTATTATAGTTACAAGCGCTGTAAGAGTCTTACCCCCATTGTCTCTGCTTCACGATTTAAAAATTATCTCTCTTCAATGATTAAGTGTATTTCTCTGTAACTCCCATTTTCTTGTCCTTTCCCATTTTCCTTCTTTCCCAGTCTTTGGTGATATTTAATAATATTTGATTTTACTTGTTTTTTTTTCTTCATGTTTTGTTGATACGTTAAGTATGTTAAAGTTTTGATTTCCTTTCTCTTTCTTTGCCTGTTAGAGGTAATAACTATTTAATTTTTCACTCAGCAATTGGCATGAATCTGTGTAATTGTATTCTAGTTGATTAGAAGACATTGCCGTATGTCAATAAACTGTCCATTTGTGTACTTGACAATAAAGTCTTATTAATAAATATTGATTCATCTATAACCTTTATGCTTATTATCATAAATTATTGCAGCACTATTAAGCAACACAGAAATAACACTATATAAAACTCTGTCTAATGAAAGACTGCGACGGATTAAACTTGCCAATTGTCTTGGATTTTTTATCTCCTTGCTATCAGAATTTTGGATCTGATCTGTCAAAACTGTGTGTTTACTGAAATGTAACACCTTACACACAATAAACCAATATATTCAAAACTTTCATCCACAAGATGGCTGACAATCATACTTGATCACGAAGGATACACTGTCGATCAATTCATCTAGAGGCCACAGTCTAAAGCTTTCTTTTTTTACGTATGGCATAAAAATAAAATGGATATTTTTTTAAAAATCTTTGTAAATTCCCAGTGAACGTTTATCCATTGGTCTTGAAAGGTTCCAACACCTGTGCCACAATGACATTTTATTGTACTTTTTTAAAATATGATACGATCTTTAAATGCATTTTTGAAATTTAAGAAATTTTTTGATATGTGACTTATGTAATCAATCGACTGCAATCTAAGTAAGTAATAATTTTTCTGAAAATAGCCACTTCTGCCAAACATTCATTTCCGATGTCATGATTCCTTCTCTTTGCCTAAACTGTCCTTTACCTTAGTGGTCGTATGTCCGCAACTTTAGTTTACTATTATAAATAATATGTAATCTTTGCTCAACATCCAGGTTGCTCCGCTGAGAAGGTGTCGTGCCCTATACGACTGCGCAGCTGATAATGAAGATGAGCTCTCTTTCCGAGAGGGTGAGGTAATTATTGTTCTGAACGATCGGACAGAGGACGACAACTGGATGGAGGGAGCGGTAGAAGGGAATCCTCACCGAAGGGGGATGTTCCCTGTCTCCTTTGTGCACATGCTGCCTGATTGAGCAGCCTCTTCTTGAAACTTTATCTTGCTCAGAAACTCACAATACTTCAGTAACTAGCATTCTTTTTAATTCTTTGTATGGTTCAACTCAATACTAACATTCTGTATATAAAATAAGTACTTGTATATTTCAAGGATTGATCACAAAACCATTATCAAACAACTAGTAAAAGCTAAAGTCAAAATTTTTACAAAGGTGACAGATTTATATTGGGAATGATTATTAAAATTACCGTTTAAATTTTTTACATGGTAAAAATTAAAAAAATATATAAATTGAATAATTGTTTGCATTTTTACATCACCATCATATATAAAATATTGAAATAAAGCTACGAAATACCAATTGTTTTATATTATATATCAACTCTTTTAATTGCTTTATGTCATGTTTCTACTGAAGCAAAGTAAGAGCAATATGGCTTTCAGCTGGTAGAATTATTTTTTAAACATATCTGAAATATAATAGAAGATTCTGTTGCTTTCTACAAAACTTGTAATAATACTTTTTGAACCAACTGAATTTTTTTTAATAATTAGATTATAAAACAAATTATTATTTTATTTTATACTTAAAATAAAATCTATTTTTTCCATTTTGTGGACTTCGACAACTTTGTGATAAGTATGCTATATAATATAATTAAAGATTGTGTGAGATGGTTTTGTGATTTAACCTTGGTTATTCTGTTCATATTAGATTTAATATATCATATTTAAATTAATTAAATTTTTATTTATGTACATTTTATTTATGCTGACTGATTGATATTAACTTAAGGTTTCTGATCTGATCTGCAGTTAACATGATTTTATGACACATGGTATTATACAACCCATTGTTGGAATGTCAAATTATTTTATGACACATGGTATTATACAACCCATTGTTGGAATGTCAAATTATTTTATGACACATGGTATTATGCAACCCATTGTTGGAATGTCAAATTATGCTTGTATTGCAATGCAGAATAATTTGTATTTGTTTTATATTTGACAGATTTTAATAATCAAACTTTAACCAATGGTAGTTGAAGGTTTATTCATGATCTCTTTAAGGTATATCAGATTAATGTCCGTTGACACTAAAAGAGTGACTCCATGACAAATCAAGAAACATCTTTTCTTAGTAGAACCTTTAAATTAAGTTTTTTTCTTAAAAATGAAAAATAAAAACTGCTTATGTTTTTGTAAGTACAAAAGATTAATAAACTTTGTTTCAAAATATTTTATTGGTAAAGTGTTTTAAAAATTTAAATAAAAATTGTTGGACAATTGTAGATTTTTAGTTTTTTTTTCTTTATAAATACAAAATACAATCTGCTTGAAATACATCGAGATATTTGTAATATTGGTACAAATAATTATTTTAAAATTTACACAATATGTCACAACCAACTGCTGTATACCCTTAATATTACAAGTTCACATTTTGGACAAATTTACATACACTCTTTTATTTTTCATTTTACATTACAGAGATGCGCACAATTTTTTTATAATAGAAATTAAAATAAGAATAATATGTTTCAACAGAAGATATGATTTATTGAAAACATATGCATTTAATATTTTAAATATTTTCATATTTCTGGTCATAAATGCTTTATAATAAAATAAAATAATTACTTTAGAGTGATTACTAGGTTAGTCAAAAAGTTTTGAAAGCGACATCTATGGAGCAGTAGAAAAACCAAAATTTCTACGCCATTTTAATATTTCATCTTTCATAAGAACGCACTCAAAACTTCATATCGATCTGTCAATTAATTATTTGTTTACAAGCCATTTGAAGTTGACGTGTCAGTGTATTTTTTAACAATGGAAAAATCCGAATATCGTGCAGTGATTAAATTCTTTGTTTTGGAAGGTTTATCGGCTACTGAGATCCATGCAAAGATGGTGAAAGTATTAAAGGAGTCTTCTCCTTCATTTCCAACTGTTCACCGATGGGTTTTGGAGTTTAAGCGTGGCCGTACAAGCGTTGAAGACGATCCACGCTCAGGACGTCCAAAAAGTGCATCAACTCCAGAAATCATAGCGAAAATACAGGATAAAGTTTTGGAAGATCATCGATCGACTGTGGATGTGATAGCTGACACCATAGGCATCTCACATGGAACAACATGGCATATTTTGGCTGAAGTTTTGGGTTTCAAAAAACTGTGTGCACAATGGGTGCCGCATTTGCTAACAATGCAACAAAAACACGTTCGAATGCGACTTTCTGAGCAACATTTGGAGCAATTTCGAAAGGATAAAAAGGATTTTCTGCGTCGATTCATCACTATGGATGAGACTTGGGTCTACCACCATGATCCTGAATCAAAACAAGAGGCTAAGGAGTGGTGTGAACCAGGCACTTTGGCTCCGAAGCGAGTTCGTGTCCAGAAATCGGCCAAGAAGGTGTTAGCGTCAGTTTTTTGGGATGCAAAAGGAATTTTATTGATAGATTATCTCCAAACTGGTAAGACAATCAACTCTGATTATTATTGTGACCTTTTGGACCAGTTGGATGAAAACATTTGTGAAAAAGACCCGGTTTGCAGAAGAAAAAAATCATTTTTCATCAAGACAATGCACCTGCTCACACAGCTCAAAAAACCATCGCGAAAATCAGTGAATTGGGGTACGAATTGTTGCAGAATCCACCCTATTCGCCAGATTTAGCTCCCTCTGACTTCTGGCTGTTCTCACACCTCAAAAAATTCCTTCGTGGAAAGCATTTTTCATCAAACGAAGAGGTTATAGCCGTCGTAGAGGAGTATTTTGCAGGCCTTCCAGAAAGTCACTTCCGTGATGGGACAACAAAGTTGGAAGATCGTTGGACCAAGTGTATTGATCTTATGGGAGACTATACTGAGCAATAAAAGTGATTTCCCCCCAAAAAAAATGTATATTCATTTCCGCTTTCAAAACTTTTTGACTAACCTAGTATATTTTTCTAAAATTATATCGTAAAATAGCTTACTCATTTTTCAATGAACTTAATTTATATTCTCTTTAATTGTACAAAGTTTTGGCCGTTATTTGTGTTTTTTACAAATATTAGTCTTTTGTTTTGACTTCACACGATAAATTTGTTATCATAAGAAAAGATCAAGCATTGATTATAAATAGCTCCCTTTATTTCTTTGAGTAAACTTGTTTTCATAGATAGGATTGTCTACATATGCAACATAAATTCAGTAATTACGAGGTATAACATTTTATTTTCGATAAAATTATCACAAAGATTTCGAACTATTATTAAAAACAAAATGATTTTTCAAATTGTCAAATTCAAATGAATAACAAATTTATACTTATAAGTTAAGATGAACTTTATATAAATCTTGAATTTGGACCAAGAACTTAACATTTTGATTAAGTGAATTTAAAAATATAGGTTTTTTTAGTTTTGCAGCTTATTGCTTCAAATTAACGTGTTTCATTATTTCACCAGCTGTCACTCAAGTTTTGCGATAGCCAATTATTATGCAGTACTCTTAGATTCCAACATTATAAAAGATTCAAGAAACATCTTAAGTCCTAGGCTAAGAATTATAGAGACTAATTGAGTCAAATGTGTTCAAAAAACTTATCTTTTCGTAGATTGCCTTATAAATGAGGATCCAAATGTCTATAGAATGTAGTTTCATGTTGAATGTAGTTTCATGTTGTAATTGAGTCATTAGGTTTTTTTATTGACAAATCAAAGCATCTTTTTACTTTTTTTTGTAACATCATTCAAGTACTGCATAGTCCAGTGTGTAAAACTTATATGATACAAATCATTTTGGTTGAATTATTTATCAGAATCGAAATAGTCATTTCATGCTTTTTTTTCTTTTTTTGGTAAGAAAAAAAAACTAAAATTAGAAACAATAGTTTTTTTTCTACCAGTAATAACTGCAGAATCGGAATAAATAATCAAATTTCAAATACCCATCAAAACACTCATTTACGCGCATTTTATTATATGATAATTAACAACTTTATTTGACAGCCGTATTTGCTCATAAAACTGTGTACATACAAGCTCGCATTATCAGTTTTTAAATTTTTTATTATCTTAACTGTAAGGAGTACATTTACAAGTACTATAGTATCCAAATGCACAAATATAACTTTTACAATACTTCATAGTAAATGACAGTGTTATAAGGAAAAATTGTGAAATGCAATGAAAATTGCAACAAATAACACTATCTGTCATGATGGATAGATTTATCGACCGATAAAGGTATGCTTTTATTAATAATTTACAACAAATTCATCAGAAATATAAACGAAACATCCACACAACGAACCCTGTACTATTTGCCGCAGAATGAGTGTGTTGATAGGTATTATGACATCACAACGCCATGAGCTAATCACAGCACGTTTTCAATAGTTTTCATGTAGTACAACATTAAAAATGATTTATTTAGTTGAAGAAAATATTTAAAAAATATATTTTGATGTTTAAGAGAAACTCGTACCATTTCACATTTGCTATGTAAGTATTTAAAAACTGTTTGCCCGTAGTCTGTATTCTTACCTTATTTTATATATATATATATATATATATTTATTGCTTTAAAAAAAAATCTTTTTTTTTTGATAAAAAGTAACTAGAATCATCAGTAGTTTATGAATTGGTCAAACGTATTTAATAATTTGAACAAAATAGTTATTTAGAATGTCTTGTTGTCAGAATACATTCAGCATCTTCTTTTAGTTTTCTTCACCCTGTACATTGTCTGTTGAACATTAAAAATAACGTCATTAACCTTTATTATATTATATAAGTGAGTGTCATATCCAATCTTCTTTTTAAGAATTGCACTAGTTATGTATTTATAACATTTTTATTCCTAGAAACTGTATAAATATTTGAGAGTTTGAACATTCAATGATTTCTCGTCTACTAAACGAGCTTATTAAGTCATACAAAAGTTTTGTAACACCATTAGATATTGTTGTTATAATTTTTGTAAATATAAATTTTATATAAATATTTTAACATTGTGATATTTGACATTATGTACTTTGCCAATGTTAATCGCTGTATTCATTTAAGCTCAGGTTATGATGTTTTTATATTTTTCAATCAGGTTAGGGATGTAGTTGTTCATATCTGTGAGCATTGTTTGGTAATGTTAAGGATTTGTTTTTAAAATGCCATTTGAAATATCTTTAAAATTGAGCTCATTCCAATTTGCAAAATTCTTAAATAGGTGTGAAAGAAATCGTTTGCGGAACGCTGACTTTTAGAGCACATTTAAGTTTTTATTATAATGACAACATCTGTGGCCTAGTTAGTAAATGACACCCGTCTTTTAACATGGAGACTGCGGGTTCGATTCCTGTTGGTACCCATTATTTTAAAAAGGGTTTCAGTTTGATTTTTTACTTAAGGCCTCTTTAACATTTACTGGTTGGTTAAAGAACCCGCCAGGTTGTACTGTATACAATGAAAGTGAAATACAGTCCAGTACGGTATATGGTGTTAATTATAGATTAGCGTATGTGAAATAGATGGAAGTGTTATTAAGATGGTAAGCTCTTATCCTCCAAGTAAAATGGCCATAATATTATATTTTGTATATTTCTGGAGGCAAAACCATTGTAAAACATGAGGTACTTGTTACAAATGTCTAGGGTTTAAGATTTATTGTGATAAATGATTTATAAATGCTAGACGTGAGTGACGATTTCTATATGTTTGACATGGTCCTACCTTTATAATAGGTTGCCTGGAAAGTAATTTTGTATTTTTAGGTCAAAGTCGTAGCGTACATGTTTAAATTTTTGTGAACGGTGGTTTTGGATATTTTTAGTATCACAGTAATCTTTCTATTCATATAATGTCAACTATTCCTGATTTACTCATCAGTGGTGTTTGACTTTCTAGATTGGACATCATCTTTGAGTGACACCATTACAGATTTATTCAAACCACATTTGACACACGTAATCGTTTTCTGTATCATTGCCAAACACAATACATGTCGGTTTGTTTCGCAATTTATTTATTTGCGGCAAAAAAGATTCAAGCACCGAAAAAACAACTTATTTTGTTCCATCTTCAAAATCATATCAAAAAAACTACTCGAGCAATTCGGGTAATTGGTCAAATAAATACGCTAAACATAATAATATACACTCATCACGTTTTAATGAAGTTTGCAATGAAAAGTTTATCCTACCGACATCTATCTGAGAAATCCAAAAATATTTTCCTGACAACCCAATAATATGTTTAGACTAAGGATAAAGTTTCAAGCTGCCATATTACCTTTTCAAAATGAAGAAAAGTATTAGCACATTATTGAAATTTCTATTAGAATTAAAATAAATTGAACAAATGTATTATATCTTTTAATGAACAACATATTTTATAACTTATGTATTTATTCTATTTGCAATATTTTTCATATACAAATTTTAAAGGTGTGGAGAAAATATATATGAATTATTTTGTGTATATTGTTATTTATACCAAAGATGATTATGGATTTTATTTTGCTTCTCTTTATCTGATGTATGTATATAAATATGTATCAAAATGGCTAAAGCGAAACTTTTGAGTTTATATTCGCTGTTCATATAAGTACATGCAAAGATAAAATAATCTCGCAAAATGTTCATTGAGAACCACTTAAAAGTGACGCTTAAAATTATACGCAAATCTGTTACAGTAGAAAAATAGTTCCAAAGGTTTGGATGTTGAGGGAATTTGGAACTTTTATATTCATATTAAAAATCGCCTAGACAATGCAGCCCGCATACATATAATCCTAGTCAAAACAACTCGCACAACTACAATGTTATCTATATATTTAGACTTAAATTTACCCTATTGTAAAATTACCCTCAAACTGTTATTTTGGACTATCTATATGCAGAATTTCTCATAACTTTGCAAAATATAATTTTAAAAAATATATAAATCAAATTTCATTTGAACTTTTTTATATTATATATTCTTAAGTAAAGTACACTGTTGTTATTATTTTTCTTTTTTCATATACATACCTTATGAGTCGCTATATTAACCCTTTGCCATCTGACGGTACAAATTTATACCACCAGATTTAAACGTTCATTCTAGCGTTATACATCAAAATTTGTTTGATCAATCCCTGTCATCACATATGTGTACAACCACCAGGTATCTCAGATGAATGTTGACTGTCGCACTTTTTTACTGTTCATTTTTTGATATAAAAATATTAATGAAAATGGCAGGTAAGTGTGTTTATTGAAAGTAGGAGTTCATTAACATTTGTTTTTGTAAAATTGATTGCTATGATAATACGATTGTTCAAAACATATTTGTCGTTTTTTTATGCATTTGTTCACTGACGCTACAAATTTGTACCACCCTTTTTTGGATGACTTAGAATAAATTTTTTTTTTTTTTTAAATTTAATCCCTCTCTAACATTCTACTACAAGAGATATTTAACAAAAAAAATGCAATAAACAAGTTATTTCTATGTTCAGGTAACAAAGGGTTAATAGCATGTATTATTCTTATGTATAATAGTGGTTTGAGCTATTTTGTTGAGGCTGTTTTGACTCTAGACTATTGTGTATGCGGGCTATTTTAGTGGATCTATTTTGTCAGGTCACAAGAAAAATTACACGAAAGAGATTTAACACTCAATGTTGTGTCATACATATTCTTGAGATAATCTTATTAAAAAAATATTATTTATTTGAAATTGTACTAAAATTATTTTTTTTCATTTCATTAAAAACTTTTGAACAAAAGATTACGATGACCTCCATGGTAAGATGTCTATATTCAGACTCGGGGGTTGCTGGTTCGATTCCTGTTGGAATCCAGATTTTTTTTTAAAGTATTAGTCTCTTTTTCACTTCAGGCCTCTTAAACATCTTTCTTGTTGGTTAGAAGAGATTTTCACCTGGCAATAAGCCCACCAGGTTATACTGTATACAACCAAAGCATAAAATAACCCTGAATAATTTTTGATTATTTTGGAAGATGGTTTAAACCTATCATTTTTCTTTTTTGACATTTGAATTTGTCAGAACTGAATGCAAGTTCCCTCGACTTTCAGGCGTAAAAATTGTCAGAATTGAATGCAAGCTCCCTTGACTTTCAGACGTAAAAATTGTTATGATAACCTAATGAAGCATATTTTCCTCTTATCATTCGCAATCTCTGAGACTGGTAGTTTTTTAAATTTATCATGAGAGATATTTTTATGAAATACTTTGACTGCTAGTATAGTTAATAAGTGTGTGTGTGCGTGTGTGAAATTTTTAACAAATTGCATAGATAAATAATCATTTTTTCTTCTTTTTATAAGTGGTTCAAAGTGACAGCTCTTCTTTATTTGTAACATATAATTTTTTTAAACATTATATTAAGAGTAGAGTATTTTTACGCTTTTTTTTTTGGTAATTTTTCAAAAATATCTACTTATCTAAGATCAACTTACTTCCATCGGCTCGAATTTCAAATATCTAAGCTAAAAAATACTCACAAGCTGTAAATTTTTCTGCTCTTTGTTATATAAATGTCTTGTAGAGTTTTTTGTATTTTCTTTTATTATTATAATTATTATAACTGGTAAGATATTTATTACTTAAATAGTACGAGTCGCCGTTGTGGAAATTGTTCAGTATTAGTGCCACAAAGTCCATATGATGTGTTAATATTTGAATTTGTCATATTTGTGGCAGTGTGTAGAAGTAGGTACTCGTACATATTTGTATATTGCAACTCGTGTAGATACCTGATACTACTAGAAAATAAATTATAACTACTGTGTTTGTGTTTTTATTCTTTAAGTATGAACATTGAAGGATTAATTACAAAAATATGATAACTCTTCAAATAATTATGGGATTAGGCAAGGCCACTGCTTTTACATGCGACTTATCCTAGGGTGACCTCACGTCATCTCTATGATTCTAAATTTTATGATTGTCAGATGTTATACGAAAAAATATCTGATATACAGACGATGGGACCATAAAAAATATTTCTATGGCCATAAAGAAAATGCGAGAAAATATAGAATTTAACTTTTATTTCAGAATAAAAAGTTGTACAAATACACGCTATTAAATTTTTTTTCAAAGAATAATTTTATTTTGACTATACAGTGAAACCTCCGTTTTCGAACTTAATCTGTTCCAGAAGACTGTTTGAAAACCAAATAAATTTTTTTCCATAAGAAGTAATGTAGATTGGATTAATCCGTTGTTCCAGACCTCCAATAATATTTAAAGCACGACAACACAATAAATAAATGAAAATTTAACTACGCTTTAGTCTGTACTGAGGAGAGCTAATGGCGTAAGTAGAAGGTGGAGAGGAAGAGAGATGTTATAGTTTAGAAAGGGAGTCACATTGCATAAAAACGTCAGTTGGATAGGACATCCTGGGGTTCTTTTTCTTTTCTGTCTCACTAAAATTATCTAATGAGGTTTATGTTTACCTGCGTTATAAAAGAAATTTTGAATTGAGTCATGGCATTGTCATTGAAACTGTTTGTCCAAGAACCGAATTATTATATGTTCGAGATCTGAATTAAAATAATATGTTCGACCGAATTATTCGAGATGAGAGACGTTCGAGAACCGAGGTTCCACTGTACTCAATTTTTCTTGACACCATTCAAAATTGCATTTTTCATAATTGATGTATATTTTGAACTATTTAGAAAAGTCTTGGGATGTTTGTGAAACCCTTTCGATAAAAAATCCTACACTTATCCCATTCCTGAAAACATTTCTTATAGTTATCATCTTAATTTTTTCCTGTATTTCTTCCACTATCACAAATCTTCTCCCCTTTAGTATACATTTTAATTTGGAGAGTAAAAAGAAGTTGCACAACGCTAGATCTGGTGAGTAAAGGTGAATAAATCCAAAAAAATATAAGAATAAATGCAAAAGGGTTTTGACATAGTGACAAAATATGACTACAGGAATTTTTTTCAGGAATGGAACAAGCATTGGAAGAAATGTTTCATATCTCAGAGTACTATCAAGGACTACAATGGAATCTTAGTTTTTTTAAATAATTCTACAAGTTCTTGGGTCCCCAGCCTTGTATGGTGATGCAGCCATCTCATTACAACAAGAAGTGCATATGGCCATTTGGTTATGCATTGGACTTTAGTTTGAAAAGTCGCTGGTATGAACTTAGTACAGTGCTGCTTCCCTCGAAACTCGGACATTTTTTTCACTAAGTGTTTGGGGGTACAAGGACATCTGTTCCATTTTTAATAAAATTATACATTAATTCAGATTTATTTGCACTAAAATGTATACAGTAGTCAGTAAGTTCTTCTAGAAAACCTTCAATGAGTTTTCAAAAAGTTGAGCCAGATCCTCTTCTGATTGCTCTCTGGGAGCTAACTTGTTTATGCGGTGCTGAAATGAGCAGTAAAAAAAATATGTTTAATTTTATAAACGAAGATAGGATTGCAGAATGTGTTGTATACATACCACGTATGGGTTCAAGCATGTATGATAATTTTATAAACGAAGATAGAATTGCAGAATGTGTTGTATACATACCACGTATGGGTTCAAGCATAGATGATAATTTTATAAACGAAGATAGAATTGCAGAATGTGTTGTATACATACCACGTATGGGTTCAAGCATGTATGATAATTTTATAAACGAAGATAGAATTGCAGAATGTGTTGTATACATACCACGTATAGGTTCAAGCATGTATGATAATTTTATAAACGAAGATAGGATTGCAGAATGTGTTGTATACATACCACGTATGGGTTCAAGCATGTATGATAATTTTATAAACGAAGATAGAATTGCAGAATGTGTTGTATACATACCACGTATGGGTTCAAGCATAGATGATAATTTTATAAACGAAGATAGAATTGCAGAATGTGTTGTATACATACCACGTATGGGTTCAAGCATGTATGATAATTTTATAAACGAAGATATAGAATTGCAGAATGTGTTGTATACATACCACGTATGGGTTCAAGCATGTATGATAATTTTATAAACGAAGATAGAATTGCAGAATGTGTTGTATACATACCACGTATAGGTTCAAGCATGTATGATAATTTTATAAACGAAGATAGGATTGCAGAATGTGTTGTATACATACCACGTATGGGTTCAAGCATGTATGATAATTTTATGCATAATTTTAATATTTCAGAATATAACAAAACAACACTATTGGCTTTAGTTGACATACTACTGAGGATAGATGTATCAAATTTGAACCATAACATGATCTGATCTTGCGATGGGCGTGGCTGGTGTGGTATCTGTCCATACACGCTCCAACTTGTTCTGGAAACCTTTTGTTCTTATACTAGAGAAAATGTAGCATGGTCCCTGTGACAGCTCACAAATTTGCCCCAATACAACTTTGCAACGACGTTCAGTAATTTTAATTATTTTATCAACTTTAATATAAGCCTCGATTCTAATAAATAGCAAGTTATTTAGGTAAATACATTACATAAAACTAACAATAATGACAAATGAATACATCTTGTTACAAATTAGCAAAAATGTGGCAGTTTGTTAAAATCAAATAATATTTGGTGACGTTTGTCAAAAGTCACTATGTTAGTCTGCATTGGCTAGGGATGGGGTATACGATAATTGGATTTTGGTTTTTTTATTCCTAAAATTAAATGTTCGTAATTATTATTAATTCATAGTGGATCTTGGCCTATTTAAAGATAGATACAAATCATACAATACATTAGAAAGTCAGTATAATGAAAATTAGGAATTAAAACATCAGTTTAGAGAAAATCTATTTTTCAATTTATAAAAAAACTATTCGATTTGTAAAACAAAAATATTATATTTTACCCCATCCCTCTGAGACATGACATTTCAAAGGTCCTACATTTTCTTGAGTATAGTGGTATGTTGTAAAGCGCGTTAGAAGATCAATAAACGTGATTTTTTTAAATAAAACACCTTTTCAAGGACATCACAACTGAATTTTATACAATTTGAAATGAAGAATGTCGCTACAGTGATGAAGCTTTGCAATCTTTATCTTAGGTAGCTCAATTCTTCAAAGCAATCAAGTCTACAGACTATGAATGTAATTATAAGAGTTTTGACCATAACAATGTTGTTTCTTGGCCACACTCTTTAACCCATCCAGATCATCATTGTGGATATATAGATGAGAATACCATACAAGAGACAGAGGACCTTTAAGAAAACATAGTCTAATTTGTAATTTATTTTATCAAACATTATTATAACTTTATCGGTTTCAAGGCTTTCACCTCATCTTCAGGGGACCACAAATGAGACTTGAAAGACAAACATACACGAAAGCCTTGAAACCGGTAGGGTTATACTGTTACAAAAAAGTGGAATAAACAGTGTTTGATAAAACAAATTAAAATGTCTTTAAACCTCCACAATTTTAATGCCTTAACTATAACTCTAATTTCTTTGTGAACTTGTCAACATATTGTCAAATTTGGTTATAACAAGTACGGATAGAAGATCACATCTATAAT